>JAOXNO010000003.1:12909585-12927360 GCA_028565335.1 Limnodromus scolopaceus
AAGATTCAAGGCTGTGGAGAACCAGCACAGTATCTTTTGACTCGTTATCTTCACTTCCTCTGATTCCCTGATAGTGCCGTGTTCTCCAAATGTTTATTTAACTTAGAATGTTTGCTTAATTAAAAGCAGTCTTTGCAATGGAAATATACTGCCTGGTGTCTGTGTAATTTATTGCGAATTGAGAAGAGGGGACGCAAGGAAGCCAAGCTGGGCTATTACAGAAACACTCTACACTGAGCAAACAAAGAGATACAGGGTTTTCAGTTTTTGTTCAATCATTTTAAATGAATGCAAACTTTTTTTTCCTTGTCATTTAATTTTAAATTAGTCTAATCAGACATCTGCTAGGATCTGTCTGAATTAACAAAACTGAACACAAATCTGATATGAGCACTGAAGTACTGCTTTCTTCAAATCACATTAACTCACATGGACACTCTGTGGAACTAATTGAACATCCCTCGCACAATATTCTAGACTTTCTGATTTAACTTTATTATAGGCAGAAGAAATAACAGTACAGAAGGAAACGTGTTGCTAAGGACTCAGCAGCACACAGTTCTGAAGTGGTTCAATAAAAGCAGGCTGCTTATCCTACTTCATTAGCTTTGTTATTGCTACTTTAAGATGGAAAGAGAACTTCCTCACAAGTCATGAAAAACAGAGTTTGTCTCAAAGGTCTTTGTTTTCTTTTGAATAGCGAAGTATAGTTTACTTCTTAGAATTCCATGAGAATTTTATTCTTGCCAATACAGGGAATTTTAATATTGTAGTGATCTCCTCTTCCTGTGACACACTATGGTTGCATTTTTCAGCATTTACTAAAGGTTTTGAAATTGCACTACAATGTTGAGGAGTATTCTGCTGACTCTGGACATGTTCTGAACTAAACATCTGTTGCAAAACTCCTGGAATTACAGAGGAGCTGCATGCAGTGACACAGGTGGTCTTTTCAGGTCTATGTTCCTCTCCCATCCAGGACACAAGGCTTCCAGAAACAGATTAACAAAACCATTTTGTGTGTATTTGTGGATTTGATAATTGCAGCAACACAATAATCATCTGAAAATCCCACTAATTTCAACTGTTATATTGCCAGTTTATATCTACATTGAGCGATACTTTAGTATTGGTTAAAAAAAAAAGTTCCTTATTTTTAACCAGCAGGTTCTTTATCAAGACTTTTAAAGGTATCTAAATTTTCAACTTGCAAATTCTACAGGTAGAACTTCAAAGTTCTGCGATTTACAGTAAAAGAAGCACTTACCCAAGAGGTTTAAGCTCTTGTCATCTTTATCTACTGCTGGGTGTTCATGGGCTTTAGAGGACGAGCTAAAAAAGAGGCTTTCCTTCTTGGGGCATTCCAATTCCTCGAGGTTACTGTCAAAGCTGCATAAGGAACAATTGTGAATTTTTCATGAATTTTTCAGGTACCCATTCCTCTATCATAAAAAAAAAATAAAAATTGAGCCTAAATGTCCCTTTTTTAATGAGTAATAGGAAACGAGGAAGAATCAATCATTGGAAAAGTAAAAGATGTTTAATATCGATTGTTCTTCCGAAGGATGACAAAGCTTTTCTAATGGTCTTTAGGGATCATGGGGAGGGGATAGCTCATAGATTTGTTTTCCTTTCTGTATTCCCGAAGGAGTGAGGAAAAGATGAGGCTATGATAGATTATAATTCTGCAAGGAATGACTAATGAGGAACTGAACTGCCTTTGTAGCAGTAGTGAAGGAAGTAATAACCAGAGTAATTGGGTTTATTTGGTTTCTGGTTAGCACACATCCAGACCTCCCTTTAACATCCTGTCCCTTCAAATCACTTTTATGCTCTACGTCTTTCCTTTTATTTTTATTATGTCTGACTTGAGTTATTTCATGAAATTTGACCTTATATTTTTAATCTCATCTACTTGTTCTGAATAGTTCATCTTCTTTATTTTCCTTCAATAGCTGTTCTGTCAAACAGTCCACGTAAACATAACGTGTTAGTCTGTAAAGCCAGCCCCTGGCGGACTGAGAGAGTGGATATACGTGAATATAGCCCCACCAGCTCCATTTCTTCTTCTCAGAGAAACTGGCTAAAGAAATAATACTCTAGGATAAATTTTGAATAAGTGCATGGCCCTCTTGCACAAATCACAATGATGAGTCTGTGTTAAAATTAATTTCAACCTCCATTTTCAACTAAACGTGGCAGTTTTTTAAACAGGTAGGAAACAGCAAGAGTTATGTGCAATTCAGAAAAAAATAGTTATTGTTTGCTAAGATTTTTTTTTTCCTAAAAGGCTTTTACACTCCTGCTGTGAAAATATCTCTCTGCAGAAATGTATTCTTGCAAGGCAAAAAATCCTGCGTTTCATATTTCCCCTGTCAGTGACATTCCACTTCCACTTCCCCAAGAGCAAACGAGACATTTCATTCAAGCCTAATGACACAGTAGCTGGTTGTTCCCTAAAGCTGGGTGGTTTGCATAGGGAATTTATTCCTCTTGCAATATTATGTCACGCTGCTTCAACAGGATCTCCCTTTGGGGAAGTGTTTTCAGACCCCACTCATGCTCCCAGCATATTTGGTACTTGTATTCACAGATTTCCCAGTGGTGGTTCATTTCACAGTCGCTGCGAAGGAATGGCTCGTGGTTTCTTATTTCCACTACATATGCTCTAGTCCCAGTTGGCATCATTCCCTCTTGAGAGAAAACCAATCATCCAGATGATGTTTGGTCTAACTATTATTGTGTCCTTCCTAACGATACTTTCAATGTCTTATATATCAGAGAGATTCTTTTAGGGAAAGAGAGACACAGCTGTAAAGCCACCTATATAAAAGGGAAAGTGCATTGCTTACCTCCTTTCTGAAAGGCTGCGAGATGAACTGATGAAAAATACTGCTGGAAGAACTAAGCACCCTTTTGATGCTGCATTTGCTTCATGGGCTTAGTTCCCCTGTAGCTTTGTGCAAAGGAAAATAAATAAACTAATGTGAAAAGCACCCGAGGCCTGACAATTGCCACTTGACCTTCTAGTTACAGACTATGCAAAGCCACTTAAATAAGGCAACCTGTAATCCAGTGAAGGAAGAGAAAGGTGCAAAGTGGATTTCAGAACGTTCACAGTGGTCACATTTGCTCTTCACCCTTTAAAGTGCAGTCTCTTGGGATGAGCTCAGTTTCCATGCAACAAGAAACTACATAACAAACATATCAGCCAGTCAGTTCACTATGGCAATTCAGAAGTTTTTTGAGGATTTGCATTGCTCTGGCTGTTCCTCCAACTGTGATTGTGACAATCGCACTATGACCATATGCCAGGTCTGATATAAACCTCTGATAATTAGGCTGTGTATAGTTTCCTGAAATTAAGAATAATGAATAGATAATATAGTAAAAACTTACAATATATTGTATATATTAGGAGGCTTAATTCATTCTAGAACATCGCTTTGAAGTCAGCAGGTGCAAAGCAAGGCTCTGAACACGGGCTGGCGAAGCCCTGCTTCCCCAGAAGTCCCGGAGGGCTCTTATTAACATCAATTTCCCCAAATACAGAATCTCCCAAAGGGACATGGATTAACATTGGTTCTGTAGGTTTTCAAACATTGTGTGTCACATTTTAACAGTTCCGTGCATGTCATTAGACATAGATCAGAAAAAAAAAAGTATTTCTAACAGAGAAACATTAAATACAATAGAAGGGATTAATCAAGTTTCATATAATAGAGATTATTCATGTTTTTATACTTCTTAGATTCACTGTAGCTATTCAATGAGTATAGTCTTACAGTGGCCTTCCTCCTTTATCCACTAAACCTCAAACTGAATCCCCTTTGCTTTGTGCACTAGCATCCTCCAACTCTCTTAATAGAAAGATCTTGGCATTTTTCAAATCCACCGAGTCTGGCAGCAGCAGAAATAATAGTACAAGAGTGGGTGCCTTCAATAACAGAGAATAAGGAGCGAAGGTAGGAAAAGGGACCGATGATAATAAGTATAATAGTAACTGTATTAGGCCAACAGGGTCAACAGTTAATCTTGCTGCAGTCTGAAAAAGGTTATTTTAATTCCAGTAATTGGCCCCAACCACCAGCAACAATTGATGTGCTGCCACTTTTATCTGCCCACTGCTCACCATGTTCATATGCAGCTGCACTGCAAGATGAACACAAATTACCTGCTGAAGTCAATGGCAGTGATTGCTTCTGTTCACATTATCGATCAGTTGTGTTGCTTATACAAAGCTTCAGTCATTGTACCATCTCGAGCTTATTGAAGATGAGTTGTCTGTAGGCACCACGGTATTCAGAAAGGCAGGGAACAGGCTAATTGTTATTATACTAGCGATCATTATGATGACTATTTTTCTTAATGACTAACATTTATATGATGCTGATCGTGCAGTTACCCTACGGCACTCTGCAAGCTTCACAAAAGGTTTTACAAACTGTATTTCTGATCCTGAAAGCATTATTATTACTTAGCGACTACTTGTAATGTGGCCTAGGGCCAAAAGAAAGATCAGGATTATCTTTAATAAGTGTTGTACAGCTTCTTTCTCATCACAGACAAAAATTCATCTCTACCTAACTCTAAATGCACAGACCATTCAATGGGACCCGCTGTAAATTATCCCGTACGGATATGGGGGAGGAGTCCCAGTCGGTGAGGGACATGCCATAGGTTTCCAGTTTACCAGCACCAGAACTGACAATCCAAGTCCCCAGGAAGGGCTGCCAGAGTTCTCAGGCGTGCAGGTCAGCCATCAGAGAGCCAGCCTGGCCGCCCTCTCAGGAGACCCCTTTTCACCTTCAACTTTCCAGGGGGTGTAAATCTCCTGACCCACACATTCGGTAACTGTTAAATGGAGTGGATGTAACCCAGAATTATGCTTTTGTGTGAGTACTTGAGCTCTGGTGTCAGAAATATTGTTGTCATTAATATTTTACATTGGATTCCAATTTCTCAGCAGAAAAAAAGGCTGACAGAGAACCACGTATACCATGGCCCTTTTTCAGCCTCTGCCTGAACAAACTCAGTGTCTGTACAGCCCCATCCCTGCCATCATGGATGTGTTCTTAGGTACCTGCATCTTCCACCAGGATCTAGATTTCAGCTCCTGTTCCAGGGAAGACATTGTCTGTTACTCAACTTTTCTACTGTTCAGCACTAGAAAAAACGCCCAAACACATTTAAGTGCTTTTAAGTTTGAGGCAGTACCTTATGAAATACGGAGTGCTAAATAACCATATTTGAGATCTATTATATTTAGATAAAGTTTCTGTAATTATAATACATCAGAGAAAAAACTGATGATCTTTAAGGTCCCTTCCAACACTAACCATTCTATGATTCTATGTAATAACAGAATAAGAACCTGAAACCAGGGTGCCTTGAAATGTAGGAAGCTCCAGTGGACAGGGATTGGTCTGCCTTCATAGGAGTTTCCAGTCCAGAGTCAAGCTCTGTTATGTCCTGTCAATTAATAATTTGAAAATTTGAGTGTTTGGCTATCCTTTGTCCCACAAATAGGAGCACAGGAAGTTAGCAGTAGCCTGTTTGATTCCTGCCTTTTCACAAAACGAGGACACCTCTAAATGTCTTTTCTTCCCGCTGCTTTAACTTCATATTTGTGTGCTAAGGTGGAAGCAATTAATTACAGAGGTTTCAGTGGAGCTGAGAGCTCTTCACTGGAAAGCACCTTACTATTGGGTATAAATAAAGCAACTCAAGAACCTTGGACCCACTCCAGAAGTAATGTTCATCTCCTTCCTTTATGGATACTCAGAAAGCGCCGTCCCCACTCCGCCAAAAAAGATTTCAGGAAATTATTTTTTCCACCTGATTATTTAGCCAATTCCCCAGAGCAGAGATAAGAACCACAGCATACGCATTTTGCAAATTACAGATCTCCATTATCCTTGTACTTACAGAAAGGGACTCACTTTCTACAGGAGTATTTCAGCCTAAACAACTGGAATACTTCTTTAACCACGTAAAAGATAAATTAAATTAGAAAGTTTTGTTCAGCAAGGAGAAATTTAGCTGTCTGTCTTCAAGCCACACATGAGGTGACAAAACTTTTTAATTTTACTTGTTAAAATTTTCACTGGCTTAGGTATAAAAATAAAAAGAACCCCACACTAAAACACCACACACAAATTTGGGGGCTGGCTTTTTTGGTTTGTTTTGGTTTTGTTGTTGCATTTTTTAAAAAAAAAAAAAAAACAAAACAACCAAACAAGCAAGAAAACAAAAAACCCAAACGAATCAAAACAAAACATTAGCAACTGGTTAGAAATTCTGCCATGAACCCCTGCAATTTCATGGGCTTCAGAAGTAATATATAAGAACTGTGAATAAAAAACATTAGGTTTGTGTTGCTGCTTTGCCATCGTCTAAGCTGTTATGTTTGAAATACTGGGGTAAGAGATAAGATTTCCACCAAAGTATTGATTTCTATACTTAGATGATGGGTCTAATCTGGGAGAAAAACTGGCTAATTCCTCCATGGATTCTGAATGAGAACCATGACCTGGTACCTACTCCCATGGATCAAAGAGAACAGATTTATTTCCAAGTTTTAGTAGTTACCCAGTCTCTGGTGCTTTGGAGATTGGTGTCCAATTATTAATTTTGAAGCTGGTACCATCCTGGATCTGTTGCCTGGCAAAAAAAAATCCCTTGTTTCCATTCCTCTGCAGTAGCAGAAATGCTGCAAAGAACAAAGCTGGGCAATATTGTACCTGAGTCCTGCACAAAGATGTCACCGAGCAGCTTCTGCTGGGATAACAGGACCCATCGGCACTAAACTCTTTGAGCCTGTACTACCTTAAATTCTGCTTTGCTCCGTGCCAAGTGCAGTGGTTTTGTCTGGTTTCGGCATTCCCGACATCCAGTGGGGTGTCCCTGGGAGCAAAGGGCCCCCACAGCAGCCACACGCACACCCCAGTGCAGCAACTGGATGGGGATGGGAGCCCCGTCTGCCGCCTCCTCTGCATCCCGACAGTATTTGCCAGCATTTTTTATTAATTCAGAGAATACAAACTTCGAGCAGCTATGATTTCTTCAACTTTACAGTGACTTTCAGAATGATTTGGGTAAATCTGGAACAAACAAGTACAGAAAGGTATGTCTTTTTAGGAATTAATATCTACAGAAACAAAAGAAAAATAAACATGTTTACCAAAGCTCCTCTCAGATCTGTTTCTGGCTACAGTTATCAAGGCGAAATCCCAAACTCTTACACATTCCGTAGGGTATGTGAGAGAGTGGAAATGGAAAGAAAACTTAATTTATCACCTTTCTTTCATGTTTAACTGTGGGTTTACATGTGGTTTTCTGCCTAATTGAATGCAGATTAAAAAGCAAAATATGTTAGAAGCATTCACACCAATCAGTTAGATAAATAAAGGTTGTAAAAACAAAATTGTATGTATTTTTGCTAATTACTACCATAACAGCATGGGGGGTTGTCATCAATTCTGTTATTTATTCAGATAAAGGAGAGCACGTTCCAAACTGTGATGAGCATTCTATATGTCAGTTACATAAAATATGGTTTGGTTTATAGATCAAAAGCTTAATTTATAAATAAAATTAAATGGCTTATACATTAGAAGGTGTGTTCAGTCTTGCAGTTTTTTATAAAGGAAGTGGAAATAGAGTGGCTGTTACAAGTTTTATATAGATAATTGTTCCAGGCCTGTTTTTTGAGCTCCAAAAGAAGGCATGGGGCAAGGTACGATTCTGAAAAAAATAAAATAAAATTAGATAGCGATGCAGTATTAAAAAAAACTGAACATATACTTGCCTAGTGCATTTTCATGTCCTTTTCCAGAGTATTTTTTCCTGAAGGATGGAAGAAAGGAAGGTATTTTATAATTCTCTTCAATTCTCCAATATTCACTCTTTATGTACCACAACCTCAGGATGCATAAACCGGAATAGCTCTGATTTTGCAAGCTGAACTATGCTAATTTTTGCTCCCTGGAGCTTTGGCCGATTGGTCTGTTCTGGAGCATAATCCCAAACTCCTCCTTGCTGTCCACACATTTTAATAACAACGCATTTGCTTTTGTGTCGATTCTTTCCAGTGGGACCCCTCTCCACCAGCAGAGGGGCTGCATCGGTGGAGCTGGTGACGTTCCAGTTGGGCCAAGGCTTTGCTCAAGGGGTAGATCAGTGCATCGATGGCTGCTGTGGCATGTGATAGACCCTTCCCAGTCCTCAGCACGACATGTGGGAAGGACACAGCAAGGACATAGTTTTATATCAGCACCAGGAGGTGATTGACAGCTGGCAAAATATGAAAGAGTTGTTCTAAGGACTAGATTCTTTGTGGATTTTTTTTTTTTGCCCCAAGTCTCTTTATGTAATTGGAGTCTTATGAAAAACCAGACGTAAAACAATCTTTGTCATTCAAAAGGGTAAGTTGTCTGATAGATCATGAACATGATGGACAGTTATCTCCTTGGAAAAATCTGATGCCTGACAAAATGATGGACACTGTGATTAATGACACGAAGGGATTACGGCAGGTTAATGAGGTAAGCCTAGCTCACTACACGAACAAAATATCACTGAGTTTTTAGGCAGACAAATCAGAATTCTCCTCACATGCTACATTTACTGTTTTTTATTTTTGCAAGTGAAAACACCCTTTAAAATGATTACAAGTTTCATGTGGCTACTCAAATATACTTAAATACTGAAATATATTTACAAATCATCCACAAACTTTCCACTCGGTCTTTAATTGAATCTGTAAAGGCAAATATAGTTTCCACTTTTAATCACGCAACCATCACCTTTAAGTCTCTGTCCTCAAAATGATCCCTCAAGACCAATGAATGCTTTGTCTTTGTCCATCTCACCAACACTACAACAAAAGAACCCACCTGAGCAGAGATTTACAAGCCCTGATAATGCACACAATGTGCCCCACTCAGTTCCCAGTCCTGCCCACTCAGTCCCGGCTGCTCCCTGACACGCAGGACCCACGAACTGCTGCTTTCCTATAGCAAACCATGATGGAAGGAATAAATTCCACCAAACGGGCAGGGGAAGCAGCCTAGACATCTGGTAGAGCCTACAGAGAAACCTAGGAGAACTTGGGACATTGCTTTATGGCCCATCTCTGTTTATGTTGGCATATATGAAAATAAAGTCACATTTACAGCTAAGTTTAGCTTCATTGAAAATCATCAACAAACTAAATATCTGCTTCTACTGTACAGGCTGCTCAGTTTAACACAGACTAAAAACTTTAAAATTATGCATAAGATGTGTACCTTTATCGTCAGAAATAATACCAAGATACTACAGCTTATGCATGTGCTTAAAAGTGATATAAGCTCAAGTTTTGTGCTGTTGTGAGGCTCAGTTCAGGCTGTATTGTGATAAATATCTAAGCAGAACATAGCTCCCAGAATTAAATCAGTGAAATTAGGATGAAGCATATTATGACACTTCAAAACAACAAACTCAGAAAACACTCACAATAAAGCGAGCTAGTTATTAGTAATATAAAACAGTTGGTGATGAAAGATTTAACATGTTGTCTTGGACTCACAATACAACCATTCTGAAAATCAGTAATATGCTTGTAGGATTTATAATTCCTTATGGAAAGCATTATAATTCACTTTGAAGAAATTAAGCCCATTTGATCTTGATATCATTTCAAAGAATTTATTGAAGCTTATGAAGAGCAGGACATAGATAATTTTTTTGGCCATGAAATCAGTGGTAGATCTTATGAGAAATAATGAAAAGTTTTTGGTTTTTTTTACAGAAGTATAAAGTCTAACAAGAACAACTATGAAATTAACTGGAATTAAAAAAAAACCTTTGAAATACACCTTATCAATCAACATGCTTCTAAAGCAACCATGTTTGTAAGAGATAAACAATAAATAACCCCTTAATCCACAGTCTAGAAGCTTTTCTGTTAATATTAATATGCTTTTCCATTTACCCTTCCATGTATGTATTATTTTCATCTAAAACCATTTAGAATTCTGGAAAAAATCCCTGAACCATTAGTTTTAACATAAAGCACATCAAATAATCAGATGCGTATTTGTGAACAAGCTGAAGTTCAATTTCTTCCACACACTACAACAAGCTTGATTCTGTCACCTTTATTCAAATAAAGTCATCATCTAAGCCTCATCTTCCGAGTCATCGTGGCACTAAAAATTCAGAAAGGTGCTCAATAGGACTTTCAAAAGCAGCTCCCTGGTCAACTCATTTTAGCATCCATGCTTTTATTTGACTAATAAAACTAAATAATTAAAGATACACATGCAACCACATATGCAAATAAACATGTCATTCCAGGGCTCCAGGCAGGTGTTATGCACCCGTTTATGTTGTTATGCAAAGTTTCAAGTCCTTTGAAACTTCCCATTTGACAGATCTTTATATTTAGGTGCATAATTATTTTAAAGACCTAGCTCTTAGTCTTCCATGTTTTGATGGACCTATCCACAAAATAAGATAATCCTATGCTATAAGATATAGCATAATATAAATAAGATAATACAATGCTATTGTAAAGATTTAATATATTGAAAGACTGTGCTGTGCTCAGACACCAGAGTAAAAGGTGTGTTAGCACCTGAAAAGATCACAGACAAGAAAATGCAAATGAAAACATAACTGTATTGTACCTTACTCTACTTTTAGGAAGTGAAGAACTGATATATCACAGAGTTTAGAAAATTGAGAAGAACTGGGAACGTTTCTGAACGGGAAGAGAGTGATTCTGTTTTTCCACCCAATGTGGCATATTCCAAGGTAAAATATTTAAATCTAAAAAAATATTTTTTTCTATTTAAATAAAATGGAATTCACTCAGGCCCTTTGTTCTCCAAATATAAGTCAAATACTTGTTATTTGCACCGGTTGTGCCCTTCCTCCACTACACTGCTGATACAGCTATGGCTGATGTAGCAGCTTTGCTTGCTGTGTATTCTCAAAGAGCCAGTAAACACTGTCTCTCAGATGCCCCGTTAGCCCCAAGAGCAGAAACTGGAGATGTCAAGGTCTTTGGAAAAAGGACAAGCCAGTGCATTACCTTGAATCCCCCACGGATCTGCCACAGGCCTCGCTTTGAGAGAGAAAGTGAGAGATTAGGGATAACAGAAATGATGGTTATGAAGGAATAATCCCTCTGGACGTTTGCCTTCCTGAAGCTTAAATCCCCCTCTGCCTCCCCCTCCAGCCTCAAATCACCGAGTACTGGCTCAGCATCGGTTTCTGTAAATAAATGTTGTAGCGTGGAAGGAGTAAATCCTTCATTACCTTTTAGGAGTAACTCATTTGGTGACCTTGAGGTAGCTACACAACCTTGTTTCGCAATTGTGCTGAGCCAGAAACAGGGGTGAAACGAGAACCGCACTCAAAGCTACAATTCGTCTTGTCTTTCCCTGGTAGACTGATTGCGATATGTGTTGCAAATAGATTAGTTTGTCTTGGACCAATCTATTTTTGGTTACCAATTTGTAATCTAAATTACACAAATATTATTGTTTAAGGAAAATGTGAAATGACCATTGTAGGCTGTTGAAGTGTGATATTAATGCCACTTTGGTCCAAGCCGATATTATAAAATGAGGTATGTGTCTCAGGCTTTTGAGAAATGATCAACAGGAAGCATTGAAGGGCAAACTCAAGAGCTTTGGAAGCTGACTCTATGTTTGCTACAGGAGTGGTGGATACAAACTTCACCAGACATCTCTAGAGCTTCCAGATCTGAAACTCATGAGAAGGGCCTTGCCTGGAATTACCCACCCTTCAACTGCAATTGTTTCCCAGGATGAGCTCAAAGTGGTCTGAAACTTAAGCATCTCGAAGTAACCAGAGCACAATGGTGTGTGAATGTGATCTCTGCCAAAATAAAACATCTGATTATTTTGAAAAGAAGAGGTTCAAACCAATCACACTTAATGACTATCACTTGAAGTTTCATTTACTCCGGCATTCTCAAGCACTAAGAATAGGTAAATATGAACTATTATCTCCTTTTTTCTCCCATCTTAATTTTGGGTATTTTGTGCTACAGTGAATCACAGTATTTTTAGACTCTGAAAAATAACATAACTCTTCAGCAATAATATGAATATTTGTATATGGAAAGAACAGACAGGTGCAGCCGGAGCGTCAGCTGCAGGTAGAAAAACTTGCAGCACCAATACCTTGAGAAATATTTTAAATATTTTGCTAGGTCTGCCTGGTTCTAACTTTTCATATGGAGTATTCTCATAGAAGTCATTCAAGGTAACCATTGCCATGAGTACCATAGCTAATCCAAACATTACTGAAATAAGTAATACTATGAAGTAATACTGTGAAGACTTTTGATAATTTTGCAGAGTTGTACTCGAACGCTCATAAGTCAATGATACCCTCGACTTGCCAACGCTGGTTATTCATTGATCCCTCCGTGTGTCTTAATTTAAGGAGAGTCCTAAGGATGTGGAGGGCTACTGTTCCAATCTCACTGTTACTGAGACAGCAGAGCTCTGCTACCATTACGCTGGCATTACTTCAAAATCAAGAAGAATGAGACGAGAAGCAGTTGAAGCTTTTCTCTGGTTTTCTTGACCTTTTCGTAGTTGGCTGAACATTAAGGGAAAACTCCACACTGAATCAGGCAGAAGGACACAACTGATGAAAGATACAGCCTGAAGCAGTGGTACTTCTGCCTTTCCCCACTAGAAGCATCTTTGCTGTCAGTACACCTTACTTTACTTTTGTACATATTCGTTATAGCCACTTCCCTAAAGCCACCAAATTTTAAATACCACGTGTTTTTCACTTCAAAACCCAGAATAAATCTCAATTTATTCTAGAATACAGAGCTTTTAGTCTACAATCTTTGTTCTAAGTGAATAAATCAATTTCTATTTAAGTAACAGTGTCTTTCTCTCGCTGTTTGAAACTGCAAGAATAGTTACACCTCTTCCACGCAGAAAAACGTTCACCTCATTGGGTACTTTATAGACGTTGGTGATGACTGGGTCACTAATTTACTCTGTCAAATCAAATTAATCTTGTCTCAAAATTCACTCCGTTATGTTCAATGGATCAGAGATGAACTGCAAGTAATTCAATGGAAGGCTGTGTTCACATTAAACCATGTGTTAACAGAAAAACAGTTGAAGAAATTAATAGAAGTAGTTTGGCTATGGGAAAGATTTCCATTTAGAATTTACTTTCAGAGAAGGGCCTGTAGTTTTTCTGCTTTAGTTCCCAAATGTCCCGTATTTAGAAATCTTCAGTCATGCAGTTTAATTATAAAATGTAACTGACACATCATAATATATATGTCCAAAACAACTCCAGTCTTAATTGTACGGAAATCAATATACTCTTTTGAAATTACAAAATTACCTAAGCCAAAACTAAATCCTTTCTACAAATCCTCTTCTACAAACACTCAAATATGCCACTTTGGATGCAACACGGCTATTTCTATTCCAAAGAGCTTACTGTTCTCAGAGATTGTTTTCTCTTTAGATCAGTAAATGTAACAGAATAAACAGAGAAGGTAAAGGAGACCAGCTGAGATGGATC
Source organism: Limnodromus scolopaceus (assembly GCA_028565335.1). Taxonomy (NCBI): domain Eukaryota; kingdom Metazoa; phylum Chordata; class Aves; order Charadriiformes; family Scolopacidae; genus Limnodromus; species Limnodromus scolopaceus. Next base: position 12,923,167 of record JAOXNO010000003.1, read on the forward strand.
CCGAATCATCCCTTGATGCAAACAAGCTCTTTGCATTATTTTTAACATGCTGTCCCTACCCCCAAGCTTAAGAGTCTTAAAAATTCAAGCAAGAACTCAAAAGAGGCACAGACTTCTAAATTAAGGGTTATTTAATTAAAAAGTTTTCTTTTTCTTTTTTTCAAGGGATGAGACATGAAACAAATATCCGTAACTGAAACCTCATCTACCATGGTAAGCCTACACTAATATTGTATAACAGAGCTTGCAGGATACAGATAAATGGTAGAGCAGTGTGGGGCAGAGCAGTCCTGAAGTTCCTTTTTATTAGTAACATTTAATGGCCTTTACACTTTTGGAATGAATTAGATGTGCTCATGTCTGACACTTTAAAAATTAACAAGACACAAATCATCTGTAAAAGACTTTTACTACAGTGACAACTGATTTCAGCTGTCTTCACTTGCAAGGAAGAAAATTAGTCTTTTGTGAGCAGCCCTGAAAGCACTGAGCAAGAACCATCCTTTTACATGAGAGCTGGGAATTTAGCAGGAGCACTCAACCCTTCGCAGAATCAGACCTTTAATTTTTATTCTGCAAGAGGAACTTGGAAGAATTTGCTTTAGGAGAATTTATAGAGATGTACTTTATATGCACAGTCCATAATACAGATGAATAGCACTAGATGTTTACGGTATATTTAAGTACACTCATGGGAACCATCACAACTCAATTCTGTAATATCAATTTTGTTATATATTTGCTGTGGGGAAGATGTTAATAGGCTGTTAAAACAGTCACTAGGAAAAAAAAAATTGTATCAACTTCATAAATCCTAAAGCATCTGATTTCAGTTTTATGTTTATTCCTTTCACTAAGATATCCAAAAGAAGAGTTAGATTCCCAGTAAATGTTTTATAGGTTACACTGTTTTATAGTCTTAAAATGATGGCACTTGGTAGTTAATTTTGTTTCATGGAGAAAAAAAAAAAAGCAGCATTATACCTATATCACGTCCTCAGCTTAACTGCACATTCTGTACCCATTGCTCTTTAAAGAATCATAACTTAAAGCCAGGATTTTCATTTGCCTCCCTCTTCTGAGTTTCCTCGAGCAAAGCACTTTGTCATTACGAACCACATTATGATACGAGGGAGATTAAACCACAGGGTGGCTCACCCTACTCAGGTCAGCAGAATCATTGCCCTTTACCCTCAGTAATGTCTTTCTCTGACAGTCCAGATACAGCATGAATACAGAAAACAAAAACATGGAAACAAGGCACCAAGAACCTGTTCAATAGTTTCACCTTTGAAGAACTCGAATGCCCATCTGTACCCATGCGAGGAAAATGCAGCTTTAAGCAGGAGCACACAGACAACCACGTGCATGCAGCAGGTTTGCTGTAACATGTGCTGAATCCAGCGACGATGAGAAGGTCTACCTAATCCACAATTTCAGGAGCCACCTCAGGACACCTGAGATTTGTCTCCTTGTCCTTTTACAGCTGCTAAGGACTTGGCTTTTAGCTTACAGGTTTGGCTCAGGATGAATGAAACCACCAGTGAAATACTATAAAAGTACATTGCAGGCTTAAATCATGCTTAGACCACTTTATAAATTACACAGAAGGCTCCTGGCCATGCTGTTACGTTTGTTTTCAAAATTCTTTCAGGTCTTTTTTTGCAGTAATGCTTAGATAATGCAGCCTGACTCCCCATACATTGCACGCTGTAAGTCACAGGTTTAGTCAGCATAATGGAAGGAACCCTTGAGGCCAGATCATCCACTCCTTACTTGTCTAAGACATCCCCCCCCAAAATCCAAGGTTTGTGGCATTCTCCTCTTTCTCTGTAGACTCCTTTAAGATGCCTGAAGAATTTAGTTTCTTAGTTGTGAAGATTTAGAGCACATCACATAATGCAAATCCAGGTGAGCTCTGCAAAGCCGTCAGAGTCAGAGACTGCCAAGAGCCCTTGCACCCCTTTGCTCCCTACGGGAGACATACATACTACAGTAAAAAGAAGAAAACAAAGCAATTCCACAGCCAAGTGCCAATAAAACTCACTGAATCAGAGCTCACTACATCTGGAAAAAGTAACGAATAAGAGAGATAAGTGCTGCTAAAAAGAGAAGGAAGTTTGCAACAAAACCCACTCGTCATAGCCACATGGGACAGTCTCTCCTGGGGTCCCAGCTCCCTGCTTATGGAGAGGAATCATCATTTTCCACTGAAACACCTTCTAAGCAAAAAGCTCTTAAACAATTTCCTTCCCTGTTCCCAAAGCATCTCAAAACACATTCAATGAGCCCGTTTGCTTTCTGAGTTAATTGAAGGAATTGGTCTGCAAGGAGGCAAGCACGGCTAAAGAGCGTCACTGTCCTGCCTTTACTCCCTTCTCCTGCAGAGCTCTGCGGAGCTGTGTTTTCTCCGTCTCCTCTGCACAGAGGCTCTTGCTTTTCCATCTCATCACAGGTTAAGCAGCAGCTCCAGTTCTTTGGCCAAAAGGATGCTGAGGGCACTGCTGCACTACTACATATTTTTAGTTCATTCCACCTTGCACAGAGCTATGGCCACAGGTATCAGGGGAAACAAACAGGAGTTATGATTCAGGCTCACTCCCATTGTTAGACACAATGTAGTTGGTTGGGTTTGGTTGGGGTTTTTTTTTTTCTGGCTTTCAGTAACCCTGTTTCCTTTCCCAGTAGCACAGAAAGGTCATACCACCATCGGTGTCACAGGAAAACCTCATGCCTGGCTGCTGGTTTTCTGCCCTGTGTCCATGCTCCCTGGGCTGGGACATGACTTCCCAGCCACAGGCAGTGAGAGGTCTCACTTCCCCGTCTCTGTCCTATGTCTTTGTCCTGGGACAGCCACTTTGCTGCAACCTAATGACAAAGTATGAACTGTCCTCCATGTGGGCATTTTTACACCTTCCTCCCTCACCCGTTTGGGGATGCTGCAGCCAAGCCATTGCCACACGAACCTCAAGAGTTCAGGCATCCCTTCCCACTTGTGTTTTGCAAGTTCTCTCTCCCTTCCATAAGTACGAGTCAAGAGAAATTAGTAGTACTCTGGACAAACCTTCTCTCCTGAACACCAAAACACTCAGCTACCACTCTAGAGAGAGACTTAGATATTTTTGGGCAATTTCATTCCTTGAACATACATATTCTGTTCCTACTTTAGTTTACATCAGGGGTAATCCAGAGTTACTTCCAACACAAACAAAACCTCTCCAAATTCAGACTGTGCCTGTCTGCCCATCATAGGAAAACACCCAATATAGTTGAAATCAATGTTTATTTCTAAGGAAAGCAACAACAGCCCCACAACCATCAAGGACTTCATGCAGTATTCATTATTAATAAAGTATTCAGGTCAGTAGTGACAGAAGAACATGCAACATTCCTTGAAGCTACGATCTTCAGTCCCCCAAGCCAATATAAAAACCTAATTTAGCAGTGTTTGGATGTGACGAATTGGGGGAACTTGTCTAAATATGATTTATGAATTCCATTGTGCTTTTATGAAGTACCTGTACTCTTATATCTTGTGACTCTCTGTACTGTCTTATGACTGCCTGTTATTGTATTTTGCCTTATGGTTCTTACGCTAAGGACACAAGAGAATAGTTTTGGTACATCTGCTCTTAAATAATTGATAGTTAAGGACTACAAGTTGCTGAATAGACCTAATCTGGGGAGAACAAATGACTTATGGCACTCTAGATAAGCCAGTTTTCTCCAATTTCCTTGCAGAGACCTGGGATTTGAAAGGTTGTGCTTTACCCAGAAGCAAAACAAACAGATGAGACATCAGCAACAGTCTTAAAAACACATAGTCCGAGTCATTCACTGAAGGGACTTAGAAAGCGAGTCCAGTCAGCAAAGAGCATTTCTCCTTTCTAAGCTGCGGTCACTAATTTAGTGCAATCCTGGTCCTTAACCATATGGACTAGCTCCAGCTGAACTGTGCCCCTGAGCACTGGGACCTTCCCCAGGAGAGCAGGTCTCCTCATGCTGGTGGTGCTGCCACCACCAGGGAGTGGAGCGATAGGATGAGGGGGAATGGTTTTAAACTGAAAGAGGGGAGATTTAAATGAGATATTAGGAAGAAATTCTTTACTGTGAGGGTGGTGAGACCCTGGAACAGGTTGCCCAGAGAAGCTGTGGCTGCCCCGTCCCTGGAGGGGTTCAAGGCCAGGCTGGATG
>JAOXNO010000003.1:12927460-12948627 GCA_028565335.1 Limnodromus scolopaceus
AACAGGTTGCCCAGAGAAGCTGTGGCTGCCCCGTCCCTGGAGGGGTTCAAGGCCAGGCTGGATGGGGCTTTGAGCAATCTGGTTTAGTGGGAGGTGTCCCTGCCCAGGGCAGGGGGGTTGGAACGAGAAGGAATTAAGATCCCTTCCAACCCAAATCATTCTAGGGTTCTATGACTTCGTCCCAGCCACAGGACAGTGAAAGAGGGGCCAGACACCTCTCTCCCCAGCGTGTGCTCCGTCTGCCAGTGAGCTCTGAAGCTCATCCAACCTTTCCCACACTGGTGCCATTCTTCATGGGGACATCTCAGCCATTGGCAGGGGAAGGAGGAATTCACTCCTGAAATTACAGTCTTTGAGAATCTAGCTCAGTTTGCGCACCCTGGACCTAACATAAGACATGCCTCAAAGTCCTCCAAAACTTTTGGTTTTTAAAATAAGTTTTGCCACAGATTCAGATCTGCAACTTAAGTTTCGTTAGCAAAGTTATAAGTGAATAGGATTTTTTTAGAACAAAGTCAGAGCAGCAAAAAACCCTCACAATAATCAGAAACTAATTTTGAACATCTGCAATCAAGAACACGTGTTTGCTTATCTTTCATTTCCTAACTTGTCAAAGATACAGTCAAAGAGGCAAGAAAGATCCAGCCATTACAACTGAGAGAGGGTAATGGTCTTTAAAAATTGCTCAAGTGTGTTACTGCTGGACTCGTTATATTATAGGACTTCCATGGTTAAATAAACAAATAATGTTTTATTGCTGACAATTTATACAGAATTTTATGTTCCTAACAAGATCTCTGAGCCTTATAGTCAGCTCATGAAAGAGGATGAGCTGACACTACAAAGGAAGAGCAGCACCAGAAAACAGAGCATAAATGATAAAACAGAGTCTGAAGCCAAACAGCGGTGGATGGTTTTGGCACAAGCATCTCTTTCATGAGGGAACGTTCCTCTTTGTAAACTTAGCCAGAAGCCTTCTAATTTCAGCAAAACGGAACCATCTCTAACATCTTTATTTCCTTCTCTGTAATACAATCATTTTGCCTCTCAAAAAAAAAAAAAAAAAAAAAAGCTCTGCTTTAACTAGCTTTTGGAAAAACAGGTATATATTGAAAACAGGTGGATTTTCTATCTTACAAAACAACAAGAAATCCTCAGTTTTAAGAGACATCCACATCAAGGTTTTGCAGACTACTTTTCAGATGCAAGAGAGTCCCAAAGATGTGATCCAAAGACCAATATACTCAGCGGACGAACATCCACTGACTTCAACCCCATCCAGAGTTGAGAGGGAGGGGTTGGTTTTTTGGGTTTTTTTTTGACTATTGTGACCTAACATTTTGCTTTAATTTTGCTTGGTCAGAGAACAAACCAATTTATCTCTTGGAATGGGTATGCCTGTCCACACAGGAAAATGTTGCCACTGCAGAGACGACAGATTTATCATTGCCACGTTGGAGAGCACTGTACCCACAGGCTTTTCAAAGTGTCTGCCTTAGTAGAAGAAAGGAGTGAACAAATATTTTCCAGTAAAAATGGGAAGAACATACACATTTTTAAGTGTTGTAGTAGGAGTGCAATTTTTCCTCCTACTACAAGGAGAACTTACTGATTTTCTATACAGTTTCTACCCTGTTCTGCCTGAACATAGAAGATACCCCAAGAAAAGTCAGTAGAATGTAAACAAACAGGGCTGGGCTGCTATTAGCCCAGTTGATAACCTGAGCTAAATAAGAAATTTTAAATATATAATTCTGGTAGGTTTTCTTAGATCTGCTGCAGCATCACATTCCCGTGGGAGGGCTGTAGGCAAGACAGAATTACATCTATAATTATGTTTTGTATAACAGTTAAACAAGAAAGGTCCCCCCCCCAAAAAAGCCTATTTTCTTATTACAGCATGCTAACAACTAAACCAGCCAACAGCTCAAGGACTCTACGTTTCAGTGAGGAAGCCAGATACTAGCACTGGGATTCTTTAACATTGAAAGCATTCAAGTTATTCAGATAATTCCAAAAGCAGAAGCTTTGGAGTGGCTTAAGACCCCCAAAATTTAAAAAATACAAGTTCTATCAAGACAAGAATCTAAAAAGACTCCTGCAAACACCTCTTAGATAATGTTAAGAGTTCCACACAAAGAATTAATTTAGGATGTTTATTTTTAAGAGCTCTTTTGTGTAGCAAAATTCAGAAAATGAAGTGGTAGAAAACTGAATAAGAATAGCAAATAACCAAAATTGGAAAAGGACATAAAGACAGCTTTAATAGTCAGGGAACATTTAAAAATAGTAAGTCAAGATAGACATTTTCTGTACAAAAATCAGCTCTATACAGGATGACATCAGCTCCCACTAGAAAGGGTGAGATTTTCTGAAGCTATTTATAGCCTGTAAAATGATCGCAATTTTGAGACAATTTGTGAAAAAGATCTGACAACGTTATTTTATGACTTTGTTTTGGTTGAGTCAAATAATTACTGCAGATATAACAACATCTACTGTACACTGAACATTTCAGTTTCTGTGCTATTACTGAGTAACTGAGCCTGAATTTAGAGAGCAAATGGGATTTGTCAGAATTAGAAAATCAGTTATTCCTAAGAGAAACTGGAATACGTGGAAGCAAATTAATGAACGAACTACTTAGTAATTTGATAATTCTGTTTCCATAAGTCAGCATCATTGGGATACGATTGACTAATGTTAGATGAACACATAAGCGTTATTCCTTCAGGATTCATAATAGAGAAGTTGTGTACTAGTTTGAGTTGTAGGTACCTGTTTTTTACCAATAAGAGATGATTCTACTACTAAGGTCCAACACTATTTAGCCCAGAAAAGTAAGTTTTTTCCTTTTCACTATGATCCCATGATAGAAATTAGTAAATAACCCAGCCTTTCACAACAGAACATGAGCAGAGACACCAAGGTCACCAGCAAAGATATCTCCTTTTCTTCACAATTTGAAAAATTATTAAAGGAAGCGTGGGAAGAAGTATTCTGGCCTTTGTAATGTTAATGGAGTTTTGATACTAATTTCATAGCACACTGGATAGCTATGCCTCCAGCTCTAAGGTACACTGAGATTTTTGCCTGTCAGCACAAAGGAGACGCAAACAGTTACTGTCTCTCACAGTGCTGCACTGCAAATGAGTGGAAATCCAGCCATCCAGCCGAGCCTTTCTTTGGTCTGAAAATTCAGACTATCCTTTAGACTGTCCTAATGAAAGCAGGTACGTCCAATGCACAAAATGTCTCCCATTTATCATGTCCCTTACAGGATCCTGCTGTGATTTTTGTGGCTGTAATTCATGCCCAACAATCTGGTTCCATTCTGAAACCACTGAGCTGGCCATCAATTTCCCACTGGTACTTGGGTTGAAAGTTAAATCTAAAAATGAGACTACTAATATATTACAAGTATGTACTAAATCTGTTAAGAAGGGGCTGACAGATCACATTAAAACATGCGCCCTTAAGCTCTAGGTGGCACAGCAAGTGACTTGTGATACATGATACCATTATTGACCTTTGAATTGTACAATTTATAAGAAAGCAAAATCCAGGGTTCTTTGCCTTGCACATCAGCTAAACAAAAAGGGGAAAGCTTCATGCCAACATTGTAAGAAAAGTTGCCTGTAACACCTGCTAAAAATGAATATTGTGCATGAATTCCCTGAAACTAATTTAAAAGCAAATACTATCATTCTTTTGTTGCTTTCAATTTTTATCTGTATGTATTCCATACATATGAGTCAATCTGCAGCTACACGACTCTGGTGCTATAACAGTTCTCACATATAAACACACTTCAGCTCTCTACTGAAGCTCCAGGAACTGCAGGATACACATCAATGCCAAAAAAGTCCTGCTGCAGGATCTTTCTCATGGAATGGTCAATACTGGTTTGAAGGTAATCACCCAAAAGAAAATATTGTCTGCGACATACGAATTTAGTTTACTACAAGGAATATTTACGGCTAAAGTGAAAGAAAGAAGAGTCAAGAATGAACTCCTGGAAAGCAGTTATGCTGCCGATAAGTTCAAGTCCCTTAAAGCTGCTTTTGGCATAGGGAAACCTGCACAGAAAAAGCAAACAATAAGCAATTTTTATGGATCTTCTCATTCTTTCCATGTATAATGCTCTAAGGACTGTGTTTTAATTCATGTTTCTCCACTAGTTGAGGGAAACCATCTGCTTTCAACAACAGACGAGCCATTCAGAGATTGTTCTTGGCACTGTTAGGACAGTGATCGGCATGCCATGGTGGGGAACCCAGTGTCCTAACCACCTTCTCCATAGGCTCAATTGACCATCACCAGGCCTGCTCATTATTTGCTTCTTCCTGGAGAAGAACAGCAACGAGAGGAGCCAAGCCACCAAGGCTACGCAGATGGCAAATTCATGGTGGCCCAGATCCAGAAGTCAAACGCGCAGTAGTACCAATAGCAGGGGATGCAACATGGACCAGTTTCATAGGCATTACAAGTGGCATCAGTAGAACCAGCAGCATTAGCTCACAACTGTCTTTCGGATTAATCATTTTACAGAATGTAATTGTGATCTTGTTATGACTCCAAGCAAAGAGAGAGGCATTTACTGAGAAATGTATTATAACAAAGAGTTCAGTTTGGGCTTATTTTTAACCTCTGAACACCAAACAGTGGACAATTATCTCTGATCACATTTCAGACCTATGCCCAAAGACAGAATCCAAACAATTAGTGATGCTGGACTTGATTCTGTCTCAGTTCATATTGATGTAAACTGGAAACAGCACCATTAAATTTTGTCAGTGAAAGAATAATAGAAGTATTATCAGAATCAAGTGTATGATTTAGAGTATATTTTGAAAGCTGTGTACACTTATCCTGCTGGGTCACATTTTCAGCAGCAGTAAACTGGCACATATTCACTGAAATCAGGAAAGACACAATAATTTTGACCAGCTGAGCCGATGGCCAAACATTGATTTGAGAATAGAATCTGAGAAGTTAATCACACTTCATTCTAGGGGGAAGCTCTGCTTCTGTCAGATTCCCTGTCCCTGTAATGTTTTTACAGACCATTCTGAATTTTTTTGCTACATTTCCTGTTTTTAAAAACATAGTTTGAAAGCCACTTGCAGATCTTTTCTGACTGTGAAGCCAGAAAAAGAAAAGGATTGCAGAGAGAATTCTCTCAGATTGGTCTTCACTGGATTTAAAAGCCTTCAGGAAACATTTGAGGTAATCCAGAAAGATTGAAGAGTACAGATGTACCTCCCAGGATGCAAGGACTAATGCATGTAATAACTGTATTTCTTTAAAATGACTTTCTCAGGCAGAGTTAAAGGCATAGATGTAACTAAGGGACTGGACTCAGGCCAAGTTGTAATGGCTCTGCTGTTTATCTATTTTTTTTTTCCTCTCCTTCCCCTACCCCCCCCTCCAGTTGAAAGAGCAGAACAAGCATTTTACTAAGAGATTTAAGGTTTGCTTTCACTCCCACTCTTACTTAGACCTCCTGCCCCAAACATTCTTGGATCGCACAAATCAAAACTTAAATTGACTAAACCACACCAAAAACAGAAAGCCCACTGCTCAGGCTATTTTTACTTTCTTTGTCTGCTAGGAAGAAAGGCAAGATAGATAAGACCACGTATTCAATATTTTAGTATTAATATATCAAAGTAGGAAGAGTAAAAAATTGTAGGTTATACAGAGTGCAATTTAGCAGTGGCCACTCTGTAACCAAGGTGACTGAGATTTGTCTTCCATAGAAGTTATTTTCTTAACATTCGTATCAAGAGACCATGGAACAGATCCTGAAAAGAGTGCTTTTATTATTTCTTTTTCTTGCTGCTCTTCATGTAAACACAGATTTTCCTGCTTATATATGAACCTTACCTGAAGGGACCAAAATGATACCGTACGCTAGATCCATCCTCCTGTCCATGAAGGACAGGTCTCTGTTGTGCTTATCTACACTCACAACAAGGTGGGTAAAGACTCAATCCATGCTGCCCTACAACCTCTCCCCATTCACACTGATGTCCAGTTATTAAACATATAAGGAGCAATCTTTCTCCTTAGATGGCTAACGTGAACGCTTAAGTGCTTACATAGAGCTTAGAAGAAAGTTTTGGGGCCCCGTTCCGGTTGTTTTAAATTGTCCAAGTGGTAACAGCAACTACTTCTGCCCCTCTCCCAGTAAATGCTGCCTGGAGACTATCCTGGTGCAGAGCATCCTATAGAAATCCTATAGAAAGGTGAACATGCCTCAGCCAGCAGACAGGACACGGTAGAAAGGAAGGTATGTGGCTTTCATGCCGCAGTATTTTACAGATTTCTGGTTGTTAGGCTGTTTCCAGCCAACAACCTGTTATACCAGCTTTCAGGACACTAACTTACAGATACATTTCTAAAAAGCCTCAAATGCCTAGCACAGAATGCCTAGCTACTGTCGCTGCTGTTCCTATTCCAGTCTCTACTAAGACATTACAGCAACAGCCCTTGAGCTTTGGCTGAGAGGACAGACCTTTTTTTCCTCTACTCTTTTTAGCTGTGCTATTCCGCCTTATTTTCCAGTGCCTCCCCCTGGGCTAAGCCCTGCCTTTTAAAATCCATGCAGCAGAAAGCAACATTTGGCTTCTCTCCATCATCTTACAAAGTAATTTTCAAGGTTAACCACAGGAAAGGCAGATGAATTATGTGGAAACAATCATCTGCAGAGACCTTTCTTCGGGTGCTCTTCCCCATCCTGTCCATTTGCTCAGCATGCTCTGTGGCAGTGGATGGCCACAACAAACTATTGACCAGAAAACTGGTCAAAGAATTCAGATTTATGCAGTGCAATAATAACAAGGTTCACAACAAGGCTCACATGGAGAAAATAGAGAAGAAAACTCAACTACATCCCTGCCAAAATCTCTGGAAAACAAAAACAACCCTGTAATACAATCCTGTTTGTAAAAATGCTTCGGGGTGCCTATGTTCCAGAGCTGGGAGCGTAATAAATTAACTTAAATAGTGGATGCCTAGGACAAAACCCTGTGGGATACCTGAGCCAACCCAACAGGTGGAGAAATTGAAAACAAATTGATAGCCTTGGGACAGGAAATATTAGAACCGAGCAATTATAATGCCAGACTGTCTAGCATGAAAGGCAAGGAAAGCCAACAATGATTTGCATTGATATAGCACCAGGAGCAGCGTGTGTCAGGCGGCGTCCCAGAGCTTTTCACAGCAATGGAACATCACAGCACACAACAGCTGAAGGTAAAGAGGGGGGAAAAAATCCCACAAAAATCCAGACCAAAACAACAAAACCAGGAGTATATTTTTAAACCAAAAGAGAGTGGTTTCTGTCCTGTGGGAGGAAAGAGGCATGAAGCTGATATGAATATATGCCTTCATAGTATCTGTGCCCTAAGGAGCTCAGGGAAAGTGAGTTTCGTTTCCCATAGTTTGCACAGCACCCTTGGAAATCAAAAGTTGCACAATGGTTTTGTTCTCCAACATGAAGAGATAAAGCAAAAGGGGGAGATCCCTTGTTACATGTGCTGTTCCTCTTCCCTATTTTCATTTTGTTACCTCTACACTCTTCCAACCTGCATGCTACCTAGATGCTGCTCTTTAGGCTCAGCACAGCAAAAGGGGATGGTAGACCTTTCATTTTAATTTTTGTTCTATATTATCAGATTCAAACAGGCACTTGGGCCCTTCTCCCTCTGCCTAAAAGCTACATCTGAGGTATAGATTCTAGAGGATCAACTTTTGACAGCTTAAAATGGTGACCTCTGGTTGAATACATCTTTCCTAGGAGCTGCTACAAACCTATAATTAACTGCAGCTCCAACATCGCTGCTGGCTCTGTGCTGTTCTCTCTCTAGTGTTAGACTCTCTGCTTATATACGCATTATTAGCATTAAGGTTCAGAAAAATGGCACACTCCATAACTGGCTGCTCAAGGACCTATTATAGGACAGAAAAATGAGCACATGGCAAGTCTTCCACTTTGCCCCGTGGACTAGAGCAATCACCAGGCCTGTGCTGGAAATAGAGCGGGTACCACCTTATCTCTGAGCTCCTGGTGCACAACCCATCCCTACCTTGAAGGGAAGAGGTGGCCCTACGGGAGATATGCAAGGAAATGGGATTAGAATGTGCCTTTTCAAGACATGATACATGCTGTTCTCTCTGCTAAGGAGCCAGGAGCTTGGTATAGGAGCCATGTATCTAAAGCTTCCCCAGGAAAATCTTCCTCACAGATGTATTCGGAAGGCTTAATATTTTGAAAGCAGCTATCCAATAGGAAGTGCCAGAGAAGCACTCTTTATAATTACAATTTTACCACTTGAAAAGCTTGGCTATGTCATAGCAGTGGCTCAATTAAGTTGAAATGCAGGACTGCTTCTGATGGTGCAATGGTTGTGAATAATATCATAAAACATTTGCTAGTCTCCTGGAAACATGTTGGTTATGGGCACAAAGTACACTCTATTTTCTTTCTGAGCACTGAGGCTCAACACATTTACTTACATTTGGAATCAGGACAGCTACTGTCTTTTTTAATACAACTTTATGTCATTTATGCTTCACATCAAAATAGCTCTGCTACAGGCAGCACAGGAGCAGATGCTTTTGGGAACCTGTTTACTTCCCAGAACAAAGTCGCAGGTAAAACTGCCGCAGCTCTCCCTGGCTGCTGCAGAATTCAAGGCACTTCTCTTTGTGGGATAACGGAGAGCTGAATCGGAGGGAGACAGGAAGCTCCTAGAGTACTGCTAATTATATTGCACTGATTAAAAAGCCCTGAGATTCAAATGATCCTACAAGAAGTAACTTGACTACAGACAAGCCCTGATTTAACAGATTACTTCCGCAAGCCTTTCCAGGCATTTTACTCAGCAACTTCATGCAGGAGTGCATGCAAAGACCGGATAAGCATTTCTGGATAACAATCTAAATGCAAGAGCAACCACCTCATCTGCTGAGACAGGTGAATCAGGGCAAGGCAACAATTTAAAAATCATTCCCCACGATACACAGCTCCTTTACATAGACTGTGGGAGGATTAGATTCATCCTTTCCTACTCTCAAAGCACAACCCAAAGACAACAGAAAGAATGTTCATGTAGTTGCTTGTCCATGACAGTAACAAATTACTTCCCTGTCTTTTGAGCAATAGACAAAAAACAGTGGTCAACAGTTTTTCCTCAAACTCAAAATTTACTATTTGATATTTTTTTTCCCTAGATTTTTACTGGATCTTTTTGCAGGACATACATATCCATGAAGAAGTTAAAATCTTTGACTGGAGAATGTTTCCATCATAAAGGAGGATTATTCCCTCATCATAAAAGGTGTACAAATAAGCAAATACTGTGGACTTTCAGAGTAGGCCTTTAAGAAAATGTTGGGTCCTGCTGATTTCTTTAAGTGCGCCCATTTTAACTGCATTATTTGCCACACTATGGAGCTGTGATGCTTAGCTATTACCTCAGTAGGGTTGTCTGTACTTATACTCAAGAATATAGTAAAAATTATGCTTAGCATAAAATAAGCACAGTTACATGACCTGTACACTTCAATGCCAATATTATTCTTTTGGCTGAATGCTCAGTGCCTCTGAATCTGGGCATCACACAAGGATACCTAAAGGTCACATGGACGATGCTAAACATTCCCTAACTCCAAATGAGAACAGCGAGTGTGCCATTCAGTAATCCCCCTAAGACAATTATATTTTTTTTTTTAACAGAGATATGCTTCATTTTGTTTCCAAGTGCTAGCAGTGTGTCACACAACCCTCTACGCAGCAAAACCACCAGTTCTGACAGTTCAGGACAGTCTCCGAAAACAGTTTCTTGCAGGCAGGACCCTGCATGAGATTTGCTGTTACAGCTTAGTTTGGCATCGACATTATCCTTGACAAGACATATCAGATAAAAATATGCAAGTAGCCATTGGGTCTATAGGTTGCTGTAAGAGAGAGAACTGAACATGTTCATTTTGGCCATTCAGCTGGACAAGGGACCCTGGGGGAGCATAAGTATGCATTAAGCTGTTGTAAGGAGATATAAATCTCCTTTGACTGGATAGCCACTAGCCATTAAGTGGCTACATAATAAATGTTAATCATTTTGGACCTGATTCAGGATTAAAAGAGTCAGACTTACTTTCATGTTGTAAGTTGTGAAAGGCTGAGGATGACCTGAAATTGATTGGCTTTGTGCAAGAGCCAAATGGATGCTGCATTTGATGTAGGACACGTGCAGCCCAGAGCAGCACTTACATTACTGTAGAAGCTGAGCTTCAAATGATATCTAGATATTCCCTAAAACACACTCCTCAGTTTCCCCCATTTCTGCATCATGGGTGATATTTCAGCTCCCTTTACAGATTTATTTTTTTAGTTAATTCAACACTGTAAAAATAAAATCTTTAAGGCACATTTTGAGCTTTTTCAGGGACAACAGCATAGGAGGAATATGATGTGGTGTGTGCGATTTGGATGTAGAGGGACAAGCTCTTCCTCTCTCCACCTCCCCATTCCCACCTGTGGATGTTCTTCAGTCCCTTCTGGTGGAGAACAGCTCTCCTGTCCTCTCAAAGACAGACATATTGAAAGAGTCGGGGAACAGGAGACAGTATCTGAGTATCTGAGTATCCATGCAATCACTTCTTAGCTCTCGTTTCCCAGCACAGGACACATCATCATGTAAAAGGATCTTTGTGGCGTTGTCTACACTGTTCTTGTCCAAGCCTAGCAGTTGGCAGTACAGAACAGATGTGCTGGTACTGCCTGGGGAAGCCAGGCTTTCCCCACCTGATGTATATTTTGCTCCTAACGGATCTGTATTTTAGGACATATGCTATATGCTCTGATGCCTTAAGAGCTGTCATGATCCACACACATTGATCTCACCTCCCAAAGTGAAAAGCAAAGGCTATTCTTCCAAACCCAGAAGTTCTTTTTGGGTGGGAAACAACATAGTACAAATACTTGAGTCCCCACAACTGAGTGACTGACCAGCCCCTCCAGAGCTACTCACTTTTCCAGCACTGCCACTATACCAGTCCTTTTCTTCAAATATTAAAGTCCATTCATGCTGCTTCCCTTTTTTGCCATAATTATTCCAAATTTTTATGAAGCACTAAGTGGCTAAGTACAAAAAGAAATTATCCTCCTGGGCTGTTATGCTTATAAAAATATGCAATTAAGATGACATTTTTAGTCACTTCATTATTCACCTTGCTTATAGAATGCAATCTATCTATAGCTTGAATTATCTATCAGACCAGTCTTTGGGTAGGACCTTCTTCATATTTCTACAGCTACAATCAGCTAAACTCAGTTAATTCCTAAAAACTACCTTTCTACCTATGATCAGTAATTCTACTGTTCTTGGTAACTTAGTTTCTTCATTTCAATTATTTTAGAGCCTTTATACACAGTCTACCCAAAAGGAAGTGTGATGTTAATGGGAACAATGTATTTATAACCACTTTGCTTTAGCTTGGAAATGACAAATACTCCTTGTTTCTAACATTCCCTCAAGCCTTCTGTAGAGTGTGATTTCTTATTTTATATTTTAAAGCCTTAATCTCTGTTCTTTTACAGCTAACAATGAATCTCTATATATTATACACAGACATGCACACATGTAACACTGCCAGTCCAAAGCTGGAGGCAAAAAAATTAAATTTTATTGATAAATGGCACTAACTAGATTTGACATTTGACTAAACTTGTTAAAACAATCTGAATGTTTGGTATCATTAAGTCTAATAAAGATGAAATATCCAATATTACAAATTATATCATGCAGCTCAAGACTTATCTTCTGCATAATGATCCTAAAACAAACTGCCTTTATAAACTTTTAGCATGTGTGTCAGAACATGGGTTTGTGTCTAGACTAACAACTACTGCAAACACATTTGAGGGCTAAAAATTAATTCAAGGTGCATAAACACATATTTTATACTAATTCTGGAATCTTGCACCTTTGGAAAAATTGATAGATTGGAATCATTCAAGAATCCAGATTGGAATCATTCAAGAATCCAGAGTCTTTTATTATGATACTATGTCTCACAAGAACACTGAAAGATAAGAATCCATCAACAAACATACTTCTATTACATGGGATCACATAGATAACGAAAAGGTCAACCAATTTAACTAAACTAGGAATTTCCTGCAAAGGGTAGCAGGAAAATTAAGCATTGTTACATGCCAGACAATGGATATTAGTTTAAGAAAAAATAAAAATCTAGGTGTACACTGTAACCAAAGCTACAAGGAAGAGACCAGAGTAAAGAGACTGGTGCCTACAGGGATACAGTTGGAGAGATCAGCTGTTTAGTTATACAGAGAGAGAGAGAGGGAAAGAATAGAAAAGAATAAATGTGGAAAATTACTTTAAAATGAGACTGTAAAAGACTTGGATAAAACACTGAACTTTATTACCACCTTCTTTGAAGGGAGATGGTGGCCAGGACAAGATGATGGAGGTGACAGAATGAACAACTTCAGTGAGTTTGGTATAGGTTTAGTTTCCAAAGCAAGATTTCCACCTACAAACACAAGGATGACCAGTGAAGGCTGGATTACTGAAACTTCTTAAAGAAATCCCCTCTGACATCTCTTTTTCAGTTCTTTGCCCCAGTACACATTTGGGGATGTTTGGACATTAACATTTATTCCAAACTTCCACTTCCTGTTAAAATTCAAGAGGAGAGTGCGGTTTTTCTTTCTGTTTATTTTATTAGGAAAAAAAAAAATCCCACAATGTTCTTCCCAGCTGACCTATGTAATATCTAGAGAAAGTAAATAGAAATAGAATGGCAGAGAAAGCATCCCCTTGACTCTGGTGCACTATTCCTAGAGATGTCTATAAGTTACCCAGGGAGGTGGCTGGAGGAGTAATGAAAGGCTTTGCTTTTAAGATAGATCTTGAGATAGACATTGGGCAAAGATTCCTGAAGTCTTAACTATTTCAAGACTAACTTCCCTAGGAAGAAAATTTTGCACATCAATTTCTCTGAATTAGAGATGTTGGCCAGAGAAAGCCAAGACCTAGAATAACAGAAATGGAACTTAACCATAAAACCTGTCTAGAGCTGTATTTCCTCCAGAAAACCTGAGTCAGAAATTGTAAAAGAGCCTGAACAGAGCAAAATAATACAGTGCTGGTATAGTCCACACCTTTAAAGACAAATTACCCAATGCAGGACGTTAGAACCAGAAAGTCTGGAGATGCCAAGTGGGTGGTGAGGAGATACCTCCCTTGGTATAGGCAAGGGCCTCCCCAGTAGCAAAGCAGGCTTTTTACAGGCAAAGCTTAGCTCTTTTTTTCTCTATATAAGTACTTCATTAGTTCTGGTTTCCTTTGCCTCAACCCTTTTATAAAATTTCATATTACAGACTAAATTTACATGGAAACAAGGTCTTTGTTTTACTGAAATCTATCAGTTGCAGGTGCTTATCCCTTGCAAGAGTCATAATCCTCTCTTTGTCATCATCACCATTTTGCCACAACCAAATGCAATGTCACAAATAAGATTATGACAACACAGAAAACAAACATCTGGATCCAATGAACCCCTACGGAACAAAGACCCTGTTTTCATGCAAATCAGTTCAGTAATAAAAATTAAGGGAAAACATAAATCCTCTGCAAACACACTGATGTATGAGCAGAATTCCCTCTAGATAAAGGGAACTGCAGTCACATGTTTCCATGCCATATCAACTGGTAGATTTAAAAAAAGAACAGGTCTACTTTCATAGAAGTGTGAAATACTGGTAACTATACACGTTATAAGGTATCCATTTTAAATAAATTTGAGCCTTTTATTTGGTGACTGCTGCCAAAAGCCGTCTTATGACAACCATTGCTGCTGAATTTGAATAATTTGCATGTAAAACTAAATTAAATAGAAAATATTTGGGATATTTGGGGTGTTTTGTTTGTTAAAAAAAAAAAACAACAACAAAAAAACCACACACCCCCACCACGCACACATTACCATGAAAGAGAAACATTCTGATGAAAATCTGAAATGTGAATCTTTAGGAATTCTTTTGCACTTTTCACTAAACAAACATCCCTAAAAAATATGGTTTATTTTATTTTTAGAAGTTTTAAGAAATGTTTCCTTGATATTTTCAGAGGTGATTATTATGAAAGGTAATGGAAAGAGATCTGCCAGAAGTTTTCTTCAAACTGTGTATTTAAAACTTTTCTGAGAAATCTTAAATGCTTCCTTCTGCACGTGTGTACTATTTATTGAACACCATTGTAAAACCACTGACAACAATTACGAAATTGTAAAATGGTGGATGTGGGACTCTCCTCCCAAGATTACTTATTTCATGTGAGATGTTTCAGACATACTTGCCAGCAGAAAGCATATCAAAATGCTACAAACATACAATACCAATATTCATAACCTTAATCAACTCAATGGACCATGCTAACATATAGGTACAAGTGAAAGCTCATGAATGCACATGTCTCTTCATGGATGTACTAGATTTACAATCTCTGCACACTCCTCCAAAGCTGCCACTAGATCAGAGACAAACACAGTACACAGGCAGGGAAAACCTGAGGCTGGGGTTTTTTTGGTTTTGAACTAAACTACTTGGCATCAAAAAAACCTGAATTTTCCATTTATTGTCAGTATTACATTTACTGGAACACCCCCAACATTTTCTGCGATGCAGCTCTAGCTCAGGTGCGTTCACACAAGCAGCAGTGATGGAAACAGATCAATCTCTGCTTGAGACTAAAGTGCTCTCAAGGTGCTCCTGACTTACGCCAAGTATCAAAGGCTAAAATCATCTCCTCTGCTCAAGGGCCTGCTACCAGTCTGAACACGCATGAAGGCAAACACGGCTGTAGAACAATACGAATATGCACATCACGCAGAAAGTTGTCCAATTTATCTACAGTAAAGAGGCTGACTGTAAAACAATAATCTGTGTAGCAAGTTTACAAGCTTGTATTCACCATTTACCAGCCTGCAAGTACATATAAAGGACTCGAGTCCTTTATAATCAGCGCGCCCCTGGAGTTTGCTCACAACAACATTCTCTTTTCTCACTTTGACAATTCTCATTAATGACTGCCTTCCCTACATGCTACGACGAAGCAATGCCTATGTGATCCGCATGCTTACACACATAAGGAAAGCCATTGCAGTCTGCAAAATTTAAAGTAGGCACAAACATTCATGGAAAGAGAAGGGGAGAGACACAGAGAGAGGGGGAAGAGCATTTCAAAAAGTGCTAAGGAGCCAGGTAAACAAAAGTGTGATACGTGAACCAATCTCTACAAAGAGTATTAGGATGCACTCCTTATGATGGTCTGTCCACAGAAGCAGAAAATAGTAGAAGCTGAAGGACACTCTCTTAAACCTTGCCTTTTTCAAGCAAAATTTTTGAAAATGAAAATGGAAGTTCTGAAGTATATTTTCTTACTATCTAATATTATTGTTTTTACTAATACTTAACATATTATTATGGAATAATGTATTATCAGCTATTCTGATAAAGTACCTACAGGCCATATCTGACCTCAGAGGCTAAGCCAGGAAAACTGGGTACACAGCACACAACACCACAGCACCGTTCAGCTCGAACTTTACACTGACTGAGAATTTGGCCAAAATTAAAAGTTTTAAAGTGAGCAAGCCTCAGTTTTGGTTATTTCTCAATCTACTCACATAATTTATGGTTTCACTCATCAGTGCTCTGTTAAGAATAGCTGCTCTTAAAGATGAGGATACAGTTCAATCTAACATGGAGGTTAGGGCCACATTGATTTGACTTTTTTTTTTTTGAAAGAAAAAAACAAACCATAACAAAACAAAACCCACAAATCCACACTGGAATACCCTTTTTCATCAATTTTTGCATATAGGATTAGGATACTAGGACTAACATGAATTTATTTTCCTGTCATCCTCTCCATTTCCGTGACTACCACTTAGAAGCAGAACCAAAACTTTCCTCCAAGGCTAGACACGCGACACACACAGCTGAAAGCACTAGATCCCTCTCGGTGATACGTTACCCCTGGCTCCTCACCAGATTTCTCTGAAAAGAGTCTCTCAAACATTATCTCCCGAGTGCCTAAAGGCTCTTCACTAATACTTGCTTTTACTTCACAAAATGCCACTTTGCTGCACAGTTAATACTATTCCAATCACCCTCTAAAGTATATTGATTAAACTTTAGGGCACCTGTTCAGAGTGTGACTTCCTCAGACTCACTATGGCCAACTTTGATTATTTTTTTTTTTTCTTACTGACCACTATAGACACTTGCATTCATTTCACAGTGGTGCTATAGCTTGTACATGCCATTGCTCTTATTTTTAAATATTGGTAATTCTTGAGATAAGAACAGAACATCAGTTCCTAAATACTGAAATAAAAATTGCTGGATGAGCACTTTTGCAGATGTGGCTCTGAAGTACCTCATCAGCAGGACCATGAAAATTAAGCTAGTTACAAGAATAAATGAGAGCTGGCCCGATTTAGAGGCCACCGAAACTTATTCAAGTCAGGAGACTTGTGCTATGATGAATCCTCATTTATACAGCTCCTCTTTGAACATATACTGGGCTGAATTTAGAAAACAATTTAGGCAGTCAAGCAAAATAGCATGCTGCTACCAAACATATAATAAGCAGTAAAGCATGCATTTTCATCTGAAAGTGACTGAGCAAAAAGTGATCAAAACATACCAGAAAGCCAGGGATTTTTCTTGGTTCTGAAGGCACATGCCTTTCTTTCATCTGAAAGTCTGATTAGACTCAAGAATGATTACTGCAAAAGAACAGAGATTAGAATACTGTCCCTGAACGTTCCCATTTTATTATTAATAAGTAGTATTTTCCTAAAACAATCATCTGGCACTTTTTTTAGGAGCGCTTATGTTCTATTTGTCACTGAGAACAACTAATTCAAACTCAGGCAGAGCTGAGTTAACATTCAGATACTAATGCTGTACATTGATGAAACATCTTTTTTAATGAATAAAAATAATTGTTACTCTGACCTGCTCCCCATAATTTATTTATTTTTTTAAATGACTAATGTGTTTTATGAACCATTTAGGGTTTTTTTTAAATGAAAATGTAGTCTACCTTTTCCATTTCAGTGGTGTGGAAGGAAGTACGCAGATCTGACAATTCTTGATTTGACAGAAAAATACTGTGTTTTCTCAAGACCAACATACCCACAAACATAGATTATGTTTGGGAAACCCCTAATCAAAACTGTTATGAGTAACAACACATCTGTTCTTATTTACAGACATGAGAAGATGCAAGCAACAGCTCCCAATCAAAAAAGAAGTAGCATTAAATTTAATTTACTCTTTGCAGGCTGCAAAAGTAACTTAAGGCCACCCCCTCCCCATTCTGTCCTTGGCCAAAGTCTTCTCGTTAACATTTTCAGCTCAATGACTGCAGATATTGTTTATGCCTTTGAATTCAGGTGGCTTTACATTTTAAAGTGTTTTCACATACATCATCAATTCAGGGGGTTCAAGCCACAGGGCTAAAGGCTCCTCCGGTTACGTTACAGCTTTGCACAACTTGAAAGTGTACATATAGGAACAAAGCACAAAAGCTATGTTTAGGATTAAAAAAAATGAGAAAAGTTGAGTGAGTCAAAGCTAAAGATTATGTTTTTCAATCAACCATCAGGCAAAGAGGCACAAATTGCAGGCAACTCAGTATTACTATTTTTTTTAATCACAATACAGTGAAGTACATGATATTGTTTGGTTCTCTGCAGTTACCTTTAACATCACGGACTTTACTTTCTATAATTCCCAGCTCACTTCAGAGCCAGTGAAGTCCTGTGTGATGTGCAGCTGCTTTTACAATGGATTTTAACTACTTTCAGGGTATTCCTGGCTCAGAATTTGGACAAGCCATTGGATGTAGTATTTGTTAGAAGCTTTATGGTATTTCTAATGATCACCAACGATCAATGGTGGTTCTTATTCAAGGCACAGCTCTTCCAGTCCCATCAAAGTAACGGCGAGCAAGCTACTGCTGCCCATTCCTCACCTGATTCAATGCAATCGTACACAGATGGCATGAGTGAGGCAAAATTTGAAAACATACTTTAAGGTTTCTCTTGTTTTCCCACCAGTACAATATGATTAACTTCCAGTGACATGAGTCCCTGGGTAAGGCAGTTAAGGATGTTCTGGAGATGCATACATTGAAGAAACAAAATAAACAGCAGTTGTTAATGGCTGTAGAGTAGATATTATTGGCATATATGTTCCTATTTCTATTAGACATCTTTGGAAAGGCATCACATATGCCTCTGCTTCATCAGCTGGGCAGGTGTTTAGCTTTGAGTAACCCACAGAGCATTAGCTTCGACCCACAAAATGCTGCATGGTTCCAAATCAAGTGCAAGCAAAGACCTTTACAATCCCAGTGGAAATAGACGCTGAGAGTTTTCAGAGTTTGGAGCCTGCAAAGAAGCTGAGCAACTCTGCTTATAGTCATTAGATAAATGTGGTCTCCCCAGAGACAGCCCTGCCTAGCAGTACATTAGGTCACAACTCCACATGAGACTGACAAGTGAATCACTCAAATTTATTTCAAGGTATGTAAATATTTGTGAGACTGGCAGGTATAGGAACATTATTTACCATAAACAGGAGGAGGAATTAAACAGCATGCCTGGAATGGTACCACAGCTTGCTGAGCAGGAGTTAATATGCTAAGCATTTGGTGCAGTAGGTAAAAATTGATAAGGCACCTCTGTAGCATTATTTTATTCATCTCCTTCTGGCATCTAATCTACAGAACCCAAGGGTTTTACCATGGTGCTATCCTTCTTGGTTTGCACAGTGCCCAGCCCAAGGTCACAGCATTCCCTGCAAACACCTTGCTCTGTTTTTTCCCAAGTGTGAAAACTTACAGGCAGGAAAACATCAAGACTATTTGACAGCACATAACTTTCTACCGCCTCTCCAAGGAACACCCCTTCAGAACAAAAACCTAACACAGCTCACCATGTCACTGGAGCTGTTGTAAAATGCTCTTGGGCATTGTGAAGATTCTTGCTCAACGCCTTTGTATAATTTGTGGGAACATGCTCAAAATCTCCACTGCATACTAATGACGTATTATGCAGAAGAGCAGGGTTGTATTAAGTAAAACAGTTTTAGATGACTAAGAGGAAGAATAAGGAGCAGAAATACAAGTAAAGATCCTTCCGTCTACCTACGCCCACAAAAATGTTAGTGAATGGTGATGCTACTTTCTGCTCCAACATAGACTCTATTTACTCTGCAGGGACAGTTCTAATTTCAAAGTTTGGCTCCTCCTTAGGGCAGGGAGAATGATGGGCAGTCACTGTACTGTAGTAGATAAAATACAAGAACTAGGACTTAAAGACCAAATTTGCCCAATTTCTGCAACCTCTTATATTTCACCTTACATTTCTACCTGTATTTCTTGGTGTAATAAGACAAACAAACTTTGTTGTATTGGAAGAGAATTAACATTTTTGTACTTTTTTTCCCTGAGATATTAAGCTGTAAGTACTGCTGCTGGCCTCTAATAAAAAGCTAAAAGGTTGTAACCACCACTCACTCCACTGCAAGACAGAGGCATTAACTATCTGGCTTAGCCTATCTTCTGGAACAAAGAGTCATTTAACTAATCATGTATAGCCTTACGAAGATGAGCCAGACATTGCATCAAAGGTTTCTTCTTTTGTCCTGCTACATAGCTGAAATGCTGTAGGTAGCAAACACTGTAAGCTTTTAGAAGAGAAGAACTAGGAAATAGCATTTATTATTACAAGAAGTACCATTTGCATTCAGACACCACTAAATACATGAGAATACACAAACACATGAGAATAGAATCCACTGGCTGAGAGAGCTTGCAATGTAAAAGACAAGTTTTATTTACTTTTTAGAAACCTTTTGGCTCTTTTAAGCAGCAAAATATGATTTCATAATTATTACCTTATGCTGTCCTGACATTTACATTACCATACAGTGCTGAAAGCTAGAAAATACCAACTGTTCTGCAGAGGATTTTGTTCTCTGCAGGGTAAAAAAAAAAAAAAAAAAATAAAAATCTATTAAATTACATTCAGACCATTAAAAAATAAAAGTACACTCTTGGATTGCAAGACTGAAAGAGTTTTGAGTCCTGAACTCTATGTGGAATAGCATATGATGGGCCAATGAAGGTAGTTTGGGAAGGGTTAAACAGGTTTTATGAAGTCTCCTATTTGAAGGACAGATTGCCTGTGCTTACAAACTGAGGGGAGAAGGGGGCGTAAAAAAGTAACAAAATTTAAGATATGGATACAGGAGAGCAGGGATGTAAGTGACAAGATCTGAGCACTTCCTGGAAACAAATGTATGTCTGTATAATGATCAAAAAGATTGTGTTGTCCTATATTTGCATTGTTTACTGAAATGTATAGAATGTGCCCGTGAAACTGGAAGGTAAGGTGAGAGTCAGAGACTGGGACTAAATCCAACCCCTTTATACCCTAAGGAAAATGTCGACTTCAGGGGTCACTGAGCACTATTTCTATATGGAGATTTGATCAATCCTCTCCCTCCTCCCCCAAAACTTCACACCTTTTACAGCATTCATTGCTCACAACAGTGACATTTAGTAGGGACTGTGAAGGGCTTAGAGCAGCACTAATTTTTCCAATTCTCACCGGACTGATGAATGGCTCCTATAAAAGGTTAAATCATCACTTATTCTGCCCCTCAGAATTGCAGCGCTTCCTAATCTAAACTGTGCTGTAAGCACTGAAAACACAAGGGAGAACGGTGTGAATAACAACAGCTTTCACCTAATAGCAAAGGCAGCGGGACCCAAAGCCCAACTGCCTGTACTTTACTCTGCCTTTAGCTCCAGGGTCTCTGGTTGCCTCTCGTCCACGTGGAGATTGAGGATGGATAATGGACAGAACAAGTCAGACGCATGATGCATGTCAGGTTTGCCCCCAACCTTCATTCATGACGCTGGCTAGGACCAGTTGATCAGTTTCTTAGCTGATGATAGCCCCATCTGGAGTACTGGGTCCAGTTCTGGGCTCCCCAGTTCAGGAAGGACAGGGAACTGCTGGAGAGGGTACAGCAGAGGGCCACAAAG
>JAOXNO010000003.1:12948727-12977397 GCA_028565335.1 Limnodromus scolopaceus
GGTTGGACTAGATGATCTCCAGAGGTCCTTTCCAACCCCATATGATTCTATGGGGGCACCAATACCCATATGCCTCCACAGGGTAACCCCTGGGGACTCCACAGCACAACTCTATTGCCAGAAGACACGAGGACTCTTTCTCTGCACTACAAAACTGGCGAGCAGCTGAGATAGGAGGAGGACCTGGTGAGGCAACCTCTACCACCACAGCTTGGTCAGGTCCATGGCAGCACTACTTTGTGAAGAGGGTGTGGATAAGTTTCAGCAGCCCAATGTGCAGCCAGGATGCCGCTCCTAAAGGAGCATTTCTGGATGAGAAATGCTGTTTCTGTATTTTATGTTCTACTCCTAGTGAGAAGGGAGAGCTGGGCTGGAAGGCTTGTTCCCTACTGACTTGATAGGCCAAAAAGTCTAAAGAAGACCTTGCCTTGATCCTTGTTGTCACTGGTGCAAGATTGTACCTACATATCATCAAGACACAATGAAGTCAGGTATTGCATGGCAATTATCTCTAAATTAGAAAATAATTTAAAGCTGCAGTCTCTACCATTCAACTATGCTATGGGGAGTAGAGCACAGCCTAATTATAGATAAAAATCATAAATTAAGATGTCTCCTCTCTATTGACTGAAGACAGACCAAGAGTTTCCTTCAAAGACGATTCAGAACAGAAACCTAATTTGTGTTCTCCGAATCACCTGTGAAGGAGCCCTGTCCCCCCCTCTCCCATTGCTGTCTGCAAGTGAAAAATTACATGTGTAGCATCTACACCTGGTGTCTGTATCCATGTCATCCACACCAAGCATCAGGGTGACACCAGATTTGCTTGTCGTCTTTGCCTACTGAATGATAATTAGTCAGACGGTCAGGACAATGAGCTTTAACTTTCCATTTTTTCCATGGGGTCTCAGTCTAGAGACCCTGAGAGAAATGGCTTAGTTTGTAATTTAAAAGCAATACAGAGTTTTGTGAAAACAGGGATAAATGACATTTTCCTGAAAATTAAATCCCTAAGTTAACAGAGAGAATACCGGTTAACAGGTAAAGATGATTTATGTAATTAAAATACTCATGTACTATTAATAATCCTAATTTGCATGAGTATTAGGTCATTTTTATGTAATTAGCTGAAGCAGAAAGTTTTTTGTCAATTAAACTAATTGTTTCTCACACTAGGTGTAGATTGAATATTGATCTTTTTTATTCAGCTCACTTACATAAGCAAATTAGATCTAATTGCATCCTTACCACATCATTACTCAGTTATTGTAAATTATAGAAAATATATTCTCTTGTAGAGTAATGCTTTCTTTGTGGCACTGATGTTGAAAAGAGGCTAGTTAATTTAAGAACTTCAAACTATTTTTTCCATCTGTCAACTTAGCAGATATTTGCATCATACATAAAGCATCTCATTATTAGTTAACTTAACATACCAGTAGAGATCTAGGTGGATACAGAAAATGCCTAAAAGAATAGCTATTTCTTTTGAAAAATAATTAGAAGAGTGATCACTCAGGCAATGACAGCTCACATGGAAATAACGACATGACTTTTTAAATGCAATAATGTTATAGAATGAGTTTGGTTTTTAGACTTAAGAAAGGCTTAAAAAGACAAAGATTTTCACAGTTTAAGTTTGGGGGGTTTGTGTTTTTTGGTTGTTTTTTTTTAAAAAAAAAAAGAAGAGAAAAGAACACTTAATCTGGGGCAGGGGAGAGAAAGTTACTCGTCGTGTTTTACTTGCAGCAAATTGTAGTCTCAGCAGCTTTAATGGATGTTTCACTTCACACCTGCTATTTTTATTCTGATGGAATAGAAAAATTAAGTCATCTAGATTTACTTATACATTTCTCCTCTGTGTGGTCTATTTGTTATACATTAGCTCTTGAAGGACGGGTGGAGATAAAATTCCAACAGCTCCTCTTAGAAACATAAACACTCTGGGGACCAGGGAAGGTGGACTGTCTCCATCAGAGAGGTTTACTTTCATCCTCAGAGCACCACTAAAGTGCTGTAGAGATGTAAATTTTAATATTACTCAACTCACCTTTTTTTCTATTCATGTGTTACTTCATTCCAAACCTTGTATTTATAGTGTTTTATACTGCATATATTTCAAGTAAAACAAAAATAGGGGTTTTTTCTTCCACCAGCTTTTATCTCTATGTACAGATTTACAGATGATTATTTTGTTGTGTTTTTTTTCAGATTCCCAAAATGTGGAACTGCTTTTATTAATAGATATTGCAGAGAGCCACCCCATCGTTCTCCCCTTTAAACACTTTTTCTTTGTATTTTTAAAGGAGATCTTTGACTCTGCAACAGAGACCAGAGACCAACTGTTTCCCCCTCATCTCTCCTCCACACACTGCTCACACACACCCCCTGCCGTAGTCCTTCTGACTATATGTTAAATCCCGATTTGGACTTGTGCTGGTGGTATTTAAGCAGCTTATGCACTACCCCTGTCTCATCCTTCAGTGTCCAAGTTTCTCAGAAGCTTGTACCCAAAGGTACATGGAAAGAATCCCAGATTCCCTCCACGGTACAGGAAGGTTCCCTCACTTCACTCAATGAGAACAGGTATCTGAGAAGGCAGTTCTTTGGGGATGTCACTGTAGGGATCTATTTGCAGTCACGCAAATCTCCAGCCTAAAGCTTGTACCACTTAAACAATTACAAACCATTTCTTTCACTGTAGTGAAATGCTCATGGTAGCTTGTAGGTAGAAACTGCATGATCATACACATTTCCACCTCCTTCCAGTTCCCCGTGCATGTAGTTCCCTCAAATACAGCACGGAAGGAAGTGTCCTACCTACAGTACGAACTGTTCTTTCCAGGTACAGCTGCTGGAATTGTGCTAGGCATCAACTGGCTCCCAGTATAATCGCACTCTTGTTCAAAAACACTTTATCCTTCCAAGATGCGATATGGACTACGGAGCCTCTGGACAGATTTGCTATTTCAAATGCATTACTTTCCTTTCCCAGCTTTTTTTTCCCCCCCCCCTTCAGATTTAGCAAGAAAAAGAAAATGCAATTTTCATTTGAGTCTTTGATGTTTAAAAACAACTACTCCCTGGTCACCAGGTACTCAGGAAGCCAGAGGCCTCACTACATTGCTTCCAAAATTCACTCTCCAAATATTTTCTTACACAGAAAAGTAACGCAACTACTGCCTATGCAGACATATTACTTGCCTCAGACTATCTGCAATTTGATTGACTTCTCACCTATGAAGTGCTCAGCTATAAAACTGCTGTAAGAATAGCAGGTTTTGGCCTGAAAGAGCTTTGAAAGGCCAATGTCATAGCTGTAAAATAGTAAGAGACCAACACTGGAAGAGGAAGACATTGAAACTGGGATAATTCACTTTTTTTGTATCAGTTATATTTGTGTATCAGCTGATATAAGCAGAAAAGTGATACATTAGGTATTCCACAACTAATTACTCTATTTTGGGGGTGCAAAGGAGGAAGTATCTGTTGAACTCAGATGGAGGATTTCTTTTTCACCTGATTGGGAATCCCCCACTGAACAGAGCTGATGAAGTTACACCGTATCACCAGCCCATTCCGATTTCCACACTCAGGATAAAATGTATAACAGCACCATCCCCTCCAGGTTGCACATACCTTTCTCAGATTTGGTAATAAGAATGGTTTGTTTCTCGTAGCACTGATTCAGAGTAGTTGCAATCTGCAGAGGAGTGTAGGAAGGTTCATTAATGGAAGTATTTACTATCATAAGCATTTAAGGAAGGAATATCCACACTAAGGATGGTTACCCCACAGTACGTTGTGTCTGCTTCAGAGAGGCATGAAAAAAAAAAAAAATCTAGCTTGGGCAGTGCTAGCGGCAAGCTCCTTACCATGGTTTGCCCTTTGCTAGTCTCTCAGCTGCTGTGTTGAAGCTTCAATAGCCCCAGTCAACCCCCAGCACTTAGTAAACTGTGGTGTTAATTTGTCTGTGCTATCATATGTTAGAGAAGTCTTCAAGATGCAAACATGTTATTCCAGGAAAATTTTGAATGTTTTGCAAAGGAAATCATACCTGTGTTCCTTCTCTAGCTCAGGGTAAAGAAATGCTCCTAAAGTCACTGCAAACAGTGTGTCTTAATGCATTACAAATTGCTTTCCTTAAAAAAAAAAAAAATAAAAAAAATCAGAAATGAACAGTACTTAGGCTTGATTGATTGTTTGTCCTTTTCACTTGTTAAAATTCTCTGGTGTTAAAACTGGGCCATATGGAACAGAGTTGCTGGTGTCAGAGCCCAGATGCCAGCTGCCTACATTCTTACAGCAACTGCATCTGGATTTCTCATCACTCTGGTTTCAGAGTTAAAAGCAAAAATGCTAATTTCCAAACAGAAAACACTTTTTCCCCCATAATTCAGGTGACTACAGGCTATCAGAGTTGAGGCAAAGGCACAGGATTCAACACAATTCTCTGCCTGCTGAGCTGTCACTAATCACATGGCCAGTACTTGCCCATTGCAACTGTGGGGTGAAATGCATTCATTTTGGCACCGCCGTAGATGGCTTAGGTGAACGCATTTTATTGCTCAGTGAGGTAGAGCTAACAGCACTTGCAAAATCAGTGATAGAAGCTCAGCTGGCAAGCAGTAACTTGTTAAACCACTATAAAACAGTCGTGTTCAATCTTGTACCAAGAGCCTACACAACAAGCAGAGTGGGAAGAAAAAACCCTTAAGAACAAACAGTCTACCATCAGCTAAATATAACCCCCTCAGCAAGCTCATAGTTGGGGAAAACAGACTTCACATGAGCACAATGCATCTGGTCAAGTGACAAAGCCACTGTCTTTTTTTCACATGTCCCCTAAGGAGTGTAAGTATCTGAATACAGGCCCTTGATATAGAGCTGCAGAGTCTTACTAAATGCGCAAAGAAAGTATTCTACATCCACAACTAAAGCATCTAAAAACTCCTTCAGATATTTAAGCTGATAAGGTTAATTGTGTAGAAACATAATGCTTCTCTTGAACACTGAGAACCATCCTCAAAACCAGCTTGGATAGGTCCAATAAAACATGCTGTCAACAAGCTGCAAATATTTAAATAGTTATGAAACATCTTAAATTTGTCTATACTTAGGACACCAATTGTGCAATGCATTTTTCCTTCTGTTTAATCAGAAGTATAGACCCTTATATGTAGGACATTTTTCAGATTGAGGGAAATGCCTTCTTAAGGCACAGAGTAACTGCAACGTGTAAATACACTCATTAC
Source organism: Limnodromus scolopaceus (assembly GCA_028565335.1). NCBI lineage: Eukaryota > Metazoa > Chordata > Aves > Charadriiformes > Scolopacidae > Limnodromus > Limnodromus scolopaceus. Next base: position 12,953,983 of record JAOXNO010000003.1, read on the forward strand.
TTTAAAAGAACACCCACCTACCAGTCAGCTTCGGGTTTGCAATAAATTTATTCAATTTTGTTCACTGAGGACTACACTGACTGGGTTAGATACAATTCATCTGCAACATAAGACCTTTTATCCTCAACAGCAGAATTAGAAGGATTCCTTTGTTAGTGATAAACAAACGTGCTGTTAGTGACAACCGGGCCCACAGGCCAAGTTTTGGAAACTCCTCCTAAATACTTCACCAACCAGATATACTTGGAGCCGTGAAGTATTGAAGTACTTCAAGATTTACTTCTTGACCTACCCTTAATATGTTCAACTTTTCGTATGTGCTTAATTTATACTCTGGACTGGAGCTTGGTGGCTACTTGCCTACTTTGAATATTATTTGCTAAAACTCAAATCTGGATATCTTATAGATGTATAAAACAATGGCAACCATTTCACTATAGTAAACTTAGACAGCTAGGAAGGTTTTACTTCCCAGTAAATTAATTTCAATTTCTTCATCATTATTTTGCTCCATAACATGATTAATTTGCATATTTGAGAGCCTACAATGAAAACACGTCTTAAGTCCACATTCTGACACTTGGGAGGGATTGAATGTAGAGTGAGATATTGTTACTCTAGACTTAAGCTATAGCTTCAAATACCTTTCAATAAATACCCAGAGTGAGAAGTAGGGAAGCTTCCTCTGAAATCCATGGCCATTTGCCTTTTCTTTACAGAAGGAGCAAGCCTCTGGTACCACTTATTGCCAGCTAGCTTTGTTTCAGGCACGCTGGAATTCTGGGCATAGAGAGGAAGGAGAACTCTCTGGGTAGTAAAAGCAATATCCAAAAAGCAGGTATAATGTACATTTGGGACCATCTACGAACAGCTAAGATTAGTTACAGAGAATCAGTGTTCAAGAATATCTAGAAAATCCTCTGGGATCTTTCTGCACCACTATAAATAAAAATGTAAAAACACTACCTAGCATACCATGGGTATTATTCAAACATTAGTGTAAATTAGAATTGAAGTACTCTTATCTTTTTATTTCTCATAAATTTTAATGCTGGACATTATCTTGGAAGCTTATACAGCAAGGGAAAGGCCCATCCCCTACTCCCCCAAGCATCTCTAATATTTACCTCCACTAAAGTTAACATGCTAAAGCGGTACCAACGGATACTCATTTAAGATATTTCTTTCTGAAGTATTCTTTTGCCAACTGTTGGCAAAGTCCTGCAACACAGCAGATAGTCAAATATGCAAAGAATAACTTTCTCCCTTCTTGAATTGTTTTCTTTGCTCACACAAAGCCTTCTCTGGTACTAAGAGGAATCCCACTGCAGTCAATTAAAACAAGGCTGGTTATGGACAGAAAAACCAGCCCTTTATGAAGCAACTTGCAATTTTCTTTTTGTCCTGTGAACAAAAACAGAAATGTGAGGGAATGGAGAATACTAGAAAACAGCATGAACATTCTTGTTCATAGAACACGGTGAAGGTTTCAGCAGGATAATATTTCCTGAAGTGTCACATTTTGATGATCAGCAGGTAAAAACATTAAAGGAATTTTCACATAGCCCTTGCTTTTATTAACATATAAACAGTACCTCATTTCTCAGAAAGTTTGGTTAATATCTGAAAACACCTAGAGTTTTACAGGGGAATATATATTCAAGTTGATATTCCCCTCAAGGAATCAACATAAATGGTAGAATCACAGTCTTTCTTGGCTTTCTGAATTAGAATATTTACATGCTTTTCTTTTGCTGGATAATTTTGTAAAGTTTATTTTCACTCAGGTATTTGCACAAAATCTTTAACATTACAGTTAAAAATACAAAATGTCAACACCATCCCCAATTCTCACTAGTGCTAGCCACTGTTAGTAAAGCCAACTAAAAATGCCTGAAGTCCAAGAACTTAGATTTGGGTCAACTTCAAGCTTTGATAAATTTTGGCTAGTTGAATTCTCATCTACAAAAAACACTTGCATATTATAGCAGAGTGTTTAGAAAAGAAGCAACTCCTGGCTGACTTTGTAAAATAATTTCATTCTGTATAATATTTCTACCTTACTGTACTCAAACCTCTAAGGATATCATTGGGCATAATTTCATTACAAAACCTACATCACACACTTCTAACAGTCTCGATACATATAACAGAAGGATGATACGCAATCAAGAACAATCTGTTTGCTACACTTGAGAAAAGCGAGCAGCGTTAACTTCTAGGGTATGACATTAAGGTGTTCAAACATGCACATACCACCAAGTGTCACAGATTAAAAAGCACTCAACTCCATATATGGCCTTTTCAAAGTAAAGACTCTTAGCATCTTACCTAATGCTTTTCAAAGCCTATTAAAAGCACACTGCTCACCCTGAATGATGCTTAGCATTTTTGGAAAGCCTCACCAAGTACCTTCAGCTGCCACTGGAATCACCAGGAGTTGCAGGTACTCAGCATTTTATACTAGACAAACAGCCACCATGATCAAATGCCTCCTGAAGTAATGTTTATCTCTACTGCTGTGACTCACCTGTGGTCTGCATCTGGTGTTCTCACTTTCCTGGTCCAAGAAATCCCACTCCAGGGAAGACCCTGACTCTGAGAATCAACCAACAGGCCCTTTTTTAAGTAGTTCCTTAATTTAGGTTCATTCTTTTTCCTAAAGGAGGCAAAGTTCCTCTGTTCTTTTTGCTTTCTGTGCTATTTCTCTAATGTGTGTCTGTTATTGCAATACCTTCCTGGTAGCATTATATTTCCTGGCAAGGAAAAGTCTGGCATCAACTTTAATACAAAGGTTTAGAAGCTGCTTTGGTTTATGGACAAATTCTCACTCCAGGTGAAGGGGGAAAAAAAAACCCACCACACTGAGTGGTGTTTTGTCAGAAGACATATCTTCTATTACTCCCCTCTTTTCCCCTTGCTATTACACTTAGGCTTGAATATAGATTAAGAATTAAGAGTGAAATGAACCCAGTAAAACATGCACCTGCAGATAGCAAGCTCAGACAAAGAGAAAGCTTCACTAGATTTTTCTCCATGTCTTGCTGCCTTTTTCAATTTTAAAAAGTAAAATCTCCTGGAATGGTTTTTACAGTTTTTATGACTTTTGTAAGGCTTCTTTAATGACCCTTCTGGGTGATAAAAAGTATAGTTCCCTCAGTTAATTCATATTTTCTTCCTGTGGCACTAGCCTGAGCAGCTTTATAATCCAGATGATACACCTTTTCTGTGGGCTGTAATTAGGTTTCTAAAAGTTTCTTAAGCTCTTAATTTCATGCTCATCCTTTATAAAAGATTATTTGCAAGAGAGATGCCTTGTCTCTTGAAGGTGAAAAAACTGAAAGGGACTACCCACTGTGTTTGGGTTATTAAATTAGCAAAAGAAGTGCTTATGTTTGAACACTCGATTGTGAGGCAAGACTCCCACAGCCATTATCTTGGGCTGGAGGTGTATGACTCAGCCTCACATTTCACATGGGGCTTGCAATCAGACACTGTGCTGCACACAGTTATCGAAATGCTACAGTCTCAGAGATGACAAAGCTGGTTTAGAGTGTTATTTTAAGAAAAAAATCTCGAGAACACAGCAGCATGGGTCTACCCCAGAAGCTGGAAGGGAAGGAACTCAGACAAAGACTAACTGCTCCCCTAATGTTGACTCTCTCGGTTATAGGGAGTTGTACATCAGACAAAGGATGTAAAACTGCTCAAATTTAAGTTAGAGAGGAAGCAGGTCAAGGGAACTCAAAGGTGTCTTATGTCACTGGCCATCGTTCCAGAGCAATGCTCTGACAAGGACCAGGGCTGTGGTCAGGTTTAGATGCAGAGTTTTCCTTGGCCTCACATCAGATCATGGAAGGCAACATTCATGCTCACCATATTTTTGCTTAAGCCTGAGCAAATCTTTTACTTCCTTAGGTGGGAGTTGAGATAGAATTGAAATCCTTTGGGTGGGCCTAAGAGAGCTCCAGGAACACTGCTTGCCACTAGATGCTGCATGAGTTTCTTAGAATAACAAACAAGGTGTTATTTCAATGTGTTACCTGGACTTTTATCTTTGTCTTACAATGCAGTCGCTGTACCTTCACCATCTTTCTCATTAGAGCCCCTTTCTTCTCTCTTCACTCCTGACTTTCTTTACACTGTTTGCACTTCTTTATTCTTGTTCTGTATCCATGTATCAAAACTACTCTGTTGAAGAGCAAACGTCTGAGAGTGAAGGTTTTTTGGGTATCGAATGTGCTTTTTGATGCTCAAAGTGCAGCACAAAGAATTAAGATTAAAAGAACTGAGTGATACAGTGGAGATTAGAGAGAGCAGAGAATGCTAAAGACACACAAAGAGTGCAGGAAAGCTAAAATCACTTCAAACATTAATATCCTTCTTTGTGTCATATTCTACAAAAAGTGCTCTGTATCTTAAGCTTGAATCTTTTATTCTTTTTTATTTCAAGCAGTTCTCTGATAAGATGAACATCCAAACTTTTAAAAAATTAATTTTTTTATATAGATATGGATAAAAAAATATATATTTCAGGAATATAATACCCTGTGAGGACTTCTGTTAAACCAATAGTTAGTGCCTGAAAAACAGAGTCATGAAAGTTCTACTACACAGGACTATGGGGGGGATAGGAGAGGGGGGGAGAGAGACAGATATCATCTTGGAAATGTGACGAGACTACAAAGCAAAATGCTGTGCCTCTTTCCTTCATATTTTCTTTTCTCTATTTGAAAAAGAAGATTTAACACACTGCAACCACTAGTGGATGCTGTGACACAGAGAGGGATATGCAATGAGATGTCTCCTTAAGTAAGGCTGAAGGAAGGGTCTAGGGCTTGTGGGCTTTTTTGGTTGGTGTTTGTTTTTTAATTTATACAAGAAGGTTGAAGATTTTCGTAAGTTTCCTGGCAAGCTTTGTTTAGATCTTGTCCAGCTGTTCCTAGTTGTGATCTATCCATTAAGTATACTGCAACCAGGAAGAACTTGATGAAGAATGCTTTAACTTCAAAAAGCCAAGTAAAGGGATAGGAAAGAAAACTTAATTGAGATTATACAGAGTTTTGCAAAGAAAGACCTAGAAAGTTAAGAACTTCAAGCTAAGACAGTTCAACTGCCATGTCTATATTCCCTGGAGTTTTAAACTTATTTCTCTCTTTGTTGCAGAAAGAACACAAAATGGGCTGCTGGAGCAGGCAACTCTTTCCCAGAGAAAATGGGCACTCTCTGCAGTGGTTCCAGTTCAGTACACAATATTAATGTCCTCACAAGTTTCCAAGAAAAACATTACTTTCCCATAGGATGAAGGATGAATACTAAAAACTCCTGGCAGTGACATGTAAATATGGAAGGAAAGTATTTTCTTGCTTACCTCAAATTTATCTTCTCTGCTTCTGAAAACATCGTGAAGACATTCCCATTATTTGTCTGCCACAGAGCGCAGTGAGGGAAATGTAATGTTTGAGGCAGAACATAAGCTCCAATTGATGCATCACTTTAGCTTTTTCCCATCAATTTTTGCCTGCACTTTTTAACAATTGCACTTGTGTGACTATATGGAAGAACTTCAGGTCCTTAATGCCCCACAAAAGGTTTGGTTCATGCCACTTTGCTATGGCCCATTTTCCTGCATCTGCCCCCTACTGTGTTCTTACACAGATATAGAACTAAAAAGATGGGCTCCCCACCGGGCCAATTTTGTCACATCACAGCAGCCACCACGGTCCAGATGTTCAACTGGATGTTTTCAGTACGGCTGGCTCCTACGGCTTTTCTCAGAGCTCTGGCCCACAGCCTTATCTGAAGGGTTTCCAGAGCAGTAAAGCCTGACAAGACAAACCACTGGTACTTCTAACTGGGTGTAAAGTCCCGGTTTCTCACACTGGGCAGCAGCACAATCCAAATTCAAGTCCTTCAGAACAAATAATACAAGTAAGGCAGCGGCATGAGGAAGAATACTTACTACGGAAGGAAGGAAAGAATAAACTAGAGACTGCGCAACCGTATGATTTCTATCATGGCAGATGGTACCAAATTCACTCTGGCCAGAGTCACTAAATCAAAACAGGCAACTTCCTCCAAGTTGAGTGGTTGAATCACTGGGTCAGAAGAAATGACAGGTTTGCAAGAGAAAAGATCAGAGGTGAATGCAAGGTGGACATTACAACTGAAGCCCTAAAGTATTTCCAGACCAACATGACAGGGGCTATAAAATAAGCAGGAGAGCACCGTAATTTTCTTTGGCCTGGCTTCTACTGCATACTGTTATTCAAAGGAAAAAAAATAGAAAAAGGGGGAACAAAAAAGACAAGCTTTATAGGTGAACAGAGCATCTGTGAGTTTAAAAACAATAATTAGAAAGAAAGATAACTACAAAGCCTGCTTAAACTTCTGCTAAGAAAATGCACCCCTCCACCCCAACACATTGCAGTGGGCCAATTCCCTTCAAGCAAGTGTTGTCATTAGTCCCACATGGTTCTCATAGTACAAGTAACCTTGCCACTGCTAAGAGTTGCTCCCAGATTTCCTTTGCTTAGATACGAAGAGACGGTTGCTCTCACCAGGCGAGTATCAAGGTGGCAGTTTCCCTAGCAACAATAGCTTAAGAACTTCCCCCCCCGCCTTAATCATGCAAATTCTAAGCAATTCAGGACAAGTATAGGAGGAAGAATTTGGTCTGAGCTTTATCAGTAGAAAAACATAGTTTATACAATCACATGAATTCAGTAGTTTGCTACCCTTACAGTGTTAAGGGTATTGGTATTAACTAAGAGTCCAGTCCTGCACCTTGACTCCTTGTGTTTCTTTTTAAATAGCCCGCAAAGAACTTCACTCTAGTCAACGCTTTGCCTGAATTTAGAGGACAATAATAGCCTGGACTACTTTAAATTCCCAACCATATCTATGGTTCCCTTATTTTTCCTTAGCTCTAAATCTAAATAATCTGCTTTGGCAATGGAGTTTTATAGTGTTTAAATGGGGCAAACCCTGCTCCGATGCTTTTGTGTTTTATTAAAACATAAAACCCAGAGGTACAAAATGTCTGTCCTACATCCAAAATTTAGAAGTTTCAAGGCAGATGTGAGAGCCTTGAAACTGTAGTTTGTAATTAGAACTAGCAGAGACTCTTTCATCCCATTAAATATCACCTCCATCCTATTTTTCCAATATCATGTGATTATGTACTTAATTAAGGCAATTACAGCATATTTATGAACAGTCCCCTGTCTCGCTGAGCATGGCTGCTGAATGGGGGTGGAGGGGAAATCTTATTTTTAAATCTTCCAAAGCTTTTTTCCTCTTTCTGTATTTCAAAATATTTTAATTAAATCCCTGGGCACAAGTGGATATGATTTAGAAGGCAATTCAGGTCTTTAGGCCTACACAGATGTCACTTAAAATCATCTTTGAAGGATGATTTCAGAAACAACTAAAGCACCATTAATGACAGTAAATTGGAGGTGCATGAGTAGCAACCACTATTATTTTGACAGCATTCAAGTTAAACAGCAGCTACAAGGAATGTCTGCCCATTAACGCCGAGCTGATCTGCATTCAGGAGGAAAACTCATTAGAATATCAGTCAAGTTTTTTGAACTTTTCTCAATGAAAAACCTCAATACAATGAAGAATTTGCAAGATGCAGATAAAAACATGAATTTTCATAAAGCACTAAACATGTAGGAAATGAAACTGATTCACAAGGTTAAATATGCCTACTGAGCTCTTTTCACATGTGGCTATGCTCTATTGAATTATGTGCAAGAGGTATTTGATGGTTCTTTCAAAAATGAATGGTGTAGCAACCAGAATCTTGAAGTTAGGATGAAATCAAATATAAAACAAGATAAAATTCAGCTGCTATCAGGTTTCTTTGCAAATTGAAGCTTGATTAGTGGCATAAGGAGGACAGCATTTTACACAGAGTTTTGAGCAGACCCAGTTTGGTGCTAACAGAGAGCAGCTTCCTCTAGGAAGCAGCAAAGCTACTCAGTCCTTGTGTGCAAACCCCACATTGGGGCAGTTTCTGACAAACTCAGGGATGACTTATCCACCATGACCCATCATGACAGACACCATCCAGCTGAATGCTCTGGGTGAATTCCTGCAGGCTTAGCTCCATTGGCAACCCTTTTACTCACCAGAGGCTTCAAAACGAGCTCCCCATTTCAGAGCAACAGGGACCTGTCTTCTTGGATCATCATTTCATGATAAGATAGGAGAGCCTCTGAGCTCTCCTAGATACAAGGGTAAAATCCCTTTTAATAATTTCTGCTTCACAAGGCCACTCATGCCAAGATAACATGGGGAAAGAAAAAAATATGATATCTGAAAGCAACAGTGCAAGTTCTTGTGACAAAATCAACAAAAAACAGCAGCTCCCTTTCTAAGTGGAGCAGAACAAGGCAGAGAGCAAGCAGCTGCTAAATAAAAACAAATCCTCATAGTATCAGGATTTGCAGCACCCCTTCTGGACCACAGAAATGTGCATCCAGAGCCACACATACTAAAGCATCTTCAGGCTGCTGGGATTCAAAGTGAGTACTCTTTAGCAAACATTCAATTTTTTTTTTCCCACGGTAGATGTTTCCCATAGTCTTTTATGCTTGGGTCAGCTGAGTCAGGTAGTATAAACCAGTCATAAAAGCCAGAGAGAAAAAACAACTTACTCCAGTTTGCTTAAACATGCAGAGGGTACAAGGCAGTGCACAATCTACATAATTGTGTCATTTTGTGTCCGTGATTATGCAACTGAGAGAACTAGGCGTATACAGTGAAAATATTAGGAGTCACATGCAAAAAGGCAATTCCAAGGAAGGCATGTATTCAGAGGTGAAGGCTTCGTTGCTCATACATTTCTAATTCCTAGCTCCCTTACCTTTCCAGTTATTGTCATCAGGGTCATTAATCCCAAAAGAAAATAACCAGGATGCTGCTTCCTGCAGCTTCATTTTCTCTCACTACCTTATAACGGAGAAAGTTACAGCTTTTAACCTCAGGGGAATCAGAATTGTTACCCAACCACTTCGGGAGTAGCACATGAAAAGCAGGCAGGAACACAAAACATCATACAGCCTCCAATTTAACAACAAGCAGGTTTACTTGTCCAAAGCTGAAAGTTTGTTTAAAACAGCTTCCAAAAGGTCAAACAAAAACTCAGACAAACTACTCACCCATCAGCACTCCTCTTGCCAGCAGGACAACCAAAACCACCTCCCATTCAAGAACACCTCAAGCTGCAAATGAAAGCAATCAAGTACTTAAAAAAACAGGCCCTTACCATCCTCCCTTTCCCAACTTTTAATAGGGTTGAACTTCCTTTTTGCCCTTAATTGACAGCTGTGCTAACTCTGTGGGATAAAGCAGGGGTCTCTTCCCAGGGAGTTGCTTAATCCTCCCTTTCCCCACAGAAATCTCAACCTGCTATTGCAAATGGTTTTAAAACACATCTTCCTGCAATTACACTGTTAGGTGCCTTTCTACTACCATCATTATCTTCTGAGGCCAAAGGAAAAATGAAGGTTCAAGAACCCTACCTCTCTCAAGTTTTCACATCACTTAAAGAAGTTTTGTCTGCAAGAGAGCAAACTGTGGAAGGCTTTGGGGTTTTTTCCCTCCTTGAAGCTAAAATACAACTAGCTCCTTTTTCATTTGTTAACGAAGTCTAGGGCCACTGCTCATGCACATACCTTGGGCTGCAGGTGAGAGCTGGGAAGACAGAAGATAATAGAGAGGGTTGAGCTGCAGGGTACTGGTAGAAATTATAAGAACTGGCTCCATGTGCGGGGCTCCTCAGGCAGAGCCGGGTTATTGGATGGCTGGTTACAGCAGAAAAGGATTTTTATTTTATCCTGGTGTGCATGCAACCCCTCCTGTCCCTGCATTCATATCTGGGAGCTCACTGCTGAAGTTTTGGGTTTGCTCTGAAGACAGAAGAGGGTCAGGGATGCTGGGGCAAGGAGAGATTTCTCCCTGAAGACCCATGGAGTAAACTCAAACACACACCTGTGCAAACAGGAGTCAGCTGCCAGCGGCCACAGCAGCCTACACAACCAGCACTGGCTTTTCCATGGCACAGCAAACCACAGACAAGCCGCACGTCCTTGGAAGAAGGGGAATAGCAAGGGCTCCTTCAGCCGCACAGCCATGAGGCCTGGGGGGCTCTGCAACCGCCCGTGGGCTGGCAGGAGAGGGCTGGGCCCAGCGGCTGCCACCATTCCTCAGCACATCCCCAGTAACCTCAGTTCTCTGAAACCCTACAGAAAATGCCTAAAGCGTAGTTCACAAACCCTTTTTGGCACCTGAAGTGGGGCTGGAAGGGGTCAGTCCAGGCCACGGGAGGGGATATTTTCTGTGAACCTCCCTTTATTAATGTGAGGAGCCTGGTTTTAATTGGGGGCTAACGAGAGCGGGAGGCCTGACCCTCCCCTGCCCCTGCTGTGGCCTGAGGGTTTCCTAGTGTGAGCCAGGTGTTTCTGAGCAGGCAAATTTAAAAGAAAGTGGCTTCTTCCATATATACAACCACCAAGTTTACGTCTCCCGTTTACAAAACTCCTCAGTATTTTCAAAACTTTATTCGCCTAAAGAAGATTCAAATACCTTCTTCCCAGAGCACATCCTGATAAAGAATTTAACAGGTGCTGTTAGTAGTAACCTCACTGTTGAAATTGTTCCGTTTTGTGGAAAAGAAGAGAGATGTCAGAAGACCGGGCAAGGAAAATGCCTGTCGCTCGCAGTCAGGATGCTTAACCTCTTGGCGGATTATTCCTAAACATGCGTCTAGTCAGTCGGCCCTGAAAATGAACATTCCTGGGCACAGTTTCTCAGGTAATCGGAGGAGACAAAGCTTTCCCAATTCCTTGCTCTCCCTTCAGCCAGAGCAGAGCGTGTGTCTGCTTTTATCCGTCAGCTCTCCCCAGCGAAGGGCCCGCCGAGACGCGGCGCTGCCAAAGGTGAGGCCCATGGGGGACACCAGAACCAGCCCTTTCCCTTCCTCTAACAACCCACATTTCTTCTTTCAGCATCCCCTTCGTCATCCCATCTATCTTCTTAGGCTTTTATGCTCTAACTATTGGGATAGAGGGGAAAAAAAAAAACCAGCAAAATCAGTTTTTTGGGGCCCATCTAAACCTGTGTTCAAGCGTGTGCCTCTTTGCTAAGCGGGCTGTGCTGTATTATTGAATATCTGAATGATTTTTGGCCTGCAGCTAGGTTAAGCTTCTAGGGAGACAGCTCAGATAGACAAGGAAACTTTTCTGGAAGGGAAAAAGGAAAAGAAATCCCAGCGGGAAGACTCTGGGATGGAGCGTTGAGGCAGGGTCAGGGCTTACAGCTCTCCCTGGGGCAAAGCTCTGCCACGGGGGCTTCCCGAGAAGGACAGATCCAGTATCACCCTCGGCCAAAACATGGGCCTCGTGTATGTGACACAACTAATACAACCCAAAAAAACATTCTGGACCCTAAAAGGAAAAAAAAAATAAAATCACTAAAATAACTTTTTCTTTCCCCCCTAAATCTTTGCAAAATCTAACAAGAAAAAGTAAGATCATTCTCTGCACACAAAGTTGAGGAGCTATGCTGCCTCTCACTGAATTTTAACTAGCAAATTTCCTAAATACTTTAAAACAGAGCACAGAAACAAGATTACCTGTAAATCAGCTGGCAGTTTGTAGAATATCGAGTTTTCCAAGAGCTCAGGCTATTAATCTGGTGGGTATTTAGCAATTTATCTCATTCTTATCTCCAAAACACTATACAAACCTCTATGTAACACATAACTTCTCTAATCACTGAACGTTTCAAGGGTGAAATCCAGGCAGAGATAATAGTTGCCAACGACCACATCACATCACAATTCAAGGTGAAAATAGCTTCCTCTGGCAAATTAGAGAGTGAACAAATAAAAAAAAAATGGGAATGGGACAAGTGACAAGAGTTAATAACTCACACCTACTGTGGCTTGGGCCAGTCAAGAGCTCAACTAAATATTTAATTGCTACAAGTACTTAGAAGTCAGTCTTCATTCTTAACTCACATCTAAAAGGAGATTTCTTGGCTGCACCAAACTCAGGGAACACTTTTTCAGGCTTGCTTGACCCAAATTGTTCAGCTGGGGCCACACTCCGGGGCAATACAAGCAACGCCGCCAATGACTGATCAATACTAAATGCAAGTAACACGTAACATCTCCTTAATGTGAGATTTTTTTCAAACTCAAAATAGCAGAGAAATATTCTTTTCAGAATTTCTCAAATTATATGTCTCTATGTCTCAAGGTAAACAAGTGTTGTGGAATTGGCTGTGGTTATAAAGCGTTGGCAGCTTTGAAGTGCACCCTGATTTCCACTGGAATGAGAAGGTCTTTTGCAAATGTTCTTAGAATATGGGGATTGAAAGAGATAGAAAAGGAATAGAGAGGCCTACATCAGGAAAGTCTGTGTTTTGGTGGTTGTTTTTTTTCCCCTCTCTCTCAGCCTTGATGCCCAAAGGATTCTGAAAGCCTGATGTTTTTCTTATCTAAGATGTAGAATACTCAAGGTCAAATCTCTTCCACCTGTAACAGAGCCTGTGTTTGAACCTGGTTCTTCTGTAACCTTTTGTTCCTGGATATTTTGGGAGGACTCTCCCTCTTTGACCAGAGGTTCTACTCCAGGATGATTAATACCCTGAAAAATAGCTGCAGGAAAGGTGTATTCTTCCTTCAGAAAGGGCGTTCACACCAAGACAATCTGTCTTTCTCTTTACTTCTCAATGCCTCTAACAAGGTGAATAAGGGATAACAAAAGTTTAAGTATCTGGAGATCAGCCTCTGATGTTCTCATTTTATTTTCACAATATTCTTTGATTTTTTAAAAAACTTATAAAGGTGAATAAAAGACTAGAAAACTTCAGTTCTTCATATTCTGTGCTTTTATAGAAGCACCACAGAAGACTTTTCATTTTCAAAAAAATACAAATTAATGTTCAAATCTTTCATTTCCTTTGTTGGGACAGATGAAATGACGTTTTGTCAGTTACATATGCAAATAAGCACAATGAATAGTTTGAATTCTTGATCATCTTGAGAGTAAGTGCTACTGACATTGAACTTTCAATACTGTGTTATTAAAAAAAACACACTTTGGGGTAGTAAAAGAAGATTTTTTTATTCCTTCACATACAAGTTGTGCCTTTGTTCCCAGCAGACAAGGTAATATTGTATAGGGGGAAAAAAGGGTAAAATAAAAGCTTTAAATTTTTCACTCAGACCAAAGATGTTGAGATGGAAAGAATAGAGCTCACTTAGAAAGTTGTGTATTAAATTCACATGTCTAAAGGCAAACATGCCTTTAACTTCATACTGAGCAGAATGTGCTTTTGCTGCTTTGGCATTTATCGCACGTTTGACAGTGAAGAAACTACTGAATCCCAATTAGGGATGGATAGATTTCCCAGGGTCCAGACATTTTGAAGATTTTTTTCAAATGCAATGCTTATTCAAACTTTATTAAGAATTTTAGGTAGGACTTTTCCTCTAAAATGGATAACAGAATGACTGAAGGTCTAAAAACCTCTTGGTACCAAGAATACCAAAGGTTAGAGTCAACTTTTATATTTCCCTGAACATTTCTGTTGTCCCCTAATCATAAACCTGTCATTCAACACAGAGATATTAGAGTGTGGAAAAACTGAAGCTAAAGGTCAGATTTGGCAGATGAAAGATCTGCTGGAAAGGTGCATTTGTGGAATTGGATTCCTTCTCATGTGTCATGATGTACATTAGGAGTAAACCCCTTGAAACCAAGGGAGTAAGAGCAGCCTCCTACTGATGTTGGTAGGATTTGGTTCCTCTGTCTTTGTGTGGGGAGACAGCACCAGCCTGAGCGATGCAAAGTCTGAAACAACACACTAATCTGTTATTCAACAAAACATAAACACTGATTCCTGCCTATAAGCTTTAATCTTGCTCCAAGAGCCACTTTACAGGGCTTTCGTGGTTCAGCTACATGCTTATAGTGTTAACTACGACACATGTATTGCACCAGTGGCACAGCTGAAGCAATACATTTAACACCTTCCATGTAGACGTGTGATGCCGTGATGGGTAACATTTCTAGAATGTGATATTGTGTAGTCTTCAGATTTTATTCCCTGCTGCATATGCTTCTTCTCAAATCAAGCAAAGAAAAAGCACTTGGATCAAGCCAGTGAGATCTCTGATTCACATAAACTTGCTTGTATGGGCATTCGGCCAAAAACGTATTTGCAATAATGTGACGTAAACAACTGACTCAGTAGAAACTGAAACTTTGATGTTTTTCTAAGAATTATAGAAGTCTATTGCAGAAATAAAGCAATGGCAGATACTGGGTAAAGACCACTGGGTTTGGATCCATTTAACCTAACTTCATCCATTTACAAGTTTGGATCTTAAATTACTCCTATATGCTTTCTCCCTAGTCAGTGTGAAAAGTCTTCTGTCATGGGTGAGGATGGGAATAAACTCTCCAGAGTGATTTGTTCTACCCTAAGATAGAGATGATCTGTTCTGCTAAAATGCTTGACTGTCTGTTGAAGAGGGTAGGGCTTCCCATCTACAAAATTCAGTGCATTACATCCTTTTACAACGACTTAACATTGGAACACGGTTCTTCTTTCACCTTCATTGGCATAAACCTTGATTAAACCCCTTTAAATCCTTGACATAACAGCAACTGCTAGATTTGAGTATGTTTTTATAGTTAATAGAATTTTTTTTCAAAAGGAAAATACCTTAATTGGCACCAAATCAAACAAAAGAAAGCTGAAAACTGTAGATGTTGAATATTTAACTGGTTTACCTGGAAAAAAATATCAAGTGTTAAAGATAAATTTAAGAAGTACGTTTCAAATATACAAATATTGATTACAGCTGAAAATCAGAATTTCTATCAACAGGAAATTATGAAATACTACTGGTTTTTCACATTCCAGTACAAACTGCTGAAGTACCAGCGTACTTGCACATATGCCACATTTTTTATTAAGAATTTAATTAACAGTTTTAATTGAGAATTCTGCTGTTTGGCTAGCTTAATGTGAAATAGCTGGAATGATGAAAAATTATACCAAATTTTAAAACTCAACAAAGCTTTCTTCGAATTTGCACAGAGGAAAGTCTAGACGAGCTCTGTAATCGGGGCGCTCTTTTCCAGTGCTTTATAGTGATTGCTTTTCTACATGCTTCTATGTACCCCTTTCCATCACAGTGAGATCTACAAAATTCCAAGAAAATTGGACAAAACCAAAACGTTTAAATTACAACTTCGGCACAGAGACATAGCAAATAGATTTTTAAAGGCATTTAGACAATTATAACAGTTGATTTGGTGACCACTGAGATTTGGTGAGTCTACGCCTAACTGTAACATACTCAGGATGCCAATGATTGCATGCAGGTGTAAACCTGCCAAATATAGCCATAGCGTTACATCATCTGATGTATTTCTAGAAGTATTTTTCGCAGTATTATTCCTGTTGCACTAAATTCTCCAGGCATAACATTCTTTTTCTGGTACTCTGTAGTGTGGCTTCAACAAATGGGAAAAAGAACTGTTGTAGCCGTTGTCGGCCTCACGCTGCCATCTCACTTCCTATGCTTTTAAACTCACGGCCTGACCTGACTGCTAATACGTTTTTACACTATACATAGTTTATACTTTTCTCAGTGAAACATGACCTACTTACTTCCACTTGTGTGTCCCAGCTTATCCATTCACCGGCTGCGCGTTGGGGCTGTTGTGACAGGCAGCGAACGTCAGGTCACGTCTGGTGTGGGAGAGAATTCTGGAGGAAAGTCTTCACCTGCATTTACCAGTGGTAAAACTTAAACTGCTCATGAAAACATAAACAGAGTTTGATCACAGCATTTCCTTTGGGCCCAATTCCACCACCCGTATCCACAGAGAAGACTATTCCTCTGCAAGAAGCTGTGAAATCAAACTAGGTCTTTTAATATTGATATTACAAGCTCAAGTGTAACCAGTTCTTTGAGGTAATGCAAGAGGTTAAAAGACAGAAACTTTCCGCTTCCATAAGCAGGTACCTCACAGGATGGGAAGAAAATCTTTGTTTGATGCTACTGCCATTAGTTCAGATGGATGGACACCAGAGGGAGGAACGGTGAAGAAAAGTTATAGGATCTCCAGCGTTGCCAGCTCCTTTAATGCAGGATTCAAGTCCCTGAAATCATGAGATATATTCCAAAGTAGCATACACTTATTTTGTTATTTCAATTCTGTATCATTCAGGTTCGCTTGCTTTACACACAGAAGTTTTTGTTCATAGGCTAAGATAAAAAAATACTGTTTTTAAATGATCCAAAATGGTTCTGTTATTTCCAGCATATGCTGCAGAAGCTATCTAATCACACGGAAAGAGTGAGGAAAAGAAACTGGCAGCGTGAAACAGTGAGTGAGAATTAGTATATCCTGCAGGGTCATTTTCTTCCGTTAATATCTTTTATTATGCCAGTAGAGTGATTCTGTTGCATACTCCACTTTCATTAGTGCTGGGTAATCTACGGTGCAATACCGCAGTGCTGGTTTTCTTTCAATTAAATGCAAAACCACTGGCTCTCTGCAAAAGGAACTGGAGCTGTACCGGTGGCAAACTGGCAGCATCCTTATAAGCTCTGTCTGTGCTGGCCAGGACAGCAACAGGAGACTGGGATCCTGTCAAAAGCCTGCAAGGTCTCAATAGAGTTTAGAGGAACTTCAATAAAAATGTATCCGTATAAAACATTTGAACTTTGCCCCACAAATTCCTCCCCAAAAAGGGTTTTTTCAAAACAGTTTTTAGCTCACTACCATTTGCAAGTCCTGAGCACTGATGTCTACTCTCTGGTAGAGAACATCTACTGTAAAGAGTCTTGTTTGCACAATTACTTGGGCTGATAAACAAAAGTAGGAGGTAATTAACTGTGTTTTCAGTAGATCTTACTGACAAAATGAAAGTCCTGGGTTTGAAAGCTTCTGAAATTCGAAAATCTTCAGAACATACCCTGAGACTAGATCTAAACTTAGCAACATTGCTTTGAGAAAATTATGTAAAGTTACTGGTATTTCTCTTTCACAAGTAGATTTGTTTTGCTAATGTAAATGAATCCCTCATGCCCAGTTTCTTGGAAAACTACCTGCTTCCCGAAATAGCTGTTTTCTTTCTATTCTATAGTGAATAAATAATATGCATCACCAAAGAAAATTGCCTTTTCAATTGAGTGAGAATACTGAATCATCAAAATGAGGCACCATAATGATGAATTTCATTAAAACAAAGACTGTTGACATGCAAGGTCAGACAAAAGTTTCCATATTAAAAGTCAGCTGCCTTTATAGCATATGAGAAGCTACTTTTTATACGTGGTCAGACAGTGTGACTTACACATTATATCTCCTGGTAGAACTTCTGGTTTGCCATGAAATCTAATAGTTTCTCAGTGAGAAGAAATATATAGAGGTTAACGTGGTAATAATGTGTATTTCTCCACCTCTGTAACCTACACTGATGGAGCGCAGATGTGACGTGGTAGCTATGCTTATTATACTCTCCTCGACATCCTATTTCTAATGAGATAATGGATTTTTTCCAAATACATTTTATCAACATTACTGGTCAAAGTATATCGCCATCGTTGCTCAATATATTACAAGTTCCTGACAGGAAACCTGTTATTCTTTATGAAGAAGAATTTTCAAAGGGGCAACTGGATCTCAACTCTAAACATGGCGCTGGAAAGTCATAGGATAGTCAATATTACCATAATTTCAGTGCTGAATCTTTATTCAGGTAATGCAGTTATTCCATTTTCTTCACAGTGCTTTTCTTTACCTCACTTTAATTTTCAGTCTATATTTCAATATTCATACATATGTGTATATTTTCACACATGCTTGTAAAAAGCAACTAATTTATTCAATAAAAACTCATATAGAGGAGTGGACTTATGTCAAAAATAACCAAACTGTGGTTTAGAATTTAAAACTGAACTGAAATTAAAAACTAATGCATCAATCGAGTGCTCAGTTTTGAGTTAATGTTTCAGAGGCATGTTGTTAAAATACTATTGTGGTAAGAAAATAATGTGGGTTCTAGGAAGAAGATTTGTTTCTTATTAGCTGGACTAGAAATTAATAAAAATGAGTACTATTTTTTTTTGTTCTTTTCACCACTGCTCAATTTGAATGGAATTTACCAAATCCAGGTACAATATACTCTGGCTTCTGTTCATGTTTATACACAAATAAGACAGAAGATTTTCTACGTACAGGAGTGCAGTGAACGACTACAGCGCAGCTGGGGCAACAACAGACTCTCTCTAAAGGCAATCTGTGATTTTTTAATTTAGTGAATTCTGGAAATTATGTTTCAAATATATCTCAAGAATCTCTCTGAAGCAAGCAGCATAGAAAGATATTAAGAGAAGTAATTTTGAAAGTGTATCTGTCTTCATTGATTATTAGTTTTAAAGAACATGTGAATTCATTATACAAGAATCTCATTATACAAGTACCTTAAATATATAAATCTCAGTACTGAAAATTTGTATCAAGACATACAGGAAAATCTAAAGGTGAATAAAGACCTAATAAAAACAATGTAAGTAGCCCTACTTGAAAATATTTTTGCTTTACTACAAATCACTCGTATAAGAATAGAGAAGGTGACTTATGAGAAATCTTGACATAAAAAGTCATGCTGCTCTGGACATTTCCCTATACAGGAAGAATAAAGATCAAGTGATACAATTAACTCTCTTGTGAATGCAGTTAACTCCTTTGATTTAGTAAATGGTAGAATCCTCTTCGAGTTCCTGATGGATCGATAGTTGAGAACATGCCCGGACACCAGTATGACTTAGAAAGATTATCCATCAGACAAGACTATGCCCTGTGTACTAGTGAATTGGTAAAAGGGGGTCAACACACAGTACTGTGCTTCATGTTTATAAATATTTAAAACAACAGAAAAACAGAGTGTAGTCCTGAATCTTCGATATAAAGTCATTTAAGAACCACTAAGTAACTGGCAGTGATTACTGTTTTCAAAGCTTTGCTATTAAAGAAGAGGGGGTTTTGTACTTGGCCAATTTCATTATGGAGATTTTTAAAATAGGGTGGAAAACTGCAAGTACGAGGGAGAAAAAAATATGCCCATTACCCTTTCAGGAACCAAAGTCTGCCACCACCATGAAGCTATTTACTGTCCTTCAAGATCTCGGTGTGTTACATTCTACAAAAGCTTGATGAAACAAAAGTTTTAATCCCATTTTTGTGCCATTTGTGATTAGAGACTTTAAGGATAATTGATACAGGTGGCCTGGCCTAGTCTCTTCAGACCTCGCCTGAAAATCTTTTGTCCGCATGGGCATGTTACTGTCCCTGGGCTGAGAAGGAATTAATTCACTCCATTTATGTGAGTATATAGAACTGTGCAATGTCTACCCAGCTCAGAATGAAGTGCTGAGGTTTGCCCCTACCTATCTCATACATACATGTCTGAATTTCTGCATCATCAGTGACTGTACAGATATTAGTATGTTTAGTTTTATTTACGTTGGATCTTTTTTCTGGAGATTTACACACAAGTGTGCATAAATGTTTCATTTTATAGGAAGAAAAATGACATAAATGAGTAGATTATGTTGTCTTTATGTTATAAGATAACTTTCAGCAGTGCGCATCCAAAGTTTGCAACAGTCTGTTACAGATCTGTGTAGATCTACAGATCTGTGGTATTTACTTTATCTGTTTGCCTTCAGTTAAGATGATCTTAAGAATTACTTACTATTTGAATAAAACTACGTAAAACCTGGTCCTGAAAGTCCATTTCAGATAAGCCCCACCAGGACATAAATCAGAAGTCAACAGCTACATGCTGTACATTTTCAGATCACTCTGATTTTCAGTCAGAACACTGAGGTATCTGTCTCAAGTGTCATATTTTTAACTTCTCCCCACTCTTACCTCATGTATTGACACCATTCATCTCACTTCTTACTAATTAAATCAAATTAGATGAAAGCTTGATATTTGATATACTTGTGAATTAGCAAGAAAATAAGGCTCCAGCTATGACAAGAATTTGCAACACAATTTTAAAGCTCCAGGTAAGCCTACTTGAGTCACTCATATTACTCATATGCTTAAAATTAGGTACAGATCCTTGGCTCTGCAGAGTTATGACTGTGGTTTTATCGCAGGTTCCTTCACAATACCCAACAAAATAGAAGCAGAACATGTCGATAAAAATATAGACATAAATATAATTTTTTTTTTAGAAATATATATCACTTTGCCTCTTGTCCTTTGTTGTTATGATAAGTGAAAGGAATGTTTTAATAATTTACCGTATGATTAGTGAATTTGGCTTTTTTCTTACTTGAAATATTGCATCAATTTATAGTCACTGATATTTTCTCTTCTTTTACTGAGAAGTTTACATAGCTGTGCTGAGAAAT
The DNA here is from genome assembly GCA_028565335.1 of Limnodromus scolopaceus. Taxonomy (NCBI): domain Eukaryota; kingdom Metazoa; phylum Chordata; class Aves; order Charadriiformes; family Scolopacidae; genus Limnodromus; species Limnodromus scolopaceus. The sequence goes on from JAOXNO010000003.1 coordinate 12,974,459, forward strand.
AAATACTGTGTGTTGTTAATCCATCTAGCAGCAGATGTCTGATAGAGACTAGCTCTGTAAATCAAAACACGAACAAAAGCAACTTTGTGCACTGCCAAAGACAGAATGAGACATAGATTTCATTTTTCTTTTACAAACCAAAGACTTTGGGTCAAATCCCAAACTTGTTTAGATCTCCAAAGTCTGCAGGAAGTTCCTGGCAATGTTACATCTAAGGCAACAATTGCATTCTTTGTAAAATCCCCTTTCAGCATTTTCCAGTTCTTGAGAATTACTTGTGAATAACGAAGCAAACCTCAGTCACTTTCTCATTTTCCTTCCTACTGAAACATTAATGCTTAATTTTTGATATCCGAGGATGTTTTCTCCTCAGCCTTCACACGTTCCACGTTAAAGTATTCATTTACTGAATCTTTCACATATAACACCACCCAATATATCCCTGTTGTAATTTTTCATCGACTGTGAAATGTTCCTCTTTGGTATTTTCATGGGTACCTCTGCATGAGCCACAGCAGATGATATTTTTTTATCATCTTGCCAATACCCCTGAATACCCCTGAATACCCCTGAATTTCTCACAAGTACAGAACAGTCGGATGCAGCCCCACGCAGGCTGCAGCACCTCAGGCACGGCAAAATATAGCAGGAGTCATCTCCTCATTCCATCAATCCTGCACGCCCAGGAACCACCTTGGAGCTAAGAAGCTCTTTGTCACACCTGGATTCATAAATGAGAAACACCACACTTTAGCTACTCTTTTGGTTGCTTTTCTCCCGTTCTACCATCACTACCTCACTCTTAGCATCATAGAGTGGTTGGAGTTAGAAGGGACCTTAAAGATCATCACGTTCCAAGCCCCCTGCTTTGAAACTCCTGGCAGAGAGCTCCAAATCACGAGTTCCTACAGACACCATGTCCTTCACAGCTCAGAGGAGAGCTTCTTAGAACCCAGCAGAGGGAGCGTAGAAGCCACAGCAGACCGGGAACTTGCTCCCTTTCCCCTCTGCCTCCAACCTTCACACCTATTTCAAGCAGGGCAGTGCAATATACACTCAAAACAGCCTCCTGGAAGCTCCCGAGAGCCCAGAACCAGCCTGCTTCTCCCATTTGCTTATAGTTCCAGGTGTAAGGGAAACAGTTACCCTTCACCACCATTTATTTCCTAATAAAGTGAAACTGGAGAGTTTAATCATCTACTTTTCTTCCTCCGGTCAATCTTTATTTCAGATTGTGTTTACTAGCTCTTTATTTCCATTTATTATTAATATCTTCTTTCATTTGCCATCACAAAGGTAGACAAGTATATATGGTATGTTAATCAAAACAAACAAAAAGGAAAGTAGTACCCAAGCTCATCTCTGTTTACTCATTAAAAATAGAGAGTGAGGACTGACTGCGACTGAGATTTGCCTGTTGGTGTAAGAGTGGGGGCCAAAAAAAAAATGAAGAGACAACAGCAGGATCTGCTGCCCGTGCAAAAGGTATCACCCGTGTGAATCACGGAGGCTGTACGTGACTGCACCCGGGCAGATTTTATATCACAAGCTTTGATCGTTTGATTTCTGAGCTTTCCTTTTCTTCAAGGATTTCCACAGAAAGCAAAACAAAACTCTAAAATTTGCCAAAGGCCATTTTCTTTTATTATTCATAAGTGGTAGATATTACTAACGATGGCTTCATAAACTGGAAAAAGTTTTCTCAGTCCCATCTGCGCAGTAACATTTTATGAGAGATGTATTACACACATTTATCCAGTATTGAGAAAACTGCAACATAACTTTAAAATTCACTTATCAGTGGGGGGAAAGAAGCCATAATAAGGAGCATTTGGGAGGGAGGGAAAAGGGGGAGGTTGGGAGGAAATGTGTATAAACATCCCTGTCCAGGGGATACTCGTTATCCACATGCTCCATCTCAATTCAAGTCATCCAGCACGACTCTGTCACGTACATCCACAAGGGCCAGGAAATACGGATTCTGCTCTCCTTGGTTTATATCCAGAACAAATCTATTTCACAAAGCTAAATGTTGCTGCTGGTTTGGGAATATTTGTTAAATGGCTGTAATGTGTTATTTACTACTGGTGACTGTGAGAAAATTGAGGCTTTTCGTAATGTCACATTTCTACAGCAAAAAAAAAATGCATTTATGAAAATAAATCATTCAGGTCGTCCTTGACATTCTGTATTTTTCATAGGATAAAAAAGATGCATTAATGTGCTTTTAATGTCATCTAGAAGGGTATGAATGACACATTATTCATTTGGGAGTGGCTACAGGGGGAAGAATACATACCAACAACCAAATAACAACACTGGTAAAACACGACCCATCACTATTGTACACTGATTTTTTTTTTTTTCCAGAAGTGTCAGAAAACCTGTGTTGCTTTAGTTTATAACAAAATGTTGGACTTTTCCTTCAGCTAATCTGTGCTGTCTCCGCAGAATCCAATTCAATCTTTATTAATGCAAAAAATCTCTCTGCAGCTTCGCTATTTGTTGGGCTTTAAATTTCACCAGAAAAACAAGGTAAACAAAAACCAGAGCTGAAATCCCCATAGTCATGAGAGTGCTACACACCCTAGTATTATTTCACAAGATATTGTCAGATGCTAAGCTTTCCCTTCATACCATAACGAACATTTAACACTGCTTTAACACATCACCTTTCAAATTAGTAATACTTTTAGGCCTGATCTATACTTAATGCTTTACTGGCATTATTCTGCCAACAGAGGTGTCAATACACCAGTGCCAGCTGATGCCTTATCATACCTATCATGGAATCACAGAATGATATGGGGTTGGAAAGGACCTCTGGAGATCATCTCCTCCAACCCCCTGCCAGAGCAGGTCCCACCCAGAGCAGGTTGCACAGGAACGTGTCCAGGCAGGGTTTGAATGTCTCCAGAGAAGGAGACTCCACCACCTCT
>JAOXNO010000003.1:12987255-13008677 GCA_028565335.1 Limnodromus scolopaceus
CTCTCTTGTATTGAGGTGCCCAGAACTGGACACAATACTCCAGGTGTGGCCTCCCCAGTGCTGAGTACAGGGGGACAGTCACCTCCCTACTTCTGCTGGTCACACTATTTCTAATACAAGCCATGTATCACTCCATATAATATCTCCTGCCCAGTAAGTACGATTCCAAAAGTTCCACCCATCAGTGTGAGAGTGGGGCAGATAATGGTAAGTGTTTGGGGCTCTGCCTCGGCCGAGGGCACGTCCCGACTTCATGGGAAAGCCCCAATTTCAAACCATCTGTAGAGCTGCACCCACTGAAAAGAGCGGAGTCAAACGGAGGTGTTATTTGTGCTCCCGGGGGCAACTCCTGCTTGAAACGAGCCTAAAGAGTACTAGCATGGTACCCACAAAGAAAAAAAAACACATGCAAGTTATATAGTAAAGGCATCAACAGTAAAAATCATTCTGCAAGTGCTGTTTGTCACTTCACACTGAATTTAATTACAGTTGGGGATTTAATTAGAATTTTTCTGTTATTCCACTATCTGGTTTTCCCACCTTCTTTTTTTTTTTTTATTTGATGGATCATTTTGTTGTTTCACTGATGTTCTCTTTATACTCTGGACTTCAAACAGCTTCATGCCCTCGGGTTGATAAATACTTTTAGGCTGGATTACAGGTAATGATGGATGCCTACGATGCAGGTAGAGGAGGTGGGGAAAGCGATCTCTCACTGCGCCCGTTCTCCTCCGCCGCCAAGCAGATTTCTTGGAGGCAGCTGCCTGACTGGCACTCTCACCTACCTGATCCTTGAGCAGCGAAATGTTATTAATTAATGACTTGTTTTCTGAGAGTGACTTATACCATATATTTTGCACACCACGGAGATCTGGCAAGAGCGGAATAACTATCATTTCAGAAGAGACCCGAGTGCCATCTGTTTTTCCTGGCACCAGTGTTTCTTGGGAGGTTACAAAGGTTGAGGACCAAATATTTTCTCATCCACTTTTCCCTAAATCATTGTCAAAGAAAAAATGATAAGTTTTGAAACACTCTGCCTCCTTCTTTCTCTCTTAGAGTACACACACAGAGGTTACATGTACTTTTCCACAACATGATCTTATACATTTTTTCTGTTGTCTGACAAAATCCATATGTTCCAGGCTCAGACCATCTGTCACTCAGTTCTTTTGCACAAAAGTTTTTGATGTATTTCTCTCATGATTGATTTCTTTCTATAATTTCAGGGCGTGGGGGGGGGGGAGTTGACAGAAGGAATTTTCATACCTCGCCACCCCAAGGTGATCCACATGCACAGGTCTCCACAGTGACAAAAGACCAGATGAATAAAGAGCTTTCAGTTCCCAAGAGCAGGGTTTAGGGTTTGGTTGGTTGGTGTTTTTTCCCCAATAAAGCAAAATACTCCTGGAAAACAGTAGAGTAGTTAAAGAGTTATTTGCTACAATTCAGGATCAGTATTTCCTTGCAAAAGCCAAGTCCCAGAGAATTAAGCAGCTCCAGTTATAACTATAACCTTTGTCTTCACAGGGCTCCAAAAGGACTGGATACAAGTGGACTAGCTCAGAAATACTGCAAGTGTTGGAGACCTTTAATGACAGAGCTGTGGGATACACCTTGTCATAAGCCTTAAGTACCAAGCAGTAACTCTGGCGGTTTTTCTTACTCCTAGAACATGGATTTATAAATTATTTTCTCCTTGCTGGCTGGCTGGCTCACAGTAGAAATGGAAGATCAGAGGGTGTTTCAAATGGGAAGTAAATCTCACAGGTTTATTTTGGTTTCTAGGCAGTATTATGGCTTTTTGCAAATAACTATTTCATATTCCATGTGTTGGTAAAAGCATAAAAGGGTTCCAGCAGTGTAAATGAGCTGACTGTGTTAAATTCAATGATTTATTGGTTGCTACTCTCTCTTCCTGTTGCTTAGGACATCCAGTCCTCTGCCAAAGTCATCTTCTGCAACAGAAGACCCCACCTGCATTTTAAGGTCAAAAGTGAAGTTACAGGGTTTGCATTCCCACCCTGCCTTGTAAAACATGACAATGACAAAAATCAAATCCAAGATGACATTTTCTAGGAGAAAATGTGATTATTGAACAAAAACTTATCAACAAAGTGCTCCACAAAGAAAGACACTGAAGAAGGATTTGAAGTCCAAGTGCTTCTCTCTGGAGCAGGTCAAGATGTTTTCCCTGCAGAGAAGAATCACAGAAACATAGAATTGTCTGGGTTGGAAGGGATCTTTAAGATCATCTAATCCAACCATCAACCTAACTCTGACAAAAAAACCCATCCCTAAACCATGTCACTAAGCACTATGTCAACCCATCTTTTAAATACCTTCAGGGATGGGGCCTCAACCACTTCCTTGGGCAGCCCATTCCAGTGCTTAAAAAGAGTGTGTGATACAGGTCTTATGGGTGACATGAATCACAGGAGGGGCAGGGTAGCCAGCCATGTGCTTATTGGGAAGGGAGGCACAGGAAAGCACAGCCAGGATTTTCAAAGACAACTGTCACTTCACAGCCAAACCACATTTTTCAGCTCTATTTTGAAATAGTCACTCATGAAAGGAAAAAGAGGAACATCTCTTTTTTTTCCTTTTCCAAATATTTTACCACCACCAGGACAACGTGCCTGCAATTTACGTTTAATCTAATTTGATTCAAGATAGAAATCTGATCTGGAAGAAAATAAAAAATGTAAAAGTCCTTTGCTTAGGGTTTTATCATAAGAAACACACTTGTATAAACACCCAAAGGTATCCATTCCCTTCTGTGAGCTACCAGTAAAGGTAAAACCCTGCCACACATGCTACAAAAAAATATACCGAAACCATTTTTGTAAGTCGTTCTAAATATTATGACAACACTGAAAATTTTGCTGCTAGAAAAGGTCTTGACTGATCATGACAGAGCCTAACCCCTGAAGCTAAAGCCTTTAGCAGCGTTTTCAGAAGAGGAAATTAAAATCCTATCACGCTCCAAATCCAAACTTTTCCAAAGTCAGAACTTAATACATATCTTCAGGTCCATTACTCAGCACTAGCGTGCGAATGCAAGACCCGGAAATCCATCTGAAACTCACTGAAACAGAAGCCATGAATATGGACAAAGTGGATCCGATGTTTCCACGCGAGCCTACCTCTAGTTTCCATAGGTACCAATTTTGCAAACCCGTGTAATGGAGAGCGTGATTGCACCTCTCCAGAGCAATTGCTGGTGAGAGCAATTGACTGAACCCCTCCGTCTCCACCTCATCATCTTTTGCTCTGATTTTCTGCAACTGCTTCTGTAAAAGGGTGTTTCAGTGTCAGGAACCTCCAAAAAGCCCGGGCTGTGAGCTGTGCTTGCCAATTCTGTCTGACAGCTCCTGTTCACGGGGCTTCAAACAAACAATGCTCCCTCTCTGTAATTCCTGACAGCCTGCTCTACCGTCTCCTACAAACAGTTAGTCTTTTTTTTTTTTTTTTTTTTCCCTCTCTCTTGACTGTAAAAATAAAAACTATACCATAAACAAATAATTCCCTTATGTATTCTGCTTCCCGTTATTCCACAGCGTCAGTCACATTAACAGATAAGGCGCTCTAAGGTAATCCAGTTCTGTAGCGCTGGGTGTGTTTTCCTGAGCTGTGGCTCCCTCAGTGTGTCTGACTAAAAGGGATTTGGGGTATCTCTGGGACGCTTCAGCGTTCAGCATCGCTGAATAGGTAGTTTAGGTAAGGTAAGAGCAACGTTTTGTTCCATGTTGTTTCTCCTTTTTAGGACGTTTAAGCAGCGGGGGGGGTTGTTTTCATTTTTTTTTGGCAAGTGTTTCTTGAACGTTCGTTCCACTACAACCATAATTCCACTATAAATACATATTTGGGGGAATCTGGTACCTGGCATCAGGTCAAGCAGCAGGGAAGAGATTGATTGACTAGAAGTTTGAAAATCATAATGACTTTGTACTTTCCTCTCACCGAGGCTTGTTTTCCTGCCTAATCCATTTCCAGTTGCTTCCAGCGTTTAACATGCTCATCTTGTAGGGTTTGTTGAGCGCAACAGGAACATCGGGTCATAACCAGCATCCAGGCTGGCTGCAATTTCTCTTTCATCATTAATTCAGCAATTTATTTATTTTTTCCTTTCCAATTTTACTATTAATAAATGTGCTCAGCTTTTATTTCAAGAAGAGTTACGATCGTGTGTGGCTTTAGTGTGGGCTTACCCTTGACTTTGGCCGTGGTGCCTTAGATGGCTCGGTACGATCCGCACCCAGGACTGCTGATGGTGCAACAGGTAGGTAGGACACAAACTGTACCTCACTGAGGCCCGGTAGAGCGTGGAAAAGAGAAAGTCTGTGAGAAACAAAAATGAGGACAATCTTAGGAAAGAAGGAATGAAGCAAAGCACTTTTCATCTTTTGTTCTTTTTTCAAATATGAGAGTCTCAAAAAGGGACTATTCCAAACCCTTTCAGAAAATGCTCCTCTCTTGCCTTCAGACTCACGTTCATAGTTTCTGAAGAACCTTTTACTGATGTCATTGACAGTTGTATTTTTCAACTTAAAAAACCCCTAAAAAAATAGTCCTTAACTTACCCTGGTATTATATCAAAGGTTCTGAACGGCTGGATCCCAGATCTCATGGATGTTGCTTTGTAAGAAGACAGAGAAACTTTCCTTAGGCTTAGCTTCTGATAATGCCAGGGATGATCTGTGTTTCATTGGACAAACCACTTAGAACAAATTTCATGAGTTATTAGGCATGTTAAGAAGCTGATGAGTGCCTAATGGGATTTTTGAAGGAATCCAAGTGAGACAAAAATATATACTACCATGGTCTAATTTCCTTTTTTTTTTCCCAACATGGAGAAAAAAAAAAAGGGTAAAAAATGTGTAGCCCTACCACACTAAGTCCCGATAACTGAGAATTGTTGCTTGCATTGCTCTTAACTTCTCCTTATTTATCAGTTGAGGCTCAGTATTTTTTTTGTAGTGAATCTGCATGGGATTTTCCATGCAATAACAATAATCAAATTATAGCTTTTTATAAAATTAATTGAATTATAATATATTTGTTCCTTACTCACGTTAGCCTCAATCTCTGTAGAAGTAAGAGAAATTCTTGACTTTGAAAGATGATCTCCAAAAAAGAATTAATTCTGTCCTTAAATCTTTCATTTTGACCTTCTAGCTCCAATTTCTGGCAATAAAGAATGTGTAATATGAACACAGCAAAAGCTTTCCCAGCCAAAAGAGAAATAACACATGACTAATTAAGAAACACTAAAGATGGTGTTACTAACCCTTCAAAATTACAGTCCATTAATTTCAGTTATACAGTAGAACTACATATTTCCACATTAACAATAAATGAAATCCTCATAATTAATATTATTTCAGTACAAGAGAACTTATAGTATATCATGCATGATTATATGTGTGATTAGTTCTGTGTGACATTAACAGTCCAGTGGATAATTTATGATTTTTCCTATCAAAAAGCAAAACAAAACTGGTAGATGCCATGAAATGTTGAAAGTAAACTCACAATTTGCATTTGAAACAATCTAAATAATTTATTGGGACTAATGAAAGGAGGAATTAAGGTTCTGACTCTTTCTGTACTAGCAGTTGAACTTCCTTTGGTTTGTCTCCACATTCTTAACCTAAAGCTGGCTGGGTCTGTCTCTGAACCTGATTTATTATTCCTAAATTCCTCCAGTTCCATGATACTCTGTTCATTTTAAGGCAGGAGAATGGCAAATCTGTTATCGTATTTTTTTTTAAGAAGGTTTCTCTGCTGCTATCACCCACAAGATATCAAAGTTCTTCAGTAGTCCCAGAGATGGTAAAATAAAATTTTAACAAGTGCTTCACGCAGGTGAGACCCATGGTGTCCCTCTGACCTCAGTTAGTCCCTACTCCCAGCTGTCTCCTCTATCCAGTTTTCTGTTGTGGACAGATCTTCTCTCAGTTGCTAGCCCTGGTTCATTTTCTTTTACGTTCATCTCCATTAAAATGAAGAAAAAAACAGTTCTAAATATCACCTCCACTTCAGATGTGGGCTTTAGCCTTGCAGCTCTTATTGGAGTTAATAGGATTTATACTGTGTTAGCCTCCCTGCACTGTAGGGTCAAATAGCAGCATTTACCCTGGCATTTAAACCCGTTAATTAACAAAGAGAGAGTTATTTCTTTTGGAAAGGTAAACTAGAGCTTTTCAGTTCCTGATGGCCACATCTCAGTATCTGCAGGAATCCCCCAGTGGTGGAGAGGGAAGGTGGCAGGAGGAGAACCAAGGACAAGCTGGGTCGTCTTGTGAACCCACACTGGTTGCTCTCCATCAACCTCCACCCGGACCTCGCAAAGCGTAACACCAGCGTTTATCTTAAAAGTTTATAAACTGCATCCCTCAAAAATGTCTGTGGAAAGGACTGCATGAGCTCCCGTTGCATTTGTATTCTCTTATTAGAAACAGGACCCAAGAGATGACATCACAGAATCATAGAATCGTCCAGGTTGGAAAGGAACCTTCAAGATCATCTAGTCCAACCATCAACCTAACTCTGACAAAAAAACATCACTAAACCATGTCCCCCAGCACCATGTCAACCCATCTTTTGAACACCTCCAGGGATGGTGCCTCAACCACTTCCCTGGGCACCTTTGCTTTTTAGTGAACAGCATATTCTGCTGCTTTGTTTCACTCTGCCATATGACTTACCAGCCCGACCACAAAAAAGGACAGAGACAATACTTCCACTCAAAGTTTGTCCAAAAGATTGCACTGATATCCTTATTGTTTGATGAGAACTGGCCAAAGAGAAAGCAAATTTGTGTTTAAAATCCCCCACACCACTCCTCTGCTCACAAGAGACTTCAGTAAGGTGACCTGTGCTGGTGAAGCCAGGTCTTTAAGACACAAAGGACTGAGATTTATCTTTTGTGATTTGCCAGGTGGTGGTAAAATGATTTTAGAGGGAGAATCACCACGGTGGGAGACTGAATGGAAAAACAAAGGGCAGTGGCAGGTTTTGCTCTCAGTTCTTCCATGTAACATTCTTGGCAATTACACAAGATAGTACCAAGTCTCAGGAAGGTAACGGACACGTCATGTCCCTGTTGACTTTAATGGTGTCCAACATTATTATAATTTAAAACTGAAATAAAATTAATCAGTGCTGCAGTGCCTCCCATGTCATTTAAAGGCGAGCTACTGGTTAACCAGTTCACTTTGCAGTGGTAAAATTGGATTTGGGGATAAGGGCTTACTAAGGCAGAACCTAGCTTTACTATTCACGAAACTCAACATCTTTAGTCATTATGGAATAACAGTAAAAAAAAAAAAAAAAAGACTAAGCTGAAGCACAAAGAGATTGAATGAACTGTCAGATATTTGCATTTTCAGTGCATTGCTCAAGCCAGAAGGAAATATGACTTTTCTGAGACAGAGGGAGTGTTCTAACACCTGAAACAGAAGGAAAACCTCTTGCCACAGGCTCCAGTGTGAGAGTGCAACAGAGACACGCGCACCACCGTAAAATTCAAACCAGCTCAAGCTGATGGTGCTGCTGGAAGAGGCACCATCTGTCCTCTCCATTCCCAGACACTCTTAGATTCCTCCTCTGAGAACCTCCTCCTCTTTCTAGCGTGAATCCCTTAGTTCAGTGCCTCAGGGAACAGACCCGAGCTCAAGTTGACTTGGAAGTATTTACTTCTGATTTAATTAACAAGGTGCCTACCAGCTTTGTGAAACTCCATAGTCATTGCTGCAGCTCCAGAAGTTGAATTTATGGGTTAGATGTGGGCTGTGGAGTCACACAGATACTGTCTCGGCAGAGTTAAGGTCCTGGAGTGAATTATTAGAGCCAGGACATTATGTACTGTAATATTTAAACCAGCTCTTATTAAATTCCTAGAGAAGGGTGAAATACTTTCCCCTACAGGCATTTGTTGAGCACTTTTTCACATGAACCCTTGCCACAGCTTAAGAATTTATTCTATTTCTAGCAGCCCATAAGCAACAAAATAAAGAGTCACGAGTGCCTTTAGATCCCACCTACACCCCAAAAAAAAAGACCTAATAGCAAAATTGGCAAATTTTTTGGCAAAATTGGCCAATTTTGCTTAAAAGCCAGAGCAAAAAGGAGAAGACCGCATCTTGTAAGACTCAGAATAAAAAGCAGCAGCCCAGTGAAAAACATCTGGAGCCTGCTCATGAGCACCGAGAGAGACTCTACAGACATAGAACAAAACGACGGTCCCCCATCTGATCCCCAGAGCTCTCTTTAAGCATAGAAACAACAAGCAGGTGGGGAGGGCCCCAGGCAGCAGTGCATTAATTAGGGTTACAGCAATAAGCAGAGCACGATGCACACCGGCTGCATCACCGTTCCCAAGCACTCTACGAATCCGCAGTTGCTGATCAGCTCTTTTTCACTTGACTTCCCCCTTAGGAATGGTGGAAGGAGGATCTATTTTTTCCCCTTTTAAGAAAAACAATGAAAAACTGCCCTCTTAGTATTTCTTTAAAGTCATTTTCCTTTGTTTATCTACATTTTTACAACTTTTTAATGTTTGGAAATAACAATTATTGCTTAACTATATGTTTAAAGAAACTCTTAAATCCCAGGTAGACTTAATCATCAAAATGTGGAATGAGTGACTTCTGAACCTTCAACAAAATTATTTTATATGATGTTATATTCTATCAAATTCTGCTCTTGATCCCTTTGAATAAAATTTTTTAGTGTGTTCACGACATGCGGAGCCCATGTGTGCCCAAAGACAGCATCCGGTTTTCCTATTATTTTTATCCATAGCATTTTGCACATTCCTTCTGTACGTTGTAGACTGAAGGAGTTTAAACACCTTTGAGGTGCTTTTGTAACATTCTACGAATTTAACAGTGACATATTTGAGACCTTCTAATTCCCTTCTATATAACCAGCGCTATGCAAGGAAAAGGAACCACACTTTAGCATAAAATCTTTGGATATGACTGGGACGATGCTTCTGTGTTAAAAGCTTCCTCCCCTGCAGGTGCAGGCATTTCTGCTCAGATTTCTCTCTGCTCCCATTAAACTTCAGCCCAAACCCTAACCAGACTATCCAGTGGATATTAAATGAGATCATTCAGCTTTACAGCTTATACCTAATTAGACTACTGGATACTCAGAGAACATCAACGTCGTGTTCTCTCTCTCTCAAAGAGAGCTCCAGAGAAGCTGGAGACCTACAAACTCCCAAGCTTTAGCCAGGTAATATAAAAGCTGTATGGAAAAACTATACAGCTCGTGGCTGTGCTCATCGTTGTCCTGAAGCCCAAGGTCACTCCTTGTGAAGAAAACGTATCAGAAATTGTTGTTAAGGATACCCTGAAACGTTCTCCCCCCAGAGGAAGGAGACAGAAGGACAAGCAGAATTTTCCCATAAAACGACATATTTGGAACGTGGAGAATAATGGAGTAAAACCTTAAAAACCAGCATATGTGCAGAGTCTGTGCTTCATGTAACATTCAATTAATAATCATTACATAATGGTTCTACCAGACCAGCAAAGCATCTGCAAGGTTTGAAACTGCAAACTCATGAGAAAAAGGTTTTAACCTAAAAGTACACATTTCTCCATTTCCAAGTCAGCAGGAAGAACAAGAACTAATTTATGTTTACAATCACTCAGTTTGATTAAAAAGTCATACTTCAACAACTCTAAAGATGCATTTTCTGAACATCCTCCTTTCCATTCAATTAATTCCAAATGATATTTGCCCAGAAAATGTAGAGCATGTTTAACAGCAATAGAGATAATGCTAAAGCAAGCAATCCCTGGTTAAAACTTGGACTCACTTCTGTCAGCATTCTTGCAAGAACATTACACCTTGGTTTCCTCATTAATATTGTTCTGCATTAGCCTAATGTACAACTAAGTAATGTGTCAGGCAGCAGAAACGAGCACGCAAACATAAAGCATTTTACATATGGTAGATTTCAAATGACCTTCTCCATTTTACTCGCCATAAAACCAGTGATTTTCAGGGCTGTAAGGGAGCCTTTGCTACGTTCTTACACAGTGAGCATCGTTTGGAAAAATGACTGCTCCCAGAGTCTGAATTCATTAGGGACAGGGACCGGGGCTGAGATTTGAGACCCTGGTTCTATTTTGACTTGTGCCAGTGGTTTATTTCATGGGTAAGTAACGCTAAATTGGACATAATTTGAAATGTTGCTGCTAATGCTAAGAGAACAGGTATGGATTTTTTTTCATTTTTGGTATCAGTTTCCAAGGCTGCAAAATACAGCAAATTATACTTAAACTTTATTATCCTAAAAAATAAAGAGACAAAAAAACTTGTGAAGTTCTATATGAAGTTATTGAGACTCAGGCATTCTTAGCAAATACAAGAGTCAGCACTTGATTGTGTCAGATTGTCTTCACGCTAAAAAGGTATATCCTATTCCTGTGTCTCTCTGACACAGACTCAGAGATGAATGAGGCTGGAAGGGACCACAAGGGGTGATTTTGATCCATTTTCCCATGTTTTTACCCAAGATATTTTGTTGGTCTCGGGACCGTACTCATCTCTTGAGAGCTGTTAGCACAAAGGCACCTAGATCCGGGGAGCATCTTCCATCAAGCGCTTCCCGGGTCAGCGTTCATCACTGGGGAGCTCTCAGGGTGAGGACACCCCCTTGATGAGGAAGACTCTCTGGAAGCCCTTTAAGAGGAAGAGGCAGCGAGGAAGAGGGTGTCTGTAGGTGCTGAGAGCGGTTCTACCACCTCTCGAGAAGGCAGGAGACAAGCAGAGAGCTTAGGCTGTGGAGTGGCTCTTAACATCTATTAAATCCAGCGCTTCACTGCTCTTCCCCTCAGGAAGGATTTCTCGACACCCTGCAGAGAATCGATCGCCTTTCCAATATTTCTAGGGTTTAGCTAAAAATAGAGCACTATAAAAAAACAATACCCATGATTATAATTTAAAAATGTTTGCACCTTGGAGCCTTTTTTCTGGGCAAGGGGTGGGCAGGGCTTTTGCTGCCCACATGTGCAGTTCCCAAGTCTCTTACAAGGATGCTTAAAAATCACGCGAATAATTAACTGGTGCAATTGAGCATTTAACATCACACCTGCAAAGTTTGTTAGCTATGAAAATTTATAGTTTAATAATGTAATATGGGTTCAGTTTAACGTGTAAAATACAGCACTGCAATGGAAACAACTGTAAATTTTCATGGCTAACAAACTTTGCAGGTGCAGTGTTTCATGCTCAGTTGCCCCACTTAATTGTTTCTACGTTTGTTGAGATCCCAACAGAAGATCATGAAACCACCTTTGTAAATGAAATTGTTTTTTTAAAATTATGAATATGTAATATTAAATTCTCCTATTACAGCTAGAACTGTATTTCAAGTGTGTTAAAGAAAAATCACAGTAGAACCAAAATAAATTGCTGCCAGATTTTGGCATGAACCAGAAATATGAATTCATGATCAGAAGGAAGACTGAGAAAGAGAGAAGAGGATACTCAAATTTGACGTTCAGCCCAATTTATATGATTCCAGATTATAAATCACTGTATCTACCTGCTTCATCGCATGAATCCTTTTTTCCCTCTGATGTTGGTGAAATGTCTCACTTTGATGTAGCCTGGTGAGGGGTTATAGCTCAAGCCTATCCTCTGGTAAACCCCAAACACGCCCAGTACACCATAAAACGGGTTATATGTGAAAAAAAGTGATTGATTCAAAGGCCATCGAAATCGATAGAAAGCTTTCCATTGTTTTTGAATCATTTTTGGATCAGGCCTTGCTATTTTCAGGAGCAGAAGCTTGTTTCTTCCACAGTGTTAACATTTATCAGAGAGCAATTTTTCATCTCTGTGTTCAGGCGGGGACTCGTCTGGAGCCTGAACTTTGATACCTGCTCCGACAGAAAAGCAAGCTGTGCCAACATCTTCCGTTTACAAATCACTGTCAAGCTGTCAGAGCAATCAGGAATTCAAAGCACCTAAGACCTTTTAAATGCTGCCAGTGTTCTGTCATGAAATATATTTAAATATTATGAAGCTTTCAGATTCAATGTCATTTCTTATAGTGAAGTGTTACAAGGAATTTCTAATTAGTGTATTCTATTATTTTTCATTTACTGAAACTATAAAAACCACCATCTTTTAAACTGAATTCTGTATTATTCAGATCCCAGTTAGACAAGAAACACTTTTACCATGGTGACAATGACAGTTTGCAGACCTTCAGACAACACCAGATACAGGGGTTGTCCCTCATAGACTCAAAGGCTAACGAGCATTCTCAAGTGGGTCTTTAAAGTGAATAAGAGAATATTAGTACATTACAAAAATCACAGAATCATAGAATTGTCCAAGTTGGAAGGGACCTTTAAGATCATCTAGCCCAACCATCAACCTAACTCTGATAAAAACTATCACTAACCCATGTCCCCCAGCACTATGTCAACCCGTCTTTTGAACACCTCCAGGGATGGTGCCTCAACCACTTCCCTGGGCAGCCCATTCCAAGGCTTACTAGCACTTTCAGTGTCAAAATTTTTCCTAATATCCAATCTGAACCTCCCCTGGTGCAACCTGAGGCCACTTCCTCTTGTCCTAAATGTACCTGATGGTGTAGCTGAGGATAAAGACAGCGGAGAGAGAACCCATACAACTCAGGATCAAGGATCCTGGTAAAGGGACTTATGGTCTGCTCCAAGCAGAGACTGTGTAAAGATGCTGAAGTTCTCTGAAGCATTCAGAAACCAGTAACAGTGACCAAACCTACCTAATGATGGGCAAACATCCTCCTTCCTCCCTGTACATTCCCTCTTTTCTTGCCAGAAGAGCTGCTGGGGGAATTACTCTCCCTCAACCATCCACTGCCACAGCACACCCTTAAGGTGCAGAATCCCCCCCCCCCCCCTCAACGCCCCCATCACAGCTCATCACAGCAGAGGACATGGGCACAGCTTTCAAGCCAACTTTCCATGCCTTGCTTGAATGACAGCTGCAGAACAGGAACCAAAAGGCTTCACACCTTCTTCAAAGCTCATATAGAAACAAAAACACTAGAAAGAGTTTTCCGACAAAGTGGAAGGTTCCTACACTCTGAAACATTTTGGTTATTGAACCTTCACGGGGCAGCTGGAGAAGGGATCTACATTTAGGAGGGGTCAGTGTTGTGCCCTCCACTCTTTTGTGGGTGCAAACGACACATCCTGAACCCGGGATGGTGAGATGCTGCGAGGGCATGAGAGAGAAATATGGGAAAAGGGAGTTTAGAGGATGCGATCGTAGTGACAGCGAGATATTCCTCTGATTTGATAAAAAGCCAGCAAAACATCAGTCTCCAGAGGAACCACATGGAGGGACATGTCTGTTAAACGACATGTAAAATTCATCATCTCCGGCACACAAGTTTCTATAAAAATAGAATTAGTGCTGAATTCTATTACAAGTAGCTATGGTCAGCTACTAGAACATATTGTTGTGTGTGGGCAGTGAACACTTGGACAATCTAAGCAAGTCTTATTTTAATACAAATAACTGGTGGACAAAACTGAAGCCCTAACTTGAATTTTACTTTGAGCTAAGTCTGATCCCTTCAGCTGCAACATTGGAACAGAGATTTGTCTGAGTTAACAACTAAGCAAAAGCCAGCATGAGCTAAGGAAATAGAAAATAAAACAAATTGCCATAGTCAAGTCAAGGTGAACGTTTCCCCCTTCTAGCTGTCCACTGTAGTCTCCGTGTCTAAAATACTGTATATGGTGTTAGCCCTTGTATTTGCTGCCACATCCAGCTCCAATGGTAATTGCATTTCGGGGTTTGGTGATATAGTGTGATCCCGTGACGTACAGGATAATAAATGAAACACCTCGTAGCAAAGCACTTAACTTTTAAACATGGAAGTGGTTTCACCAGGATGTGGGGCTGGAGTTCGTAGTTGTATATAACACTTGGACACGCAATTGGATGTAGCTCTTTGGGAGGCTTGAAACCAGGAGATAAATAACAAGTCTAATCCTTCAGGGATGAAATATTAGCACCATTGAAGTCACCAGGAGTCCTGCAATTGGTTATGCTTGGACCAAGATTCCACCCTAACTCCTCTGCAGCTTTTGAAGTTATCGTAAATAAGGGTATTATCGGAAATTACAAAAAGAGATTACGAGAGTCGCAAAATAATCATCCATGGCAATGAAATCTTTTCCCCTGGAAATTCCTCTACCAATTCTGCAACGATAAATCTTGTATACGTAGGAAAAGCGGCACCTTCTCCAGCAGAACTGCTCTAATGCATCATTGCAAGTTCAGGGAAACAAAGGACGTGTAAAATATCTGCTCAGTGATCCAAGGTGATGTCATTTTTCTGGGTTATGTCAGAGGTCAGCATTTCACAGGCTTGGTTATATTCATCAAAGACATTTCTCAGGATTGAATTTATTTTTTTTTATTTATTATTTTTTTATTTTTTTTAAGAGAAAATAGGAAAAGCTATTTCTCAGTTGTTCTCATTCCTTCTGCCCACTCTGAACTTTTGAAGTTCTAGCAATTAGAACTTTTATGGAATTATTATCAAGTTAATAAATGTTGGTTTCTGAAAAGTTACAACAATGACGTGACAACTGCCAAATGCTGATCTCATGGTTCACACCAGAATCCCACCGAGGTCTCCCAGCACCCATCCTGCTATTCCTCTACCAGGTATCCAGCTGTCAGGGCTTCTGCTATTCCAGCCTGGGAAAGAAAAGCCACAGGTTTTTTAGTTAAGTCACAGCTATTTTAGTTAAGGCTGGGACTGTAAAGAAATATTTTCTTTCTCAGGTTTGTTAAAGACTTCTCTTGCTGCCCTGAAGAACATTTCCAAGCGACCATGCTAGAGTAAGAGACACATTCTGTTCACTCTCCTTCAGCTATTAGAGTGAGGACAGATGTAATTTTTATTTTTTTTTAAATCCATCAAAATATTCAGTTCTCCAAAACCGTGTGAGATAAGTCGTCCTATTCATTTTCATTTTTTGAATCACAAGCTGGAAGTTTTATTTCAGTTAAAACTTCCATTATCTCCTCCCAGCTGGACCTCCTGCTGTCTGTGTTGCTTCATTCTTACTGTGGAGTTTCTCCCGAATAAAAATAATGACATTATTTACAAAAAAGCAAACTTTTTTTGAAAATGCAATATTTTTTACAGCAGATTTTGCCTCTACCACCAAAGTAGCAGCAGGACGAGCTCATCTGAGCTAGTCACAATAATGTCTTCTACTTGAAAGAAACATTGTTTGAAAACTTTTTTTTTTTTTTTTGCTGAGCATTAGTGGGAGCAGTGTTATTTAAAAAAAAAAAAATCACTAAGGGGCAGTTCCTACTTTCTGGACATATTTCTCTTTCCATGTTTGCACTTCTCAGCTGTACTGTAAGAGAACAGTTTGACATGACAATCTGATGGGGGAAAAAAAAGGTAGTAATTAGAGACACAATTGTTTCCAATAGCTTTGCATTAGCTTATTACCTCCTCTCTGCTGCTCAACTTTATCTGATCCCCCAGCGCAGACACAGGCTGCTCATCTTACTTTTAGACAGACTTTCTGAAAGGCCAAGCTGCCTCATTTTAATAAATAAAGGAGCCCATCAAAGCTTTTCTAGTATCTTAGGGTGTACGACAAGGAAAGGTTGGAAAACCAAAAGGTTGAACAGGGGCAACGGTTTTAAACTGGAAGAGGGGAGATTTAGATTAGATACCACAAAGAAATTCTTTACAGTGAGGGTGATGAGACACTGGAACAGGTTGCCCAGGGATGTCATGGATGCCCCATCCCTGGAGGGGTTCAAAGCCAGGCTGGATGGGGCTTTGAGCAACCTGGTCTGGTGGGAGGTGTCCCTGCCCAGGGCAGGGGGGTTGGAACTAGATGATATTTAAGGTCCCTTCCAATACAAACCATTCTATGATTAACTACTTGAATGCAGCTGCCCAAGACCTGAACTGGATATTGTAACCACTGGGTTATTCACTTTGCTCCAGAAAAGAGCTATTTCTGAACAACAGATGGGGCTTTGAGCAACCTGGTCTAGTGGGAGGTGTCCCTGCCCATGGCAGGGGTTTGGAACTGGATGATCTCTGAGGTCCCTTCCAACTCTAACCATTCTATGGTTCTAAGATCATTTCAGGATCCCCAAAATGTTTCTGAAGAAAAGCTTCCACTACCAAACCATGACGGTTTGGGTTTGTTGTTTTTTTCCTCCTTTAATAAATTATTATTTTCCATGAAAACTATCAAAATAAAATATGTTTTGGCAAGAAGTCAGCGATTGATTTTATCAGCTGTGCCCAAAGCAGTCAACTGAACTCAGTGATTTTATTAGCGCAGATACTGGGGAATCATTTTTTCATACGACATGATCACGTCTGCAGCCTTCCCGCCTTATTTTAACATCACACACATCCCGAGGAGCAAGACCCTGGACAGCCTAACTGCAAATCAACCCAGTTTCCACAGGAGATCCCCTATGCCCCATGCAGATAAATAGGGAGCTGCCTTTCTGCAGTAGCAGAGTTCCCACCCCGAGGATGACACTTCCTGATGAATACGCTCTACGCCAACGAACAGAGACATAATAAGGCAGAAGGAGATCCTGCACTCGTTTGCAGTTTGCCACAGGCATTTCCAGCTGGGCTGAGGTGCGTATCATCAATAAAAAATCCCATTGGGACCACCTACTTCCCGTTTCGTGTGTGTCCTTCATGCCTCTTCTTCTGGTTTGCAATCAAAATTGCCAATAAAGCCAAGTATACCAGAGAGCTGACCTGAAGATTAAAAGGTTGAATTTTACTCCCCTCCTCCTATTTGCAACTGTATTTCAGAGCAGCTGAGTTAGAAGAAAATGGAAGTGTGATGTAATTTTAATTATTTCTGGTAATTATGAAGAGAGAGCACAAATGAAAGGACATAACATCCCTTATTTAATGTCCTCGAAGACAAAGACTGTACTTTTGGTCTCTCTCTAGTACTGAAGCATCTGTGCTTCAGATGAAAACCCCTTAAAATATCGTATCATCTGATTTTTTTTTTTTTTTTAAATTCAGAGTGGTGAAGGCCACGATTTTCCTGTATATTTTGCTTGCAGCAAAATTATGTATTTCAAATATACATCCCATTCTTTCTTAACTTTTATACATCCCGCTTTGCAATCAACAGAATGGGCTTGCAGTGACTGCAAGGGACAGCCCTGGGGTTCAGAGCACTTAACTGTCCCCTCCAGTACAGGGCTTTGGGCTGCTAGGATTAATCCTTCCTTGCTTACCTTTCTAAATAAAGGGATGTAATACTGATTAAAGTACAGCAACATTCTCTCACATGAGAGAATTAGACAGACATCTGCAGTTCTGGGTATATTAAAATTTGTATCATCTCAATTAATTCCAGTAAAAACACTTAATTAGTTGCAAATGTAAAAGCTTTTAGGTTAAAAATGGGTGTGATGGATTGTCCCAGAACTTTCCATTTTTTACCTGGTGTTGACAAAAGCATCTTTGATTTAGCATTGCAACAGTTGCATTAGGGCTAGGAAGAAGGTGCAGACTGCCTTTTATCTAGATTAAAAAGGGGAGTTATTTACTTTAGACTAATGGCATGAGCCATCATCCTTCCTAGCTCTTGGAGCTTGACTCGGGTGCGGAGCCGAGGTCACCTGAGGCTGGCAGGGAGCAGCAAACCAGCCTTCCCAGCCACCCCTTTTTAGGGGATAATTAATCTGAAAAGTGGCAGGGCAGGATAACAGGTTTACAGAACGAGGACGTTTTAATTTGCTGAAATATTTTAAAGCGGGATTCATTCACCAAGCCCCTGAAAATAAACCAAGGGAGGGAGCGCTGCTACCAGTTGGTACCCCTCCAGCAGGGCTTCACACAGCCCTGGATTGGGCAAGTTCATGGACTTGTGACATCAGAGGAGCCATGTAGTGGAATTTTGGCTTCCAAGAAGGACAGGAAAGCTCTGCCCTTCTCCGCACAGAACAAACCTTCAGCACAACAAGCGAGAAACCTACCACAGCTGAACCTCGCAAAGCCACTCACCCCAAAACCTAATGATAACCATTTAGACCTTGCATTGCCTTGATTCTTTCTCAGCTGATGAATTAAAGAGGGCTTAATTTGTTGTCTCGCATAATTGCCAGGTGCCAAAGACAGGATGGTACTTGGACACGAGCAGCAGTTGCTCACAAGGGTGGTAGGGAACAAAAAGGGAAAGTTGTCCCTGATTCAACATCTTTCCAGGAGGGCTGTTAGTACCAGCACCAACAATTTTTCTCTATTCAAAATTTCTGATGTATCCTTCCACAAAGAAGCTCTGCACTCAACACATCCTGTGCAAACCATCGATGTTGCCAAACTTCACAAATCAAAAGAATATGTTGTAAAAAATTAAAAAAAACAAAAACAAAACAAAAACAAAAAACCAAACCATCAAAGAACAACAAAAAAAGGCAAAAAAAACCCAAAACAACAACAAAGCAAACCTACAGAAAGACATACATGACACTTGGTGTTACCTAGTCTCATCTTTTCAAATTAAGCACCTTAACTGTCAAAACTATTGAACTTGCTCCTGCAGGACGCCCTCAGCGAGACCCAGATTTATGAGGCCCTTCACAGAGCGTTTAACTCTGCTGTAAGGCAGCGGAGGGGTGGCTTTGGCTGTAACGCTCCTTCCCTCCTCAAAGCCTGGCACTTCATCAGCTACTCAAATATCGGCGCATTTCGGCTGAAATGAAGTCTGTGCTCAACAAGCAGAAAGCAACACAACAATTTACAGCCCAGTTCTGCAACAGATTTGTACATAAATAAAATAAATGAGATCCGCGGGAGTGTAACCCAAAGCTTCTCCAGACGATTTGGAAGCCTCGCGGTGTCTTTAAGCACATTTTAATATAAACTTTTTGTGAAACAAAACGCAGATTATTTTTAACCTCCGGGTAGCTAAACAGCCGAGATGGAGGGCAAATGCATTATCGATTTAATCACATACATGAAAACAAAAGTTGTGCATCTCTCACTCAATTAGGATTTTCTATTGCAATAGCTATTTCGAGTTAGCCATCTCGGTATAAAAATACATTTTGCCCAATCTTTGGCCAAATAAAGGTCACGTCCACTGAACCAGGCAAAGAATTGATAGTATTTCAGAATGCTAAATGTTCCTCAGAGAAGCTTCACTTAAGATAAAAACAGACAAAAACTCCAGCCTAATTAGCTGAGGAAATACAAGGAGCAGAGAGAAGCTGGGGCAGAAAATACCTGATTGGGGCAGCCTCTGTGGGTCCTTGGGCAGGACAGGTCCCGGGGAGGACAGGGAAGCAGCCGACTGAGAAGTTGCCCTTAAACTAAATTAAAACTCCAGACCCCAAAGGGATCAGATGCATTTTTATTTGGTGTTTTGTTTGGTGGTTGTTTTTTTTTTTTTCCATATGACCTTTTTCACGCCCAATTGCTCCTAAACTCCTGAGATGCTCTTCCTGGGGTCGGTTTTCTTTAAATAAAGTTCTCCAGCATCCACCGCCTGAATAGGATAATAATAGGATATTTAAGGAATAATATAATCATAATAGGCTATTTAAGGAAAGCCCTTGCCCGGCGGGGGAAGAGCTGGGGCAGCCCCGGGGGGAGGGAAAGAGAGAACGGGGGAAAGCACGACCACAACCCTTGCTTAAATCCCCCCGGCTCCCACCGCCTGATTTCCTTACGAGCTGCTCTTGTCATGCGCATGGTGCCGCGGAGCTCCGCGCATCTCCGCCCCTGCGGGGAGCTGACCCCGCCCCGGGAAGGCTGGGGGTTCGCAATTTACTGATTAAAACACCTCGAGTGTATTACTAGAATTATGAATTACTAGAAATTACGAAAATGATGAATTACTCGAAATTATGAAAACTGGAATTGAGAAAAAAAAAAGCAACGAATTACGGTGTCTCGTGGATTTATTTTTTAAATATAGATTAAACCCAGCCTGTATAATAATTTAAATATAATAACTATATTAAATAAATATTACTATATATAATATAGATTATATATAATGTAGAATATATAAGTATGCATACTATAAAATAATATTACAATATATGCAAATATTACGATATTAGGAAAAATTTCTTCCCCAAAAGGCTTGTCAAGCATTGGAAGAGGCTGCCCAGGGAACTGGTGGAGTCACCATCCCTGAAGTTATTTAGAAGATGAGCAGATGCGATGCTGAGGGACATGGTTCAGTGGTGGGTTTGGAAGGGTTAGGTCGATGGTTGGACTCCATGACTCCCTTCCAACCAAAACGATTCTATGATTCTATGAAATATTTAACTATATATTAAAAACAGAAAAATAAAAAAGTAGAAGAAATGGTGCTGAGGGACAGAAGCAGCTCTGGCTCAGGCCTCTCACTTAATTGTGGGAGTATCAACCAGGCAGTATTTACAACACCAAATGGTGTTAATGTTTGCAACAGTTTTATCAATATGCGAAACAAAAGCGATAATGGAGGCAAAAGTTTTATTTACCAGCATTTACTATTACTGAACATTAAAGATGGGGTTGGATTAGAGCAGAAACTGGTTGTTGGCAGTTGACGGGGCCTCTGTAAGCACATCCAGTGCTCCCATAATCCAGGGTAAATTGGTCACGTTCTTTTTTCCACCAGGATGTGAGCAATTAGGTAGAAGAATTAGAGCTCCTTTTTTGTGATTGCCAACAAAATTGCCTTCAGCCTGCTGGAATCCAGTCTCCTGCCACCCTGTGAAGACCAGGCAGGGGGGAGCCACCTCCACCTCTCCCAACCAGGAGTGAAGAAGCTGCAAAGTGGACCGTTGATGCCTCATCAAACTTGTTAATGACCGTTTGCAGTCGCTGTTTATTAAACATCTCTGAGGAGCCTGACCTTCAGAGAGGAACCAGAGCGATCTGCAGGAATCAGATATATCAGCTGCAGCTCTAACCCTGGATTTATGATATATAGACAATTCTCATGAGCTTCTAACAGAGTATAGTTTTATTCATAACCTCTGCAGAACTTGTTGCCCATCGGAAATCACTGACTTGTTTGTATTGTGTAGTATGCACATTTTCCTTGAAAAGTTGAGAAATATAGAAATTTTCAGTCCTTACTATATGCTTCTTAGTATCTCTGCACCCCTGAGAAATTATCTGGTCACTGAGTTTCAGTCCTGACCTCTTCCCAAACTCAAACTTTATTTACTTTAATTTTTATTATTACAGAATCACAGAATCACAGAATCGTAGTGGTTGGAAGGGACCTCAGAGATCATCGAGTCCAACCAACAAACAAACAAACAAACAAACAAACAAAAAAAACCACACCCCACCCACCACCTAAACACACAACAACAACAACCAAACCAAAACCCACCCACACAGCACCCCA
>JAOXNO010000003.1:13026007-13039173 GCA_028565335.1 Limnodromus scolopaceus
TTATAAGTATTGATAAGGTCTCCCCTCAGCCTTCTCTTCTCCAGACTAAAGAGTCCCAGCTCTCTCAGCCTTTCTTCTACTGAAATTCTTCCTTAAGAAGCCTAAGGTGGAAAAATCAGATTTTTTTAAATACATGTGTAGCTGCAGGTAAGGAACTAAAAATCTGAAATCCAGCTGGATCATAGCTCTTGGAAGGTAATGCAACTTGCATCTTATTACACTGGAAAATTGTGGTTTCGCATGTTTTTTCCAGGCAGTGAAGTGAAAACGAGTCACAAACCTGGATTTAGATTTTGACCAAACTTGACTGCAAGGTCTGTTTACAAAACCAGTGTGTCCCTGCTGAAGATCAAGCTTCCCAATTAATATACATATATTCATTCACTTATTTATTTATACGGGTAACTTTCTAGCAGCTCCAGCAAGATGTTGCAGCAGATACTGTTTTACTCCCTACCTAGAACTAATACAAAAAGATATACTTGAAAGTCAATGCAATGCATTATTTATTGTAGAAAGGAGAGTCTAGCCCGATTTAACAAAGGAAGAGAAAAAATATTTACTATTGCTAATTTGATATTTGAAGCTAAGATTAACATCACTGAGGTTCTAGAATAGCCCAAGCACTTATTTTTGTATTTCTATAAATTTGTCTGTGACAGTCCCTGATTCCTCTACCTTCCAGAGAGATCTCTCAGAAAGATTTGTCAGAGCTGGATCAGACCCCGAGAGCAGGGAGGTGGCTCCAGTAATGCCATAAGGACAATTAACAACTGCAAACACAAATCAACAGCACAGTTTGGGCCAAAGACCTTCATTATCCTGAACAGATACCTCCTACCTATCAGAATAGAACCCCCTAAATAGAGTTTAAGGGTCCCTGTATGAACTACGAAGGACTCTTTGTGGACTGGGAAAGATGTGAAAGCACTGGCCAACCTGTTATTCAGAAGCTTGTAATACTGTATAATAGAGCTTTAAAAAAACATTTTTGTAGATAGAAAGAATAGTACATCTTTGGTCCTGCTTAAACTATTTGGTATAAATAAATTATCTGAAATATTCGGACTGTTCTTTTCTTTTCATCAATCATTTATACATTTATTGCCATCTCTGTGCATGGATTTCTCTTGCCTAAGATCAACATATTTCCACCTACAAGTTTTTCTCAAATTCTTTTTCTGAAAACCTCCTATTTCTGACCTGGCTGTAGCTTAGTTAAGAGGACTGGGTTTCCTACCCGACACTTTTGTATCCAACTCTCTTTAGAGCACTTTTGCATATTTTTCCTGAAAAAGTTAAGTATGTCTATGCATGTCAGACCCTTGAGTTGGCCTGAATTCTGATGTGGATTTGTCTAAACCATCTCCCTCGGTGACTTTGGGAATAAGGAGCTCAGAAGATCTGGTTCTACCCAAATAAAGGCACCCCAACCTGCTCCACACTGCAAGGAAAGGAAAGAGTGCTGAGGAGGGGGCTCTCTCCTGCCACAGCAATCCCTCTGCTGTTACCCAAAAAGCCTGCAAAACAGCTTTTGTCTGTCTTCTGCCAGACTGGAGGAATTCCCTGTGGCCTCTCTGATGAGTATTCAAGCTTTTGGGTATTTATTTAAGTTACAGCAGTAACTTTCATCCTTTCTTGCTTGTCATAGTAAATCAAAGTTAAAAGAGAAAATTATAATCTTTAAAAAACCTATAAACAATACTTAATAATGTGCCCTAAATACTCTTGATGGACCCTTAGGCTTTGGAGAAGACTTGATTAGGGAATGGTGACCTGTTGGTCCACACCACGGGTCTGGCTGAAACCTCCCTTCCCCGGGGGACGCCGCTGGACTCGTCTTTAAAAATTAAATTCAAATCAGACCTGCTTTGCAAATCATCTGAGAAGTCTATCAGGCTCCCTGGCTACATCAAAGGCAAAGCAAACCTTCATCTTCAGTGCTGTTGAACATCATCTGAAACAAACTTCAATGGGGAAATGCGCAAAGACACTGTCTTATGCTCTCAGATTGTTTTGAGCGGGTTCTAAAAGGGTGATAACGCACTGCAATAGTAACTGAATTTCTCCTTGCTACTCTTAAGTGCATTTGCTTTCAATTTGCTTTCAATTCTGGGTTAACTTCTCCATCAGGGAATTTCATCCAAGTTGCTCCTGAACGTTGACTTCTCCTGGGGCAGGTACAGGGCAGTCAGAAGCATTTCACTCGCCTTTCTCCCCGCGCCCCGGACCCGCACCGGCGCTTCCAACCTCCCCTTTTCCTCTGCGAGCGACACCGAAAGCCGCCTGTGCCTTTGCTTCGGAGACCTTTTTTTTCTTTAAATTTACTTATTTAGCAACAAACCCCGAGCATATGTTCACAGCGAACAGGTTCTGCTCAGCCCGGTGGGTCTGTTCTCAATCTGTGATACCATACAACGTCGGGAAAGGGATGCGAATTAACCTCCCTCTGCTGTAGCCATCCACCTATGCACATTTACACTGCATTTTATTTCTAACTGAAAAAAAATATAAATTGTAGGTATAGCTTTGGAAAAGATTTTTTAGCTTATTTCCAATTTTAAAAAATTAGTCAACATGACATGAAAATTTGTCTAAGCTTTTGGCAGACTTAAAAATAATAATTAAGCTTTCTTTCGGGGTTGAACAAAATGTTCCATTCGAATCCAAAATTAAATGCGCTTTCCCACTTGAAAGCATGCTTAAACATCCTTACAAATAAGACGAAAATACATTCAGAAAGTAAACATTGAAGCTAACAATTAAAAAGTCATGTTGAATTTATTGGAAAAGGTATGGACACAGCTGATGCTTTATGGGGGTTTAGTTTCAGATTCTTTTCACTGAATCAATCTGGCAGAAATTAATAGTTTAATAAAAGCTTCAGATTTGGAAATAGCCTGTGAGATTTTTTTAAATGGTCCTTAAGAAAGGTTATACTGCTCTTTGATGCTCAGAGGAGAGAAGTAAACACAAAAGACTGACTTCAGAGAACACTCTTCCAAATATGAAATGGTAGATAAAGCCTTGCAATCGTGAAAGGCCTGGCTGGGTCCTCCATCAGCTGCATCCAAAGTTTCCAGCAGAAACCGGGGGGTCTGTTTTCTTGTTCTACTCCTTGCTGGGCTCTTGGAGCCAGGAAGCATAAACCCCCCGCCTTGATCTCCCCAATAAGCCACGGGGTGGTTACGGGGTATCAGGAGGGAGTGAACCTCTGGCAGAAAATGAAGCCACCTGAATCCCTCCGTGGCCCAGGACTGGGAGGGAGAATTATAGCACTCCTGGTTTTCATTGGAAGCGAGTAGTTCTGAAGAGATATCGAAGACAGAGAAATCCTCTGTCTGTTCCAGGTGGCAGGTTTAGAGGCGTTAGAAATAGGCACCACGTTTACGATGGGATTACGAAGAAAAGCGCAAACTGCAAGACAAAATCAGCCTGAAATTTAAAGAAAAAAAAAAACAAACCCAAACCTGTGTCTCTTCCAGGAGCTTGGAAAAGCCGCCTTTCTCTGCAAGAAAATATCTGCCAAGTGTGAGCATGGATCATGTTGATGCCGAGCTACATAATACAGCTAAGTCATGTGAATTTGAACAGTTAACAGCTGGACTAATTAGAGAGCCCAGTATTATTGGTATAACTGATAACCAGGACTAAGCAAGGTTATTCTGCAAGTAATAGATTTGACTTTGCAAAGAACGGCGGGTATTTGCAGAGCTAATGAAAACTGTGCCTCCCAAATTAAAGTGCGAGCAAGCAGGGAGAGAACCGGAGTGCGCCTAATTAAAAATGCATACCGAGGCAGGAAGGCAGAAATACAAGGGTAAACAAATGGTAAAGATCGGATTTGTTTGTGATAAATAGAGAAGGAGGCGCCAGGCGGCTCGGAGGTGCCCAGCCCGAGGGGGGCAGCGGTGCCCGGGCAGCCCCCGGGATGGATTTTGCACCCTGGGTGATGCTGCCGTGTCTCCTCTCCGGGTAAAAAGCCCTTCAGGCTTCAGGGCTGGCAGCCCAGCATCCTTCCCTGACACCAACCACCACATCACTGGTGTTTCTGAGAGGTTATTGTACACCTCACAAAGCTAATACTTAAAGAGTTTGCATTTTTGCATGCAAATAAGCTTTGATTTATACTCATTAGCATTTCCCTTTCTGAGCTTTAGGTTGAGTTATTCTTAGACCCCCTTTCGCTTGGAGGAATTGTGACTTATTTATCTGACAGAGTGACTACTATCTCCCATCTCATTTTTGTAATCTGACATAACCTTCACAATCCTTTTGTTTGACAGATACCTACGAGAAGAAAAGTGCCAGGGGCACAGCCATAATAATAAACCTTCCCCTTTGCCTTGGCTCCGAGGGTCCGTACAGCGAGAACCCAGCTCCAGCACCAGCCCCGTAGAAATGCCAAAGGGTTTGACTGCTCCCAGCTGCACATGGCTGGGGTTGGAGTACTGCTTGTGGCCCCCCAGGTCAGAGTTCAAAGAAAAGCTCTCCTTTAGTCTGCCTGAGGTGTTTATTATTAATTATTTATTATTTTGTATTTTATTTTCCTAGGTGAGTGTCCCTCCTCATCTTCCCAACAGGCTACTGGCTGGCACCACCAATGGGAATCATCTATGAGAAGGACATATAGGATAAGGCATAACATAATTTTTCATATGACACTAATTTCTGGAAAAATAATGACATATATTTCTGTTAACTAACCTACCTGGTGGACAGAATAAAGATTTTCTGAACTCTCGCTGATATTTCCTCTAATTATGGAAGCAACCTCTGCATGGTGATAGAAGGCAGGCATTGGCACGGCATTTTTTTCAAGGTTGTTCATTTTGGACACAGAAGAAGTGGGGGCATTATTATCAAATAACAAATGGCAGAGCAATGTTCTCACCGTCTCAGATGGTACAAATGGTGGACCATCAAAGAGTGGAGTAACCTAAGTGGATAAAAATGAATTGTTTTCACATAGCGGGTGATTAGTTAGTGAAATTTATTGTTGTCAATGCTATTGATGCCAAAAATGTAGCTGGATTCTAAAAGCTTGTCATCAATGGGGTTAACAAAAGCATTCAGCATATGGTGATACCATTTTATCTTTTTATATTGTAATGAAAAGACATGCATATATTTAGAGCATATTTAGCCAGAATATTTTACAAGGGACACGAAGCCTCATACATCTGGGTTTCGAGCCACCTATTTAATGATTATGAATGAAGATGGAGTGTCGAGCATCCCAAACTGGCGTGTTGCAGACATCTACTCCCTTCCAAAGCACACAGTGCCAGCTCCTTGTCAAAGACCAAATGTGGAAATAAAAGCCTGTGGATCTGCAGCGAATGAATCCCTATATCTAAACAAGAAAAAACCTGGCGATATCCCCATAGCAAGCTCATGTCTCATCATATATCCCATTTGTCAGGTGTGGAAAACACCAGCACAAAACGACTGTTAACATCTTGACATTATTGCACCAGTCCCTGGTCATAAAAAGATCCCACATTTCAAGAAAAAAACTCAGATCCATTATGTTTTGCCTGTCTTTACGTTAAAACCATGAGAGACAATTTATCTTTTTAAGGGACTTCATCCAGGCTCACTGAGGAAGTCGAGTTGAAGGTCAACTCGAAGGTTGAGGGGAGACCTTATTGCTCTCTTCAATTCCCTGAAAGGAGGGTGTAGAGAAGCTGGGGTTGGTCTCTTCTCCCAAGTCACAGGCAATGGGACAAGAGGAAATGGCCTCAAGTTGCACCAGAGGAGATTCAGGTTGGATATTAGGAACAATTTTTACACTGAAAGGGTTATCAAGCACTGGAATGGGCTGCCCAGGGAAGTGGTTGAGGCACCATCCCTGGCGGTATTTAAAAGACGGGTTGACACAGCACTTAGAGACATGGTTTAGTGATGGGTTTTATCAGAGTTAGGTTGATGGTTGGACTAGATGATCTTAAAGGTCCCTTCCAACCTAGACAATTCTATGATTCTATGATTCAAGGGCTGTGGCAGGGAGGTGGCCTCCAGCCCTGAGTGCCACCTTCCCACCCTCCTCATCCAAGAGAGCCAGCTTAGTTAACGTCTTGCTCGTTAGCCCAGCACATTACCTGTTTGCTGAGGGATTGACTGATAATGCTAATGTTGCTGCACCAAAATGGCTGTAAAATCATTAAGCATATCTTGTTTTACTTAACCTGAAGTCATTTAAATCGTGAGGCTTCTGGAGAGCATTAGTGAGACCAGAATTCCCTGATGTGATAGGGGATAATGAAAAATGAAGTCTTAACATATTAGGCATATTTTTTATCATATCAGTGACTTACTTAACAGATTAGTAAATGTTGTTTTTTTCTCAAATTATAAGACAGCTCCTGATACGAAATTGGATTATGTCAGTTCATTTTCTCCATCAGCTTTGCAATACTGCAAAAAGCAAGGATTTGTCATTAACATATGGAAACCACTCAAATTTCTCTCGTAATTAGACTTAGCCTGCCTTTGCTATTGACACATAAATACGGGCTTGTGTCTTCTTACAAAACCCATTTCCTTTTAGATATATACAGAATAAAACTTAGGAAAGCTAAGGAAAGCTAAAGAGTGAATGCCATGAGGTTTTTTATTAACTGAAGAGTTTGCAGTTCCTTGAATATTTGTCAGGGGCATTTTAAAATTATTTCAAGGCACTTTTTTCAGCTAGTAGAATTGGAAATGTTAAAGTCTTTGGGAAAGGTTTGTTTGTTTGTTTTGACTAAATTCAGTAAAATCTCCCCAGGTTTTGACATTTGGTGGCTTCAACCCAATTTCTGCTGCTTTTCTTCAGCCATTCAGAGCCACCAGGCCACGAGTTTGTGGGCCACCAGAAAGGTGGCTGCGGTTCAGAGAGGGAAAATAAGCACTGACAATTATGTGCACACGCAAGGTCAAGTTCAAAATAGTAGAAATCCATCTCTATATAGCTGTCTTAAAGTTACAGGAAAGTTGCAGCTGCTCCTCATAGTGAGAATGCTTTTCCATCCCCTGGTCTGAAGTTTTTAGGGTCACCCTCGCCAGGAGCTTTGACAGTATTTAGAGATTGATCCAGTCCCATCAAACCAGGATGGAGACAGCTTTCCTCTCTCCCCACTACAGCACAGCTCAGAAAATTCACCCCTTATTTACCAGGCAGATGTCACATGTCCAACCTGACCACCTGAAATATACGTTTTTTTATTGCTCCCCTCCTATTAGCAACAGGAACATAATTACTGCAAAATCATCACAATGCAATTACAGTATACCCAGCAATATTGAGTACTAGAAATTGATGTTCATGGCAATCTGAGAGCTGTACTCATACACTATAAAATTTAGATATATGATCTACTGTTTAGTTTTCATATAATTTACTCTCACCTACTAATAGCAGTATTTTGAATAATTCGTTACAATTCATCCTGAAGGTCTCAATTTGCATTTAACTGGCAAACTTTTACAAGCAGCACACATTAGCAGTTTAAAATGCCACAGCAATGTTTAATCATGCCAGACAATGCAGAAAAACACTAAAAAATCATTTCTAATTGGCAATGCAATTATTTGACTTATTGTCTAAACTGTTGCCATATACTTTGTCTGAGACTTTAAATTCAGACTTTCCAAAATGAAATGAGTAAATCAGCCAGGCAATATCCTACAGGCAACTCCTTTTTTCTGCTGAGCAATGCCTTATGTCAGGACTAGACCCACTAATACGGTGCAGATAATGAGGTCTGAAGGGCTGAAAACACTTTATAGAGGGTGTTGCATATTTTGGGACAGGGTTTAAAGGCACGCAGGTCTGGTTTTGGTTAAATAGGTGCACTTTGGAGCGGTGGGGAGTGCTCCACGAAACACTTTTTTGTGGAATGCTGACAATTGCCCCACCAGCCGAACCACAGGCCCCCTTTCCGACAGACACCAGTCTTGGTGCCACAACTTCTACAACGTGTTTTATCGTGCCCACACCATTGGGGCTCTTTTCTTCCTTTCAGACCCAACTGCACCCGCCCTCAGCCCGCAAACACGGAATCTTGCTGCGGCTTTCCCTGCGGAGTCAAAGAACTTGCCACTGTCGGGAATTTTCTGCGCATTTCGGTAGTCATATGCCATCTGGATAAAGAGGTAAACTAGGAAGCCGGGAAGTCTCACAGGTACCCTGATGAACCATATCTGTGGATTTTTTTAAAGCCCTGTCCTCAGGAAACAGCAGATGCCATAAGCGCCCCTCTCTCCCTGCACCACAATGGAGGCGGCTTGTCACCAGTGGAGGGAACCAGTCCTTGAACTGAGCGGCATAATTAAGTGAAATAATCTTTCTTTACTGCGTCTTTCAATTCTCCACTCCCTGCTCTAGCTTTACTCTTCCCCAGAGAGCTTCTTTTTACTGCTAACACTGCTTTGTCCAGAAGGCTTCATAAATCACCCTCTGGAGAACCGCGGTATCACCTGTAGCTGTTCCCATCCCTACCCCGTGCAACAGTTCCTCTTTGGCGGTGACACAGCCCTCCACTCCTACATCTCAGACACAAACTAGAAAGCAGAATTCAAAGAATTAAAACAATTTATAATCTCATCATATGGTCTGTTTGAAAGTCAGAGTTAAAAATTAATAACAGTTTGAACAGACGAGAAATATCTTGTTTCTGATGTTGTCAGTCTCAAGCAATATTAAGAACATGAGAACTGCTACAGCTGGTCAGGAGAAGGATATATTTAGCGAGCTTCTGCTCCGTGGCAGTGATGATTATGGAAGAATTTAATAACATGGCAGGTAAAGAATAATCTTTTCTCCTCTTGGAAATCATCGCTAGCAAATTTTATACGTTTTGAACTGTCAGAGGGGAAAGCATCAAGACTGTGACCCAGGAGACCTGAAGCTGATTTGTGCTGCTACCCTCCCATCCTCTGGTCTCTCTGCACTCATTTCTGTGCCTCTGCCTGCAGAAAGACGATAACAACACTTCCTACATTCCACCTGGTTCGCTATTTCCATACCCTGTTCTCAGGACACAGAAGGTGTGTGTGAATGGAGAGCACCTCACTCAGTCGCTGTAGAGTCACAGCAGGACACCGGTCTTATTACAACACAGTATAATAACAGCAACAACAATAACACCTCTTTAAAAGATAAAATAATCAGTAGAGCATTGAGAGAACCTATTTTTCTGCCCTTTTCATCACTGCTCCGTTTTCCCTTTTCTCGCTGCCCCTCGCTCCTTCCCTCCCTGCGGAACAGGACATGGATTTTCCCACGGCAAAGGCGAGCCTGAGCCAGGGGATACCGTGGCTGTGAAATGCTCCGATTTGGAGGTGTTGGCAGGTATTGTAAGACAGAGCTGAAAAGCGGGTGAATTCCAGACTTAAGAAATTACATGCCTACAGCACATCATACGGTTAATAAAATGGAAAAATTGAAGCACAGGTCCCATAAGTTTTCTCTTTTAAAGCACAGACACCTTTAGTTTATGAATTAATAAGCCTTTTTCATTTCATAGTCCATAGGGAACTGCTGTTTCCTTCCCTGTTCCTTACTGTGCTTTTTTGTAACTTTTATTTTAACCTTCTGTTTCTTTTTATTGCATTTGAAGAAAAATTCTGCCCGGGAAAATGCTGTCTTGCACCGTCCCTGACAGCAGTTGGCTTTGGAAGAGACAGAAACATCATTAAAAATTACAATTATTTTCAGTTCACATGTTGCTCACTTATAATATTTAAACCTTACTGTATAGCCCCCAAGAGGTGTAAAGACAGTGTAGGCAAATGCACCACCCCTGGAGGTATTTAAAAGCCGGGTTGACATAGCGCTTAGTGACATGGTTTAGTGATGGGTTTTTATCAGAGTTAGGTTGATGGTTGGGCTAGATGATCTTAAAGGCCCCTTCAAACCTAGACAATTCTATGATTCTCCTGAACGTTCTAAACTGGGTTCAGTCTGCATGCATTAAACATATTGGGAATAAAATCACTGATTCAAAACCTGACACCCAACGTGCAGACAAACTCTCCGTACTATTAAAGGTTTTACTGAGCGTAGCAGCACTAATTCTGCCCCATCACACGCTCCCATTCCTGTGTAAGTGGCTGGATAAGTAATATCTCTAATCGTTCTAATAAGAGGCTCTATCAATACTTTCAAAATGACTAATAGCATTTAACTCACAGATTATATTTATAAATGGTTTCCACTTAACGCATTGTATAGTTGACTTTAATAAGTACTTACTGAAGGCTCATGTAGTACAAATATGTTGCTTAGGCTGTGATAAAATGGTACTCCTAGGAATACGTGCAACAATGAGTGGTTTGGCTAATGATAGAAAACATACATTCGTGAATGCTTTATTTACCCAGCGCTCTGATTTATGTTTCTCTTTGTTTCTGGAGTTGGGTAAAAGACTTCTTCCAATACAGGCAAACCCCCATGGGGAAAGTGTATTGAACTTTGCTTTTTTTGGTCCGTTATTGAAGTGCATTTTTGACTTTGGATATTTTAGATACAAACCACATCCACAGCCCTTTGCTAAGCAAATGAGGCTTAATCTCTCTGTTCTGATCTCATTTGTGCTAAGGAGCATCTGGGCTGCAGGTAAAGTGTTCAACACGTTCTGCATGTCAGACTCTGGGCTCACCTCCCTCCTTGACATTTGTTTCTTATCTCTGACAATTAGTTGTGCTGAAATCACCTTGTTTGTTTTATTATCGCGGAAGGAAGACAGCCTTGCACTCAGAGCACTGTCTGCAATCTTCCTTTCTGCCTCTACCCTGCAACAGATTTTATTAACCCTTTGGTCACACAGATCTTGTGTGTTCAGAAGCTTCTACTTTAAGGCGTTTTCTTGTAAAGGCAGAGATATTTTTTTTTTAATTCTAGGATGTGATCAGGGACAGCCACGATAGGCCAGGCAAACATAACGTGGATATTATTTGTTTATACATGGTTTGTAAAGTTGATTAATCTCTTGAGAATCCTTCAGCATTAAGGAGACCACATAGATGGAAGACATATTATGTCTGTTATTACTGAGGGCTAGGTTTTCGGTATTTCTTCAGATAATTGAGATTACTAAAGGGGGAGGACATAAGAAACCCACCTAAAAATAGGAATAAAAATACAATGTTTTGATTAAGTTAGCAATAACAGTTCCGCTAACAAACCCTGGTCATTTTTCCTTCTAGTTATATTTTTTCTCTGCCTTTCACACCTGCTTTTCACAATGAATTGTGGCTGTTGCCCTGTGCACACAAGCTCTGCTGTAGCGATGTCCATTTGGGATTTGCAGTGCTTCATTTTTAAAGGAGTTATGTGAAAATGATCTTTACACGTTTGGATTCAACAGTATCCTTGAAAGGAAAAGCAAACTACCACAATTTCCATGTATCCCATCAGTTATAATTGTTCTGATTGTTCAAGTTTGCCAGGTAGAAAGTGAATAACACAATTCATTAACAGCCTCAGCAGAATTGTGATGTTCAGCATCCCTGACACCTCCTGCTTTCTGCATTGCATAAATCTGTTAAGCTTTCAGCAATGGGCTACTCTCTGCATTTATTCTTCCCCAGACAGGCTGCAGTTCAACATACAGTCAAGGTTTAAGCTTTTTCACTCTGTTTAGGTTAAAAGGTTTTATTTCTGAAGCAGCCATTATCTTGAGAGAAGAGATCAGTCTTTAAGACCTTGCTTATTAACAGCCGCCTATTAAAGTGTACATTATACAGCAGACATTAATGTAGAGGCTCCACAGAGCTCACTCTGAATATGTGGTCTTTCTTCAAGAAGGTTTTTTTTTGTGAATAGTAAGTATTGCTTACAATTTTATGCTTTGAACTCCATACTGCTGGTCCTTGTAATAAATGGAGCCCTGGAGGACTCCTCTGAAGAATAATTTCATTCCTCAACACTTGAAAAAGAATGCGCTGAGCCCAGCACTGAGCCATGCTGATACTTCATGGCTTTTTAGCCATATTTTTTTAAATATATGTATTCATTTACATTATTCAGAACTGCTAACGTTTACGGTCCTGACCCTGACTACCTTTACTTATCATTTGGTAAAACTTCCCTGAAGAAGATGTGAAGATTCACCCAAGACATCCAAGTCTATGTATCACAGACACCAGTGAGAAAATTCCACACCTGCTTCCACCCTTTCAGCTCCACAGAATTTAGCCCCATTGAATTTAAATGAAAATATTACAATGCAATTTTATTAGCGCAGAGGCTACAATATCTTTCTTCTTGCTTTTATGTGGAAGTTACTTGACAATTAGTGGATTGCTTTTCTTTTTTCCCTGATGTAATTTGAGAGCGATGAAATATCATGAGGCTGAGAGACAAAAAGCACCATTTTGATGACAGAAACTGCAAAATGGAGACTTCTGAAGAAGAAGAGGAAAGCTCAGAGAAGAGGAGAAAGCATAATTTGGCGTGGGTCACCCTGGCAGGCTGCTGCCAGACAGCACAGAGTTGGGGAGGCAGCGGTCGGTGGGGCAGGACACAAGGCCACCAGAGCTAATGGCAGGGACTCTGACACCTCTTCCTTCACATGGAGAGAAGTTCCCCTGAAATCAGTAAAAATCTGTCTACGGACTGAAATAAGCTTTGGATCAGGCCTGGTGTACAAAGGAGAAATCCAAAGGAAAATAATGTGTGAAAACAAATTCATCGTGAAGTGACGTGAGATGAGAAGAGCACGGAGACGACACCTCTGATCTCTCCTTCTATGGAGCTCTTCAAAAAACCAGCTTCCTTCATTTGCACGAAAGCTTCATCTTTGGGAAGTTTCTAAGACAACCACCACACAGCAACAAAGTGATTGCCACAGCCGAGACGCTTCCCTCTGACATCGCTTTGAAAACGATTAGCCTAATTCTCTCAAAACTTGACAATTAATTGAAATTTGGTTACTTTCAATCACTGGAATGAAAGCAAAAAGGGGAAAAGTGTAACAAGGCAAAGCTGGTAATAAATTACAAAGCCTCTGTTCTGATTCCTTAGAATCATAGAGTGGTTTGGGTTGGAAGGGACCTTAAAGACCATCCAGTTCTACCTCCCTGCCCTGGGAGGCAGACCTCCCAGGTTGCTCCAAGCCACCTCCAACCTGGCCTTGAACCCCTCCAGGGATGGGGCAGCCACAGCTTCTCTGGGCAAC
>JAOXNO010000003.1:13039273-13056315 GCA_028565335.1 Limnodromus scolopaceus
GAACCCCTCCAGGGATGGGGCAGCCACAGCTTCTCTGGGCAACCTGGGCCAGGCTCTTACCACCCTCACAGCAAAGAGGCTTCAGAGTTGATAAAAACTTTCTGTAATACCCGTGCATCAGATGTCCAAGGGAATATAAATAGCAGAACTGAGTCAAATCCCCAGGAATGGCGATTCCAACTGGCTCAGATCATCAGGGACCCTCCACAGCAGCTGGATAAAGCTGCACATCACTCCCAGCACCACATGCTGAATTTCCACACGCTGACTGATCTCTGCTCAGCAACTGCAAAGGTCAAAAAAAAAGTGATTTCCACAGGGGAGCGACACGGTGGTAACTGCTTTTGTCACCCCAGGTCTTAATCCCAGGAGCAGGGAGAAGGATGGGGTATTGCTGAACATTGACTGTGCCCCGCGGGTGACTGACTTCATACCTGGGTGTACAGAAGATAGTTAAAGCTTTTGAAATGTACAGAAGAAAAGAAGAGCAACTAAATATCTAGGAAGTTAAGGATTTTTAAAGGACTTGTAAGACTGAAGTTTTGCTGTCAGGCTCAGAAGGTCCCCACACTTGCCTTGCAGAAGGGTGGCAGAAATTCTAATTGCTGGGTAGGAAAAAAGAGACTGTGGGAAAATAATTCCTGTACTCCTTTAGATAAATCGGGGTAAATCCTGGAGAGTTGTGTGCAAATACAGCCAGGAACTTTTCAAATTAGAAAACAAAGGCAAACTAAAGCTGCAAAACAAATCTCAAAGTAGAAGGAAATTGTGTCATCTTTCACCCTTGAGGCACATGGCAATGCACAGGAACGGGACAGCAAACATTTTTGGGATTTATCTCTTTAGTCTCAGCTCAAACCCAGTTTAACAACAACTTAGGGACAAACTTGATTTGAAATCCTTAGGGACCATCTAAAGACTGAATATCAGGTTTAAACCAATCCCCTGCTCAGCTCCGTGCCTCTGTGACAGGGGAGCTGGAAGAGCCTGGTTCAGTTTACTCACCAGGCTCTAACGAGAGAATTGGAAACTGAAAAATTCCTATTTTTTTCTCAATAATTTGGACCATTAGCTGTTGAAGTAAGACATAATATGCCAAAAGAAAACATCGCTCTCTAAATAAAGCAAACACACCATGATTAATTTACTTTCTCTCTAAGTTGACAGCAGAAGTCAGCAAGGAAGGCAACAGAAAACCACATTTTCTCAGCTCGGTTTCAGACTGTTGAGGGAGGTCACTCCGAGCAGCACAAAGGTGATCACCCAGCTGGGCAATGAAACGGTACCTCCAATTACTTGCAAGTTCTGGCCACTTTTTATACAGGTTGTTTGTTGTCACATCATGGAAACCATCTGCACATTTCCACCTTTGCAAATGTTTCTCCTGAAACACTGCATTTTATATATTTCTTTTTCCTTCATGGCTTTTCATTCCACGATAATGGCATTCCCTCCGATAGAATTTGTCTTCTTTTAAGTGTTTTGCCTTCTTTCTCCCTTTCTTTGCAGTTAGCATTGGATAGTGGGGAAAAAAAAAAAGTGGGAAAACTGCCAAAGGCTGCCATTTATTTTGAACAGCTTCTCTAATCCGTGCTTATTTCTCCTTTGCCTTTACATTCAGTATAACCTTGTTGTTTAAATATTGTATCCCTTGAAAAGCTTGTCCCTACAACACTCTTACAATAACAATTAATGTAAGTACTAGCTGTCTCAGCGGTTCTTAAGCTTGCTCTTCAACCTTAATCTTCCATCCCTTTCTTCAAATTTACCTGTTCTCCACACTCCATAAAACCTCAAGAGCAGCCTTAAAGCCACACATACTTTTTTACATAAAAAATAAATATAAATGTAATGTAAGCATGGGATCATATCATCATGGTTTTCACAGAGGGAACGAATTCAACAAAAAGTTGGAAAAACACAAGAAAAATAAAAATCACCATGAATTTTATAATATCATTTGTGTATGTATAAAAAGACTTACAAAGACTGTAGGTGCTGCTGGGTAGATTTTCATTTTCTAACTAGGTTTTAGTCAACAAAGAATTGTTTTATTTAGACACATTTAGAAAATATGCCTTTTTGTGATCTGGTTTTGTAACAGTCAATAAGAAGTACCAGGGAAAAACACTTATTTCATCATTATAAGCTATGGAACTGGGTAGATTATTTTTGTCACTTCTGCAGTGCAGCAGTGAGGTCTATTTGTAGAGAACCAGAACGCTTCTTTGATGTGGGTGCTTTTAAATAACTTAATTGCAAGGCAGATGGTAAGAAACAAAAAAAAAAAAAAAAAAACCCTGATGAAACAAAACAAAAAGCCCTGCATAAAGGTGGAAAATTGCTTGAGGAATGCTGTGGTCTCACAGGGAGAAATCTTTCTATTTGTAGCTGGTAACTGCAGACTCCAAGTCTGTGATTAGCCTTTAATGTAGAAGAGGTAACATGATGTAGCTGATGAAAACATGTCAACACAGCATGAGGAAAAGAACAAGAAGGCAACTTTTCCCTCAAATGAGAAGTTTCAGATCTTCAAACAGCCTCTCTCTTTAGTGACAACAATTGGGGAAAAAAAAAAACCCTTTAGTATTTGTACAAAGAATCCAAAAATTTTTTTATCAAATTTCTTCAGGCTTCTTAAACATTATGGGCTGCATAAAATCTAGTTTCTTCATTAGGCTTCCAATTTTATATGTGCTATGATATCATGGGAGAATTTGGTCACAACTAAAATGCTTCCTCATCTTGAAGACACTGGTGATGCCATTGGCGCATCCTTCCAGGTGGAGTGTGGCCATAGAGGTGGAATTATAGGTGGTCTTATAGGGAGCACTGAAATATGTGAAAGCTGGCAAGAAGTGCCTCAACTCTATCTGTGCTACCTGCTTTAGCCATGCTGGTGATAATTATATTATGTATGGACACAGTATGCATGCTTCAAGATCTTCAAATCATAGAATCACAGAATGGTTTGGGTTGGAAGGGATCTTAAAGCTCATGGAGTTCCAACCCCCCTGCCCTGGGCAGGGACACCTCCCACCAGATCAGGTGGCTCAAAGCCCCATCCAGCCTGGCCTTGAACCCCTCCGGGGATGGGGCAGCCACAGCTGCTCTGGGCAACCTGGGCCAGTGTCTCACCACCCTCACTGTAAAGAATTTCTTTCTAGTATCTAATCTGAATCTCCTCTCTTTCAATTTAAAAGCATTCGTCCTTGTCCTATCGCTATAGGACATATAATAACATATAATAACAACATATAATAATGCAGTGCAGAAGAAACCCAAACATGACAGGAAAGCAATGTCATCCATTATCTGTGCAACACCTCTCTCTCTTCAGCATGCCAAAGCTAGAGCTGCAATACTAGTTGAAATGACACCTACCTATAGGCAATAAAAATGTTTTGAGGGGAGGAAAAAAGAAAAAAAAAAAATCAAATTGTGCTATACTGCAGCCAAAAAACACAACCCTGGTAGTCCCGTAGAGATTTCACCCTGGCCCATGCAGGGCATTAGGAGCATATTACCCAGAACACATAAAATGGATCGAATCAGTAATCAATAGAAAAGACGAGGTAGCGTATTTAGTTGACAGACCATGGTAATAAGCACTGCAAGAAAAGTAGTTTTCTGTGTAATGACTGCAAGAGCGAAAAAAGTCTGAAATGAAATTGTAAATTAAAATGTAGGCTCACAAATCTCTCTGGTGATTTTAAAGTTACTACACTATCTAAACGGGGGGGGGGGAAGGCAGATGCCTTGTTTCTGAGGAACCGGAAAGGGCTGTAAGGTGTCCCTGGAACCTTCTCTTCTCCAGGCTGAACACCCCCAACTCCCTCAGCCTCTTCTCACAGCAGAGGGGCTCGCAGCATCTTTGTGGCCTCCCCTGGACACATTCCAACAGATCCATGTCCTTCTTATGCTGGGGTCCCCAGAGCGGGACGCAGTACTCGTCACAATTCTTGTTTTAAGGACTTTTCCCTACTAATGCTATTTCCCCACAGACTCCTCAAGCGCGTCTTCACTCATGATCTCTGTGCCTCATTTCTCCCACCATGTGGGAGACTCCAACCACCTCCCACTTTCCTCATCTCCTGGGGGTTTAAGCTCATGAAGGTAAGAGCTGCCCTTCGCCGTGTATGCGTATGTCACATCACATCACGCCTCGCTCGCCGCAGCCTTGCTTTCCTTTACTGCCTTTGGGCACTGCGACGATACAAATAGTGAAAAAATAAATAAATGCCTATGAATGAAGCTGTATGTAAGGACCATACAACATTCCCAGTAAAGAGACTTCGCAGGACACGCTCTCACTGATGCACTCAGGGCCAAGCACAGTTGAATTCTGATCATGGCTAAATCTAGGTAAACAGGGAATAAAAATAGTAATGCTGGGATTCAAACACCAGATATGGGCTCTGTGATTTGACATTGCTGTTTAAGAAAAGGATAATAATTTTGCAGTTTTTGGGGAGAGGAAGAAAGGTTTATTTACTTCCAAGTGTAAAACTTGGACTTAGATGTGAAAGAGCCTAGAGATCCCTGAATAAAGAATACTTACAATTATTGAGATTATTTTGTGGGAGATTATGACCAATGGCAGTGAAATTAGTAAAAACTCGCTGCAGGGTTTTTCCTCTAAATTTCACAACTGCCAGATCCTAAGCTCAGGCAGGTGTGGTGAATTCTGTGTTACCTGGATAACTCTGCTGCAAGGCTCCCTGCATACCCATGAGCAACACTTCCTCCTTCTTCTTCTGAGATTCCCCGAGATACATTGCCCTGCCGAGATTAAAATCTAGACCTAAATCTTCAAAGCAATTACATAGACAAAAAGCAGCAATCTCCTCCTGCCCTACAACGTTCAGGGAGTAGAAATGGCCAGATCAGAAAGCGATGGTAGATTATCAGCCCCGAGAAAAGGCATGATATCCTGCCGGAGTGATCAATACGCGAACAAATATTCCCACCTTGATCTCACTCCTCTATGAAGCCGTAGGAGTTTATTGCAGATTTTAATGGAAAGACAATCGGACAATATAGATTTCCCACCCCCCTCCCAGGAAAGGGTGCATTTAAAGAGCTAAAGCAAAACAAAAGTAGTATGAAACCAGAAAGACATCCATGCTTTCAGCCTGGTTTTTTTTTCTTCCTTTGTTTGAAATAAAACGCTACTGATTTTTTTGGTCTCTTTGAATACTTTTTGGAATGTTTATTGACAAGAAATGGATAAGCAGGGAGAAAGAAGCCGCTTCTGAGGTCCTCAAAAATTGGATTTTTGGAATGTATTGTACCTGTTTATATTGTAATTACTAGGAATAATATAAGAAGGAATCAAACATTTTCACAAAGAAAAGATTCTAATGAATCAATCCCAAGTCACATCATTCTGGCTTTGTTCCCACATGCACTTACACTAGTAATGGCCTCTGTGATCACTACATTGGTATTTATTACTTATTTTAAAAGGCAGGAGGCAAGATTTTTAAAATTATTGATATTGTGGAATCACAATGACACCAATAAGTGAGGAGATTTTTTTTTCCCTACCACAAAGAAACTTTTTCAACCTAAATATACACAGGGATAAATTTTGCTTAGAGTGTCAACAGAGCTGGGATTTCACTGAAAGGAATCAATGAACTCCTCATTTTCCAAGGTGGGCATTCATTTACGACAGCAGAAATCAGCACATTCTCATGCCTAATTCATGCATAA
The DNA here is from genome assembly GCA_028565335.1 of Limnodromus scolopaceus. Taxonomy (NCBI): domain Eukaryota; kingdom Metazoa; phylum Chordata; class Aves; order Charadriiformes; family Scolopacidae; genus Limnodromus; species Limnodromus scolopaceus. The sequence continues at coordinate 13,044,992 of JAOXNO010000003.1, forward strand.
ATTGTTTGATGAATTTGAGTATTTCACAATTATTATTGCACATAGTAAGCCACGGGTAAACTGTGGTCTGTAGAATATATAGCCTATAATCTAGTGCAAACCAGGTTGGATGTTCAAACATTTAAATATTTCTTGTTACTATGGTCATGAGTGGCAGAAACGTTGCTGGATATGGGGGGATACCTGGGAGAATACGGACCAAAATCACTGTAACCTAGGTAGAAAGTATTTTTTACTATATTACAGAAGAGGAAACTGAGGGAACGTTTTTTTGTACAGTTTACCAAAGATTACAGAAGACAAGCAGGTCAGAAAATGATTAAAATAGAAGAATTTGAGTGTCTTATCATGAACCACACTTCTTTTATACTATTAAAAGCAAATCCACTGAGGTTAACAAAAAATGTTGTGTATGAATTTTGCTTGAGTTTAAACAGAAATAATTAAATACTGCTGTAGTTGTCTCAATAAACAAATCCTTCTAAAGATCAAACATCTCCTTTAAGACATAGAGAGGATTAAATGCTATTACAAAAAATTTCAGTAACTGTACTTAAAGCCACACATTATGTTTGAAGAAAAAGACCCGTAGCAGAAATAAAATACCAAAACCCACCCAACTCTAGGTGGCAATTTATAACTTCAGGTACAGGAGAACATATCTCCCATTGTGTACCATAGCACTTAGTTGTAAGTGACAAAGTTATATGATGCTGCAACAATAAAAAGGGAAATTTAGATCTGCAGTAAAAGAATTGAAATGGATTTTCATCTACCAGGATCCTCAAAAATCAGCACTGTGCACCATTTACACTAACAAGATAGTTATTTTACATCACAATAGACATTTTGATGTGCATATACATTATTTAACATTATTGAGAGGGAAATGATGCTTAGCTAGAGTAAAAACAGGATTGTACCAAATCAACTCTTGAATGCCTATAGGAATCTGTTTACTGGTAGCCCCTTATAACTTTCACTCTGGATTTTGTTCAATATTCATCAAGTATTTTGAGCAACTCCTAGTCTTTATGTAGCGAGGAAATAATCACTGGGCTCACAGCAGATCTATGAATTGTGTGTTGTGATTGCAGCTCTCCCAAACTCCTATGGGAAGACCTTCAACGGGTGGTTGAATGTTGGAGAGGTATCAGCAGACCTGTAGGCATAGGAGAATTTTAACACTGAACTCCGAGCTACCCATGGAGTTTAGATGATTTCAGGATCTGGTGGTGGTGGGAAGTGTAACAGTTTTGGGCAGAGGACAAGGTGCACGTCAGGGTCTTTCTGCAAAACCAGCCCCTGTGGGCCAGCTGTATGCTGTAAATTTGCGACTGCAGCAGATCCCTATTTCATAGGCACGGTATGAAGATAAATACGCTTACAAGGTGTTTTGATATGCTCATGTATAAAGTCTGTGGAATGCCCTCAGTAATTTTATTGGAATTAAAACTGGAGCTTAATTTCCTTTTCTAAGATTTATATTTCTTGCAATTCTTTTTAAGGTTTCCAGAGGGAAAAAGAATTGAAGATTATAAACCAAAAGAAAGAGTCTTTAATCCTTTGATTAAACTTTTGTTATAATGGTGCAGACTATCACCTGAAAGGAAGGTTTTATTACTGAAATATCATTAGATACTATGACTGAGATACTTAGTATGTGCTATAAATTTCTCTTAACTATTGCTGATACTTAAATATAATCCACGTCTAAACCTCACATCTCATCAGCCAACTAATCAACTTATTAATCAACGTTTCACAAGTAGTCTTGACCTCTCTAAGACCAGAGCGTTATCAATGATCCCGAAAGGCACTGATCCGAGATTTGAAAAACCTAGGCAGTATACGAGTCATAGAGTTAGGATTTTTATTCAGTATTTTGACCTTGAAACCTCTTGATTCATCAGACTTGTCAGTAACACAAGTAAGATCAAGTCCTGGGTACCTGAGGACCCTCTGGCAGTCTCATTTCATTTTCACAAGAAGCCACCAGCATGCAAATGGCACAGCTGGCACCTCTCCATCAGTAGGACTGTCCCCTAGGCCAGAAGACCTGGAGAGCAAGGGGTTTTCCATCATGGCTGACAACCACCACCTTTCACTCCATGTCCCTCTGGTGCTCCTGGCAGAAAAGATCAAGCACTGCTTGGCTCCCAATGCATTTGATGTCCTACAGCTGCATTACTCCACAATGCTCACAGACAGCTGGACCTAAAGAAAACTACCTCAAGAGTGGCCTATTTTATTCTGGGGACTAGGCCAGCTCCTGACAACCTGAGATCTGGAGCTCATGGAAGGCGAAAAGCCACCCTTGTCAAGTCCCATGGCAGACACAACTCAGCTGGTTGGAAATCAAGCCAGATGAATTTGATTTCAAACAACATGCTTTTCACACCAGCGGCAATAAACACATTTGGGAGCTTTTTTTTTTTTTCCCCTGTAGGATTGAGAATGATGAAACCTATTCATGACAAGCTCTTCATGAACAATGTGACTCCGTCTGTAAACGTCCTCTTTGTTTAGCTGCAGCTGCAGATCTGTCGCACACTGTACTCACAAAAGACGCGATGGCGCATCCTTAATGGGATGCTTCACAGTCTTTAGTCCTGCCTGGTGCTAATCGTTGACCTGGACACAGGTCCGATTTTTAAACAGACTTCGTTCCTCAGAAACCGGTGGAGGATAATGAATCTAATTCCACGACACAGGTTTCCTCCCTCCTCCTGCAAATTTGGATTCCAGGTTGTAGTAAACAGCTTAACATCTTCTACACCAGTATTACCAGTTCTCAAAAGCAGCTAATTGTTCTCTAGCCCATCATTACTGTCAGTCAAACTGGGTTTTTTTAACTTTGTCTTTTCTCTCTACAATGCTAAACACCAGCAACGCCATCTCTGGCCCCAGCAGTGTTGAGAATAATGGATTTAATTCCACTTTCAGCTCTTTGGTTCTAATTTTCTACTTATGTCAGAAGAAGTTTGAGTAGCAGTGAGACAAATCACTTCCAGTGAACCAAAGGGAGCTCTGCTTTGGTGCAAATCTGTGGCAATTCCCTCGTATTCCTCAAGGCAAGAGAGGACACACTCATTAGCTAAAGACATCGCACCAGGACTCCCTTTGTTGTGACAGTAATGACCTCCGTAATACCAACCTTTTCCAGAACAAGGTTTCAACCACAGATCCAAATTACAGACATTTATTACTAGAGATAAAGGAGTAAATCCATTACGGGTGGTAATAACAGATGGTTTATCTTTTGTGCACACAAGCCTCTGTAAGGGGATGTGGCACGTCCTTTGCCCGTGAGTTAAAGAAGTCTCACTGGAGCATGAGAAGCTGGATGAGGGAACAGCTGGTGGGAATTGCAGGAGATCCCTATTGCAGCCAGGGCAGAGTTTGAGAGTTGTCACCTCCAAGGGCTTTTCTTATCTCAGTCTTTGGAAAGCTTTGCTTCTCCTGAGCAGCTACTCCGAACATTTCTCTCTCTGCTCTTCCCAGACCGTGACTGAAACCACGGGACTAGTCTCTCTGTTCAAACACTGATTTCCTAGTGAAAGGTCACAATAACCACACGCTTTTTCCCAAGATAATTTTACTCTCACACTTCTTAATTTCATTCTTCACAAGACATCAGAAAGCGCAAATAAAGATCAAGAGTTTAAGTAAGGAAATGTACCCAATGATAGCCTGAGTAATCACCTTCCCCCGAGTTCAATTATAGGAGTCTGATGTGTTCTTAATGAGGGGTTTTGGTACACGGGCTGTACAGAGCCCTCTCTTGTTCTACCTCTACCTGGTACCTTTAGACACCTCCCATGGCTTCAACAAGTGTAGTATTAATAAATTAATTATTAGAAGAATACACGTAGCCTCACAGATTATGCACAAGCTATTAACAGCAATATGTAGAGGATAATATATGCTGTTTACCAGCTGAAATCGTAATCAGGTTGATTTAGATTATCAGCCCTCTCACAGCACAAGGCAAAATTAAAATGATCTACTGGGAAGTTAATTTGAGATGTTTTGCTTTTTCAATACAGTTTATGCACCAAGATGAGAAAAAATGGTTCAACTTCCTTATAGCAATTGTTGCAACAAATGGCATTAAGGGGATGGATACAACTAAACGTAATATATAGATCTTTATGTGGAAAGCGATCATAGGAAATCATTGTTGTCTTTTCTGATAGAAGTAGACTGAGGAGCTGGGAGACTTTGTTGAGAATTAGTTGCATTGGCCTGTTAAAATGACATTGTTGGGTGTAGGAGTGAGTGATACCTCTTTGTGGCATTTCACGCCAAAGTTGAAACAGTTTTTTCAAAGAGCAAATGCAGGGCTGACTCTCTCAAAACATAAAATTTCATTAAATCAGAAATCTAAAAAAAAAAACTTTTTAAAATTGTAGTAACATGGACCAAAAGAAAACTGTTGAAGGATATGAATCTCTTTGGATTTCATTGCTGAAGGCTGAAACCAAAGGAGGGGTCTAGAATTAAGGGCAGGAACAGAAAATGCCCTATAAAAGGAACTAATTCCCCTCCTTTCCTCCCACATTTTGCCTGAGAGTTCCGACTGCAGTTTTGTGGGAGAAGGGCCACAATTTCTGTGTGAACCTTTCCCCCAACTGCTTTATCCAAAACAGTCCCGTACGTGAAAATGCACCATTGCCCGCAGGACAAGCTTTTATTTCATGCAGGTAACACGGCTCGGCTATAACCTTTCTGACATTTAGGGGGTTTGATCACTGGCTCTAAATGCTTAACAAGCAGAGATTTGGTTGTGTGGCAGGAAGCCTGCATAATTTATTTTTAATAGTCTGATAAAATCCATCGCACAGTTGAAAGATGCATAAAGATTTGGACAGAGGAAAGGACTATCCATACAGAGATTTACACAAATGGCTACGTTATGGGAAGAGTGATGGGGTGTTAAACTGCTGGGAACCATTTGAATAAGAGCATATTTTGAGAATGGGCTAAATACTGTGGTTTCAAGGAGTCCATGAAAATGAGATGGTTCAGTATCTTTCTAAAAAAAACTGAGACTATCTGACTCCAGTAAAGCAAAACCTGTCTCATTGTGAAATGTTCTTTGTAACGTTTGTTACCCATTTGTATCAGCCTTGCTGGGTCCATAAACGTCTCTAAATAGGGTTGACATCCATAGTAAACTTCCTAGAGGTTTCCCCTACCATTTTGGGAAGAGCCAATAAAACCCTTCCTGAGCTGAGATTTGTCTTTCACTGAGCTGGGGCCTTTGCAAGGTTTATCCTTGTAGGCTTATATGCACCCCGAAATACATTAGGGGTTTAAAACAGAAAGCCAGCCTGATCCTTGATTACAGTGCCTCTAGTTACAGTTCCACATGGCAACAGCAATAAGAAATTATCATGTAAGATACGAAACCTAACCTGCACAACATCATTATAAGCGATGGTCTGTTTTAAGAGAGCGTAGATTTAAATAAGCTGATCTTTGAGGGAGAAGTTGATGGGTTCCATAAAGAGATCTCTTTTTCTTCATAATGAAGGTTGGTATAACTTCACAAAATTCAATTATTTCTATCCAATGCTGCATAAGAAATATTTGGGAAATGACTGAAACAATTCTTAAAGCAAATTATACCACTGTCAGAAAACAAGAAATCAGTGTGTCAAAACATGAGGATATTTCTATACAAAGCATCCAGCAGGTGACTTTATACAGACGATCCCTGTCTGAATATTATATCCCTCTCATTACTTTTATCTGCAACTAGAAAGAGGAATACTTCCTGTTTGCCATTTGAAATTTAAAAAAATAATAATCCAAATGAAAAACATCTTCAAACATAATGCAAAGAATAATGTAGTAAAGCGTCCTGTTTGAATTCAGCTAAACTCACTCAGTACTGTAAAAACCTAGGTACAGGTTTACAGCTTTTGAGATCCCCAAATAACTACTTTCTCCTGCAGTAAAATCAGATCTATAAAATTCCATCCACTGTTCTCACGTGTTCGTTTTTAATATGTGGATTTTATATACTAGTTACCTAAAGGAAGACCTAATATTAACAGCAAGTGTTAAACCACGGACTCTCCACTCTTTATATTTCCAATTAGATCAAATGGTATAAAAGTCAGAGATGCTCAAAGAGGGTGAGCCCTATGGAAACTGGCTGGATAAACACATCTAGAGCTGATTAAATTATTCCTTTACAGTGATCTAATCCCGCTGACACCGATGCCAAGCTTAAAATGAAGGAACGAGAGTAACAGGGAGGGAGCGCAAGGAGCGATAGCACTTGAAAGCTTTTGGGTCTATTTTCCTGACAGTAAACATGGAGCAGCTTAATCCGGCTGTAGTTTTTATATGAACTGCCACAATATACATCTTTTTCAAAAAAAAAAAAGTTGCTTTTCTTCTTTCAGATGAAGATCGATACATTTTAAAGCTCACACCCAGCATTTTCTTCCAGTGCTGAAATATGCCAAGAAAGGAGAAGAAAGTTTTTTAAAGGATCCAAAAATGACATAGAAGTGAATTCTGGTTTTAATCCACCTTTTATCTACCTCTGTTTCTGTGGAAATTGTGATTATGATGCAGCACATACAGATTTTAATTCCCTACAATACCGAGTCACTTGCCCGGTCAAGTGAATCTACATCATTGTCCCTGTTAGTTTCATTTTTAACATTCTCCAACCTGTGTCTCCATATTCAACCATTTTCTGCTTCCTTGCACTGCTGCTCCAGATGGAGAGCAGGTAAGCAGATGCTTGGATGAATATCTTACCGGTGACCGACCCTTCCTCGCTGCAATTCATGCATATCATTACAGACCATTTTCACTTCTTCAGCAAACTTTAGCCTGGAAATCGAAGCATCGTCACCACCCTTCAGGTTTCCAATGCAAATTAGTAATATCACCGTTGTTGAGGTTTTTTGCTTGGTTTGGCTTAGAGGGGTCTTTTTTGAGGATGGGTGGCCAACATACAGTCTTTCCCTTACTGCCCACCTTCTTACACAAGATATTTAAGTGAGTTAGAGAATTACAAAAGTAGTAACTCCGTAATACTACTGCCTATAAAAATAAGAGCAGATGCAAAGACACCTATAACTGGGTATTACAGGTATAAAGCTTTACTGCAGAACTTGAATAAGAAACTCATTTGAGCTAATGAAAAAAATCCCTTTTAATTTTGTGCCCACCTGTGTTTCCCAGTTGTCCCAGCATCATCTTCTGCTTAAAATCCCTGAAGCCCATCAGTGCCCCCAGGACAGAATAGGATTCAGGGAATGCCAACCCTCCCACAGTGGACTTTTGAGCACTTTTCTCTCTTTTTCATGCTTATTTGCACTAAATGGGCAGGTCAGATCCCTTTGGTTTGAGAGAAGGAGATTGACGGTGCCTCAGAGAAGAGCTGAGATTGTAGCCCAGAGACAGACCTTCTCCAGCACAGCTGTGGCTTGTTCTGTATGGGTATTAAGCCACTATCATTTAGATATTCAAATACAGGTGCCAAGGCTTAAAATAATCTACTTTTTTCAGTAGCTCTAATATTTGCACTTTTGAGTTTAATTTTCTTTCACTCTAAGTCACCCCCCAACATAAAGATATAATTAAAAGCCAAGATAAAATATAGGATTTTCAAGTTATTTAAAAGTAATTCTCATCTTATATGGCAACGCTTTATTTTTCTTAAGTGATGTGGAAAGTTTAAGAATTACAGACTTGATCTGAGTCCATATGAAGTCAGCAGAAACACTCCACAGCCAAGACTTCTCAGCTTCTGCAGACACATTTTTTTCACACTTTTTTCTGCGTTTGTTAATTTTAATGTAGAGTGAGGGCCATCAGTGTCTGAATGCAGGGAGCAATTAATGTTTGTTTTTTATAAGACTCCATTGAATAGCATGGAGTGCTACCTACTGACATTTTGTTTTTCCAGTGACGGGAAAAACTATGCATTCACTACAAAAATGATGATGCGAGAGTCATGGGGGATTTGTAGAAGCACGAACACACAAGGGTAAAATACATGCGTGGAAAACAATTGGCATCAGCTGGTGTTATAGAAGCTGCAGCAGCTTCATGAAAATGATGGGAAATATGGGTCACAACGAGTGGCAGTGCCACCAGGAGACGGCCTTCTGCTGGCACGAGAATGTCAGTCCAAAGAGATGACTCCACAGAGGGAACAGACAACATCTATTGTTGTAATTAGGACTTTCAGAAACCTGGTCTAGTGGGAGGTGTCCCTACCCAGGGCAGCGGGGTAGAACTAGAGGATCTTTAAGGTCCCTTCCAACCCAAACCATTCTATGATTCTATGATCTACAAGCACTTCTGCAAAACTTGACCTCTGAACAACACGCCAAATGGTAGATAAAAGAAAGTCATGTTTGAAATGAGCAACTTGGTGTGTAGCTACATTAAGTTCTGTAAATTGAGAGCGTTTGTGAATTATTCCATTTTAGTCTATTTTCCAAGCCCTCTCACAGCTGAATGACTACTTCTAGCTGATACCCATTAGATGACATCTAGTACCCTGTACTTATAGCCAATGATGTCTTCTCCTCCACACTGCACAGACCACGGACATTGATCCACTGACCATTTAGCAGAATTGTGAGGTGCAGTAATGAAAGTTCATCGTAATTCCCAGACTCCATTCTTCTAGTTTTCTCTCCCTTAAGGAAAATCGATGTGAAAAGTGACCTGCTTATCTGATACTTCACATCCAGGAAGCTACAGCCACAAATACAACCCTAAAAATCTGGAAACACACAACCGGTGTTTTCTCAGATAAAGAAACCAAAACCAAACAAACTAAAACACACACAAAAACCCAAAACCCCCAAAACCACACCCCACACAAAACCTTGAAGAAAACAAAAAGATAAATAAGCCCCCCGAGTTGCTATGAATAGAAAATCATGCTAGAGTTAACCACCAAGCCATCCTGAGGGAATTAAAGTATCACTAAGAATTCCGTAATTGTCTTTATAGCTCAGGCTGTTCAACAGTGGTTGCACTTGGCTACGCTTTCAAAACAGAAACCACATTCAATAACACTACCAGCCATATCAAAAATAATTCAATAAAAGCCTTCCTATATATTTTTGCTTATACTTTTAAAATTTCCTTGTCCAATTGTCTCCAATGGGACCTGACATTTCAGTCCTGGGGTTAAAGAGCTTCCAGTTCCATTATAGATAAGCTTACAGGTATTGATTTGAGCGTTTCCCAACCCCAGCCAGAACCAGGTGTCTGTAGAGGACGGAAAGTTTTCCAATCTATTGCCACGTAGCAAAAGTGAAATGGCATCAGAGAATAGCGCAGATGAAATGAAAGCAGGGGAACCATTTAGGCTCTACTGGGAGCATTATTCATGGCTCCAGAGGTCACCTTTGCCAGAGCGATCATTAATAAGCAGCACATTTTGCAAGGATTAACACCCACTAAACCTTCGCATTTATTCTAGAGACGGAGATCAATGTGGTGCTTTAACACGAGGACTAAGGGTAGGGCTGAACAGCTTCTTTCCCTCTCTCATCCTCTCTGGGGGGCACAGAGTCCTCAAGAGTTCAGAGGGTTTATTTTCTAGTCCATTTGTGTGCGTGTTCACGAGTGCTTGTGTATAAGTGTAGCAAGAAACTAACTACTCCCCGTGTAAAGAAAGGATTTCCAAGGGCAGAGTCTATGAATGGGTTGTCCATAACTCTGCTCAGTCACTATAAAATGGACCTAAACGAATGAGAGGAAGGAGACAAAAGGCCGAAGTTCAGACAGAGGGAAGAGTTTTGTGGAATACAAACAAGGGCTGAGGTACTCTAATTCTGATTCTTCAGTGGATTTAGTGTGAAAAAGACCAATAAACCCAATACTTTTAATTGTGTCTTTTTACATTTGGCAGAAAGACAGCTAAATATCCAGCCTATTCAAATAGATTATGTTAAAACTGCAGATCCCTTTTCCTTTCTTCCCCCCTCCCAGAGTAAAACAAAATCTACAGAGATTACAGAAGAAATAGCTATTCTATATTAAGGTGTATTTCCTATGGATTACAGCAGGTTTTCTGCATTAACATTCTTCCATAATTCAGTGCTAGAGCCCAGAGAGAAGAGGTACTAGAGGTACTATGGAGACTTTGTGCTCTCTCCAGTTGCACAGTAAAGCGTAATACAGATTTTAAAACAATACCGCCCCCCCTTTAAACAAAAAAGCAGAAAAAAAGTGAATATTGCTTCCATAGCAAATTCCTTTCCTCCTCCCAGAAGGCTGCAGAAATAACTCTGTAAGGCCACATGTGTATCAGTATTTGTTTGAGACATGAGGCTTCTCTTCTGTCCAGGTCTATGAGTTGATTAGCCATCTAAAGATGTTTCCCATTGAAAAAATAGCAACACACTGTAAAAATCACCAATCTCACCGAGTAGCTAAATCAAGTCACATTGAATGGAAGCAGTAGTAAGGCACTGACTTTAATTATTGCTCTCCACTAACTTGTGCACTTCACTGCTGGAGTGATCGTATAACCTCCCTTCCTAATGATAATTTCTTGCCCATAAGTCATCAAAATTTTGTGTGGTTCTGTTTTGTTTGGGTTTTCTTAGTTGTTACTCTGCTAGAGGGAAACAGCACAGCTCCAGCAGCAGAGTTTTTTGGGAACTCAGGGTACAATAATCCATTTTTTTGTGTAATTTCTAGGCTTTTCTTGTGCAAGATCAGATCACTCACCGATGCCTGCACTATTCAACTGTCGAGCTTGTCCAATAGCTCAACTGACTTCATAGTACATTTTAATTTCTATTGTAATGCAAGTGAATTATTATGAATTTTTGCCCTCGGGTTTCCATTGTCCACATTTTCCAACGTCTGTCTCTGACAAGATGTTCAGAAACACCACCTTTGTCTTGTGATATAACTGCATGGATTTGAAATGACATAGCTTACTTAAAAGAAATTGCTCAGTTGCATTCATCTGACATTTAGTTTGCAATTACTACGTGTTGCAATTTATTTTGGAATATGTCTAACAGGACTGAGGGGAAACTAAGCCCATAATTTGAGAAGTAATTACCTACCTGTACATAGAAATGCTGTGAAGTTTTACAAAAGCAGCGAGCAGTAGCTTTAGGTAGGGACTTTCTCCAACATCACACAGGGTGCCTGCAGTAAACCTACTTGTTGTATCCAAACCTAAAGAATCATAGAATGGTTTGGGTTGGAAGGGACCTTAAAGACCACCCAGTCCCACCCCCTGCCCTGGGCAGAGACACCTCCCACCAGACCAGGTTGCTCCAAGCCCCCTCCAACCTGGCCTTGAACCC
>JAOXNO010000003.1:13056415-13066842 GCA_028565335.1 Limnodromus scolopaceus
TGAACCCCTCCAGGGATGGGGCAGCCACAGCTTCTCTGGGCAACCTGGGCCAGGCTCTCACCACCCTCACAGCAAAAGAGTTCTTCCCCAGATCTCATCTCAGTCTCCCCTCTTTCAGTGTCAAACCCTTCCCCCTCGTCCTACGGCTCCCCTCCCTGATAGAGTCCCTCCCCATCTCTCCTGTAGGCCCTCTTTAGGTTCTGGAAAGGGCTCTGAGGTTTCCCTGGAGCTTCCTCTTCTCCAGGCTGAACAACCCCAAATCTCTCAGCCTGTCCTCATAGCAGAGGTCCTAAACTTATTTAGTTCTCAACTCAGGCTGAGAAGTTTTCCTCTGGAATGACTAACGGGTAAGCCCTGCAAAATTCACTTTAAATCTTACTTGAGCAGTGCATATGGATCTATAAAGACGATCGAAGATTTTCGAGTAACCAAAATCCTATGCACAGCGTAAACACCAAACAACAATTTAGGCTGCTCAATAGATGAGTTTCGAAGCAGCAGCACTGCCTGAACAAAGCAACCTCGCAGGATGCGATCCCATTCCTTTGTTCAAAGCAGTTTCATCTTTGGCCTCACATTTTGCCTTTGAGATCGTAGCTCAAGGACAAGGTGCCGTTTCTGCGCAGCGGAAAGAGTCTAGATCATATTAGTCCTCGATCTAATTCACTTTATAATGTTGCTGAGGACATCTTGGATTTATCTACTTTGTCTCAAGGAGAGATAGAAAAACTGACACAGCCCCGAAGTCAGCAGTAGCTGGAAAGCTCTATCTCCTCTTGAAGGCGTAGTGACAGCTCTTAGAAAAAACCGCATGTATCATTTGAAGGCATCTCCAATTTTTACAGAGGAAACAGAGGAAAAAGTGTCTTCCAGACCTTTCCTCAGCGGACTTTTTGCAAGAAACACCTTGGCCCAACTCCTGCTAATTCACTTCTGTCTTCCAGATTCTATCTGCCGTCTACTTTATAGACGAGATCCTATCTCTGAGTTATTTTCAGCCTACAACAGCATCCTGAAAGACACACAAGGACTTTGTGCCGTTCATTCTGAGCTATGGAAACTCCTTTTACTTTACCAACCAAGGCCAACTTTTGGGGTGACTGAAGCCCCACCCTGGACCTTGAGCTGAGGCTGCCCAAGCCTCACCCCAGATCGCTTTAAACACAGCAACAATCACCCATCTCTGACACTGTCGAAACCCAAACGGGAGTGGAAAGAAGGTGTTAAAGGTTGAAAAGGTGTGTTTAAGAGGCTTCTGACTGCTGGAAACATGGATATGAAGTAGGTTTTTTTGATCAGTGGGTTTGGTTTTTTTTAGAGAAAACAACATTAGCTTTTTCTGCCAGAATACGGCAATTATTCTAAAGCAAAACGTTTGACAAAGAAATGCCAGTGTCAGTGAAATTTTGTTTTGAAAGAAAATTGGGAAAAACCACAACATTTTTGTGACATTTAAATGTTTTATCCTGACCTCGAAGAACAGACTGTTTTGGTATTCAATTTTGTCATCACTTCCTGTGTAATTTGTAAAAGATACAGGCATCATCTTTAACAGGGTAAAATATAATTCAGAAAATCTAAATCAGAAATTCACAAGTTTTAATAAAAAGACAATTCAGAGGTTCCGAAGTTCAAAATTCAGATATTTAAATGCTACAATCTTTCCTGAATGAAAACATGAGATCTTGAAATGAATAATCTAACTTTAGGAAAGACTTCGATAAAATGATTGTTTCTATTCCCAGCTGGAAATGGGAAAGTTTTAACAGCATTAATTTCCTCAGTAACTGAGAAGTCCTGTTTCTAGACAGTCTTGTTAGACAACTAATGCAAGGGAAAAATCATTTGTTTTGACATAGAGAAGATTAGTTTTTTACAGAAACTTTTAAAGTTGGAGATGAGAAACTCATGTTAATTTATTTTAAGCAACTCTTTTTTAGAGTTGCTTAAAATTTTAGTCTATTATTAGTCTATTATTTTAGTCTATTTACTCTTGATACAACTTAGAAAAAGGACTGACGTTATTTAAAACAAAACTTTAATGAGGAAATACGTGAAATTCCATTTCAAATTTTATTCCTAATTAAAAATAGAACTGCTAATTATAATGCCTGTCTACTTTAGAAGGTGCTGCAAGGCTTAATTAATTGTCGGTAAAGCTCATTTGAGATGCTCACACGATGGAAGTATAAAATTGTTTATGTTAATCAGGAGGATGGCTAGGAGAGCTCTGAAATGGGAGGGGAGCACTCGCCATACCAGCCCCACGGGGCTGCCATAGGATGCCAGGCACTTCTGTGCACATCCCACAAGTTCCCATAGTCCTGCTGTCCCCATTTCATAAAAGAAGAGCAGACCAGGACAACTGAGGTGCTTCCAAGGTCATAAGAGAAGTCCTCCATAGAGGTTGGGTTGAACCCAGATCTCTTTAATCAGGTCAAACGAACCATCCTCCTTTGCAGATAAAAAGAGAGGAGAGGAGGAGGTTTCTATCATTCAGGAGGGGAAACGTCTTCACCTTCTTTTCTGCTATTGTTGCTTCATCTTTCTTCAAAGGTGTCTTAACTCAACAGCCACCTCAAGTAAGAGGAACCCCATCATTCAAGGAAGAAATTCTTTGCTGTGAGAGTGACAAGACACTGGCCCATGTTGATGGAAGCTGTGGATGCCCCATCCCTGGAAGTGTTCAAGACCAGGCTGGATGCAACCTGGTCTAGTGGAAGGTGTCCCGGCCCATGGCAGAGCATGGGATGATCTGGATGATCTTTAAGGTCCCTTCCAACTCAAACCATTCTATAATTCTACGATCGTTGCCATTGGCAACGCCTCTGCGTGGGCTGATAACGAGCTCAGAGGCTCAGCCACACAGCAACAAGCTACTGTACCTTGACACATCCCAACCACACTGGTGGGGAGGGAGAAAGCTGCCCCAAACCTTTGGTACCAAGGCAGGTGACCGAGGAGATGTCACCAAACTCCTGGTGCAAGCACTCTGTGGTCAGCAGTTGCGCTGGAAATTAAGGGGATGCACAAATGTGCTCCCAGTTTATAGGTGGGGAAAATTCAAACTAAAAAAGATGCACACTCCTCTTTTGTTGACTGAATTATTGTTTGTTCTACTTAAGGCACCCACGTGCCACTGTGTGTTTTTGCCACCTGACTTCCACATCCCCTCCACTTGCCATTGCTCAGACAGGCATGCAATTAATCCCATTACAAACTAATGGATTTACACTGAGATTACACTAAAAATGTTGTGAAGCACCGCCTGTGACACAACTGCATTTTCTTGGCAGAAACACTCTGAAAACTGCTGTTTCCCCTTCTATCCCCTGTGAATACAAATAACTTTTGCTCACTAACAGAAAGGCATTCCCCCGTCTGAGCTTTGCATTTGATCTCTGCTGAAGCAGTCCCAAGAGGATAAATGGAAATCTAAGAAGGTTTGAAGTTTATATGTAAACAGGATTTATGTCTGTGCTACTTTAGACAAGCAAGTTTTCATTTATTTTTTTTTTTCTTGAAATATGTAAAACATGGGGGGGTAGTTAAATGTTTCAAGAGGACGGTCAGTGCTGGGATGTAATCCCAGCGTCGACTCGCACCCTATGAGCTTAATCTTCACGGAGCTCAGGAAGTGATTGTGGGACCCGGGACCAAACAAAATTATTTCCATCCCTATTTTAAACCTAATACTGAGCAGTGACCCAGTTTTCAGGAAGAGAGGGCTCTGATTACCTGACAGGAGCTCATATTTGTAGGAAAAGAATAACAAGAGCACATTTAATCTTTGATGCTACTAACCTGACAGCCGCACTTTCGCTCTCTCAGCCTGCTTGAAGGATGATCAGCACAGAGCTAATTTTTATACCTTCCAGATTCCCAGCTAGGAATATGCATAAACTGTAGGAGCTGTTTATCTGATTCAAGCACTAATTGTGTGGGTCCTAGCACGAGTGCAACAGGGAAAAAAAACCAGTGTATTTCACGGTTAATACCAGTGAAGAGACACGCAATGCTCAGTGGATAAAAGGCTTGCAGTCCCAGCTGGGAAAATAGTTCCATTATCTCCCAGCTGCATAGACCTTCCATACGGCTCCGTTCTGCCTCGATGAACACTGTGCCTTGCTGAGAGCTTGAAACAGTTCTGCAGAAAACTGTAAAGATCCTGAGACATTTCCCTGTTAAGATCTGTAAGTACAGAATTGTGCTGTCTGCTGCAATGTGAATAACGCTGGGGGAACTGCATTTTCTGTGGCTTGCCTTTTTTTTTTTTTTTTTCCATCCTCAGTAATTTTCATTAGCATAAGGGGTAGAGAATGAAGAGAATTCACTGCTTTATTTATGCTACGTGTCTGTAAATGGCTGATGCTCCAAATGTGTGCGTTCTTGGAAGAGAAAAATGCATGTAATGAATTTGTATGCATGTGAGATCCGAGTCAAACAGAACAGGAGACTGTGGTGGTAACAGACACCACAGGTATATTATTTGAGTATATCCTGGCTCTGCGCTGCAGTAAAACGGACAACACAGAGGATGACAAGGCTAATTTTGGCACTTTCATATGACTTTCTACAGCATATTAAAAGATGAAGTGGGTAACGAGAGCCTAATCTAATTTCTAGCAGCTGAAGGTGTAAAAGCAATAAACATAAATCTTCAGAAAAATTCAAGTAAGTCCTTAAAAAGAAAGTTTTCTCTGCTGCTTATTTTAATGATTAGAAAAACCAAACAAACCAAGAGAACAACATATATTGAACTTTGGGGTTTGTATCCAAAGATTTGCAAGAGTTTTAGCTTTGACGTTGTCATTTATTTACACTGTAAGGTACAGCTTTAAGGGAAATATAATACTTTATAAAAAGTTTTGGAAGTCTGTGGTACCAGAAGCAACTGCTTGACTAGCGCTTTATGGTAAATTGTATATTCCCATAGTGCTTTTTGGGTGAGTACTTTGACTGGGACAGTTGTTGCGTGTGTACAGGGTCTCCTACAACACCTTTGGCACAATCAGGGTGAATTTCCTGCAGCACTTACGTATCTGAATGATTAAACAAGATGCAAACACTCTGCAGCCTATTTAAATAAGAGTTACTTGTCCTTTTGTCAATGCTGCAACCATTTGCAGATAAATATTACAAGTTAAAAACCAGACTATTTACTTTGCTGAAGTAGCATTTCCTCCTTCCCTCCCTCTACCCCCTCCCTCCCCAAAGGGAGGGGAATTGTCAGATTTCTCCCTCCACGTCCAGCATTTGGAAAGTTCTGTGAGTTCAGGGAGTTTTTGTGTGCCTGCAGCTAAACCCTGCGGTGTTTGGAATTCCAGGCACCACTTTGCCACAAATAACCCATCTTCATCAGCCAGCTTTTGCTTTGGTGCTCCAGAGGCGCTATGTCAGTGTTTCACATTCCATGAGTCTCTGCTTCAGAGGTTTTATGACACTAAAAAGTCCCAAATCAGTACCTATATGAAGTTAGCAACTACCATATATCACATTTTATTGTGTAAAAAAAGAAAAATAAAACACAGCAATGTATGCAGCTTGAGTTTTCAAATGCTGGTGAGGTACTGATCGCCATGGATTAGAAGTGTTACCTTCCACGCTGAGGATAAAATTATAAATAATATATAACAACTTAAGTGCTTTAAATCAAGTAGGAGACATGTCTCTTTTCTTTTTCTTCCAGCTTTATGACCAGTATTAAAAAGGTTTGTGATGCATAATAAGCTACCCTAAAATTAATTTCTTGCAGTTGAAGCAAATATTTCCATCACAGAACAAGGTGCCGGCATCCCCAGGGGGACTTGAAATACAAAGTTGTCTGTTTGCATTATGTGGGCATGAAGCACTATTTGTATTTGGACAGAGAATTTTCATTAGAAGGATGTTTGTCTCTGTCTTGCGAGTGTATGAAAATAGATCAGCTCTTCAAAATGGCCTTCAAATTTTCCTTTTCCCCCAGAAACCCACATTAGCTGCGAGTTACTACGAGACGATATTCTTTTTGTTTCAAATCACAACCGAGTTTATTCCCGAGGATTGCCACAGATTGCCTTCTACTAGCCCCCGCCCAGAGGTCAAGCCAGATGTTGCTCAGCTTCTCGGCACGGGGCTTGCTCAGGGAGACGGAGACACGAAAACCATCTCAATTCTGCCCTCCTCGCCCACAGCCTCCCACCTCCCCCAGGCACAGCCGAGCCCTCCCGACCCGCCGGGGAGGAACAGGCTCCCAGGGAACGCTCTTACAGAGGATCCACGCCAGAAACTCCGGCTCAAAAAATGTCCTTTATCCCTTCTTCCCAAAAGCTGTGCTCAAAGCTGATTATAACTAGGTACCCGGGCAAATTTATAGCCCAGTCTTCTAGGTAAGAAGCGATCTGCTTTATGAGAAATAGAGACACAAAGAGCTTCAGGCAACTTTGCAACTACAACTGCCTGTGCTGGCAGTTACCACCTCTGGGACACCAAAATCCCTATTTCGTAGGAATGCACCAGTATTTAGACAATTAGATGACCTTATCTCCATTGATAAACTAGCAGACTTCTGCAAGTCTCTCTCACTTACACAAATCCTCTTTCTGCAAGCACAGAATATGCAAGAAAAAACACCACGCCACTAAAAAGGGAATCAAGTATTTTCAAGTAGCTTAATCATGGAAAATAAAAATAAACCTTAGCAAAATAGATCAGGACATTGTACTTACAGTTCTCCATCTTGCTGAGAGAACAACCACACACAACCAGTGTAAGACAAAGCACCAGAGATATGGAAGACTCTACCTTAGTGCTAGGAGGCTACTGAACAGACCAGGTCAGCATAAAGTGCCAGCAAGAGGTTTTGGCACAAAAACAAACATGGGGACTTCAACACATCAGCTTCAAAGGTTTTAGGACCTCCCGACTGCAGTGGAACAGAAAAACCTGAGTTTTGCCATACCTTTCTGTGCTCTGCTCTGCTCAGCTCCATCTCCTCTCCCCTGAGAAGCTCCTGGTGGACTCCCTGCCCAGCTGCAGCCCCTCCAGCCATGGCTCTGCCTGCATCAGGTGCAGCTCATCAGCAATTTCTTCTGCTTTCTCTCTTGAGGACAAAAGATGTTTCCACCCACTTGTTTAGGGGCTGTAAAGTTAATTGTCCCATCTTAGGCAAAGAGATAATTAAAGACTCTTAATATCTCACTCCACTCATTTCCCTTACAAAACTGGTTTTTTGATGTTTTTTTCAATAGGAAATGTTTTCCTAAGGTCTCACTGGCTCTGTGACTTCACTGCTGAGTTAACTCAGGTAACTCACCCCTGCCCCAGCCTGGAGCGAGGGTGTCCCTGTACCAGACTCCTGCCTGCAGTTACTGTCCTCTCTGACACTTGCCCATGTGAGTTTTTGGAACAGCTGGATGCTGAAATCTTCTAGGATTTGTTCGCAGGCAATTTGATCAGCTTCAGAAATTGTGGGAAGAGCTCAGACAAGATTCCTCAGTTGTTTCTCCTATTGTGCTCTTCCCATGGAGCGGGCAGCTTCCAGCCTGACCCACTCCATACTTTCCTCCTTTCTCCCCAAGATGCAGAAGCCTTTGCTTGTAACACCTCTGAAGGCCAACAGAGCTTTGCAAGGTCCAAAAGGCAATGGGACAGGTCCTGCCTTGAGTCGCCTGAAGAGGGAAAATAACAAAAGAGTGAATCACTGGCACAGAGAGGAGTAACTCTCCTGCTTGGACATGATTGGATTTTCAGGGGTACAGCAGTCTCCGTGCTCTGAGGACAGGAGACAGATGATGTCTCCTCTGCATTGCTAGCAGCAGCTGTGCAACATTTAATCAGGTTATGTGTTATTGGCATATTTCCTGGTTTGCCTTCTTTTTTTTTTTTTTTTTTAATAATCCTCAGTGACTCAGTATTGCAAACCTCCTATATGATTATCCCTTGGGATGATGCTATGATTTGCTCAGGCTGTTTTCAGGAGAGCGGTGGAGCATGGCTCTACCCCCACAGAGGATGTTCTCCAGCCGTACCACCTTGTTTATCACGGCTGGGCTCCTCTTCACCCTCTGATCAGCACCCAAAGGGGGCTGGGGACTGGCTCTGCCATGATCTCAGGCCCTGGGGCTTTATTAAGGGGGGGGTGTCTTTGTATTTTGGGTTTCCTGCAAGAGGAAAAACTGCCCAGCACACAGTGCTCAGGAGAATGAGAGAGAGGGATGGGGAGGAGGGAGTGGGAGAAAAGAGCAATTTCCCTCACTTAGACCCTCTGTTTCTAGCCTATAAAGACAAGAAGAAATGGATAAAGACGGTCAGAAAGGCTGTTTGTTTTATTAAAATTCTTGGCAGCATCTGTTGTAATTCTCTTGTTAAAAGAGATGGAAGACAGCAGAAAAGATGAGAGAAACAGTGCTATGTCCTTGCTCTTTACACAACATAGTAATATGGGAACTAATATAATTGGCTTCCAGATAACTGTTTTTATTAGCCAAATCCTAACAGCCGCCCAGGTACGCAATCGCCCTCTCTGGGCTCTGATCACAGCTCCCACCAGAGACAACTCAAATAAATAAAAAAGATGCTACCTCATTTTTCTAAACTAAGTACTCTTCTGCAGGACACCTTGATGCAATTACCAATTTGATCCATTTTACATGTAAGATCCCTCAGAAAAAATATATGAGAATGAAATTAACTCATTACCAACTCATATTTGGTAATGAGTTAAGCCCTCCTGTGGCCGTAACCAAAGCATGAGGATGCCAAGTTCCCACCTGTGGTGATGTCTGTGAGGAATCTCCTATTAAATTCGTGCCACGGGGGAAGACTGGCTGGAAAACAAGAATCCTCTGCTATCAAAAGCGGTGAAATTTTATTCATTCCCATTCCAGCATGGAAGGGGCTGAAACAGCCTCTCTCAGAGGAGCTGGGAGTCAGGGCTATCATCTCACGGCTGCACTCTTTTGAGGGGCAAAGAAAAAAGATGAGTGGTTAATTTGCCACTGTGGATGGGGTAGGCCACCCACTGCTGCTCCCGCTGAACCTTTCTCACGAGGGTTTTTCCAGGGTCAAAATGATAAAAACCTGGGGTAGGTCTGCCCATAGCAGCCAGCAGGCTGGGATTAGGACACTCTCCGGGGGTACAGGAGATCACTATGGAGGTAGAGCAGAAATTTCATCGCTGCTCATAACCTTGTGCCTCAACTCCTGGCTATTCCGGAGCCTTGCTCCAGCATTTTTCCCATAGATTTGAGAAGATTTCGTCCGAGCTGGTCTACATCTGAGGAGGTTGGGCTTTGATGAAACAGCATCTTGCTGAGCACCGTGGACTGCGTACCTTCATCGCTGGAGGGGTTCAAGGCCAGGATGGATGAGGCTTTGAGCAACCTGGTCTGGTGGGAGGTGTCCCTGCCCAGGGCAGGGGGGTTGGAACTCGATGATCTCTAAGGTCCCTTCAAACCCAAACCATTCTATGATTCTATGATCTTCACAGCACTCAAACTCTACCACTAACAGAGCAGGGAGAGGGAGATTTTAGAGAATTCAGCTAATGAGGAAAACACTCTCTGTTCTGGACAAAGGACACGCCAGGCTGGGTTGTCAGCGAGCAGGAGAAGACAACTACCTTTCACCAGCACCTTTTCCATTCACATCCCTGTGTTTGACACTGGGAACTACAGTTGTTTGTGCTGAATCTCTGCACCGAGTTTCCTACAGTCGAATGAATTTTCAGACGTTTAGTGCTTATTTCCCCTTCAAACACATCTTTTGCTTCTGTGCATTTTAAGCTTCATCCTGTCCCACTGCCTCGTCTGTTGGGAGGTCACTCCAGTGAAAATAGGTCTGGCTGGACCTCAAAATATTTGCTACTCTTTCTGAAACTCTGGTGCAGGGTATACTTTACCAATTCAAATCCATTTCTCTCAGACATGCCCTCTCAAGCAATGTATACACTGAGTTTGGCGTATACAGGGTACATGTGGTACCTTTGGTGAGAGAAATGGGGATTAAAAGTACCGAAGTTTCTGCAACTTCATCTCTTCAAGCACTTCCTGATAATTCTACCATGAAATTACAAAAACAGCGGGACCAGAGCAGAGCAGACCTCACTATAAACTGCGCTTCCTCCGTTGTTAAGGAACCCAGATAAAAACCTTGATTTTTATCACCTAAATTAGCTGTGTCACAGGGATTCTCCAGCATCCTGCAAGGACTGTTTCCCATCCCTCAGGTGAAAGCTCTCAGTCACAGAGTCACAGAGTCACAGAGTCACCTAGGTTGGAAGGGACCTTTTAAGATCATCTAGTCCAACCTAAAACAAAACAAAAAAAAAACCCACACTACAAAAACCACACACACACAAAAAAAAAAACCAAAACCACCAACCCAACACTAATCCATATCCCCGAGCACCATGTCAACTCGTCTCTTGAATACCTCCAGGGATGGTG
>JAOXNO010000003.1:13068752-13083501 GCA_028565335.1 Limnodromus scolopaceus
CCCCTCAGCCTTCTCTTCTCCAGACTAAAGAGTCCCAGCTCTCTCAGCCTTTCTTCATAAGGGAGATGCTCCAATCCACGTTGCTGGGGGCCAGCTGAGCAGAGGGCTCTAAGTTTACGGCACCGTTTGGCCACTTTTCTGTATGTTTTTCTTGCTGTTAATGGGATCGTTCACCCCCTGCGCTGTCCCCTTGCCCCAAACACCAGTCTGGGCTGCAGGGATCGTCCTTGCAGCAGCAGCAGGGATGCTTCATGCCCAGCTCCTGCACCTCTCTGCTCTCCTCTCCATCTGAGACATCACCTTGGCTTTTAGTAGCCGCCTGAAGCAAAGGACAATCCCGGCTTATGAACCCGCGCACAACTGCTGCAGTTCCAGCCAGGAATAAACTGCTCTTAACCTAAATACTCCTCCGAGGACACTGAGCTTGGGGGAAGAAACATAACTACGCCGTATGTAGTGCGAGCAGGAGTAAGTGAGCCCAGTATATACTGGGTAACTCCAGGAAGGCTCTGGGAAAGCGGTTGGGAAGAGAGGGGAGGGAAGGAAGAACAGTGGTGAGCACAGCTAAACAATAACGACCTCTTTATATTGTAGTAAATGCAATGTTTTCAAATAAAACATACCCAACTGCAGCTATGAAGACTGTAAAGGCATCCAAAGGAAAAGATTTGTCCAAAGGCTAATAACTCAAGGAAAAGGAAAACTCCAATGTGTTAAAGCCCCCCTCCATAGCAGGGGTGAGCGGGGCTTTGGTGGGGGCTGTGGTTGGTGCCAGGACCACCGTGGTGGGTGCTGCCCATCACCCCTCCCGCTGGGTCAGGCTGGCGCTACAGGGCAGCAGCACCTACAGGGAACGGTGGATAATTTGTATGACAAATTAAAGAGTGATTAAAATGACCCAAAGCTCGTTAGCGCAATAAGCAGTGTTGGGGGTGCGTTTTGATCATTCAAATCTGGCATAAAAGGGGTGCACTGTGAGCTGATGGAGAGTCCACCCTTACGTTTGCAGGAAAAATGTATTTTGCATCTCAATGCAAAATGCTCACTTAGGTGAGCCAGGATCTACCACTAAATCTTAAAGAATATTTGATAGCTACAGACTTCAGGGAAGGCTACTGGTATTTTCACATGCTCTGAGGAAGGCTATGGGGAGTGCTATTTGGTATTATTCTGTACTTGAGGTATTTCAGCATTAATTGCACGGCTTTACTGAGAGATTACTAGTTTTAAAGTTAGCCTTATTGAAGGTGTTGAATAATGGATGATATTAAACTTTGGGTTAGGGATTCAGAGGATTGATTTGGAAGACACAGGCAAGAGATACCCGAAATCAAAGTTCTGTCAAAAAACGGCAGAATAAAAGTTATGCAAGAAGTGTAAGAATTGACGAAAAGTACTTTACTCACTGACTCAGGTGAAATATAAATGACTAACCATGTCACGATTTTACCTCTTTGTCTGGCTGACTTTCTCAGTGAGATTGATTCCAAATCCATCTAAGCCCTGAAAGGAATTAGCGGGAAACCACTTTGTTTGACAACGCTGAGGGGGTCGTCGGAGCAGCCGGAAAACCAGCAGCAATACCCAAAAATAAAGCCCAAGCCTCGACTAACCAGGGGGCCCTGTTAAGTGCAGTGAAGTATGAGTAACTCGCACAAACCTCTCGCTCACACCCACAGATGCAAAAGAACTATTTTGAAAGGAAAAGAAAAATAAGCTAGAAATTGATTGTGAGATACTCTGAAGCTGAATCACAAAGGCGTCAGCCACTGGTGACTTCCTAGACTGTCCTGCAGAAGGTTATGATATAAAATATTGCAAACTTTCTTTCTGTTTGTAAACAGGGCAAACTCAAGCACAAAACAGCACTATATACCACGAATGCCTGGCTGATGTCTGTGATCTTTGAACGAGTTAAAAGTAGTAAGAAAACATAAGTAAAAGTGCCACTGAAATAAAACCAGGCGAGATCCTTGTCGTTAACTTGCCTTATGGGAGCTCACACTTTTAAAAACCATACTGGCCGAATCAGGAGGTTGAAAATAGAAAATTTATTAAGCAAATACATCAGAAAAAGCACAATTTTAATAAAACCCTGTAAATAATCTCAATTCTGAATTTTTTCCCGTGTGGGGATGCCCTAGAAAATAACTCACACCCGGGGCTGGGTGGTAGGAAGGGGCTTCTCGAGGCTGTGCCCTTCCCACGAATCTCTCCGCTCCCTGGGGAGGACACAAAAGCTCCTCTGCACAGACATAAATATACAGCTTATTTTTAATGTAAGAAGCAGCCAATTTCCTTCCTAGAAGTTGTTAAGAAGAGAGGGATAAAGGCGTTCAGAGGAGAACAGGAGTTTAACCCAGGTCCCCATGGGCTGATGGGGGCAGTAGCATCATGTGAGACCTTCCTTGGGGCCACTTCTTGCAACTTGTTGTTGACTGTCCGTGGCCAGCACAGACACCGCTGGGTAGAGCAGTCGAGGGAGGAGCCAGAATTTACACCATCACGGGAAAACCAGCCACGTCACTCACTTAAATGGCCCAGAAACTTGAACATTGTGGACCACAAGTGAGCTGAGCGCTAACCTCAGCAAGGCCACGTACTGTGTCCTGCCTGAAATCCCCCTACGTTTAAGCAGAATGAGGGTATTTTTCAAGTTTCTCATGTCTGATCAACAACCACGGCCTTAAATATATTTTTAACCTTACTTCTGATTATTTTTATACATATTTTAGCGGCCCCTCTTTTTGCATTAAGCTTAATGGCTGTATACACCATCACAAGTGCATTGTTACCTGTCACACTATTTATAGCATCTCATTTATTCTGAGCAATACAGCAGCCCGTGCTGTAATTCATCACAATCAGACACTGATTACTGAAGTGGGTAATTGCACAGGCCGTGGCCTGGTCATCAACTCCGGGCAAGGCTTAGTCCAGCAGACAGGATCAAACACAACAAATGTGATTGCAGTGAAGGTGTTTGCCATTGACAGGTTGCATCCTGCCAGGCAACATAAATCACTGCAATGTGCCTTGTAAAATACTGGTGCCTTACTCTCATCTGCCAACAGGTGTGTAAAATAATCCCGCTCCAAACGCACAGCCACTATTCCCCTTTTCTGGGTAGAATAATGCTAATTAATAACAGTAATAACAGCGTTGTTTGTGCCTCACCTCCCTGCTTTAGGGATCAGTAGCTTTGATTGTCTGTCTCTGTAAAGAAGTAGTAGTCATTCTACTTCATATACATAAAGTCGTATCTGTAGTCCTTCTACAGTTATTCTAACAGAAACATATGTAATTATTCTACTATATATTTATGTATGTGTGCATATATATCTCTGTGTGTGTATCTCAAAATTCAGCCAAGCACAAAACATTACTGTGAATCCAATCAATGGCTTTCTCTGGACAAAGCCTTTCAGCCATGCAGTCTTTCACCCATATTCTCCTGATTTAAAAAAAAAACAACAACAAACAAAACAAAGAAAACCCCACAATACTGCTACCTAGGCTTGTAAGTACCTCTATAGATCATGGAGAAGCACAGAAAAAGGCCAGCCCTTGAATAGGTCATTTTGGAAAATATGTCATGAAACTACTGTAACTTCTGAGAAATATAATTCCTGTAACATGAGGTTTTATACAGGGGCAAGGAAAGCCACCGGGTACCATTTCAGCATCCCCGCTAGCTTTATTTCCGATGTTGCAATGATACACCTTGCATTTTTTTGTCTGTAGCTTTCACTTTTGTAATTGCACATGTGTTTAATTGCTGAGCAAGTCTAGAGTATCGGGTTTTGGCCACCACTGGAATTAATATATTGGCCTTGGTGAAACACAGTCTGCGTCCGTAAGAAAAATATCTGTGTGCCTACAAGTCCGTGAGGTAAAAAATCCTAGCCGCCTCCTTGGTTCGCATCGAGCACTGAAAACTGTTTGGTTTAAAGTGCTGTCTCGTTGATACCTCCCTGTGGATCCCCGACTGCAAAAGGTCAAGTGAAGATGGCTTTGCAGCCTCACCACCGTTCCCGTTGACTTTCTCTCTCACAAAACTCTGCAAACTCTGCATTTCAGGAAGCAGATAATTGTGCAAACCGAACAGCGCAAACTCTTTGGTTTTTCACCCGCAGTTCCATCGCTCAAACAGTAAGCTTCTCACAACGGAGATGTGGCAACAGAGGAGCTTTGCGGAGTTGTCTTGCAATTCCAGCCCAGAGTCAGAAGCTGTTTCTTGGCTTCGTGGTGGATCTCAGGGCTGAGCTCCTCACTGGAGCCCATTGGCAAGGTTTTCTCAATCATGTGGAGGGAAGAGCCAAGGTGAACTCTAGGCTATTTCCAGGAATTTGGTTGCTTTGTGCAGAGACGTTTCTGGTGGCCACACTTTTTTAAAAAAACAACTGTAATGGAGATTTCTGTTTTCCTTTTATTTCAGTGTTTTGGAGAAACATTAATGCTTTGCTTTCGGGTAAAATTCAAATCAATGCAAACTTCACAAGCCAATAAAATTTTATAGATTGTGATCCAATATGTAATTTGTTACACAATATCTATGTGGCTTCTGTTTATTGAGACGTAAAGACTTTACTTTTTTTAAGGTAGATTTTATATGAGAAAGGCACAAGAAGGAATAACCTTTCATACCTATCATGCCATAAACTAAATTACCCTTAACCTAAATCATTTATCATGCAGTGGCAGCCTAATGAGACCAAAATAAACAGAAATAAATAGCCTGAAATTTTCTTGAAGGGACAACTTTTATTTATATCAGCACAGTTTTTTGGTTGTAGCTTCACAAGTTGGCTGCATGGATTTTACCATGGATAACATCAGACGCTCTGAGCAATAACTGAAGAAAACTTATGAGGCTGTAAAGCTTGTGAAAGGGGCTTTTTCACCCTGGACTCACATATCACAGGGTGTGAGTGTAGAAGAGATGTTCTAGGATAGTTGCACGCTTTATGTTTGTTTTCTGGCAGTAACTTTCTGCTGGATGTGACTGAGCCAGGGAAGGGAAGGAAGGAGCCTTCATTTCTCCAGCACATCTGAGCAGCAGCCCGAGGGGTACTCAAATACAGGTCATCATGGCTTTTGTGATTTGGATCAAGAAGGTTGGAAAAGCCTTTCAGCAAGAATGATAGCTACCATATTGGTGAAACACACTGTAACATATTGTGCTTACTTCCAAGATGTTCTTTTTCTAATATAACATTTCTCTCTGCAACATTCATTGGCCTGTACACAACATTATTTTTGCCAGTGTAGTCTCAAAGAAAAGGAGCAAGACTTTGGAGTAAATGTGACTTTTTTTTCTTTTTTTTCTTCTTTTTCTTTTTTTTTTTTTGAACCAGACACACAAGCATAAAAGAAGCTTACTCAGTAGGTCCTGCTTGAAGTATGAGAGCGCTGACCTGCAGATAAACACACGGAGTATAAGCCTATTTACTGCAACGTGTGATTGTATCATAAGCGAAGTGAAGATCTAAATCTTTAGGAATATGATCCAAATCTTCCTCAAGTCAGTGTGATATGTCTCTCTAACTTTCCTGAGGCTGAATCAGACCTTGCATGCTGCTTATTAGCTACATTAATTACTGTGTGATTTACCTTCCACATAATGTAATTGTGGTTGATATATTCGGATGTGTACAGAAATTCAGATATGCGTTGATGATCTTGCACACTGATGAGGACTGATCTGCTTATTAAGGAAATAAAAGCTAAAGATACTGGATCTCTCCAGACCCAGTACTTGCTATTTCCCCCAACAGACAATAGACTTTTCTAAGAAGAACAGAACAAGAGGGGAATATAATCACTCTATTTCTTGCTCTTAGCCTAGAACTGGTGAAAAATTTGATTTGAGTGGCTATGTAATAGCAACATTGTTTTACATGTCACAAAAAAATAAATAGTCCATGATTTAGATCATCGCCAGTAAATGGATGTTTTGAAGAATGAAATGTTGGTCCATCTTCTTCTTATCGTCTCTATTCAATCTCCTAAACTCTTGCTGAACCTCCAACATACGCTGCTAGAGAAAATCCTGGGCTGTGAGAGGCTGAGCCAACGATCGGAGTGACACGTGGTGTAACATCAGCAGAAGTTATTAGTGCCCACATGCAATTTATGAGCACAATCAAACACACGGATGACAAGGAGTTGGGGAAGAGCTGCAGTATCCCAGGAAACAATCTGCATTATTAAGAGCATAACTCCGGTGGAAGTATGATTAGCATACAAAACTGCAGACACTTCACTTCAAGATCCTCCTCAACGTCTCTTCTTCAAAACAGGAAGCACATTTAAGCCCATTAGAGACTAAACTCTATTTTGAGGTTTTACAAATGCAGCTCCAAGGAAATGCATAGAAACTTATTGATGAAGCAGCTTTGCAGGTATGCGAAACTGAAAATGATAATCATACAATAATTTTTCTGCGGTCGTTGGGGTGGGTTTGATGGTCCTGGAAAAGCATCATATTTGGGTTCTTCTGGCTCGTTTATAGTACACAGTTCTATACATTCATCCATAGCTTCAAATGACAGACACAATCAGCTCCAAAGGTTGGCTGTTACTGGTATCCACGCTGGTATGGAAGCTGAGCTGCTCACCACCTTTCTTGAACATGTCATAATCAGTGGAGTCTCCCAAACCTTTGGAAAAGGATACACGAAGACTTCAAATGGAAACTTCATTATGGTTTGGATCCCTGTCCCATGGAAACACTCACTGAATGAGGAGGGGGTATAAACACAGGCTTCTGACTGTTCAGGTTTGCCAATTAAGCTACTCTTTCAAAGGAAAGAATCTTCTAATATGTAGTCCCAGTTCAGCAAATCTCCTAAATACCTATTTTGCATTTATTATGACAGTGATCCTACAACTATGGCAAAGAATGCACAAGAGCACCTGAAAATATGCTAATTAGTAAATTCTACTGCTAAGAACCAAACATTCTACAAACTTGGCATTAGACAGACCCCGAAGCAGAGAGCTTATAGTCTAAAGACCCTTTGAAAGAAGAACAACTCCTTATGTTCCCTGTGATGTCCTCTGGCTAGAAATATTAGCAGTGTTAAAGAGCCAGCCTCCGCTTTTGAAGATAATTTGCCTTAGGCACCTTTACAAAATGCAGGGAAAATTTTGATGGTTGACTTGTATTATTTTTATTGATGTGGAAAATGTAAATGTGATTCCTTATTAAGAAACACACTCAAGGATTTATTGTGACAGAACATTTTTTCATGTTCTAAATTTATTTGCAGTTGTTTTGGCTTAAAACAAAAGGACAACCTTTCTAAGAGGTTTGGGGAAATCACATACTTTAATACTAACTCCAAAAGTCAAAAATTGCTTTTGATAAGGGATAAAGAAATGATAAGGGGGTAAGGAAATATCCATTTTAATATGGAAAGACTGATTCTGATATTCTTGAAGTCTGCTAAAACTACAACTGGAACAGTTTACAACAAACAGTTTGATGGAAGGATGAAACCAGAGAAAGTAGATCCCTCCTGTGTCATTGTCAAAAGGCAAAGACTGCTTCTTGATAGAAGGTCCGATAGAAAAGTATACAGTTGTGAGGGCTCCAAGAACTGCCCGAGGATTACTATGTGCAGGTTGGGTCATTCTGACATTCAGGAGAGGATTTTGAAACTTTTTCAGTATTTCCTGCTACTCTATGATTATAGGTTAGTTTATACTACAGAAAATGCTTCTCCATATTGTGGAGGATCAAAACGTGATCAGCACGTGTGTACAGACACGTGTGTACTTGGGGTTTGCTTGACAAGTGATGTGTTCTTGACCAGGTTGTGACTGTTATTCAGAGATGCTACAAGTCTCTATTGTACAGATATAGGTATATTCAGCTAATTCTGAGAGCAGCCAGCGAGGAGGAGCTGTAAGAAGAGCCAAGCAATTGTCCTGCCATCTGTGATCGCGAAATCGGACCAAGAGAGAAGGATCATGCAGTCACCTAAGAGCAGTAGAGCAAACAAGAGAAACACAAGAAACTGTTTCCTTAGATCCTTAGGAATGAAACTGTAATACACTGCATTTTTACTCTATTCATTAGCAGTTAAAAAATTAAGTCTGGTCTTAGATCCACACAGTGGATTTTGACTGCAGCGCTCCATTCTCCTTGCAGGAGTACAACCCTTCTGAGAAACAAACACACGCACAATCCCAGAACTATCAACTGAATTTCAGGAGTCCCATCAGCAGCAACACTGATTCCTCTCTAAAAAGAAAGCTGTGCAGCCGAGATCAGCCATGTAAAGCTCGGAAGAAAATTTGGCCTTGGACATATCCCTTATTCTACCACTACAATACAACAACCATGGATGGCCTAAGAATGCAGCAACTGTTTAAGAAGGAGACAAATGCTTAGAGTAGAAACTACAGAGCAGGAGAATGAAAAGGGAACAAATAACAGCTAATCACGTAGGTGAATTTTCACCATCTTCTTTTAATCGACACAAGAGTAATATTCAAAACTTCAGGATTTTTCATTATGGTAATTCCTCTTGTTAGCTCGTGAGCGCAGGGCAGTTTAGTGAGATGCTCGGGACTATGTTATGTTGAAGAATGTGAATAATTCCCCAGCACTAGTTGTATTTTGGGGTACTTAATCAGCAGAATCATTTGCATAAGTGCTTTGCAAAATAAGTGCTCCTCAAAATGGCCCTGAGTAAGATAGCAGTGTGTTTAATTCACTACTATTTCTTTTTTGTATTATAACAGATCATTTGGCATTGTGCAATTTCCTCTCGATTATTCTCTGTGATTCCAACAACACATTTTGGTGCATAAAGAGAGTCTAAATGAAAGTGCTGAATAGAAGGGTATAAAAGAGGCTTCTCAGAACACTGATGTTACAAGAAAACAGGTTAAAGTCCTATTAGATTTCAATGTACAGTCTAATAGACAAGAAAACAAAGCAGAAATGAAAAGGAAGTTCTGCCTCTAGAAAAAAAAATGCAATACCAGTAAAAACCTCTTGCTAAATATTTATATCCACTCATTCATATCCACTTCACACTTTAGAATTTTAGAATTGATATATTTTAAATAAGTGCATACATAAATAAGTGCATCCTAAATATTATCTGCCTTTGTATTAGGAAACCCTAAGTAAAATCATTATTCTTATCTTTCAACAGATATATTTAAAGGTTTTTTCTTTCAAATATCTGTGACCCTGATTCCTAACTGGTGTAAATTAGCACTTCTCCTTAGAGCTCAAAGCTATTCCTACTTGCACCACTGAGGTACCCAACCCTGTTTACCTGTCAAAACTCAAGAACACCTCCAGAATAGCAAGTTCAAGCTCAAATCTCTTTAGTGTATCCAGGAAGAGAAAACAATCATAAATACTGATTACTATTCAAGCTAACATTTTGCTTTTCTAACATATTCTGAATCTATATAAATTGCCTGCTGCATATCCAGCAGATGCAAATGTATTGATACTTGCATGCGTGACTCGTTTGGAGTACAGTATAATTATCAAGAAACAGAATCAATTTCTAACAAATCATCTGCCATGTGCAAAGCAGAAGTCCAGCAGTAATTAATGTAATAAAACCTATTAATGTTTCTATCTCTTTCTTTTACCTGCTTGGTGACACTTGAGAAGGTCTTGCCTTCTGCATCAGCAAACAGCTGGTATACGAGGCCCAGGTAACAGCATGAATTCCAGAAGAAATTCATTAATAAACAAACAAAAGTCAATTAATCTTAGGCCTAGAATTACATCATAATTTTCAAGCAACTTGAAATAATTGGTATATGTTGTGTGAACTGACTTTAAAGTGACTTTGAAGGAACTTAGGTGTGTCTATGGAATTCTTAGCAAAAAGAAAGACAATTTCACTGCAGGAAAAGGAAAATAGATTAGTTCTGTTTTAAACGTACCAAATCCTTCTGTCTGATAAAAGGAATCTCTAAACTTGTGTTTATATTTAGATCACGGTAACTTGTGTTTCTCTGTATATATTGAAATACACAGCTCATAATCAAGTTTTCTTTTCCAATTACCAATTTGAATAGAAAAAAAAAGTTGTGTCCAGCAGCTCTCTCTGCCACGACTGCTCAGACCCAGTGCTGCAGGCGAGGACAGAGCTCCTTTCTTGTGAAGAGACCAAAATATTAGGGATTTATAAATGCAAAGGAATAGCACAGGAAGGTGGCCAACAGCAATGGACTGGCAGGGGACAAAACGGTACTTTGATGACAGACCCTCATACTGGCTGGCTTTGCCTTGGGTACCAATTTCATCTGAGAGCCCCGTGCTCCTCTCTCTTGTTGTAGCACCCAAAAACCTTCTGTAGAACAGAACACAGTGAAGCCATTAGAAACTCCAGCACTTTTTTCCTTGGCTTGTCTTTAAAAGACTTCTTTCTCCATTTTTGGGGGGTCCAGATTACACCAGCATCCAGAAATAATATTCAAGGAGAACAATAATTTGTGTGTTTGTTCCCATCCTCAGAGCATCCTGAACCCTCTCTAGACATTAATACAATCTGTTTGCTGCGCTGATTATTCTACTCGGATATACCCCTTATGTTAAAATACATAGATTATGCTGAATTAAGTCCAATTTCATCTAGAAACCAACTGATTATTTTCTTCTTTTCCTCATTATCAGAGAGATTCTAAATGATAGTAATAAACAGAAACAGCATCACTGACGAGGAAGGGAATGGTAAGGATCATCATTTCACGCTGAATCACTTACTTGTTAAACAATAAGCCCTGAAATTAACTTTCCCTCCTGACACACATGCATGCGCACACGCATGCAAATAAAATGATTAGAGACTTCATTTTAGGCAAAAATAACGGCCACGTGTGGTTCAGCTAATCTTAAAGTCACCCTGGCACTACAGTCCTGCCTCGGTCCTATGTATATTAGTTAGTATTCTACCTAGTCTCACTGCCAGCTGGTTTAAATTCATCTAACCTATGAGCATTTGTGTCTGCACAGGTCAGTGCTGAACTCGTCCCAGCCTCCTTATTTATCGCTGCCCAGCAATCTAAGGCTATTACAAAATCTAAATATTTCCTGACAGCTCTCTGGGGAAATCTGAAGTTAATAATTTACATTCATGGGGCTGTTAATACTTTCTGCCAGGCTGAAGACCAGTAGTTAATAACTTGGTGGATTTCCATGTTCTTGTCCAAAATTAGCTTTGCTTTCACTTTTTTTTTTGTTTTGTTTACAAATATTAACTCTGAGCCATGGGTTCCCAAGGCAGGAGGATTCCTCCATCCCCTTGTGAAGGCATTTCTCCAGGCCCTGGGTTCAAAAGAGCGTTTCTTCAGCTCTTCAATGTTCCACTGATGTTTTGCTCTACCCCATGTTCATGTCCACAGTTTGGTGGATTGGTGGGTGTTTCTGTAGCCAGCATGCAACCACGTTGCCTTGGCTGCCCAGAGAGGTGGTGTTGTCTCCGTCTCTGGAGACATTCCAAACCCACCCAGACACGTTCCTGTGAAACCTGCTCTGGGTAGACCTGCTTTGGCAAGCGGTTGGACTAGATGATCTCCAGAGACTCCTTCCAACCCCGTATCATTCTGTGATTCTGGGAAGCCTCGTGGGTGCTCACCCCAAGGCTGGTATCCACAAAACACAGTCTGCTTTAGGTCCTTGATTCACAACTGCTTTTACGGTGCCACACAGTGTTTCTCTGGTCTTGGACAGGTTATTATGTGCTGCCAAGGTAAAGCTGCAGTCTCATGGGAGGAGGAAGGTTCTCTGGTTTGAGGCTTGATTTTTACAGGACAGTCACCATGTCTCATCCTGCTGTAAGGTTCTAGTGGACACCAGAAGTGCAATGTCAGTAAATCACATATTTCTTTTCCAGGGTAGTTTTTTTCAGGCATATAAAAAAAGAAGAGGTAGTTCAAAGAGCCAAAACTAATGCTGGTGAGTGTCTTGCTGCCTCTGCAGCTGGCTGAAACTATTTGGGGTGGGTTTAGGTGTCATTTGCAACCTGGAAAGGGTCAGTATGGACATCTTGTCCCACTCCAGTTCTTCAGAAAAGCCTGTTTGAGAGCTCTTATAAACTCCCTGCCCTCACACTGCTGGAGTATCTTTAAACTTACCCTTCCTGGGAGAAGCAGAGTGTACCCCTTGCCCAAGTCAAGAGAAGATAAGAAGCAAATCCAACAAAGGAGAAAAAAGGACTTGAACACATTTCCCCAGAGTCTAGGAAGTCTTTTCCTTCCACAGCTTCACTGTGGAACCTTGATATTCAGCTGAGAAAGCCTCCTGGTTTTTTTTTTTTCCTGACAATGAGCCCCAGGATGACTTGTTGCCCTGTAAGGATGTCCAGGAAGTAGACAGGGGACTTCTGATGCACCACATAATTCAAGTGTTGTGTTTAATTCCCACTCAACACCCCACACAGCACCTTATGTCCTGCTTTCTTTCGTACCTTGTGCCTGACACGCTTTGTGTGCAAAGCACATCATTCCTCCCCTTTCATCTCCAGAACAGAGACTATGAAAATGAATAGTTTCTTAATAAACTGGCTATAAGAGTGTTTTTTAAGTAGGAGAAGCTGGTAGCCAGGTGTTGTGATGATGAGCGACTGGTGCCCGTGCTGGGTTTGGGAGTCCAGCATTTGAAGCTGTAACTGGGAGGAATAACAAACAATGAGCAACAGTGACATGAGAAAGAGAGAGATCATTTCAGATGTTCGAGCAATAAACTGCAAACGAGATTCAACGCTGGTAAATACATAATACATCAACAAGCCAAGAACAATAAAAAGAGGGGCTATCTCAGTAAATGGTAAATTCCTGCTGCATTCTGATGAAATGAGATTTGTGAGCCGTGGCAGGGAAATCCTCTCGGTCATTAACTCAATAAACGGGTCCCAAGTTCAGGTTGGGTGTCTCTGGCTGAGAAGGACAGAGGTTTGTTATCAGGCTTCTGAGACACATAGCAGTTGGACCCTGGACAGAGTGGAAGGTACCAAAAATGAGGTGATCTGAGACCACATCAGTCCCTCCATGCACTGTGACTCCCTCCGTGGCCACCGACTGGAGGTACAGATGTGTAAGAAATGCAAAAGTAAGAGCTTTGTTACTAAGGATATTATTTTGTTTGAAAGGAGAGCACCATAAAGATATCACAATACCTTCAATATGGATTTTAATAAAAAGATCTGGGATATTAAATATGAAGCAAGCAAAAGATTAAAATGAAAACACTGAATAGCAGACTTTATGGTGGCACAAATTAAAGCGTTCCTGTGGTATAAAGCTCATATTGAAACAACTGCTGCAGGAGAGCTTGAAAGAGGTGAAGTCTTCAAGATACTATTGTAAAGGTTTATCAGCAGTTCCTTTATTAACATCCCTATCCTTGAAGAAACCTGCACAATATCTTTTGATGACATTGTAATTTTGATCCTATTTTACTGAAGAAATGGGAATTTTGTTACTAACTTCAGCTGGAACAGAATCAATTTTTTTATCATTATTACACTGATAATATTTGGAAAGCTGTTTTCTAGAGTTCTTAAGCCTTTACTCATAGATATGAAGCAGATACTAAACTTTTCATCTGTGAAGAATAGTGTGTGCTCTTCAGTCTCAGTAGCTGGATATCATCTAGACATTTAGCTTTAGTGTTTTTGAAGACGTTAAAAGAAATGTGATAATTAGTTTACAGGTGATATTGTCAGGTTTGGTAAATTTAACACTTTCAGATCTCTTCAGAAAATGTATTTCACAATGTATTGAATTGAAAATTGACCAACACTTACACTTCAGCCAAACCCATCAAGCCTTTTTATCAGACCCTTTTGATCTCAATATTTGCTCACTAAATACTGCAGACTGTATTGAGAGATTAGTAGAAAACCTTGTATTTGTCAGAAATGATCTATACAATGACAGCTTCTGAACTCGAATTCACATGGAAAATGTCCTCTTCTGCAATTCACATAGATCTCTGAAGACAAGGCTGAAGTTTCCACCTCATCAAAACTTACAGGACAAATTTCATAAAGATGTTTGAATGTCCATTCCCACATATGTAGGGAATAACTGAGACCAGCACTATTTTAGGTGAAGAACGTGTAGAGCTCTCGCATTTGGTCCTTGCAGCCCTGTCTGTCACTTCCCACATGAGGATGAGTAACTGGAATGACTCAGGAGTACTGAAGTCATAACCCAAGCCCTTGTACGAAGCTGGAGCATGGGTAAAGCTGCCATCATGATGTAGCAGACGTTAACATCTTTCTGCCATGTCTTTAAACAAGTACTCTGACTAGTAGATTCTAGATGACAATTTCTACTTTAGACAGATCTGATAAAGAATACTGCTTTGACATATACAAGATTATTTAAATGTTTAATAACTGTGATTGTTTCTAGTTTTCCTCTATGAACATTTTGATGGCAGGCGATACTCCTAGTGCTGGTACAGACGCATGGAAAGGAATGTTCAGCCTGGAGAAGATAAGGCTTCAGGGAGACCTTATAGCAGCCTTCCAGCCCCTAAAAAGGGCCTAGAGAAGACATGGGGAGAGACTCTTTATCAGGGAGTGGAGCAATAGGATGAGGGGTAACAGTTTTAAACTGAAAGAGAGGAGATTTAGGTGAGATCTCAGGAAGAAATTATTTGCTGTGAGGGTGGTGAGACCTGGGCCCAGGTTGCCCAGAGAAGCTGTGGCTGCCCCATCCCTGGAGGGGTTCAAGGCCAGGCTGGATGGGGCTTTGA
>JAOXNO010000003.1:13083601-13102567 GCA_028565335.1 Limnodromus scolopaceus
GCAACCTGGTCTGGTGGGAGGTGTCCCTGCCCAGGGCAGGAGGTTGGAACTGGATGATCTTTAAGGTCCCTTCCAACTCTAACCATTCTATGAAACTAAAAGAGCGAGAGGTCTGTCACCTCTGTCCTGACAAGAGGGAAAAATCCTTAGATGACCTAAACATTGCATTCAAACTAAGCTACCATTAGATCCTGTTCCTGTCATCATGACAAAGGTCACGTCCAGAAGGCGCAATGGCTGGAGCATGTGTAGGTCAATCCAAGCTCCCTTCTGGGAAAGGCTGGGGAATACCTGGATCTTCCCACCACTGGGTTACACAGCTGTGCCGAGGACTCAACACACTCACAAGTTTAATAACATACGTAATACATTTTGCTTTTTCTGCCTTCGTGCGTATCACATAATATACAAAGGAAGACTTGAACTGCAAACAGAAAGGGAAGTGAAATGGAAAATTGTATCTGAGGTTAATTCTTCCAGCGTGCCTGCAGGAGCTGAGTATCTGCAAATGCAAAGAGATGGCAGGTCAATAGCACATTATCTTTTGGTGAACCACTGTACAACAAACTACTTCTCGCCTACAGAAACTTCTAAGCTTGAATTAGTTTTGCCTTCCCCCAGTTGCTGGAAACATGGCAGTCATTGCTAGACGCTACTATCACTGCTGCAAATCTTTCTTTAAGGTTATCCATTTTCCCCCAGGAAGCTTTTGTGGCTTACATTTTTCCTTCTATCAAACAACATAAGATAAATAATTACTCTACTTTGCCTCACTCTACTTCTGCCTCACTTCTGTTTAGCTTATGAAAAGAGTTGCAGGCTAGAAATCCACTGTCAAAGGCACCTATGCTTATCCCAGCTACAAATTTAATGCAGAAAACACATTTTCCTGAAATCAGAAGTGATAACTTCTGCGAGGAACAGAGAACACAGCACTGAGACAGCACATAGAGCCGAAACTGAAGCACAATTGTAGCAGGGTATGAGACCTTGTGTTTCTTGATATCGCATTTCAGGATCTTAAAGACGAGGAGCTTACTCTCTGTAAATGGATGCTGATCCTTGCTGCTGCCTCCAGCAATATCAGTAATGAATACTAATGTTCATGACATATTTCTAAACTACTTAAACCGATACGATTGCTTTTTACATTACATAGGGTAAAACAGGGTGACCAACTAACAAAAAACAGTAATTCACTGAATATTTTAAGAGGCACATGAAATGATGTGCCTCACTTAATTAAGTGGCAAATATTTTATCCTAGCCTGAATTCTGACAGTCTTACATGTAAATGATATTCCAAAAGATACTCCTCCATGTGATAGAGAATATAGGACTACAGAATAGGAATTACTACTGTCCAATATATTGACTTTGTAGCTGTATGTTGCCTTCAACTGATTTGCATTGCACGTTTACGTACAACACCAGGCATGATAAGTGGCCACAGAAACCATGGAAAAAGTGTTATAAAGAGGTATGCAACTATTTGGATTTTATTTATGAGTAATGCGGGGCCCGTGGTTCTGGTGATGGGATAAGAAGTTTAGCCGAATACCATTTTCCATTCTGGGCAGCATCAACCTGAATTGGTGGAGTATTTCAGTTTTATCATTTCCCTGGAAGGGATTTGTGGATGGGCCTGGACTGAAGCCAACCCTTGGCACGGCCCAGCACTGGTCTCGAAAAGCTGCAGGTGTGAAGCCATGCCCTGAAGCACGGTTTATGGGCTGCACAAGGGCAGCCTGACATCCCCACACAGACCAACATCCTCACTCCACGTGTCCCGGAGCAAGAGACCAACAGACCAGCCAGGGCTTATCAGGAATAGGAAAGACTTGCTCGCTCTTCAGACTACACCAGCTTCTGTGCCAGTTTTATCCCACTACACCACAAAGAGATATTTCTGTCTGTATTTATCATACATAGCACTGCAAAGAGCAGAAATAGCACTGTAACTTTATATGTCAAAAATAACAAAAAAAAAGACAACAGTTGAGATGATTGAAACAAATTATACCTTTGTTTGTACTATGTATATATATGTACAGACACATGCATATGTATACAAACATATCTAAAAAGCTGAAATGTCTACATCTCCTCTAAGTTGCAAGGAAATACCACCAGCAATGCTGGTACATGAGCAATGTGAGGATGTGAAGCAAAATTTTATATCGCCTGTGAGACACCCCTTTCAGAATGATAACTGGTATTGCACAGCACACTGTGTATACACTGAAAAAAAGAATATCCAAGTACTAGTAAAAAAGCTCCAAACGACACGGTTCATATGAGATAACGGCACCTTTCCTGTGCTTTCCTGAGGCTCGGTTAAGCACAGGGGCTGTGACTGTATTACAACAGTTATATTCATTACGACTTAAGCAGTTTACTGTAGAAATCATTTTTATGCTGATTTGTCAACAACGCAACACACTGGGGTTTGTATCTTCCAGTCTTTACGTCTGGGTTAAATCCAGCACATTCTTTCATTGCCTCTTTCTGACTGTGACACGGTTCCTTACAGTTGTGAATGCCCCCCCAAATGTTTGTGCCGCTGCATTAAACCAGTGCATATATTCATCGTGTTCTGGTGAAAGTGTGTCACTCGCTCATACCTTCCCAGGGTGCTGGGACAACGATGGCAGCAGGTTGTCAAGTGCACACAAAGCCCACGGGCACGTTCTGCGGTGCATGGGTGGGAAAGGAGCTGCTGTTTCAGCTTTGTAGTCTGCTGTCTGTGAAAACAGAACCATGTGAAAAATCAAAATTATTTTTAAGATATGGAAATCTTGTCATGTCTTGTACTTGACTGTTAGAAGGGGTGAATCCTCAGAAGGATCCTTCATCATGGGAAGATGAGGAAGTTCATCTGATGCAGCGATGGTGGACCCCATTTGTTTGGCAGCTCAACCCAAGCTGCCTTGTCCCTAGATGTCACAGGACCACCAGTGTCATCATTATTTACTAAGCCAGTTATGCCCTTCCTACCTCTTTATTTCAATACCGGTGCATCCGTCTGGGGAGCTGAGTTGAGTGAGGCCTCATCATAGACACCAAAGTAGAGTCCAGGCCACTACCCCTCATATGCCAGTAAAATGCCTTAATGTGGGAAGCTTGTAGAACTAAAGCATCTATAGTGTCACACAGTATATAAGTCCCAATGTCACCTGAAACACAATGAGCTGGTAGGATTTAGGAAATTGTTTTGAAAACACAAAATTTAAACCCTCCCTGAAGGCTT
This sequence comes from Limnodromus scolopaceus, assembly GCA_028565335.1. Classification (NCBI taxonomy): domain Eukaryota; kingdom Metazoa; phylum Chordata; class Aves; order Charadriiformes; family Scolopacidae; genus Limnodromus; species Limnodromus scolopaceus. Next base: position 13,086,852 of record JAOXNO010000003.1, read on the forward strand.
TACGTACTGAATTTGAATTGCAAATAAGCTACACTATTTTTCTGTTTCTCTAGGAAAAGCAAGCAATAGCAGTCAGGAGTGAAAAACAAATGAAAATCCAAGTCCTTTTTTGAAAAAGGAAAAACAGGAGTGATCAGTATCAGAAACCTTAGTTACATAACATGGGGTACTTTCCTCCTTTGAAATACGGTTCAATAATTTTAAATAAGCAGTAAGTACCACTACAGCATAGGTAAATCTTGCTGGAGACTGTAAAACTGGTCGCTTCTGCTTCTGCTCTGGTAGTTACAAGTATTTGCTATTCAGTCTGTTACGGATATCTGGAAAATAGTTTGAGTGCAGAAAGCGCCTCAGGGATAAAAAGTTTGAAAAGAAAAATGTAGCTGTATATCATTGGCATTCATGAGAAAATTCACATTAGATGCCTTCAAATCAGGTGCTCAGGAGACAATATAGAGATCAGGAGCAATGGTGTGCCAAGAATGCGAGCCTGGCTGGGACAGACTCCGCTTCTTTCCTGGCAGATGAAGAATATGAAAGTACGTAAGGCCAAATTCAAAAGATAATATAGATGTGTGGAAGCCGATGGGAGGGAAAGCTGAGGCTGCAGAATAAAAAGGCTCTGCATGCACTCCCTGGATTACAGCCTCTTACCTTCTCATTTTCATTCCTTCCCTCCTATATGCATTCAACAGATCTCTTTCTATAGGTCGTTACTCCAGTATGTCCCAGCCCTGCGGTGAAGGTCCTCTGCTGGCACCACTGCGGAACCTGGCCCCAAACCCCTGTCGTTAAAACACCTTTTCTTTCACCAGGTCAAAAAAGTTGCTATTTCTGAAAACATCACTACATTTTGCCACGGGTAAAAATGTCAATTTGCTTGAATTTAGCTAAGAGCAAAATCTCATCATTCTCCCTGCCTGACAAGTTTTACCTCGGAAAGATGTCAGTTTGCTACCTGAACCGACTCTTTCTTGCTTTTACAAAACTAACAGACAATTGTGGCAGAAATGTGAAATGTTGCATATTTTTATGAAAACTCAGATGACACCTGAAGTGCATTTTCTCCTTTGTCACAGACTTGATCTTGTAAGTGTTTTGTTACTCAAAAAATAAGCAGCTGAAGAAAGTATAGGTCTTAAAACCTAAAACCTAAGCATCAGGATGAGCCTCAGCTCAACCTATGACATAATGGACAAAATATTGGCACTTACGTTAATGCACTAAATATATGTCAGACCATTTTAATTAATAACTGGATCTATAACACATCTCCTTCTAAATCCCATTGCCAAGAGAAAACAGCAATAGAACTGCAAGGTTCAGACACACGATAAAAACACCTTTCCCTCTATGTGCTAAGTGCAATGTCACTAAGTCAATGCATTTACTCATAAGCCCATATTTTGACTGAAATTTTCAATATTCCAGATACCCAGAGAGAAATTTTTGATGAAAGCAATACTTTTGTGGACTTTCTTTCCAATATTATTATCCAGAACTTTTACAATGAGAAGTGGAAGCTGCACAACCCATCCAGGCTGCGCTGTGGGCAGAGCCATAGCTATCAGTGCGCTGCCCCTAGGTTCATTTCAACCATCTTTTTTCCACCACATTATTTCCATTTTTTCATCTCATATATACACCTGTGTGTCCCACATGTCACATTTACATGTCTCAGGAATAGATATCTTGCCTTCCCCCAAAAAGAAGAAAAAATGACAGCTAAAAAATAGCTGAGGATTGAGTCTTTATCTACGAACTTGTTTTCTCTAATGGGAAAACAACAAAAAATGACACTGACTACTTCTGTAACAAACATATTTGTATAAATTACAAGCTGTTGACAAATGGACATGCAACCAGTATTTTTAGGGGAAAATGTAATGTTTCCCCATGATCATACTTAACATACTTTGGTCTCCATCTATCTATCTAGACTGACTGTTCCAACTGTGGCATAACAATTAGAGTAAGTGATGGCGTTACATCCAGAAAACAAGGAGTATGATGGCACAATTTATCTTGTTACATTTCTTGATTTAATGCCAGCCTGGGATTTCTAGTCTGAACCAGATTTTTCTTATGCTATAAATATTTCAGTTTTTTCATTTATTCTTGATTTAGTTTGACAGTAAATAATCCCATGGAAGCTGCTGTTGGAAAGACATTGTAAAAATTATTAAGTGCCCGTTTGCCAGTGAGGTCCTTGTGTTTGTCAGAGTGAAATAAGTACAACAGTTGGGTTACTTAAAGGAAATGTGTGTGTGTATATATATATATATACAATAATGCCCCATAATTTGCAATCTTCAAAGCAGGAGAATTACAGTTCTGAGGATTGATCGATACCTTGTATGGATACAAAGAGTTTGGGGTATATATTCTGGATATCATCAACAGCAGGTACCTGCTTCTTGGTTTCAAAAGGCTCATGTGTAACTCAACAAGAGGAGAATAGAGAGCAGGGAGTTTTTCAGAAGGATCTATCCTTGTAAGAAAGGGCAAGTATTTGGTCAGTTAATTGGCTTTTATTGATGATTTTTTGTTGTTCAGAATATTCCCCCTGGGAAGTATGTGAGTAACATTGGAGGTTTTAAGTCCTTTTTCTTTTGAACCAGAATTGCCTTTGGCAACTCTTGGACCTTTAAAAGGGATTTCGGGTGATGTGCACAAAATAACTCACATGCTGAATGTGTGATGACCAAGAACAGGATGTATTTGAGAGATCTTGAGGAAAAGAAGCTGGGTGGGAGCAGAGGAGGCAGCACTGGGAAACATTCTCCATCCATGTCACAAACAACAACCAGAGAAAAACATCTGGCACAGGAGGTGAATGAAAATAGAATAATCAAGGAAACACAGCTCGTGGGAACATAGAAAACTCATTGCAATAACTTCAGCAAAAGAGGATAAATCATAGAAAAATACTGGTTATTACCTACCGATACTCACTACGAACATCGGCGCCCAACAAGCCGCTCTGTCAGTAAATGGGCAATTTGAGCCTTTTCCCTCCAGTGATGTTGCTGGAAGCACTGGTGATGGGTGTTTGAGTAATCTTCCCGCCACCAACAGATCCCTCCTGCTAACCTAGAGTCAGAAAAAAAGGCAAAGCTGAGACACAGGGGAAGACAGGGAGTCAAAAGTCACAAAATTAATACAGGAGGAATTAACCTAAAATCTTAGTAAATCATTAAAATTCTAACTTTTTGATCAGGAACAAAATAAAAAAGCTAAGGATTTTTTTTTGGTCTTAAATATCAGAGCTGTGTACACCAGCTTCAAGACAAATATTGACAAACAAGCAAAAGGTCGTGAAATAAATATGATGCAATTCAATAAAGTACAAGGTTTCGCACTTAAGTAGAAATAATCATTGCCCACCTTCAGAATAGGCAGGTGGTATGAAGAAGGGCTTAGAGTGGAACCTGAACTGAATACAAGTATTAAAAAAAAAACCAACAAACCACTCTCATTTGGGAATGTGTAAATAGCAAATGGCTTTTTATCCCTGCTCTGCCTCGGCTGGAGGACTGTGCCCAGCGCTGGGCAATGCACGCGAAGAAAAATGTCAGCTCTGCTGAAATAATCCAGAAGAGACAAAAATGAGAAGAGGTTAGAAAACAGTGACCTCAGATAAACAAAAGAGGAATCCTCTAATATAAAATATAATGATATTCTTCAAATATAATAATGGTATAGAGAGAAATGTCCATGTCTATTGAGAGTAGACAAATAAAGGCATTTATAGCTGATGTTAGGAGCAACTTTTAAACCAATGATGTTGTCAAGGTTTCCAGAGCAAGTTATGGAAAGACTTTTGTCACTGCAGATCTTTCAAGTGTTATAGGCAAGTATCTGTTGAGGGTACTTTAGGTGCAGTTACTATTGATTGGGGCAGGACTGGTGTATAAAGGTACCATCCAGCTCCTTTTCTCTGTTTCTACTTGGACCGAATTATTCAAATTGTCATTTCTGCTTTTTAAACAGCTTATTTATTCTCCCAAATGACACAGAAGCGCTTCAGTAGACCCCTGATGTGTGTGGAGTGGAACCTCACAAAAGATTAGAAGAAACTCTGTTTTTTCCACCTTTTCTTTCAAAAACTTTTACATTTGTCAAGGTTTTCTCATCCCCTGCCTGAACTGGTGAATGGTGCACCAGGTTTGTACGTGTCCCCCCTAAGTCCACCTACAATTTTTAGGTGAAGTTTATAAAACCCTATGAACAGAATTAGATCCCTTGTAGAAGTGGGATGAATTCCAGAAGACTTGAATTTCTTAATTTTCTAAAAACCATCCCTCTCACTATATCAGCAATAAGTTTCAGGGCAACCTCGTATGATTTTTTTTTTCACACTGGTATGAAAAATGAGAGAAGTGAGAAGAGAATATGGATCCGTAAATGTGAATCATAAATGTAATTTCTCAGTGGAAAATTCTCAGCACTTAAAAGGTTTAGAATGGTTTTATGATTTTGTAAACCCATTTTATTAAGTGATTTCTGGTTTCATCTGTTTTATGAACTGATTCCCAACAGTAAATTACTAGTTTGCCCTTTGGGAGTATAGGCCAAACAGATACTTTTTTCCTGGTTTAATTCATCATCTGTTGACTGAAATGTCAAAGGAAATTAAAGCAAATTGTTATGTAAATCCTTCTGGGTGAATGCTTCATTTCTGAAGAATAAACCTTACCAGACAAAATGTTTGATTTTTTTTTTACATAGTGTACGTATGACATTGTGTTGCCCTCTACTCCCATATGAGATCTACCATCGCGCATCACCAAAGGATCTTTCCTGGGATCAGAACCCCTACAGGGCACAAAGCATCGTAAAGAATGATGAACATTTAGGAGTCAAGAAGAGTCCATTTTCACAAGCAACCTTTTCTCCTGGCCCAGGAGAGTTTGGCAAATGGACCACAGGTGGATTTGGCTTCCTTGGAGAAACGCAGGCTGTGTCAGTGATCTCTGCACCCCGTGGAGCAGATGGATGGTCTCAGACATCACATGCACTTTTCATTCATCTCATTTCCAGCTTTGTGTCATTTGGGAATTGTTTTTACGCCAGGATGATCCTATCGAGACTATTTATTGCATTTTTAGCATCTGAGTCTTCAAACAGTGCAGCAGAACATGATTGTACACAGGGAAAATTGGGGTATTTATTTTGAATCTGTGTTTTAATTACCCAATATCTCTTCCTGTTTTTACAGAATATCAAGGTAGTCACAGGAAGACACACTTTACTTTCCACTGATTGGATGGGAGGAATTTTTGACCTTGGGAAGTGGAGATGGTGTTGCTATGGAAACTAATAAGTCTGCTGCCATTCATGAGCTACAGCACAGGTAAAACCTTCCACTATTAGTGTTTGTGATTGATAAATCTGTATCAGTATCATAATTCTTCTAGAAAGGAGAAGCAATTACTAAAACTAACAGTACTTATCCGCATGAACAAGTGACTAAGGAGCTTTTCATTAGGACATGCTTTAATTTTAAGCAACACAAGGTGCTGCTTTTGAACCAGGAAAACACGTTTCAAGATCGTAAGAAAGCTGTACTCCAGATGATGGCTTTAAAAAATGCTCTAAACTGTAACATTGAGGGAAAAAAAGTACAATTTTTCCTTGGCTAACAACATGCACATGAAAGACATTTCTTAGCCACAGCACAACAAACTCCCAAGCCCACAAATGGAACTGGATTGAAAATTAGAATAGTTTAGGGAGGTGTATGGGAGCATTCCATGGATGGTTTAATTTCCACACTTAGGATCTTCCCTTTCAAATGCCTCTAGACTATGAAAGCGTCTTTAAATCATATTTAACCTGAAGACAAATAAAAGCGTTTGTTTATGAAGTCCCAAATTAGGAAGAACCTAAGAACCATGAAGACTAATACCAAAAATGAAAGAAAATCTTGCTTAATGCCCAAAGCAAATGCAAATGTTCATTTTTTTGCCTCCAGTTGGAATGGTGACAGATCCTCCATAACCCACTCTGTCACTGAACCACCTGCTGGGCACCCTCGGGCTCATTTCAGAGGGGAAAATGTGGTTGGAGGAAGCTTGGAAGCTTTCCCCCATTCTCCTTCTTGAATATCTCTTGAGCTTAACTAAAATATCAACAGGTTACTAACATATTGTAAGGTAAAATGTTCTTTTCTGCCTGGCTGGGCATTGTTCACAGCAAGGGTTTGGTATTCTCAGTTCATTTCTTTTTTGAACCTTTCTTCCAATTCAAAGCCTGCAACTTGACAATCCTGCTTCATAAAACCATATAAATGGGATTAACTCATGTGACTCATTACAGACTCATCTCAAAACAGACACAAAATGGTAACTGAGCTCTTTGAGGTTATAATGAATTTGGGAATGAACTGACCCTTCATACTTGGTCTGTGATAGAAACCATGACAACTGACTTTTGTCTACAATTAATGTATTGAACTCTAAATAGCTGGAATGTTACTCATGTACTTACGAGGAAATTGTATTAAAGTAACCTCAAATGATACTTAAATTAATTATGTAGTGCATGAGTCAGCAGCTGTTTGAAATGCAGAAACAGAAGCAGAGCACAGACTTCAGTAGTATTTTAAAATACAATTTAAATTAAACTAGATAATGTTTTACCTACTAGATTCGAGGTAAAAATGTAAATCTCGGGATCAGACTTTCTGTTAAATAATACTAAGTGCCTGTTTCAGTAACATCCACCATGTTAAGGACTTCATATTAAAATATTTGTAGAGATTTCAAGGGAGCAGTCACTCGTTCAGGCCCAGATGTCCTGAACTGAACGCAACAACCACCTGTTTAGGAACCCAATTTTCCCTTTAATTGCCCACTGCGTCACCACAGCATCTACCAGCTCTCTTGGGTACCTCTCACAGCTCATTTCCTTCTTTACTAGTCTAAGTAAAGGACTTGTACCAATCTTTTAGAGCAGAGGATTCCCTTATTCCTTGATTGCTTTTAGCAGTGGTGAAACAGATAGCGATCCTGGAATATGGATCGCTGGAGGAGCAGTACAGCTTGGTGATGGACAAAGACATTTTTACACCCATGTTTTTTATTTCCAAGTATAACCTTTTCCTTTAATTTCCAAAAAGCTTTCACTTTTCAAACTTTTTTGTCATCTTCATCTTTCTTGCTAGTGGATAGCCTTTTAATGAGACGGGTATTCTGCGCCAACTCAGTTAAAAGATACCAGGAGCTCACTTTTACGTTACCATGTTCAGTTTTTTGAAGACTTAACAATAGATGAGGATTTTAATGTCCCATATTCCCAGGTACCAAGAGCAGATCGTAATGGCACCTTTGTCGTGGTCCTGCTGTCAATTAAAGGAACTGCAAAAGCTCCCATTGACTTCACGAAGATAAGTTAATTTATATCTAGGTATAAATTAACTCCATTGATTTCAGTGGAGCTGTGCTGATTTTCACTACATGGAATTCTGAAATATGCTTCATGGTAATAGTCAAACCTGCAGTTATGGGCAAAACTTCTTTGATTTATTATATGGATGGTTCACATCAATTTAGCAGTAATAGAACTGAGTGGGAAAATCAGGAACTAGTCACGATGCTGAGCAGAGCAGTCTTGTGGGCTGGGGCTTGAAAAGTAATTCTGGTTGTTAGATGACATTGGTCAGTCATTTCTTCCTTCTTTCTACCTCAGTTCTACCAGACACGTAGAATAAGAATGATATTGACCTATAAATGAATTTTAAATCTATGGCTTAAATGTGCTGTACAGCACAGCTAGATATTGCTACTACCCACAAATTGTAATTCCATTACTCAAAAATCAAACTACCCTCTATATTCTCTCTATATGGAAAGATCATGGAGAGAGCAATATTCCCTCCAACTTTCATTTTCTAATAGAGATATTTTTATGTGACTCAACAAGGGTCTTTGGGGTTTTCTCACAAGTGCCTTAGGGGATAAAATAAAATAAAATAAAGTAATGTATGCATACACAGTGACACAGTGAGGGAACAGATTTAGACTTTTTTTTCATAACCCATCGCTATTTGAATGAGATAATCTGATCTAAGCAGAGCACCAGAGGCAAGAAGGGTGATGAAGATAAGCTCATTACTTTAAAGTCTGTGCACTTGTTGTAAGGATGCATGACATCCATCTCCTTACACCATCATTGAAAGTTAAACATTGCTTGATATTAATGTTAAGAGCATTCACTTTCCGGATTAAAGATCTAGACAGAATTCAGAGAAGCTGATACGAGCCGTAAAGCATCCAAAGTGCTCAAAAAATAAAGTAATTGTTTCTTCACACCAAAATTGTCTCGAGTTTTCCTCCTACGGCTGCTCCTGGCTCATGCTGCTCTGGAGCTATTGAGCAAGGCTGGTTGCCAGCAGTGTCGTATCGAGAGAGGAAGTTGTCTTAAGCACCCATCAGATGCACCTTAGACTGCTATTTGGAAATGGGTGCCAGGCCTGGTTCTGCAGCAGGTTGTCCATGCAATACCAGGCACCTCATCCGTCTCTGGTCCCTCCATTCTCTCCTCTGTCAACTGGGATTTATGGATGCTGTCCAGTGTTGTAATGCAAAGTATAATCTATCACAAATATGTTGCAAAAGCCATTCTCTTGCCCTTTTCTAAATCTACCCTCTTCTAGTTTGGCTTCAAATTACAAAAGGGTAGATTTAAATTAGGTATCAGGAAGATATTTTTCACTCTGAGAGTAGTGAGACACTGACCCAGGTTGCCCAGAGAAGCTGGGGCTGCCCCATCCCTGGAGGGGTTCAAGGCCAGGCTGGATGAGGCTTTGAGCAACCTGGTCTGGTGGGAGGTGTCCCTGCCCAGGGCAGGGGGTTGGAACTGGATGATCTTTAAGGTCCCTTCCAACTCTAACTGTTCTATGATTCTATTACTCAGTTTAGTAAGAGAGGACAAATACAGGTTGCAGATTTTAGGTGAGAAGAGACACAGGCACAGCTTGTTTTTTCCAATACCTTACCCAAGGATATGACACTAGGGGAGCAAACAAGCCTGTTGGTAGCTCCCTACAGCAGCTTATGTACAGTCCCACTTTGGCACCACTTTCATTGACAATATCTGAGCTTCCCTGCTCCCCTCTTTTCTGTTCAGGAGGTTCTGAGGCTCTTTTCTGTTCAGGAAGAGGATAGTTATCTCCTCATTACTTCTGCAGTTTCTGTCTTCCTCCTGGACAACTTATCCAAATTTTCAGGGTCCCTCCCTTTCCTAATGGATGCCATGACCCCTCTTTTATCTGATTCCTAGTGGCTTCTGCCCTTCAAATAAAATAATAAATACATGCAGTTTTCCATATAGAGATGGCCTTTGCAACTGTTCTGTGCTCTGCAGATGGTCTTGACCCCATCATGGAAGCTAATGAGTTTTCCAGGTTTAAAGATGAGGAAAAAGGAAAATATCAGTAAAAGCTAACAGATCCTGAAAATTAGCTACAGACAATATAAATATTAAGAGCCAAACCTGCCAGTCTGAAACTTCATTTTGAAAACGAGGCAGTAACTGTATTTTTACACAGTCTTTATTGGCTTAAACTCCATTGAAGATGCAACTGCAACCTCCCTGCTGTATTTTGGCCCGTCATTTCAAAACTGCTAAATTAGAGAGAGAAATTTCATGATGTAAAGTGTCCTTATACTCCTTTGGGTCACAGCACGATGAATATTGAATACATCACATCCCACACTCTGCCTGCAGTCTCTTGCAGATTTATTGTTAGCATAACAGCACCTTTAGGAACGGAACAGAAGACCATATATTTTAAGACAAGTGACATCTTTGCTATTTCTAACAGCGAACTGTGGAGATGAACTAGTCCAGCCTGGAAATGTTAAGGCTTCTCTGAACAACCGGAGGCACTCAGAGACCCACTGATGAGTCAGAGAATGATAATAATTAGGTCTCCCTTGGACGACATGGAAGTTTTCATGACTTTGGGAAACAGTGACCCTGAAAGCTGTATTTCTGTAAATGATTTCCAAGCATCCGGCAGGGGAGGATGACTGGTAACACAGTGACCTTCTCAGGAGAGTGAAGAGTGACATTTAAAGAAAAACCTTTGTTTCCATGTTACGGCGTGCCATGTGGTTCAGCTCATTTCCTGCAATCACTGATGGATGAACATACTCTGCTGCAACAAAGCCAGCAAACAGCACCTGAAAGCCCTTAAGATGCAGTGATGGGGCAGGCGAAAGGGTGGTGGGGAGCCACAGACAGGCAGGCAGCCCTTCCACTCCCATTTCAGAGACAACAACCTTTTTTTGCTATTGGCAAGATAACAGGAAGAGGGACTGTGACCGTACCTAGAGAGGATGGGCTCTAAAATTATTCAGATACTTTGATTTGATGTTAGCAGGCTTTACTTGATTTCTGTTCTTAGAAAGACCTCATAAAGTTTTTGCTAATTTCACTACAGCTTCTCTCCCCTCCATACCCAACTGGGATGCTCTAGGGGATACTGGTTTGATTGCCTCCAGTGCTGAAGAAAGACACAGTCTCGGGGAGAGATGGAACAAGCTGCTGCTTCTGTTCCTAATGGAACAAGCTGCTTCTCCAGCACCTGGAGGCTCTGGCGCAGGCCAATGTGGGCAAGGAGAGATGAGAGAGAGGGTCTCTCAGGTGTGACCTTCAGCCTCGTTTTCCTCTGGCACCTCATTTACTTTCCCCTTACATGCAATGGATCAATGGTCTGGGTCCAACATGCAGCAGCGACATCCCAGCTCCAAGCTAGTACTCAGGGAATGGCCACACATACGTTCAGATCCAAAACCAGGACCTAATGCTTCTTGTATTAGCAAGAAAAATACTATTACCAAAAAAGACATGAGAACGTGTGCAAGACAGAGGAAAAAGACACCATAGATAGTAATGGAAAATAAAGTATTTATCTAATCCATCACCCAGTTTTGCAGACATCACATTTGGGAAATATTATCCCAAATACTGCCTTACACCAGAGAATGGGTGAGTCAGAGAGAGTGAGCCACTTGTCCCTGTTCATTTCTGGAAAGGCTTATACAGAACTGTTCCCCCCATATTTAATTTTAAGAATGAGAATGAGCAATTTTACTGCTTCCATTTCCTGTCTCTTATCAGAACCACAAACTGTTTCTAACTCAAGGGCAAAAAGCAGACCGAATAAGACAGTATGTGAGAAATGTGAATCTCTGTTCTCGGTGCAAGACAACGTAAAGGACGAATCCTCTCGTGACAAAGGGGACCAGTGCTCAGGGAGCCCGTGAGCAATTTCTGACTACCACTTGCCGGTGACTTGAACAGGAGGATGTTACAAAGCACCATGGAGTTTAAGATAACTATTTCCTTCACTACTCGATTCAGAGAGAGCTATATTCACACCAGTTTGTGGTTTCAGCCGCTATGATAATGAAGTGCAGGAAGAAAGAAATGACAATGCAGCAATGATAATAACTTCAATAAAGAAGTGACAACCTGCATTAGTGGCAATTAGCTGGTGTGACGGTGAGAAGGACTCAGTGCTGGTATTTTTATGCCTCCACAGATTGCAATGGCAGTCATCTTGCTTTGACAAAGGAAAAATTAGGGCAAAGCTCAGCCTTTCCAAAAGCCTCACCTATTATTTTTAGTGAATTTTTAGAGTTTTGCAGCTTTTCACTAAACAGACATAAACCCACCTGGAAGCTGTCGTTATTCTGAGTGGGCAACAGAGTGTATCACTGTGATGCTTCCCAAGTACATTCCCACCACGTCAAACCCACCTGCTGAATACAGGGAATGCTAATAATTTAATACTATATAACATGAGCTAGACTTACATTATGGAAGAATCTTCCTTATTATACTTAATTTCTAAGAAAAATGACTTTTTTGAGTTCCCTGGAGCACACAGCCATATGGTGAAAAAGAGGTTAGAGCTCAGATGTTTCTTGGGAGGGTGCACTTTCAAATTTTAGGCTGCATTGATTTAGCTGTCAGAAAGATGTTATTTACAGTTCCTGAAGTTAAGCGGAGCATACCAGAATTCATGGAAGCCATTACTGGATTTTTATGTTTTCTATATGGCTCTAGTGTATAAGTCTCTTCTACAGTCTGAAAGGCCTAACCCATTTTTATACTGGTTTAAATAATTATTACTTCCTAATCTCTTCAATTAATTACATTTTTAATTTTTTTTTCTTCTCTACTTTGAATTTACATGCTTTCTTTCTGTTTCATATCAAGTCATTTCATCTCTCCATATGAAAGGCTTATTAACTTTGTAAAGTAACATCCTAGTGCTTTAGAAGTAATTCAATTTTTTTCCATTTTTTGTTTGTGACAGCTTCAAAGATAATTCAATTTTACTTTATTATTACTGCCAAGAAGTTGAAATTAGCAGGCGATTAAGCACTTAAAATAATTTGAGCATTTTCTACTGCCAGCAATAGAAAATTTAAGTGTAAAAAATTTAAACTTAAGATGCCACAATAATATAGAACTGAAATAGTTTACTGAAGCACACCATTTTTAAGTAAAACGTAACAATTTTCCCTTTTAATAGAAATATCTGGTGGGGAGCCTGCTTCCAAAACTCCAGATGAGCACAAAATGAGCTGAAACTGTGCGTCTGCTACAACCTCCCCCATTGCTCAGGACTTTTCTCTGACTCCAGTGACATTCACTGATTTTGTTCCCACCTAGAGACCTCCAGGAAGGAGCCCATGGCCTGTGTTTGATCTCTCACTTCTATAACAAGCTACCCTTTAAGCCAACTTTTAAGACATAGTTTTGCAGAGGTCACTTTGTTTTTAAATGTTAACATAAAAGCACAGGGCTGGATTTTGAGGTCCCTCATTTCAGAGCTGAGGCTGCTGCATCTTGACCCAACATACTTTTACGGTAATCAAACAGATACCAATACGGATTCCTTCAGAGTTTAATAGTCAAATCCATTTTCTTTTCATCTTCACAACCAATTCCTCAATTAAAGCACTGACATGTAAAAGCTTAGCTTTTATTATAGCGAGAATGATGGACATGTCCTACATGAAATGGAGAGAGACCCAGCTGGAGTCTGTAACTTTCCACTAGGGGAAAAGTGATGTAAGTGAATAGTAAGAATGAGAAGAATTTCATTTGTTTTCAGAAAACAGACCTTGGAAATGCAAAAAAAAAAAATTAAATCTGCTTTACTTTGAAATGGAAACCCAGATCCCATTTCCATTCTGCTTAATATTCCCATCCAGCAGATCTGCACACACCGACACAGGTGAAGACCTTGCCCACTAACTTTTAAGAGCCGAAACAATATCTGCTACTTCCACGTAATCACAGACTCATCATCCCTTCCATTGTTTGCAGAAGCTTGAAAATAAAACGTCTCTAGATATAGATTTGCTACTCCTTTTTCATTTAGCGACTATTGATCGCTGTTTATGTGTGTGTGTTTCTTGTTGAGCAGAAATTAACATTGAAAACTTATTGGAATTCGTGGCATTCATATCTACTTGACATTCCTGGGGAAAGCTGCCACCACAATCACTGTAACTGGGGTTTTCACAATCCTGTTTCGTTTTTTCCTCCAACCTCTTGGCAGCAAAAAAAAAGATTTATATACAAAATCTTTTTTTTATTATTATTATCATTGGCACTTGCCTGGGACAGAAAACGTGGTTGTCACAGAGTTTGAGCTCACAGAGTAATTCCAAAGCACACAGTATTATTTAGGCTATGGTTATCATGCCTACATTACAAAAATAAACCTCTTAGGGATGTGAGGCATTTTTTCATGACTATCTGGAAGAGAAACTCTTGTGATTACCTCTAAAATTGCTTGCTGGTGTCTGTATGGGAAGCCAACTCCGAGACACATGCTGATCTGTAATTTCACAAAAATATGGATGGATTAATCTAGTGGGGCAATGTAGGGGCTGGATGAATGAAAATATCTGAGATAGCGCTGAACCATTCTTTGACTGAAGCTATTACATCCCTACCATCTGTAAAACAGTCCTCTCATTGGTCTTATTACATTCAGATACTATAGTTTTCCTAGTTTGGGCTCTATCAACTCCAAACAATCAAAATCACATGCCAAGTACACATTTTACATGAGACTAGATTATAGTCCTGACCCATCGAGCAATAATGCAAGCAGATTCTTTTTATTTACCTTGCATTTGTTTTTCATCCTTCAGAACTCCGCTTTTCTATATTCTTTCAATAAACTTTAGGGCTAAACTCTAAAAAAAAACCATAAAAAAATTAAAAGCAATGCTTAATACTCAGGGAATGACACAGTTTCGGGAAACAGAGAAAAAACCCACACCTACCATTTCAGGATTTATGTTAGTAATTGCTCCAGTTGATGGCGTAGTTATCATAATTAGCATCCAGAGATAAGGCTCTCTGCGGCTTCTTCTGCAGGAGTTAAGAGGGGAGCAAGTACAAGGGCAACTCTGGAACATGGAGGTAGATTTCAGACACACGGGAGACCCACGGCCCCCACTCCTCTGGGTCTCTCTGCTTCCCTCCCTCTGTGCAAGGTCCATCTGGAGGTGACAATCCTTATCCGAGTAGGGCAGCTCAAGGAGAAAGCTGTCTAAAGTCCTACCAGCTTTGCAGCAGCAGGTGAATTTATAGACTTTAATCCTAATCTTTATGACTTTACTTTTATATGTTTGATTTTTAGAACCTTTTAAAATTTTGGCAATAGGATTTTTTTTCCCCTCCTGTATAGCATAGTACCATGGTATTTTGTCCTTTGCTCAATATTAATATATGCTTTATTGTTCTATTCTAATTACAATCTCATTATTAAGGGGGCACTTTGTTTTCCTCTGACAGATATTGCATCTCATTGTTAGTGGATCTTGGTTATTCCATGCTTATTGTTATTAATAATTTGTAGCAATTGAATTGGTATTAGAATATTACTCTGCTAAATCACTTTTGCTGCTAATTAAGGCACTATCTGTGACATTGTTTAGCTCCAAACATCATGCTCCTGCTTTTCAGCCTGCTATAATTACCTGTAAGTCATTCATTTCTACTTACGGAAGTCAGGTCTTTTAATCAAGACTCCTGTGAGCTTTGCCGTGGCGTGAGCTGCCGCTGGTAGGAATGAAACGTTCTCATGGACAAAGATATTTTTATAATGACAAATGCACCCTTCATTGCAGCCCTGGAAGTCCTCAGAAATAGAATAAGTGTACTTGGTGGTTCCAAACCAAGCACAAAAGAAGAAGGAAGGTTTTGAGGGAAAAGTGAAAGATTACTGAGGTAATCAAACTATTCAAGATATCAGCAAAGAAAGTCACCATAGCGTTAAAATGTTTTCTCTTCACAAAAAAACTTGTCTGCAAGATCACATCTGTCATACTATTTCTTGAAATAATATTTTCTCTAAATAAGTGCCATCACATCATTATTTGCCTGGAAACATTATTTGCTTTTGGTCCCAAATAAACAGAAGATACAAAAAGGTCATTCTTGAGTCATTAGTGAAAACTCACATTAATTGCTAGGGGGCTTACTGATGTAGGGCTGGAGAAAGTCATCCCAGTCTTCAAAAAGGGCAAGAAGGAGGACACGGGAAATTACAGACCAGTCAGCCTCACCTCCATCCCTGGAAAGGTCATGGAACAGCTCATCCTGGGTGCCATCTCAGAGCATATGGAGGAAAAGAAAGCTATCAGAAGTAGTCAACATGGATTTACCAAGGG
>JAOXNO010000003.1:13102667-13118485 GCA_028565335.1 Limnodromus scolopaceus
GGGTGTCAGGAGGACGGGGCTGGCCTTTTCTCAGTGGTGCCCAGGGACAGGACAAGAGGAAATGGGCACAACCTTGAGTATAAGAAGTTCCACCTAAACATGTGAGAGTGGTAGAGCCCTGGAAGAGGCTTCCCAGAGAAGTGGTGGAGTCTCCTTCTTTGGAAACATTCAAAACCTGCCTGGACACATTCCTGTGCAACATGCTCTAGGTAGACCCGCTCTGGCGGGGGGTTGGCCTAGATGATCTCCAGAGGTCCCTTCCAACCCCATATTATTCTATGACTCTATGAAAGTACAGTTCTCTTTTGGTGACAGGACATCTGTATAGTGATAGGATATTCTGTATATTGCAAACATTTTACATAAATCTAGAATAATCAGAAGCACAGTTTATTTCTGTGCAATTCATTCCATAGTTATTTTAGTGGAGGGTAAGAAGTAAGCAGATACTTGTAGTGATATTGTTACGCTGGAGCTGTGCTGCACACACACACACTTTACATGTGCACATCAGGGCCATAGTTACCTACAATTCGATTTTTGCATCTTCATTAGTTTGTTTACATTTCTGATTTAAGCAGACACCACCAAGAAAGCTGCATTGCACAGAATGAAGTCACATCTCACCTCTTGGAAGTGTCAACTGGGCTCCTGCCCACCGAGTGGGATGCTCAGGGGCAGGCTGGCAGCAGGAGAGGGAAAGGAGGGTTCAAAAGCAAAGGGTGGCTCCCTCTGTTAGAACCTTCACCTTCCTATGGAGCCCCTCTGCTGTGGACAGGTTGAGAGAGTTGGGGAGTTCAACCTGGAGAACAGATGGCCCCAGGGAGACTTAGAGCCCCTTCCAGTCCCTAAAGGGGCTACAGGAGAGATGGAGAAGGACTTTTTACGAGGGCATGTAGTGATAGGACAAGGGGTAATTGCTTCAAACTACAAAAGGGTAGGTTTAGATTAGGTATCAGGGAGACATTTTTCACTCTGAGGGTGGTGAGACACTGGCCCAGGTTGCCCAGAGAGGCTATGGATGCCCCATCTCTGGAGGGGTTCAAGGCCAGGCTGGATGGGGCTTTGAGCAATCTGGTCTGGTGGGAGGTGTCCCTGCCCAGGGCAGGGGGTGGGACTGGGTGGTCTTTAAGGTCCCTTCCAACTCAAAACATTCTACGATTCTTTTCTCCAACCGGTGTGGGAGGTGTTCTTTTTCCTGTCCCTCCCAGCTCTATCAGCACCACATGCAAAGCTCATGATCATTTGAGAGAATTGTCTCAGAAAACAGAAAATATGTTATAAAAATCAGAGAAGAAACACTGTCCTTTGGAACCAGCTTCCCCTTTGCTGAGCTGCTGTGTGCTCTTGGACAGATTTTTGTTTATATTGATTTATTGCCCCACCAGCCATTCCCCCCAAACCACAGCACGGACTCCTGCTCACAGACTGTGCCCCAAACTCACCCTGGGAAATGCCTTTGTAGATTAGAGTAAAATTTATCCAACTCTGACCCATGTGCTTGGATGGCCTTCCCACCGACACAGAAGTGATTTATGGAATGCAATTTCTTTATCCTCTAATATTGTCTCACTTCATACACTTATGTCAAATAGTTTTTGATGATTGACTACTTTTCCTACAGCTTATAAAAAAATGTAAACCCGTACAAGCAACAGGAAATAAACTGCAGGGGTTAATCTCTAATAACGTAACGTCTTGTTGGACATTAATCAGATTCATATTCCAGTCATATTAGTCTAAAGCTACTGAAATCACTGATGATATAATGCAACTTAAATCAGAATATAACATTATACCTCCAACTACTCTTTCTAATTAGATTTATTCTGCTTTACACTGAACGTAGTAGAAATAAAAGAGTTTTCTCTGCATCTTTCATGTAAACATTTTTGGTTTTGCAAAACACAAATAGTTTGCTCTAGGCCAGAGAAAATGTAGTCATTTATGCAATAGATATTGAATTCATATTCGCCTGACAAGTCACCTTATCAGCTATAACTTGTCATCTTCTAATTAGTCTACATTGTTTTTTTCACTAAATTAACCCCCAGCCTCTCCTGAAGATAAGCTGACAGTACACCGGATTGTGGATGGTGTTGCAATTAAAATGGTGGTGCATATTTAATCCACAAGTTTCCTTGAAAAAAGGTACATCTCCTTAATATCTTATTAATTTGATTGTAAATTGAAATAGGTTTTGTTCCCAATGATGCCATTGACTTGCAAAGCCTACTGACCAGCAACAGCACCGACCTCTCTTTAGAGAGTCTAAGAATGATCATGTAACACTAAAAGCACTCACTGAGATGTAGGGAGCAGGAATCCCTCCGTGTGATCAAATCACATTTCAAAGCACAGAAAACAAGCAACAAAACTGGGTTTATTATTCATCTTGGAACTTTCCTTTTTTTAACAAATCATAAATAAGCACCCCTTATAAAATCTGGAGCCACATGAAGCTTATTTGGATTCCAGGTTCATTTTTGTTTCCACATCTATTTTCAAGATCTTCTATGACATAAAATGTTTAAATTGATAACTTCTGGAGATGCACAGAAGTACAACTTCAGGAGCCAGGATGGCTTTCACATAACTAACCTGCCATCTGCAATTTTTGAGCACCTTCAGGGACAAACAGCTACAAATCAAAAGTTTTGAAGATTTAAATTGAATTCCTCCACAAGTTAATCACCCAGGACTTAAATTTCTTTAAATGTTCCTGTGTTTTACAGATCAAGACTGACCTGAAAGGTGAGTGTCTAACATTTGTATGGAAAATAATGAAACCCCATGAGCAGACCCCTGCCCGATTCACATTTTATGCCTTAAAATAGCTTGGGTTTACAGTTTTGGCTAAAAATCTAAACCACGATTTGAAAAATCAAGTGAAATTCATATATATTTTAAGGAAACCTAACCCAATTCAAGATTTTATGTCACAATCTGATCTGCGCAAAATGCTGCCCTGTCCCTATACATAAGTAATTTATAGGGAGAAGTTGAGAAAAGAGCACTTCTGTCAGCCCAAAGTTGGATGTTCACTGCAAGTTAAAATACTAAAACAATAATATGCTATATTGCACTGACATTTTACTAAAATTCCCATATAGTTTTCAAGATAATGAAGACGTGAAAATACAAGCACATAGAAAATAAACGCGTTAAAACAAGACATGTTGCAAATTCAGTCGGAGACAATTATTGAGAATAGGAAACATGTAATACCCTACTTTTTTTCCTTTACAACTCTGCACTCTAAACCTACCTAAATTAGAGCAGTATCTATCATTGATTATGTCATTCCCCAGAAATATGGCCTTCAGACAGTTTGTCATAACTCTACCGGCGATCCTACACAGCAGACACATTAACTATCAGTCAAGATGATACAATTTTCCGACTACAAGCCAAGCAAATATGTTCCCAGCCTTCTGGGACAACCCTTCCCATAGATGGATGGCACCAGCCTGTGACACACAGACTGCAACCAAGCAGTCCCTCATGGACCTTCATGGTACCTTTCCCCTGGTCCTCATTGGGGTCCCAACCCCTCAGAGAAGGATAAAATACCTAAACCCTACTGAAATTAGGGGATCAAGAGCCTCAATTCAAGTAAGGCCCCACCTTTTGTCTTCACAGCCTGAAATTCTCCACCACCTCCATCTCTTTCGATTTGTTTTTTTTCTTATAATAATCATCTTTACATTATTTAATGCTTTTTGGTTGTGCCTTTGCTTTTTATTTTATTTTGCCTTTGCATTTATTACAATTCACTGCTCGCATAATCCCCGTAATTGAAATACTCTCCACCCCAACTCAAGTTTACCATGATGAGAAGCAGCTCCCGCGTTAAGTGTTCTTCTTCCTTTGGCACATCAAGGCATCAAACCACTTTCTTTTTTAAAAAATCTGCTTCAGTTTGAATTTCACCACTGGCATAGATGAGATGACTAATCCAATTTCCCTCAATGTAGAGAGTCCTCTTGCAGTTCTTTCTGCACTTCTACTTTTTCCCTGAATAGTCGTCATTTAATGCCCCGTTATCTTGGATGGCACTCATTTAGTGGTTTATTAAGCAGTAATTTAGCAGCCTGTTATCAGTTCCTACTGTAGCTAGGAAAAATACGTAATTCAAGTATGCAAGATTTCTATAGAATTACAGCATTTTTGTGATTTTTGGATTAGAGAAAAATTACTGAAATGTAATACATAGAAAATGTTTTCCCTGCACTTCATTATTGTCCCTGCACTAAAGCTCCCATTAGTCTGCTCAGAACGTAGATGGCCTCATCTTGATTTCCATCTCCAGCAAAATTGGACAAAACTGCAGAGAATTCCATGGGCTGAGAAAAGCCTAAGGAGGTCCTAAGCCTGGTCTCAGTTCTCCTGCCTGCTCTCTGATTGTCCTTTCCATAAAGTTTCCAGGTGGGGAGAAGGCATAAGACTTAGACGAGTTTTTGTGAGCTTCTTAAAAAAACAGGGTATGAAATGAATTAAATGAAACAACAGGCAACGGTAGAAACCAAAGTGTGCCCTAAGCATTAAATACAGTAGCGTAGAGGGATCAGTGTAAATCCCAGCTGGAAAAATGGTTTTGCAAAGTAATTTTGATGATCACAAAGGCAAAGACTTGATTTGAAATTACAGCTTTTAAGATCTGGATGAAAATAGAAATTTTTTTTAATTAATAAATTATTCCTCTTTCTTAAAATTGCCAGCTTACAACAAATAATGGAAGTAGAGATAAAAGGAAGCAGCTGAGAGGGCAATGAGAGGCCAACCAGCTAATCTGGAACTGGCCATTGAGCAGCTACTGGAGATGTGGGAATTTTTGTATCTGCCTACAAAAAGCACTTCCAGTTCTGGTTTCCCCCTGGAAATGTCGGCACAAGGGACACAAGAGGACAAATCATTCCAAATCTCACCAGGTGGCATGTCATCCTACAGGATACAGGCTCTTCTCTGGAGTGAGCACTCCAGGAAAAAATAACAGGGACACCTAAGGAAAACTGTATTTTGGACTACTGTGTTTGTAACAACATAGCCTTGAAATGATGTCAAACATCGACATTAGGTGGGGATAGGGACTGCGTTAAAGGTATAATGGTTTCTCTCTCCACCTTCCTAGTTTTCCCCAGGTTTTTCAGCCCGCTGGCACGGCCAGCAACGTTTCCACTCCAGGCAGGCCTGGCTGCAAGCTCTGCCGTGGCCAGGCTGGTGCTGCCTGTTGAACCCTGCCCTTCCTGTCCCTGCTCCAAAGCAGAATTTCGCTGCAGCCCTATCAACCTGCTTTTTCCTCCTTTCAGCTGGGTTTTGTTTAGCTATTTATGCTGTCATTTTTTGGAGAATAGCTCGGATAAAGGTCATTTTTTACTTGAATGGAGAAGAACAGTAATTTGACAGCGAGACATTCCCAGCTTGCCGTACATCAGAAATATTGATATTAGTACCTTTAAAATAGAGACTAGAGACAAAATCTGCCCAAGCAACTCAACTGCTAGCAGTTATTTTCCAAAAAATGAGCATTTACAAAGTTATATTTGCAGCTTCTGCTATATTTTAGGATGCCATTACTGAAAAGACTTTTAACTTCATTTGTGTTTGCTCAGAAAAAGATCATCATGAAGATATTAAATAGTCACAAAAGATGATGGCTTCAAATTGTGTCTTTTGGCTGATCTATAATCATTTGCTTTGGCAATTTTATTCAAGAACATTAGCACTGATCGCTTATGCTGTGTTCCTAATTATTTCTGAAATATTGTACTGTTGCTCATGCTGAAATGCATAACGAGCAAAGCGGTAGGTTAGTTCGAAATGCAATGTTCTAACTGGTTTTTAATCAATGAGTGATAATGATAGCTTGTGTTTTGACTTTCACTGTTTAATTGCCAGTAATAAAGCAGATCTTAGTTGATGATATTTAACAGAGTTCAGTTTCATTTATCTCTGTTTATTCTATTTATTTTAAAAGTGCCTGGGAGCTTTCAGGGCTTGACAAAATAACAAAATATACAATGCTAATTATATTTTAGTTGCCTAATATTTTCCACAATGGAGGATGACGATGCCCTTTCATGGGGAGCTGTCGCACCTCAGTTTTCAGCAGGTTTCTGCAATGCTGGAGGTGTCTAATGGTAAAGCTACGTTCCATGAAATCCCAACAAGATTTTTCTGAGATACAGACTGTTTAAATCACTAGTTCCCTTCTGCTGCTTATGACAGGAGTGAATTTTTTTTTTTTTTTGCCAGGATGCCAAAACAACAATTAAACATAAATATTCTAAGGGTGAGGTAGATTGGCAGGTGATGTTACAGAAAAAATACATCTCATCAAAACAGAAAAAATGACTCAGATTCAAGATACATCCAACTGACCACATGACAGTCAGCCAAAAGCAGACACCCAAAGACCTTAAGAGCCAAGATGGCATGTAGTTTGAATAATATATTCCATATTTCTCTACTTTTACACTCCATGCAATGCCCAGAGCTGGAATGGGGTGATTTTGCTGGCCAGGATAGTGGACACAACCAAGGAAAAACCCCTGGGAGCAGAGAAATGTGCCCTACAGTGCACACCAGGCAGCTGGCCTGTATGTCAATACAAAGGGCTAAGAGGGAAAGGGAAGGGACATTTCTGCATCACTCTTGAGTTTCTTCATTGGCTGAAAGGCAATTTTGCCATAGACTGTACCTGATTTTTGGTCAAGAAAACCATTTTATTATTTAAGTTTCTTTTTAAGAAGAAATTTCTTTTAAATTTAGTTTTAATCCCCTAAATCAGTGTCAATATGGTGACGACAACCATATGTAAATCAGTCAATACGATAAATAATTCGATAATATCCTGCTTGATTAATCTAATTTAAACCAGGATCTGCCTTGCGTTTAAAATGTTATAAATACCTTTTGCGTTGCTCTTCAATTATATGTAAGAAAATAAAGGCCCTTTTAATCTTGCCTGGTTTGACATTACCTTAATTGCTTAAGATGATTTATTTTCCAAGATTTTATTCCCAAATTATCAATCATCTGAAGGAAAGAAGTAGGTGGCAGCCTGAAATTTCTATATCAGATCTGCCTGTGTCCTAAGGACTTTTTGCCATGATAGTAATTTGGACTCCAAAAATAAAATCTCTCTACGTATTTTTCTATCATCTTCATCATCTCTATTATTTCTAAGCACTATTCCAGAATAGAAACCTTTCTATCTACATATAAAATAATTTCTGATGTCAAGTTCTAACAGCTAGTTCCTGACTAGCTTTATTCATGCCTGTTATTTAAGCCCTAGTGGGAAAAGCAAGCATCTATGAAGCAGCCATTTCATTCCAGTTATTCAAAGTAAATAAGGAGAATTTAAATAACGTGTACACAGAGCTTGAACATCCACCTGCAATTTAAGTCCCCTGTAATGGTGATTGTATCTAGCTTTCTACAAGGTCTGGGACTCATAATACTGCTAAAACCAAAATACTACTTCACATTACAACATGTTTCCTACAGAACGGAAATGGGAATTACAAAGTGTGCCCTCTGGAAACAAAAGAGGAATTATTTGCTTTAGTATATTCAAACTATTTGCAAACTATTGTTTTTCATCATTTCTTTTTCATTCCAATGTGGCTTCGTTTTTGCTACTAAGTATCTGCTTGAAAACAATGCAGCTGTTGTCAATATCCAGTAGATGCTGTACACTAAATTGGTGCAGTTTTCAAACACCAAGTATTTAGTAAACCAGTTATCATTTATTGCTTAGTAGGCACTCAATATAAATAGAAGGGCAAAGAGACATTCTTAGCAGATCTCTTCCCCCTTTCCCTACTCTGTGCGTATTTACTTGTATGGATGCATATACATTTATTAATATACACCTATTTATTTATATACACACATAAGCTTAGGAGAAATACATGTTACATAGTTCAGTGTTTTACATACAGATAAGACTAAGAAAAAAAAAGGAGTATCAGTTGTTTATTCTGTGTTCAGCACGGGTTGATCTATTGCCCATTGAAGTTCATGAAAGGCTTTCACTGACTTTAAAGCAACTGGGCTCATATTCTCTAGATAGAAAAAGAAAAAAAATTGATGAAGCATAAAACTGTATCTACAACCAGCTACAAATATCTTCACTAAACAGTCACACTGGGGAAAAAAAACCAACCCAATAACTTCAGTTGGATTTCATCAGTATTTTGCCAACAGATTCCCTAAGTCTTTCTGCCATGGGGCAGGAAGAGACAGGGGTGCCGTGAGAGTGGTAAAGACTTGTGTAAATGAACCTGAGTATTAAAAGGCTTGGTTGTCCCAGATACCTCAGACAAGAACAGGGGGGTGGAGGAATAAGACATTGCAGTCTAACTCCTTGAAACCACTCAGATGCTTTATCCTAACACAGAAAAAGGGAGAGAAGAGAGACAGAGCTGTTCCTGCCTCTAGGCTTGCTCAAGATCTAGAGGAAGGAGGGGATGGAGCAATTCCCTTTCGTCTCCTTCTGTCTCCAGAGTCACTGGATGGCAGCGTGGGGCTGCAAGGCAACATGCTTAATGAAAAGACTGAAATGGGTCTGAAATGGAGCTTCAAGTCTTTTTTTTTTTTTTTTCCATTTTGAGTATAAGCACAACTGTAGCTTGTCATGTTGTTAGAGGCTTATTCAAGTCAGTGTTTCACTCTCTTCCCCTCTCTACAGAGCAGCTATCAGTAGCTGCAATGGAGTTTTGGAATCATCACACAAAAACCCAGAGCTCATCAAGACTAGAAGTGGCCAAAAATTATCCGAGCTTAATTAATCACCATCCTCCTAAGACAGTAAAGCGCAGTTATATTTTGCACCCAAAAAAAAAGTTACAGAGAAACAAAGTGCTGGATTTATTTAAGTGGCAGGATATTAAATGATATAGCTGTTATCTTTTCCTGTATTGTAAATTATTGAATTAAGCCTTCAGTCAGTTTGGCAACAGTGCCAAATGAATATTACAACAGTACAATGCAGCAAACAGTATCTGTCATCAAATCTAGGTCTCACTTATAACTGAAATTACAGTGAACAAAATGCTTGTGCAGTCGATTGGAAAAGGTTCATTATTATTTATTCATCTTGCCTAGTAACACAAAAACTAATGAAATTTCATTGAGAAGAGTGCACGTCAGGATTACTATACATCATAAAGACACATCCCTCTAACTTCATTGTGGATATTTGTCTCTGTAATTAGATGTCTGTTCCACAATAGTTCTGTATCTGAAGGACATGATCAAGTTCATGACATAAAACAAATCACCTGCACAAATGAAAAGGCTGCCTTTATCTCAGCTACATCTTGCAGAATAGCACAAAAGCCTTCAGAACTTCTTACCATAAAGCCAATCAAGTCATGCACAGTTAGTAATTCTAACATTGTTACTCACATATTTCTTTAATTTTAAATAAAATATTACATTATTAATACCATTCACACTTTGGTGTATTTGTAGCCCCTATACCTATTCAGGCTATAGTACCTTCACACAGATCTCCACAATGAATTGCTCGTAAATCTGTGCTCTTCTGAAGCCAAAAGTGTAAATTAGTGAAGCTCCATTGAATGCCATCCAGAATGCATCAATTACAAGCAATTTTCCTTCCCTGTAGCTTGAACTTCTGATCTGGAATCTTTAGGGAATATCTTGGTTTTGTATTGAACTCAGTTAGTATCATGTAAATCTGAAGTAAGAGTTTGATTGCTACACTCTGTACGATATTATGAGAAACATCACATTTTGGCATTTAGAGATCTATCATTAATTATTTCGGAATTACAATGTGTGTATCTGTTAGATGAAAATGCAGATGGGTAATAAATTCACTGATACCCAATAATATTCACAGAAAGTTAGCTCAAAGTGTTGAAGCAGTTCTGGTTATCGTAATAGAACTGTTGAAAAATGTTTGAAGCATCAGATTTTGACAAAATCCTTTTGTTAATATATATATTTAATTGCAAAAGGCTCATAATTCAACAATATGGTCGGTTTTACGTAATACATCTTTAAATACTACCTGTGATATATTACATCCTAGTTTTATATGCTAGAATCTGGCAAGCCTGACAGCTAGATATATTAGTAATTAAAGTCATATTTTATGTTTTTATTGTTTGTTTTCACACCCAAGTTCTTCAGGAAAATATATATAACCTGAGTGCTTTTCTTGCCACATCAGCCTCACATCACCCTACCTACACCACCACAAAGTTTAACTATTAGGAGAAATATTGGGATATTTGACTAATTTTTCAAGGAATAAAATTTAGAGGATACAGAATTGTTTTCATTGAAGACATTTAACATTTTTGTGCCATTTGCCAGGGCTGACGAAGCCTTAACTATTGTGGTCTTAAAAGTTATGTCTCCAAACTCAAATCCAGATGGTGGATATCTGGGTGAGCCCCCAGCAACCTCCACGTACCACGTGTGGGAAGGGGGGACAAAGCTCTTGGGGTGACAGCCCCAACCCCGCTGCTGGGAAATGGCAGGTTCCCAGTTATTCCTCCTTTTATCTGCCTGCTCTCACAGTTTTTGCAGTCTGCGAGGGAGCAGTATCGCTACCCTCCTGTGTCCCAGATGAAAGGGATGCCTTGCTCTGTTGACTGTCATTTTCCAGATAGCTTCGTATATAAAACCCAGGCTCGAGCTTCAATTTATTACCCAGAGTTTCTCTGACTTCAGCAGGGCCAGGACTTCACCCTGAGTGCCTCCTCGACGCCCACCTTTCTCCCTACATCAAGAGTTAGCTAAGTGTCTCTCTGGTTTGGGTGTCTGATAACAGAGACAATGTGGAATTTCACCACTACTCCCCATTTGACTTTTTCAATAGAAACTGAAACTTGAAAGGAGCCCTGTGTCTCTGGAGCTCTGTACATCAATGTCTGAAGGGAGAAAACACATGAAAGTTGAAGGCCCTTTGGGAAAATCCTCCGGTTTTAGGTTGCTTTTGCCTGCTCAAGCCTGTAACATCTCTTCTAATCTCCTTCTCTCTGTGTATGTCCCCTGCTTCACTCTGATTGAGAGCCAAATGTCGCTGAGAGGGAGAGGAGGGAAGCCTGCCTCCCACTGCCTGTAGTACTGACAACTTGGTTTTCTTTTTTCCAGGATGCTTTCATGGCTCTTTTCTACTTCTTCTTTTCTCATCTTCTCTTTCAGTGTTAATATCTGATTGCTTGAACTGATGTGTGGCACTTTACGCTTTCCTGTTAGCAAACACTGTCTCATCCATTACCTCTCGTTTTGCATCTGTCATGCTCCTTTTAAAGTCCTTGAGCTGCTTGGTCCAGGCTTTTGCTGGGGAATATAATCAGTCCGTTCTGCTTCTGGCATGATTCAATCAAAACCCCCGATGTTATTTGCAGGGAAAGACTCCATCACGTTTAAAAACGTGTAGGCCCTATAAATACCCTCTTCCAATTAAAACTTACCAACGTCTTCAGCTGTGAAGAAAATTAAACAGATTTTGAAGTCATTTGGATTTTTCATGTTTTCTACCCATGCTGTCATTATGAGGAGGAAGTCTCTAACTCACCTGTCCCATCCTTTTTGCTAGAACTGACAGGTGTTTTACTATCAACCTGATTTAAAAGAGGCCTCTTAATCAGGTGTCAGCTTTGGCCCATAAAGTCATATTAATGTTTTGGATCAGATATGAGGCTCTATCTAAGGCACATTAAGAAAGATTCATTAGAAACTCACTACCCCTGGAATTTACAGCCTTCCTGGAACTTAATAGCCTGGATAAATTCCTCCTTATCCAGTTTGCTTACGTGAATTATAGCAGTTTTGCATTTAGAAGCTTTTTAGGGTACAGGTTTTACCATTATTCTGTCCTCTTTATTCTTACAATCTTTAGTAAGGACATACTGGTATGCTGCGTATATATCAGCAGCACAACCCCTCCATGCCTCCTGCATGAGTCCAAGGGAGGAAAGAACAGCCCTGGGCCATCACTTATTTGGGATTCTTCAATGCAAGACCGCCAGCTACTTGTTCTACAGCACACTGCACAAGTGACTCCTCATCTCTGAGCACAAAACAATGTGCCAACAGAAATAATCACAAAAACTGGAAAATCTGCAGACTTCAGAGCTCTCAGACCAACAGAACTGTACACTTCTGGTCCTCGAGGAGTGAATCCTCTTGGGTTTGTCTACTTGGAGCTGATTCACACCAGCAAATCTAAAGTCTTAAGTGGTCTTTCTCTGCATGATGTTCCTAGGACATTTTCAGTTTCACCAAACAGAATGTATCAGATATTACTGATCAGCTTTGAGTAACAGTAATTACAACTCCACTTCGAAAAAAAAAAAAAAAATCATAATCAAAAGAAAAATCTGTGGTAAGAAAGGATTGAAAAAAAAATTCAGCTGCTTTGCAATACTGGTCTACTAAGTTATCTGTACCTGTGCTACAGACTGGGTCTTGGCAAACCTAAATTGCTCCAAGGCTGCATTGCCCAGCATTTCCAGTTGAGCAGATACCTCATAAGGAGCTAAATATGAAGCCAGCCAGAGTCAGACAACAGGAAAGACCAAGGAGCAGGACTTGGCTGCAAATGAAGCTGATTAAGTGTGAGCTCCAGATTTGTGTTTCATTCTCCTTGTCTGGATGAGCCAGTGCATAAGCATTTAGATATTTATTGTGACTAACCAAAAACTCTTTGACTACATTTGCCACGAATATCATAGCCCAATATAACTAGCCATTGCCCATAAAGCAGTGAGAGGAAAGCACTGTGATATCCTCTGCTGATGCATAATTACGAAAAAAATAGGCTTCCCCCTCTTCCATTGGCACCAAGTTAATCTCTGTATTGGCTGAAAACAGTATCATATAATGAATAAAGGAATGTTGATTCATTTGCATACTTTAGGTTTGAATTCAGACTAGGATAATTATGGTCTTTATGGAGATCAAACTGATTTGGTATCATAAAGAAATACATTTTAACTTCTTATAAAACATTTCATAACAAGAGTTTGTATTTGCTTTCAAGCACCACGCTGAGGATTTGCACACAAGTTTTACGTAGAAAAAAAATGACACATTTAATCAAATATTCATATTCCAATAGATGAGAAAAATCAGAATTATTTAAATCTTAACAAAGGTAAACAGTCCTACAAAGATTCATTTGTCATATGTATCTCTGGAGAAATCATGGTGACTAGTATTGAATCTGGAGAACGGTGGGGAAATAGATGGCCATTCTCTATACCAAACACAAAAGGATGCATCAGGAAATTAGAAATGACCAGCCTGACCTTTTCTATAAATAAGAGATGGACTCCTAGAACACCATTGGCTCTGAAAATGCACATAATTTCTCCCAAATCTGGTGTTATTCTCTGTCGCAGATCAGGCAGCAAGAAAAGGATATTAAAGAGAAAACAAAATGATAGCACGAAGTCACCTTTACTAAAATTCATGGACAATATTTTTGTGATAGGGACTGCAAGGCATCTGCTGTAGAGGAGCTGTTAAGAGTACATGTAAACTATTGTGTCCTTATTCGACACAATAAGGGGTCTGCTGTATTAAGGACACTGAAAGGGTATACAAAACATAAGATATTGAAAAGTCTGCAAATGACAAATGAGTCTAAATTCCATTTAGAACTCACCATGAGAATTTTATTCCATATTTACCAAAATATTTACATTTTTAACAGCTAAACTAAGAGGTTTTAAGTCCACGAGGTAGCTCATCACTGCGTCAATTTCAGGCCCACTCAGCTACATTGATTTCAAAAATGGAACAATGATCCCTAGATCATTTTGGTGCTTTAGAAAAGCTTTTCATTGGCAGTTCTGGGAACGTAACAAGAATGGATACCTGGCTAAGTGATTAACCCAAAAGGGAAGAAAACTCCTACCAAAAAAAAGACAAGTCAAAGGAGCAACTGTAGAAACAATGGAGAAAGTCTTAAAATGTGTCAAGGGATTAAAAGTAGAATAGTAGCAGGGAAAGAAACAAGTATTATTGAACTATACCCAGCCACCACCTCCGAGAGCCGCTCTGCCTTGCCTGGCATGGTTTGCTGAACAAATTGTCTTCACCCCTACTCCTCACAACAAGGAAGACTACCATAAGAAACAGAAATAGTTCTGGTTTACTTTGCAATCATTTGATTCTGAAAGTATGAAATAAAGGAAAAATAATTTGAGGTCTTCAGTCAATATCAGGAGATGTGTAACCTTTCTGATCAAAAAGTTGGAACTATAAGATATGAGTTATTTATTTTTCCTACAGCATCTTGCTCAATGACTAAAGACCCTTGGAAGAACCACAATATAAAAATAAAAATAAAAAAAAAATTGAATTTAAGCTCTAGTCAGAAGTAAGGGCTAAAATGCATGCTCATTTTAGGTATTTGAATAACTCCAAAAGCAAACAGCAGAGCCCCGCCATGTCTGGAATGCAGCCGAGTGACAGCTCCTTTCTTTGGGTTTGCTTCATATTTTCTGAGGTTTTTATCTGTGTCCACTAGTTATGGATCGCTCATGAAATATTTGGAGTCTACTCTAAGTTCACACATAGTCCACAAAGTTTAACAGAATGAAAAAGTTATGAAAATTGATACTTTTTATGTGATTTACTGCGTTTTATGGTCTGTTATGTCGCTTATAACATCCCATATAATGTTCAGGCAAGTTTAATATTTTGTCTTCAAACCACTAGCTCATCTCAGCTGTTTTACAAGGCTGACTTACTTTACATCCTAACCTGAGAGGAAGTATTTTTTCTTTCTAGTATGCCCACGCTATCTCCTTTATAACATGAGATATTCTTAAAATGAATTGTGTCTACCCAAACAGCTATTGTGGTATAAAACAAATCAATCTTTTTTGACTGCTACTTTGAATTTTACTCCAATTCTCTTGAAGGCTATTCCTCACAGATACTGCTCATGAAAACACACTCACAGCTGGGCTGACTTTCTGAGTTTCCAAAGGATGTACAGTGTAAATCCGGCTAAGGGATACATAAGAATGGGTGGTAGGAAACTGTCATTATCAGATGCCACCCTTAAAAAGGTCAAAAATGCTTAAATATAAAACATTTTCATTTGTTCATCACTCTCTAGAGTTTTGCCAGATATTCTTTATAACTTTGACGCATCCCAAGGTTGGTGTGACTCAAGTTTCTGAACTTCTGATGCCAGAATTAAGGTGAAATGACACCAAGAGAGTCCAAACAATGATTAACATTTATTAACCAAGCTAACTTTGCTGAAAGAGAAGTAAACTTATGAGGGTGAGCCTTATATCGTGTCACTAAGCCGCCATTTGTAAGAATGAGTTAGTTAAGAAAGAGGGAGAGAAAAGGGGCAGGGGGGAGGAGGGAAAGAGAGATCTCACCTGTCCCGGGTCCAGCTGGGGGTGCCGTGGGTCGGCCCCTCCACTGGGTTTACACGGCAGGCCGGTCTCCTCCCCCAGCCTGCCTTCTTGCCCCTCAGGGAAATTCAGTGTCATACACAGTTGTTTCTGGAACGTTCTGGAAGCCGGCAGGGGGCTGTTGGCCACTCCAGAGCGCTGGGTGATAGGTGCCCAGTGAGGACTAGCAGCCCTGCAAGGTGAGGAAGCTGCCCCAGAAAAGCGCTGCCTCCCTGAGGCCTCACGTTACTCCCCCGGAGTGGGGCCGGCACCAGGGCCCAGCTGCGCCCTGCACCTCCGGCCAGCGCTAGGCCGCGGGGGTGCCGCACTAGGCCGCGGGGGTGCCGCACTAGGCCGCGGGGTGGCCTTGTTAACTTTTCTGGCTTAGTTAAGAATAGTTCAGGT
>JAOXNO010000003.1:13120758-13133345 GCA_028565335.1 Limnodromus scolopaceus
TCGAGCACCCACAGCTACAGTATACATAGGTGTAGTAAATTTGAGGAATGAAGGAAAAGTATTTTTGCTAGTCTACTATTAAGAAAACTAACACAGGAAAAGAAAGTGCATCATTGAAAATTGTCCCTAAAGTATTTTAAAACATACAAAATTACTTCTGAATCCACAGAACAGCTTTGAAAAATGGAAATGCTGCTGTATTTGATAAAACTTTTTGTACATCAATAAATGCATTGGAAGCAAGAGAGCAACATCCGTGCCCATTTCTAATTCCAACATTTCATGTA
The DNA here is from genome assembly GCA_028565335.1 of Limnodromus scolopaceus. Classification (NCBI taxonomy): domain Eukaryota; kingdom Metazoa; phylum Chordata; class Aves; order Charadriiformes; family Scolopacidae; genus Limnodromus; species Limnodromus scolopaceus. The sequence continues at coordinate 13,121,046 of JAOXNO010000003.1, forward strand.
TATATTTATAGCGTTTATTTAGAGAAAAAGCAAGCCACAGCTCTGATATCTAGCTTACAATACTCTGTAGACTCACTTAATAAAACCTTGGTACATAGGATTGTTTGTTTATTCAATAACTATGGACTCATCTTTCAAAACGTAGCTTGTTGCACCAAGGATCTAGAAACCTGAGTCTAATAAGAGGAAAAGCCAAAAACTTGGAAAAAAAAAACGACAGTGTACTTTCTTCAGAAAATAATGGTCCGGGAAAAGGAAAATTAAAAAAAAAAAAAGGAAAAAGAAAACACGCAAGACATGAAAGAAAATTGTGTCCTACCAAATACTTTGACCTTATTTATTCAATAGCTTTTAACTGTTCACACAAAAGTTTCCTCTGTAAAGTACCACTACTAGTTATCAACTTGGGTTGTTGTACTTCATATATAAATTTATTTCCAAATACTGTGCTAGTAAAGGAATGTTTTATCTCCTTTTCTACCTTCTAAAATATATTTTACCTTTTTAAAAGTACATTCTACCTTCTTAAAGTACATCAACTTCTCTTCCTCTGAGTAGAAATCCTCACCCATTTCCCATCCCATTTGTTCTTCCCATTTTTGATATGAACACCCACGGGTTCGTGTCATGAATTTCAAGACTTTCTGGTTCATCCATCCATCTGCTTCATATCAATTTATACAGGCAGGTTCCTCAGAGACCTATTAAAATTGCTGACTCTTGTATTCCAACCATGGACTCTTCACATAGACAGATAGTAGAGAGAGCAGGTTGCATTAGGCGGGAGAGCTATGAAGTCTTCTCCCATCATATATCTGATATTCGTATTTTCTCTTTTTTTCTACCCATCCATTAATTAGATTCATTATTTTCTCTGCACTATAAGGACATTTTGCAAATCCTCAATTACTCCAGTAAGACCAGATCAACATCTGGGGATGGCTCCGGAACCATCTAGGTCAATTAGAAGTTATCAGACTATCACTGCTGCTATTACAACCCAGGAGCTTCTCGCCATGACTTGAAAGGAATGGGAAATCTTCAGCAATTTTCTTTGATTTTACTAGAGCTAATGCCAGTTCTATCAGATAAGGATTGAGCCCATATATTTAAAGTTCCAACAATTTTAGATAAATCAAGCACAGTATGAAATTTTAATCATATCCTTTGTTGAGTAATGGAAAAGAACTGCAAGGACTGTTGCAAGGTTTTTCTTTGATTCAGAAATACAGAACCATTACAACAGGAATAAAGTTATATCCAAGCTAATTTGCTATTTAGCACGTTTTACATAAATATTCTGATTTATGCCTTTTCTTTAAAGAAAAGATGCTTAACATTTTCTAAAAGTTTTATTTTATTATGTTGTAGTTGATTGAGCGTTTACCATCAACTAACTTAAGTAACAAATTTTACTTCTTTTCTGCTTACAGCCTGTCCATGAACGTACCACAGTTCCACAGTTCTCTTCCAGTAAGTTAGTCAGTTCAGTACAGGTTGCCTTCCTCCACACTGAAAAAAAAAAAAAACAGAAAGGAGTCACCTAGAGCCTGCCAAACAAATGTTTTCTGCAGTATTTTGACATTTCCTGTCTGGTCTCAGGTGCTTCGTTCTGACTCTTTCTCTAAACTTACAGAGTAGTCACATAATCTGGCATTTTCATGCAAGTTTGAAATCAAGGAATTTTTTTTGCCTCAATCTTCAGAGAGAGCAGTCAATTGAACAAATAAACAAGAAATCCAAGGACAGCATAAGCATTATTCATTACAACTGTATTTTAATATTTCAGTATAACTTAGAATGATGCAGTAAAATAAGATAAAGAGATTCAAATCCAATCCAAATCAAAGTACTACAGAAGATAACCATAACAGAAAAATAAAAATGAGGGGGAACAGGAGCACAAAGTCTAAGATGATTACAAATGACATAAAGTATATTTATAATCATTGCATAAAATTGTAGAATGATTCTCAGTAACTCAGAAAATATATTTATCTTATTCGCACCCTTGTAAAAACAAATGACAACCCTGCTATAATGTACTTCGTCACTAAAATCCTGTCCCTTAACTCATTGAATATTCTGCTTCAAAAGTGGAGTAGAAATAGAAAAGCCTTCAAACTCTGTTGTCTTGTTCACAGTCAATAGTTTTTAAACTTTATTTTTCTTCTTCTATGGAAATACTGTATACTAGGGTGGGCTGCGTTTTTTTTTCCCAATCACTAGAAAGTCTCAGGTGACTTGGAAAGACATTTCCATTTGAATGTAGATAGTCTAAGAAACATAGAACACAGTGAAGACTTCAAAAAAAACCCGTGTTTTTTCTGTAACAGTACACTGAAAAAATAATTCATTAAATCATGTATGCATATATACACACAAAAAGTAATTCAAATTAGAGAAAGATATATGCAAGTAAGAGCTTCTACTTCTGATAACTTCAGTACAAAATCACACTGCAGCCATGCGTGCTTTGTGATGTTTCCAGGATTTTACCTGTAGAGCTGGAGAAAACTGTTTCAGCAGGAAATTCTAATAGTCCTATGTATGTTTTTTTAAAGGCAAGTAAAACAGATTAATGAAACATTGTATTTGAATTTATCCAAAATATTTGCACATTGCCTAAGTGGAATATTTTCCTAATTCCTTAATTGCATTCAACACCCATTGGTAGTTTCACTGAAAAAGATACACCTTTAAGTTTCATTTCCACAGAAAGGTCACATCTTCTGAAAGAGTTTCCTTTTGCTAAATAGTTTCTACAGAACAATACTCTTTCCTAGAATCATTAATCACAGAAACAGGACTCATTTAAGTACAGCTGCTTAGAGATTACATAGACTGCATAGTATCCTTACAGATGTGATCAGAAGTTTCCTGGTTAATTATCCAGGTTCCACCTCTGCTGGATTTACTCAGACACGGGTCGGGGTGCAGGGAGAGGTGTGGGGACTGCAGTGACAGTAGATACGTGGCCCAGAATCAACTTTACTCAGAGAGGATGAGGGAAGTCTAAACAGCAGACAAAGCTGTGGGTGCGCAGCTTAACCATCCGCTTGTGGATAATGAAACATATTGACATTTCTCAAACAAGTCCTAAGAATATTTGTATTCTGCAAAGATCTCTAATATTTCACCATTTTTATAAGCTTTGTGCGCTTCTATGTTCTTTGAACATTTTTAGCTAGATCAATATATTTTCAGTGTGAAAACATGATCGAAATTCTTTATATTATTTTTTCCACAATTTTTTATGAGCTATTACCCTAAAGATTGATTGCATAATTTGCAGTTGCATTGTAAACACACATTACTCACATATTCATGTTCATTAATAAATTCTACTCCTCCTCATCTTTATTTGCTTAGAGATGGAGCCTATTTGAATGGCAAATCACAAGTATTGATTAAGTAGTATAAATAAGAGGAAATCATCCTATATTACAAATTTATCCTTATATCAGTGATTTGACTGCAGTGTAATTTAGAATGAAGTTCCCAATTAAACCAGTATCAAAGATTTAGCATAACCCAGTGGCTTGGAAGAATATTGGTATATAGGTATATTTGAATGTTGGGATAAATTGGAAACAATTAAAGAGAAGATAACAAGAGAGAATCAATAACCTCTTGCTCAAGATGGGAAGGGAGGGAAGGTCCCACTTATATATGTTCCCAAAGTCTTTAACTTACTGAATAATTTAGGAACATTTTATAATTGGTGTCCTAGAAAAAGCTAGATTTTTAAGCAAATGGAATATGATCATTTTTTTCTATGAATTCGTAAAACACATGGTTGGGTTTTTTAAAGTTTAGACATATCAGTATGATTTGAGGAGTCTTACGTTCCTAGGGAACTACTGAATTCAGCATCAGAATATAGCAGATTTTTTAAAAAAGTTTTGATTTCTGAAACAATTGGTCCAGGATGCATTTCCTATAACTGATGAAAAGTATTTCACAATGGTTGCATAAAGAAGTTCACAAAAATACGTAGGTGATCCCTGCCTTAACAGGCTTATATTACAATTCTTAAAATAATTCTTCAAAGATTTCTGTGTATTAGGCAGTATACTGCAGAATACACAAAGTCATTAAATCACTGTCTATCACATGAATTCATTAATTCGCTTCCTTCAGTGATGTAAACATATTAATTAGGAAAGAGCCCACACCAGGAGATGAACCCCTGATCTATATGCAAAGTTTAATAATCATTGTACCATGGTGATTAGAATGATTATGGGGATACTGTGAAGAATTCATTTGCAGCAACTAAGCCAACAACTTTGCATTTGTTTTGAAAAACAATTATATAGCTTAATTGGGAGCCATGTAATGATGACAGCAGTTATTTCAGTGATTGATTCCGAAATTAAAGAGAACTGGCAAACTAAATACTAGAATATCCTATATTAGAAAATTGAAAGGTTTAGACAACATGTACTGTATGTAAATCCTGAAATATGGCAAAATCCTACCACTGATACAGACTAATGCTTCATAGGAGAGGCTCGTGGATAAACACCAGCTAAGATTTTGCTCATTTTGGGGGGAAAAAAAGCCCCCAAACCCCCAAAACAACAGCAAAAACCTAGACCAACTAAAGCGAAATACAAGAGAGGAAAAGAGCAGAGGTATGGAAAGGTCAAAAATCAGCAATTGGAAGGAAGAATAACTGATTAATCCACTGTTGCCTCTAAACTTCTTGATGTTGATGCATTCATGAAAGAGGAAGCAGACTGGCAGACTCAGATAAATTATTTAATGTTACTAGAATTTGCTCATAGTATTCAATTGATTTCATATTTTAATCAGTCATTACTCATATTTAAAAACAACAAATGCCCACTTAAAAGGTCAGGATCTTTGCTTCCTCTCTATGTATTTGTCAAGATCTCCCTTGGAACTCAGAATTGCATTTCACAGCACAGTTTGAAAACCTTCCTGCAAAAGAAGAGCAACCTGTGCAGTCTGGTCCTGGAGAGAAGGGTCTGGGGGTGTTAGAGTCAAGCTTTGGGCTCTGTATCCAGGTCAGATCTTCCAGGAAATATAGTTATAGTGCAAGTTTGCTTCAATTTCTTAACACTGAAAACTCCCATCACTGTCAGTGGTGCAAATAACAAGAAATTAAAAATTTTGTTGCTGTGATCCTTCAGATAATTAACAGGGAGAGGATTGCCCTTGTTTCAGGGACTGCCTCAAAGCCTTCTGCAAACCCAACATGAGCCATTAGCAACTCTTGTGTGGTCTTTGCATCCTATGGAGGGCTGGGCATCTTGCCCCCATAGGTCAGCAGAAATGATACAGGCTAAAGAGATGGTCATGGTGTAAAATTAGAAGAAATACACGATTACTGAGAGCCTTAAGTGTGGCATAAGCAAGCCCAAAGGTTGCAGACATCACTGACTGGGGTCCTTTAATCTTCCTTTGGGCCTCACGTGGACAGTGAAATTTCAACCCTTATATGACTAGTGGCAAAGCCATGAGATTTCCCCTCTTAAAGCAGATAATATTTATTTCCTTTGAAATACGGATTTTATTTTGACATTTGTAAATAGCAGTGTAACGTTGCAGAAAGAATCCCTCTTCCACTTCGTGGACTAACAGGAACAAATCATGGTTTGAAATAGCAGCATTCTCGTCATTCAATTATCGGTCTTAAACTTGCTGTGTACAAACTTCTCTCCTTGCTTTCTTCTGTCCTTTGAAGAGTAATCCTTCCCGATTTATACCTCCAAATCATTTTTGTAACCAAATTTATGGGATCATTTACAAGGACTGTAAAGAACATTCAGGTTCCATTTATATTATAAAAAAACAAGGTAGCTGCAGTCAAGGTGCATGCCATACTCCCGATTGGATGGATAACTTAGTTTGTATGAATAAGTTATAATTACTTTTTGTAGACATTTGGATGAACCGTGGTGACTAGCATAAAATCAGTAAAGATTTTTTAAAGAACAGAATTGTTGATATCATTAAGATCAATATAAGAAGCAGTCTTGTGTGAAAAATTATATAATTTTGTGATATTTAACTACATTTTTATCATTACAGGTATGCTACAGCACACTATTTAAGATAAATATGAATAGGCTCTGTAAATTATAAGCATAATTTGATTTTTTTCCCCTCAAAGGTGGAAGCAAAATGGCACAGATATTGATCTTACCATGAGTTATCACTACAGGTTGGTTGGAGGCAGCTTGGCAATCAATAACCCACATAAAAAACAGGATATTGGAACATACCAGTGTTTGGCCACAAATTCATTTGGAACAATTCTGAGCAGGAAGGCAAAGCTTCAATTTGCATGTAAGTTGGGAAGATCATATTTATTAGAACATTATTTTCCGATTAATTCTGCACATGAACTGTAATTTATTGGATAATTAAAGTATCATCGATGATTCTGTTCAAAAGGTTTGGCTTACTTCAGCAGTGCTTATTCCTAAAAAAAATAAATTGTTCCTAGTAAATATTAATAACAAAACCAGACATCTGATGGCTGCTAGCCCTTAGGAACAAGAATAACTTTCAGAAAATTGAAAGGTCAGGGAAGACGAGTGCAATTATTTTCACTTAATAAAGGTGTTTTCACTTTTTAAGACAGTGCTTTCTTTGCTGTATTGCAGGTGGTTACAATTGAGGGGGGGAATATTGCAAAAAGTTAGGCTTTCTATTTTCTATAGTGTAATGAGGTCTAACTGGATCATAAAAACGTTGTACCCCTAATTGCCACACTGACATTTTGTTAGATTAACAGAGTAAGAAACACTTTTTCCTTACAGAGTGTGTAAAATGATGAGCTCTGAAATGTTTCATATTTCAGCTCCATTGGGTAGAGCACATACGCTGCCTTGAGACAATTTAAAATTCATTTTAGGCTTGCTCCCCATTTCACTTCTTCACAACTTCACAATCTTTTTCACAACGTTTATATGTGGTGACTGAGTGCTGTTAATGCCCTGGGGGGGAAACAACAACAACAACAACAAAAAAACCCCAGATATTACCTCCATCCCTTTTTCTTCAGTATAAAGGTCTGAGCTGTCTGTTGCTGGGAGAAAGCAATTGTTTTCAAACCTCATTAATAAAACATGTGTCTAAAGCCAACCTTGTGTCGCTATTTCAGACACCAGCAAACGTATTAATTATTAATCTTGTTCCATTTCTCATAGCAAATCTCATGTCACAGGGGTTATACAAAGGAGACATTAGAGGTCATGATGGTTCACAGACTCTCTTTTAGGAGAGCTGATCAAACAGTGTATCACCAGTACCTCATTTAATAATGTTTTACCCTGAATTTGTCAAAGAGCTTTTGATTCCCAAGAGCTGGTCAAATGGAAACAGAAATTTTGATTCATTATTTTCCCACTTTCTCTGCAACGTCTTTGCAAGTCAGCCTGGACTGGGAAATTATTTCAAGACCTAGAGATGAAAATTGTTCAGTGACAGAACAAATCCCTTTTTAGAAAGGAGCAAGAAGAGGTGGCCTCCTCAAATTTGTCTGTGGGATCCATCATCCCTAAGAAACCAGGATAGGCCAGGAATGGAGTTGGGAAAAAACCTAAAGAAAAGAAATACCCTCAAAAGCCCACAGGAGATATAAAAAACCAAACCAAAACAAAAAAGAAAAAGGCTGGGGTGGGACAGAAATATCTGCGAAAGAAAGAAGTCTCCAATGATTGTTCAGCATATCATATTACTTGATGATTTCTTTCTGGAGAATTCTACCCCCGATTCAAATTCCTGGAAGCACTTTGGTTTCCTGCTCACTGCTCCCCCAGCCCATAGGGTATCCCACCAACTTGGTGCACCATCTCTGGGGATAATAAACAGCTCTTCTCAATGGTGCTCCTTCACTCCCTTCCTATGGTTTTCTATGTTCACTTTTACCTATTGCTATTTCATAACCAAAGGTAGCTGTGGAAAATTATCTTGTTTTGACTCTTTACAAGGAGAAGGGTTTGGTGAACAGTGAAAGAATCAAGGGAAAGAAAGTTTATGGGAAAGTCTCACTGGTAGGGAAGGGAGAGGAGAAAAGTCCTTTCTCAGGACACCAGTCTGTATTTGTCCCTACCTTCACAAACGCATCCTTGGTGGACCTCAGGGCAATAAAAGATGCTGGTTGGCACAGAAGTGTCCCATCTTCAAGCTCTTGCGGGAAACGTGATCCTTTGGAAACTTTCCCTGGTAGAAAAGAGAAACCCCACACCACAACGCACAGTTTTCTTTATGAGACTGAGCTTACAAAGGATCTAAATGTGGGTATACACCTTCCAACCAAGAGCATGGTGGCTCCACAGAGCCCTCTTGCCCTTCCCTCACTCCTTTTGTGGCTACAGGACAGGGTTCTGGCCTCAGATACACAAACCTAGAAGAAATCAGGTGTGATTTCTGGCCTGAGGCAAAGCACATCTCAACAAGATGCAGCTGATCCCACTTAGCAGCTGGGGGACCTGTTTGCCAGAAAATGGACTGATGGCATCAAGTATTTTCAGCTGTTAAATGCCACGTCTTTAATACTCCATGCTGGTGAAGCATTCCCTCTGAAACCCTTAACTCAGTAATAGCTCAAAGTCTCATGCCAATGTACGACAATCAAAATGAGCTAAATATCAAGCAGTTCCTTTATTTAGGCTTCGTACCCCCAGCAAGACACTTCCCAAAGTTACTGCAGGGAGTGGGTCACAACAAAATCAGGTCTTGTTTGTCCCCAGCAGTGGACAAACTCACAGCTTCCATCCTGCTTTAATCCTCCAGTTCTTCACAGCGACCATAGAACAGTAGAGATATCCCATATTCACTGAGCACACTGCTTTTTCATTAGCAGTGACAGGCATTTACGTCCTTTCCCGTAGAAAAGAGAGAGGACAGACACATTCAAGGTTGTCATTTACGTTGGCAAACACAAACATACAGGGAAATGCTTCAATTTAGCGGCATCACTGTGCAACTAGGAGTTTTAACTTGTCTTACGATAGAAAAAGAAGCACAGTACATGGGAAATGTTATAATGACCTGATGAGAATAGTGGAACAAATTACCTTGAAACAGCTATTTCACAGTTAACATTTTCTTACTTCTTATTTTCATGTTGCCATCCAATTTACTTCTTTTTTTCAACCAATACTTCAGGCTATATCTTAAAACGCAGGCAGGCGTGTTGATATTATGACACTTCCATTCAATACCTAACAAATTGGGACTCTTCCCTGAGCTGGACTTCCTGGCACATTATTGCAATCATTGTGATAAATAATTGAATCAAGCCTATTATCCAAGTAACAGGGTTTATGCATATTTGTCTTTTTACTACAAGGTAACTAACTCTTGAGTTTGAATTAATGATGCCTCTGGAAATCTATTGTACATCTCAATATGTGAAGAATACTTTTTCCTCTGTTCAAGATAGTGAGCCCTCCGAGTAGCAAAATAAATGCAATATGAGATTAGAAATACGTCTTCAGATTCAGCTGGAGTTTCATGCTTATCCTCTATTAAAAACAGAGCTGTCAAATGAAAGCTGCGGGAGGAATATTGTACAGAGGGAAGCGGCATAGATTATTAAAGCTACAAGCTGAAAATGAGAGACAGCATCAGCGAGAGAGAGCAGAGCAAGAGCACATAAATGCGTAGCGGGATACATGGGATGGCAGTCCCCTGTTACTCCTACTTCCTGGCGAAGGTTTGTTTTGTCATAAATAAAGTTGAAAGCTCCCTATAAATCCTGCACATCTCTTGCTACCCAGCAAGCAGTACATTTTGAAAAGCCAACATGTGTTTTGCAAGAGCTGGAGCTCTGGATCTTCAGTCCGGTTAGAAAGCGTTGGTGTCAGATCCCAGCTCCTGTAGCCAGAGCCTGCCTCAGCTGCAGGGCTCCTCATGCAGATTTTCATTTGGAGCTTTGCTCCTGAGCCACAACCTGCCACCCACCAGGTACTTCCCTGCCTCTGAGGTCAACATTGACATCCAACACGAGGTCACCAGTCATGCTTCAGCTCTACCTATCACAGAATCACAGAATTGTAGGGGTTGGAAGGGATCACTTGGAGATCATTTGGTCCAACCCCCTGCCGAAGCAGGGTCACCCAGAGCAGTTGCACAGGAGCATGTCCAGGTGGGTTTTGAATGTCTCCAGAGGAGGAGACTCCACCACATCTCTGGGCAGCGTATTCCAGTGCTCTGCCACCCTCAAAGTAAAGAAGTTTTTCCTCATGTTGAGACAGAACTATCTGTGTTCCAGGTTGTGTCCATTGCCCCTGTCCTGTCTACATAAAGGCAAGGTCAAAGACAACGCTGTGGGAAGCTCATGAACCACACAAGAGTCAGCTTGAAGAAAGAGATGAGGACATGGAAGGTTTTCCTTCTGGTTTTACACAAGTTTCCAAACTGAAATGAAGATGCTTCTGCACAAGCTTCTTGGATGTCACAGGTTTTGCATCTCCTCCCTGCACATCGGAGCAGACACTGTGGGTGAAGCAGCTGCCCCAGCTCTGCCACCAGCAGAGCCACCTCCCAAGGACACCACAGAGCCCAACCAGGCACAACCACAGCAGCTATTGCTACTGAGCCAGAGCCAGAGGTAGCAGGACCCCAGTCGCGTTCAAAACTCAAAAAAGAAAAAAGCATCGAAGTTTAAAGAAGTATTTTGATCAGTAAAACTGGAGTTTCTCCTATTCTGTGGTTCCAAGACGCATTCACATGCATATTAATGAGGTGATTTGCAAAAATCTGCTTTTATTAATGAAGAGCATCTCAATTGCATTTCATGCCTTAAAAAAGACAAACAAAAAACCTGTTACAGAGAACTGCTTAAATATGGCTTCAAACAGAACTCTATCCCAAGGCACACAGGAGATTTGTTTTAATTATTTCATCAGTTTTAAGTAAAAGTAACTGTGTGCAAACAATGGGTCTTGAGGGAAATCCCCAGAACCAGCTGCAGTAAAACAGTCTGCCCAGGCTTTTTACTAATTCTTTTGGTTCTCATACATGTCTATAACAGAGCCATTAACAGGTACATAGGAGAAACAAGAAGTACAGTTAAACAAACTGGAAAAAAGAAGTGTTGTACCATGAAAAAGAATCAAGTGTGAACCTAATTAGTAGCTATTCAGGGCTTAAACCCATAAAATTCAGTATTAATTGAAAACATCTTGTAGCCTAAGGATCTTAAATGAGATTCTCAGCCAAATTGTTGTGCCATGATAGACAGTCATGATGATTGCGGCTTCCTCAGACCTCAGGCCCTCGTTGTTAATCATGAATTCTGACAAACAATGACAACAATTTAAATTCATGACTAGGATTAGCCATTTCGTCCTGAACCGCACAGGAGGGCACAGAGTGGAGACATCAGACCACATATTCAAAAGTTTCCCCAGCCCAAGGAAGGAATTTTCTTTGGCATTTTTGGGCTGCTGCCATATTCTTACGTTTTTCAAAAGGGTGTTCAGGGGTTGTGCTTGGTGCTTATTCTCAATAGCCTTTTTCCAAATACAGACATCCCTCCCTCCTCCACGAGGTGCTCAGAGCAGCGTGGATGAGAGCGATAGCGCTGGAGCACTTAGAATCAAAATCTCAGCTCCCAAGTGCTCTCATGTGCTATTTTGTCAGACATGCAGGACCCAGTTTTGCTGAAATAACAAATTAAAGAGGCAATAATTCCTTCCCAGACAGAGTTTTCCCATTCTGAAGCATAAAATAGCAGCCCATCATTAGCATTTAACCATTTCAATACATTCAAAGCAATGGAGTCTGTTTAGTTTTTGCTAGATCCTGACAGTCTGGGCGTTTGCAAAGCCCTGTCAGAGTGACTGTCTGAGATGCTCAGCTTGCATGAAAGCCTGCTTTTCAGCTGATTACTTCATCACGTTATTTACCTTTGACTGCCCACAAATTACACAAACATCGCAAAGCAATACAGCATGCCTCAAAATGTCATAACCCTTTTTCCTTCTAGTATATCCTTTGAAACAGAAAATGGAAAAATCAATACGCTTAGATCAGACAGTCTGAATTTGCAAAGTCTGGACATGCATGAATTTTAGTCTAAATGGCACATCCCCTCCTGGATCGGCTGTATTGTACAGAAATCCCTCTGAACAATCATTTTTAATTAAAAGGTGTGCTGGAAGTTGTAACTACCACCTCGAGTAAAGCTCTCTGGGTCTTTAAACTGATGGTTAATTCATCCCCGTGCGCGAGGGCTGGCACGTACTGATGGGGCTGGCGAGCAGCTATTTTGAAAGAATAAACACTGCAACTTCTTTCTTTTCCAAAAGG
>JAOXNO010000003.1:13133445-13161231 GCA_028565335.1 Limnodromus scolopaceus
GCTGGCACGTACTGATGGGGCTGGCGAGCAGCTATTTTGAAAGAATAAACACTGCAACTTCTTTCTTTTCCAAAAGGAGGTGTATGTTTCTCAATTAGGCGTTTCTGTACAGTTTTGGGGATGGCCAACCGATAATTGAAGAGCAAACAGGAAAAAAAGCTCAACTTTGACTGATCACCATCAAAGATACATCCCCCAAAGTTTTCCTTCATTTACTACATTCCCTTGTCCTCTATAGGGACACTTCAGGTAAAGTCATGGACTTGCCTCTATGCACATCATCTTAAAACCTACAAATGCAAATGAGTGCATTTTTTTGAAAGGGCTTCCTTATGTATAAAGCAGAAACGCACCTCAACTTGCAGATATGTGGAGAATCAGATCTAAACTGGTGTCTTTTCCAGCCCTCCTGATGATCCTGGCAGCATCTCACAATCTCCGTCTTCCCAAGAGCAGGTGAGAAGAGGATGCAACCTGCCGTAGCAATGCTCCCTGCAGTTCAGTCCTGGCTAGAGGGTGGAAATACTGCTGCCATCTCTCCTTGTGTCACTAAATAAGGCTTATAGCTCAAAATTGCCTTTTGGACTTTTAACCACGGTTAAAGAATCCAATATAACTGCAGCAGCAGCACCTGCCTCTCCCTGTGTGTGGGTCGGTGGAGTGCAAGCTTCTGAACAGAATGAGTTAACAGTAAATATATCGAGAATTCAGTTTGTTACTTGGAAATAAAGCCCACATTTTGTCAAAACTCTGCCTGGAGTGAAAAGCAACTGAACTTCCATTTATCAGCTCTGATTGCTACGGACACTTTGTGCCAATGCTCCAGCACTCTCTGCAGCAGTTCACCGTGGTGGGAGTCTACATCAAGGTCTCTGCTTAATGGATGCTCTCCATGGAGCAGACCCAGCAGCCTCAGGCATATTTTCTTTTCTTTTTACGTTTCTTGACAATGCTTCCACACAAAATTAGGAAAAACGTGGTGAGAACCTGATAAGCATCGCTGTAAGGGCTCCGTACGCTGCTCCAGCTGCTCTGAAACGGGGCACTGTTTCCTTCAAGGCTGCTTTGAGTGGAGTATTTGCAGGCAACGGACTATAAACGATAGCTTATTCACTCAAAGACCACAAATGCTGCAAGGCCTCACCATGTTCAGATCATCTCTCTCTATCTCTGTTGAGCTTTCCAGTATTTATCTCTTTGCAGACGTCTGTGCACACACCGGCTCTCACAAGGCTTAAGGAGGAGCCATCAACCGCCCTTTGACAGCGATGAAGCAGGAAGCCTGGAAGGGTTTCACCTGCTTGGTGACAGGACAAGGCAGGGATTTCTGTATTGAATATATTTTTTTATTTTAAAATAGCATTTCTGTTTTAAAGCTCAGATACTAAAAGAATAGATAATGGAAATATCCAGAATTCTTGAAGATGGGAAGAACAGCTTGAAATATTAAACCCAGAAGATATGGGTCTACGTAATAAAAAGGGTTGCTCTCTCCATCATTCCCTAAAGGTTTGAGCCAGGTCTGGGTTCTCAAAGCCCATCTAATGCCCATTGACACCAAGTGCAGTCACAAGCTCCTCTCCCTTGTTCAACACAGGAACCGGAGCTGATGGTAGCAGCATTCCTCTTTTATTTCCTATCCTAGCAGACCAAGCAGCAGCAGAAATCCAAGCTGCCTTTTTTCTTCTCTCAAAAGGTTTTAAACATCTCTCTCAAGAGTATCTAACCACTGTCTTCAAGGCTGTGCTGTATCAGGACACTTTGTTAAAGCTGTTTTATTCCATTAGGTTTGTTGGTTAAACTTGTATTATAAAAGGAGGCTCTCACTCTTCTTGAACAGGAATTCTTTATCTAGGAAATGGAGACACGTTACAGAGATGTTGGAAGGAGCATTACAGGCAGGGAGGTAGTCAGATAAAATAGTAATACGGAATGTATAAGTATTTGAAGATTATCTTTTAGTTATATATTACTTACTATTCTGTAGGTCCTATGAAAGTGTTTATCCTAAATCAGCCCATTGCAAGTTGTATTGGAAAAGCAATATATGTGATTGAGATATGAGAGGTAACAAAGCATCTGCAGATCCCAGAGCTGCTAGAATCTGATTGATAAAATTTAATATTTCTGAGGAATAAAACCAGTCTCTATTTGCAGTCTGGGTGATTTTCTTTTTATCTGCTCTACTTTCATTGCAGACAATATGACTTAGATTCCGATAAATTATTGAATGAAATATCCATGATGTCCACATGAGCTTCTTCATTCTTTGGTGTGACAAAAAATAAGAAGTTACAGGTGGAGGCTTGGAAGGAAAAAAAAAGTACTGAAGTAAATGATTTGGAATAAATGACTGGCTTTTTAGAATAAAAATAATGAAATACATTGATTAGTTATTTGCAGTGAAGGTTGATTATGTCTAATACAAAGCTTTTAAGGTACAAGATAAACTTCTCTATCATGTAGCTTATGTTCAAGAAGGACAAACAGTCTGTGTCGTTGGTACCTTCCATGGAGTGAAAGAACAAGGGCACAGGCACAGCTTTTCTCAAGAGGCAAATCACACCTGGTACCGAGAATGTGCGGAGATGTAACTTCTCATTTCTAAATGCTCCTGAAAGAACAACTAATGACATATACCACACCTGCAATCCCACTTAGAACATTCACATTCAAAAATCCTTTACATCAATCACTTGAGTAAATCTTCAAATTCCCATTGGAATGAAGTCTTTGATGGCTTTGCAGCTGGAATGAGAGGAGCTGTGGCTGCCCCATCCCTGGGAGGGGTTCAAGACCAGGTTGGATGGGGCTTTGAGCAACCTGGTCTGGTGGGAGGTGTCCCTGCCCAGGGCAGCGGGGTGGGAACGAGATGGTCTTTAAGGTCGTTTCCAACTCAAACCATTCTATGACTCTATGAAAGCAGTGGTGTCTGGGGATAACAAATAGTAATTCTGTGCTGGATCAAGGTCTCCAAAGGGCTGGGCAGGAACTGGGGAAGGGCTGAAATATTCCTGGACGTATTTGTTGCACATTCTTGACAGTCTTCGGGAGCTCTCTCTTCCTTGCCATTTTTTTATTGTATGTGTTATGAGTATAGATTATTATCTTGTTGGTAGAAGCATTATAAAAAGAAATTAATAGCCTGCAGTGGGAGGTCAAGGTCCAAGGGAAGGGGTGAGTTCATGAACCATCTCCATGCACCCTTGGAAACCAGGGTTCTGTGGGAGCACAGGCAAATAAAAATGAAAGAAACCAGTTTGGTGTAAGAGTTAACAGCTCTGCAAAGAGGTGGTTTGACACAGGGAGCCAGGGCCATCTCCGGTGTAAGTCAGTCAAACCGGTATAGTTCTGGCAGGGATAAATCTGGCCTGTGAGATTTAGGCTGGAGAGAGAAATCTGTTTTTAAGAGCACTCCAATCTGGAGAGAACTTATGCAGACGGCAAAGTGACTCTGTGATGACAGGTGACAAATGAACTCTGCCGTGACAAGTGAGAAAACTGTTCAGGAATATAAAATATTAAAAATATATTTCTTACATCCCCCTCCCTTTGAGAGGGTCAGATCCTCGTGTATGCCTCTGGTCTGCAGATGGGGTTTGGAGCAAGAGCCCTAAGGCTGCATCAACACTTACTGCTCGCTGCAAGTCCCGTGTTCGGTTCAGAAGAGAGCGTTAATATTTTATGCTGCTAACTCTGTAAAAAGGAAAAAAAAATAACAAAAACCAGCTGTAGACCAGCAGTACAGCTTCATGGCATATGTTCCTTTACACCGGGTTTCTTGAAGCATGAACAAAAAAATAAAAATCAAGTCAGACAAGGATTCCCCCTCCCACCCCCACTCTCCCTCTTTAATTTAACTGTGACCTTCCTTTTTTTCCTCTAGAGAAGCTTGATATTACTTTGTAAAGGGCATTTTCAGTCTTTAATTGAAAAAGACAATCAGGCTGTGGCAGAAATTATTGTTCCCCACCTTGAAAATTAGTGCCTGGGTTGGCTATTCATGCCATTTAAGCTGAATTGAAGACCTGGGGCCTGTGTGCATCCTAATGTGTAAATTACAGTTCCTCTCCCCTTAGAAGCTCCAAAGCAATTTAACTAAATAAAGGAGCCCTGATGAAGGTCCTTGGTTGATTATGCAGCTTTAGAGAAGGACAAGACCCAGTGATTGGGCTTTTCCCTCTCAGTTTGGCAGACTCTCCGTTGGGGCACTGAGGAGCAGGGCTCTCCTGGTGGCCTTCATTAGGAGGAAGGAGAGGACAACTTTCTCTTTTAACAGTGAGATGTAATGTTCACCTCAAGTGGAAATCTAGAACAAAAGTGAGAATTATAGTTGATTTTTAACCTGTCCTGGTGAAGGGAAGCAGGTGGTGATGCTTCAGGCTGAAGCATCTTCAAGTCCTACAGACCCTGTGATGGCTCATGTGTGCTTCAAACGGGGAAGGAGCAGAACTCAGTAGGTCTTCAGTGGAAAATGCAAGGATTTAAAAATCAGGAAATGGGAAACGCTAAGCAGCTTTCAGACACCTTAATTAGAGATAACACCGCTCTTAATCTCAGAATTGAATTCATAGAAAATCAATTAGAACATTTAAAAAATTGAGATTAGATGGTAAAGGGAAAAGATTAATGTATTGACACGATTATCAAGACAAAGGAACTGTCAGAGGGTTTGTTTAGCGAGTTTACTACAGTTCTGAAAGCTGAAAAAGGAGTTTACTTGCCAGTGAAAGTTGTAGGAAATGAGATTAACTGTTCCTTTGGGAGATATTTGGAGAAAGACAGGACAGTTCCATAACACAGCCTGTTGGTAACCAAGCTGCAGGAGGCTGGTGCAAGTCTCCTGCAAGGTGATTCAGGAGAAGGAAGAGACATGGCTGGATGTGCAGGAGGTCTTTTGGAACAGTCTGAACAGATGATCACAACCTTTTGGCAACAGGCACGATCTAAAAAGTGTTTTAGCCCAATAAAAGTTTGGGACTTGATGTATGTGAAAGAAGAAGAAACAAAACCTGGCCAAGTAGGCGACCTCCCAGAATTTGAGATTATTTAAAAGATCCATTAAGTTCCAGTTTTTCCTATTTGTGGCTATAACAGACTGGATTCCTCCAAATCGGGCGCTGAATTCAGACCCACACTTAGTAATGGGCCTCCTAATTCATTACAGTCAGTGGCAAGTGACGGTAACTAATTGTAGACTCATAACAGAGGTGTTAGAAATGCTTATAGGAAATCATAACCATGAGCTGCTTCTAAAAACTGCTGAGGTTGTAATTTATATCCCATTTCCCTGCAAGAGAATTTCTATTGTGATACATCACATCCAGTAACACCAGTCATATTGCAATATATCAAAGCCAATAAGAGAAACAGAAGAAACTGGAACAAATGTGATATATCACAATTTGACACAGCCACATGGAAATGGGAAGAATTTTATTGATTTGTCCTCGGGAGCATAGCTAATTTGTAAAGTGCTCTTACTACTAATTCCTTAACATTCATCGCACATTTCAATACCAAGTAATTACAATTATAATATTTGGGATTATGTAATGACAAAACATTTATGAAAAAAAAAAATCAAAAGTTCAAGAAAGCATGAAATTACATTAATTCAGATGAACTGTTAGTAATTATGCAAGGTGATAAATTGGACTTTCTCTAATTGCCTGTAACAATTTCATATATTAAAACACCCCAGTTTCCTTATTTGCTCTTCGGTAACACAAAGCTGTCCTAGGCTCGTTCTTAAAATGGACTGGTTTGGAAATGCTAAACCTGTCCCTGAGCAGTTTAAGGAATTACAAACACATGATTGGGAGTTTTAATTTATTATTAGTGAAATTAATTCGTTGCTACTTGTGATTAGGTTTTTGTTCCTATCAGACATATTTAAGTAGTTCCCTAATCCCAGGAAAACTGATTGTGTCTTCACACAATTGCTGTGCAAGTTAAACCTAGAACTCTAACGATTTTAAGGCAGTTTTATATTAAAAAAAAAAATAACACAAAACAGATGTGTGGGTAATAGCGGTGGTGGTGGTGAAATCAGAAGATAGATATTCATGATACAATCGGCAATTCTGTCAGTGATGAACTTTAAAACACGAAAGAAAAAATACGGTGTGGTTGAACCTATTAATTAGCCTATTAATTAAGTATTTTAGCAGGAACTATTTGTGTATATCAGTTACAATTGGTTTCTATCCCAATAGATCATCACTTCAGGTGAACCCCTCACCCCTGTGGGTTTTCTTCCCTTCTCGCAGTGGCAGGTCCATACCCAGTAAAGATATGCAGATGGTCATCCTCATCCAAAACCCACAATTCTTCTCAACTTCTGTTTTTATGGTAATTGAATATCTGCTTTGAAGACCCGCAGGTCATCTCATTGACTGCCATCAATCAGCATCACTTCCATGACTCCAAGGGGTTATTATTGACAAAGGAAAGCCCTGGCCCATTCCTTCTCCCCATCTCTCCCTGGAAAGGAGCTAAAAGCATCCTTCTCCTCCAGTATTCCCAGTTACATCAGTTCCCTGTTGTCCTCTGGTTCAGTTTCTGCAAAAGGCCGTATGTTCTGCTCTTTCTGAGCACACACCTTTCTTGCTGAGGTCTGCAAATGTTTCCCAGCCAAAGATGATGACTTCTTGCCGCACGCAGCTGAGTCCATATATTTCCACTCTTTGCTGTGAAGAATCACTTTTTCACCAGAGCATTTGGCTTGGCCAACGTGCCTTCATTATCACATCCAGCTGATTAATTGTGCTGGACCAATAGTAACCTGCCAACATGCACGGTACTGGGGAAAAAGTTGGGTTTTTGTTAAAACTTGCAGCTGAGAGAGCAAATCAGTGTTGAAGAAACTTATTCATAAAGAGAGATAAATACAAAGAATGTAAGACATTATGTAAGGACGAGGTGATAATTTATTTATAGATCTCTGCTGAAACACCGAAGTTAGCAAATATACCATCTGTTAAATAGTTGTACAATTCCTAAGTGCATATTAGCAATCTAGAAGTGTGCCAAACACCTGATCTTAGCCATCTTATTTGATACTCTTTTTGACAAGCAACATTATGCCGTATTAAATTATGTCATGTTATGTTATAAAGCTCTGCTAGGTACCAGTGAGTGGAAGAAAAGTGGTTGTGCTCCATTGGTGTAAATGCCCACTCAGGGCAAAGAGAAGTGGTTTTGAGAACCGGCCAGATTTTCAGAATAACAAGAGCAAAGTAGAGTATCTACATTTATATTCATCTTCAGGTTATTTTTTTTATATATATATTTAACACACTTTAGACTGCAATTAATCATTGAAAATACACAACAACCTCACCAGGGGGGGAAAAATGGATGCAAAAAATGTTTTGGGCAAAAAGACTGCTTCCAGCCAAAAGAAATGTCATTTCTGAGGGTCCAGCTCTTTCCTCTCCTCATCACCCTGGGCTACATGACAAAAATAGACAATTTTATAACTCGTTATTGAATTCCATCTGAATGAGGTGTCATAATATTTCATAGGAGATGCTGCCTGCCTGGAGAAAGGGCCCAATAAAGATAACAACAGAAGTAAGACCAATTCCCCTAATGAGTTATTTTTACTCATTTTGTTTTGTTTTGCCTTTTCAGAGGTTTTTTTTTTAATATGCCATGATTCTTTATTACAGAGAGAGACACTGAATAAATTCATTTTGTACAATTATCTATCAAAGTCAACTTCAGATAGAAAAAAAAGATCATTCCTGCTTAGGCATACTACATATTTGGGGGTGGGGGTTTTTAAAAGATGCAACATGAAAAGCTCAGAGTCAAGCACTGGAATGGACCATCTAAAGAAAATGTCCCTGGAGGTCTTTAAAAAAGGGTTAAAATATTAGGAAGGACACAGCATACTCATACCATTCTGACATGGGCCAGACAAGTAGATTAAATGACCATTTATGTACTTCCATATCTACTTTTTTATACCTGTGACTCCCTAGCCAGCATAATGGGATGAAAATGTTGGAAAAGCTGGGAAAAGCTGAGCTGCTTTGTATTAACCAAACCTGCTGTGAAAGAGCTCAGATTCCTGCATACAGGTTTTGATACTCAATTTAAGGTTGAAAAATGTAGATTTAAAAGGCAAAGTCAACTTGTTCCCCACATATAATCATAGAATTATAGAATGGTTGGAGTTGGAAGGGACCTTAAAGATCATCCAGTTCCAACCTCTCTGCCCTGGGCAGGGACACCTCCCACCAGACCAGGTTGCTCAAAGCCCCATCCAGCCTGGCCTTGAACCCCTCCACGGATAGGACAGCCACAGCTTCTCTGGGCAACCTGGGCCACCCTCAGAGTGAAAAATGTCTTCCTGAGATCTGATCTAAATCTCCCCTCTTCCAGTTTGAAGCCATTACCCTGCATCCTATCACCACATGCCCTTGTGAAAAATCCCTCCCCAGCTTTCCTGGAGCCCCTTTAGGGACTGGAAGGGGCTCTGAGGTCTCCCCGGAGCCTTCTCTTCTCCAGGCTGAACCCCCACAACTCTCTCAGCCTGTCTTTATAGGAGGTCCTACTAATTCTGAAGTAGTGGATCCCATAAGAGACCTAGCAGTACTGCTAAGTCAGGGATACTTATCATCGTTTTAATGGAGAAACACAGACAGGTGATACAGCTTCTAAAATTAGAGTAAAAATGATACCATGACATATCGTGTCATTAAACTAAGAATTGCTACTAGCAACTTACGACTTTCCAAAATCTATTCCAATTTCAGAGTAAAGTATTACATAGTTAATTCTGAATTGTCATGAAAACCTTTCGCTACTGCTGCACTGTGCTTCCTTTTTTTTTTTCCCCTCCTTTCTTGGGTCTCATAACAAGTGAAATTTTGTTCTCAGCAAAAAAATAAGCCTGATTTACCAAAGCAGAAGGCATTGGAAACCAGTAGTTAGACTACATACATTTTCCATACTGCCTGAGAGTTCTGGGGTTTTCTTTTAGTGTAGAAACTACACAATCTGCATTGTATTAGTATCTCAAAAAAAGTGGTAGGAGAAGGAAATGTGACTATTTTTGTGCCTGAATTGTAAAATAGCTGAATGTTTTGCACCTTTCCAGTCTTTTTGCTATTTAACGTAATAAATAGGAAAATTTGAGGGTTTTTTTTTCCCCCCCATACAAAGCTGGCCCCTTCTCCCAGAGCACAAAGCCTCAGGGCAGCCAACCCAAGCAAATTTCCACCTACTGTCTTGACAGTTGACCCAGGGGCCGCTTTTCCACACAAAGATTTTTTGCTGGCCTTTTCCTTCTCAGAAAACACTTAACCCACGGGAAAGAAGAGAAAAAGGAGAAAGCGCATAGATTTTTGCAGGCTCAATTTTCAGATCAGGTAAATAAATAAATCCACACATTTGGTGACTGGACGAGTAAATACCTTCTAAGCATGAATCGAAATTCATGGTCGTATTACATCCATCCACTGTTTTCTTTTCCAATTAGTATTACAGGATGGAATAGAACTAAGTGATTTTTTTTCCTGGAGGTTTTTTTTGGCCTTTCTCATCTTTTTTTTTTTTTGTCCCTCAGGACTACCCAGACTGCAAGGCAGAGATCTAGCCAGCAGGCAATTAAGAGAACATCAGAGTTTAAAACACTTTCCCAGTGTATTGACAGGTACCATCTATTGTGGCTGTGACAGCACGAGGAGGTGCTACAGCTGCCTAATTCAATTCAGGCACCTCTGAGTAGACAATGTCTTCATAGGAGACCAATATACAGGAGATGAAGAGGAGGAAGAGAAAAATTAACTGTGTAAAGTTCAACTAAGGGGGAGAAAATTGATATATTGACATAAATAGCTGAGCCTGTACAGGTAGTAATCATTATTGCTTCGACCAACGAGAACTGTTTCTCTCTATTGAACTCTGGATCAGGTAGTTGTTCAGCTAATGAAAAATGGAACAATAGTTTGAAACCAGAATCTGCAGCAAGGTAAATAGAATAAGCTGAAGGCAAGCAGTATGACTTCCAGTATTCCATAGTGATGACACTATGAAATAAAGATTTTTAAGGGGAAGCTGATAGTGTATATTATATTAAAGTACATTTTTGATGTATTTAAAGCAATCATTTCCCAAAGTACTCTGACAAAAGTAGTATGTCTCCTCATTGGGATGAGAACTGAATCAAAAAGTAAATAATCAGTTTTTAAAGTACATCTATTGTGTCAGGGTTTGTAACTGAATTATTGTTTAAAGGGAATAAGATTGATAAAAATACTTTCACATCTTGGTGAAATGCAAGAAAGCTGAAGAGACAGAGTGTGATCTTAAAAAATATAATGAATAACTATGAAATTCACCTATGGGAGATAGGCATGGTAATGTTTACACAGGAGATTTCCCCAAACCTTCATGATTCCCTAATGATAGCATCCTCTTTCTTCCCTTTAAAACCAGAGCTAACATTTGTTTGAGTCAAAATATATCTACTTACCACAGCCAACTCTAGGACAGAACAGACTCATTAAGAATACAACATACTTTTATCATCGTATAAACACCCATTCTGTAGGAGTCCTGATGATATTTAATTATTATTTGTATACATAGAAGAGCACACCTGCTTTTTATTTCCATAAAAAAGGAAACAATTCAAAATGCTTTTTTCCTACTCATGTAGATTAAATGTCTAATAAGTTCCAAAAGACAAAGCTAGAAAAAGTGATGGAATGATACACTTGCTTTGCAATTAGGAATTGTAAACGCAAACTCACGGGGTTAAAATGTAACTATAAATAAATAGTTCACGATTGCCAAAGGACTAGATACTGGCTTGGACAAGCTATTTTTCCATACAAGGTGGCAACCCGCATACTGAGATTATTTGATGCTGTTGAATACATGAACATGTTTCTGAGTTACATAAACTGTGCATAGCTTGGGGTGCAGGTAGAAATCTGACAGCTAATAACTGGCTCTTGTTTTCTCCTTCCCTCTCAAGATCTTGAAAATTTTGAAACAAAAACAAGAAGCACGGTGTCAGTCAGAGAAGGACAAGGAGTGGTTCTGCTCTGTGGTCCTCCACCACATCACGGAGGTACGATGAACAGCCCTACCTTGGGTGTCAGTTCCCTGCTGATGAGCACTGAAATTTATTTGTGTATGAAGGGTATGGTTTTACAACAAATTTGCATTTGTTTGGATTTGGGTGGTGAGACTTTGGCCCAGGTTGCCCAGAGAAGCTGTGGCTGCTCCATCCCTGGAGGGGTTCAAGGCCAGGCTGGACGGGGCTTTGAGAAACCTGGTCTGGTGGGAGGTGTCCCTGCCCAGGGCAGGGGGCTGGGAACTCAATGATCTTTGAGGTTCCTTCCAACTCTAACTATTCTGTGATTTAATTTCTTTAGAGGACATGGGGGTTTGCACTTCTTAAGGAGCCCTAGTTTATTTTTCTGTGGTCACTTGAGGGACTAGAACACATCATTGCTCTGTGGGTATGACACAAGGAAAGAAAGCGTGGAGGTCTAAAGGTCATCTCCTGACATGACTGGTTATCTCGGCCCCTTCACCCATATGGAATGGAAGAAGAGCAACCAACAGCAATTCTTTATACATTAAAACCACTCAAGGTCTGAGTGACTTTTGGTGCTTGCTATTTCCATGCTGTAATTTGAATCCTGCATTTTACGTAGTAGATTTGTCATCAAAAATTTTTCTTTTCTTGAATACCTGATTCTCTCCTTCCTGAGAATCGTAGAAATCATAGAAAAATTATATTGGAATGGACATCTGGAGAGGTAAACTCTCTGATCAAAGGAGGTTGATTAGATCAGGTTGCTTGATAATTTTCAATGCTTCAGGTAAAGAATGAAAAGGATTTTTCTGGGGAATTGATTTGGGAATTCCGTGTATCTGTTGCCATTACCTACTGCTGCTTCTTCACAATAAGGCTATTTTTGAGGTAGTTAAGGTAAGGTCCAGGTGACAAGCAATGAATCAGTTACATACAGTTAGTTATACAGTTAGCATAATGTTTCAGACTTTTCATCTAAGACAACCCTCACCATGGGGCACATTTTTCCTTATCCTCTTTTTAATAGATGCATTACCACCTCCAACATCAGCATTTACAGGGCAATACAAAGGCTTGAACATGGATGTACACAGCTGCTGTCATTTTTTCTTAACACTTTTTGTACCTACCAGAGGTGAGAAGCTCTTGAGTGATCTTTTGATACTTATGTTTTTCTCCCCAACATAGACTCTTGCAAGTTTTGAGCCATATACGTTCACAAATCTCCTCCAGGGCTGTTAGAACCCAGATCAAAACTGCTTCAGATCTTTTGAAGTCTGGAGTAAGAACCATGGTTTCCTAACATAAATAGCTGAAGGTGATTGGAAATTTCACCCTGGAAAAGGAAATGTTTATTAAAAAAGAAGATATATCAATAGCAGAGTTACCAAATTGTCTTGTTCTGGATTGAAAGAATCAGCAGTTTTTAGATGACTCAAGCCCTGCTTTCAGCAGGAGTGACCACATACCCAGAGGCTCGGCAGTTTTCTGAGTGCTGGCACCAACATCCTGCTCTCAGCAACATCTCCTCAATTCTTCTTACAGAAACAGAGTTATAAGACAAATTCCCATGAGAAGGTAAATAGTGATCTATAAAGGGGATGCAGTATATCAGAGATGGAGAGAAACCCATCAATCAGTTTAAAGCCCGCAAGTCTTGAACAGAGAGGAAATGTCAGTTCACTTAGTGTTTACAGCCATATGAAAGAAGTATATAATCAAGGAAATGAAGTGAAACCTGGTCCTTAAGGGCAGAAAAGGCTTGAAAGAGCTCCTGAAATGTATCAATGGGACAGAAGAAAGACAACACATCCATCCTTGAGTCAGTAAGCTATATGTTTCCCTCTTGCTGTAGGGCAAAATTATGATTTGACAAATAGGAATGAGCAGAAGAAGAGATTCAGAGCAAATAAATAGTTAACAAGTGAGTTCACCCTGGATTAATTGAACTGAGAAAATGGTATCCATGAGCAAAGCCTTTGCCACAGCATTTCTTAAGCTGGAGATGTGAGCTATTGACCAATATGCCTGAAAAATACATTATCCAAAATAACAAGTATCTAGAGACCAGAAGCTGCATTCTTTTGTCATCCATAAACACTGTATTTGTGATCCAAAAATTACATGCCATAGGGATGATGTACATGGTGTGAACTATGATAAGTTCTATACTGCCTCAGGATGCTTAGGAAGTTGTTTTATTGAAAAGGATCATATGCTTAGTTCTGTTTTTAATCGAAACCCTTGCGTCTGACTCCCAATACCTACCAAAGAAAGGATTACTAGCATCACACATGGCTTCTGTTCCAAGTGTTCTGCACAGTACTTTAAATGTGACAGAAATTATTTCAATATTGAAGAGTTTGGAAGATACACCATACCAGCAGGAAAAGCATTGCTTTTCCTATAATATCATGAGTATAACAATACAAGCTGTATAATGTGTTCTGTACATGAGGAAACAAAATTGCTCTTAGAATTTCCTGTGCAACTGAGTAGATACAGCCTATGCCCAATGCAAGTCTTCTGCCAGTCTGAGCATCTACAAGGAAACTGAGGTTAAATATTTGGGTAGAAAACACTGACCAGGCTCTTTGAAAAGAGGTTACCCATGTCATTGAGAAGACACCCAAGAGAGCCAGAGCCCTCCATGCAGTCCTTCCTGTAGACCAGCTGCAGCTTTCCATGGAATGAGCCATTTCACAGACCTGGTCCTACCCATACATCACACAGAATGAAGAGGAACACAGCCCTGGTGGTTACTGGTTCCTTTGACTTGAAGGAAAACTGAAACTGTACAGCAGTTACTCAAAACAGCTATCTTTAATACAATTATTTTGAAATAGGATGGTGCAGCTAAAGCCTCCTGCATTCCTGCTAACCTAGAAAGTGTGTATTTGCTTCTAGCAATAGAAGAGACAAAAAGACAAGAACCTAAGAAAGCAAAGATTTTTTTATTATTTAAAGTTTCTTCCCATATAACAAGAAGTAGAAATAGGTAGATAGATTGAGAGCTCAAGAAGTATTTCTTTCTACCTCTCACTACAGAGACCAGCATGTTACCAAACTTGCCTAACCCTATACCACAAACAGTCTGAAGTTGAGTTCTCTGCTACATTCACAGGAAAGCAAGCTCTACAGTTATCACTTGATCACTCAGTGGTTTGTCATACGCTGGCAATCCTTTTTGGCATGCGAGGTACTCAAAATTTTTAAAGCTTAAATAACTCAAACTTAGTTTTCTGACAAGAGCAGCTATGCTACTGCCTGCTTTGCACTCTTCTTCACTAAGAGTGAACTAATAGCTTATTTTTCCTGTATAAACAAAAATAGGTTATCTCACTATAATGAGGGATAAAGAATGTATTAGGCAGCTAAGCAATAAAAAGCAAGAAAGAAGTTCAGAAGGGCTGCTCTAACATCTTCAGACCTTAAACTTAAGCCTTACAGAGCTGCTGTTAAAGATCTACTGAAGTCTCTAACAACAAAAGAGAACCTACTCTATGATGCTATGAACAAATATTAACACTTCTAATAAAAAAACAAGCCCAGGAAAGAAATAAAAAAAGACTCACCTTTAAAGGCATAGTTTATGTCTTAAACCATGCAGTCTATTAACAAATTTGCAGTTAATAAAAAAAAAAAAGCCACAGCCCATAATTAGCTTTTGAAAGACAGAACAAAGCAGCCCCATGTTACCTGACCCAGCCCAAACCCTTAATTTCCTCTTCCAGCCCCTCCTCATCTATTTATGCTCCAGCCTCAGCTGTTGTTATTTATGGGGCTCATTAACACACCTTATAAAGTTCAGTGTGTGACTGTTCCCTGCTTGTTAGTGAGGCTCTGGGGTGCAGAGGTGAGGATGTAAGCTGTACATCTTTCTCTGGGAGGTGTCTTTTCTTTAGCTTAAGTTCTTCAGGTCAGCAGTTTGCCTTTTCTTTTTTCTCCCTACATAATCAACCTATAGCACTTTCTATAGATGTAGCAAGTAGAGAAAAGCATGTAGGAAAGAGGAAAAAAGTCTGAAGAAGCTTTCATTTTTATAGGTATATATGAGCTTGACCCTTCTATGATTAAGAAGCTGCTGCCTAAATGGTAATACTTGACACAAAGCTGTGGGGTGGACTGTTATTCATTTATTTTCTTAAAAGCACAGCCTGATGTAAGGCCTGTTTCCTTCGTGCTGGCTCCCTGCAGAGCTTTAAGGAAGCTGCTAATCTCATTAGGAGCAGCAGGATCAGTCATGCATTTGCATTTAGTTGTGTGTAAGAGCTGCTGGGGTTTGAAGCTGGGATGCTGAGTCTGGAGGCTTTTCTCTGTACTAACATTGCTATACCAAGGCTACAAAGAAAAAAGCAACTGGAAAATGCTCTTAAGGAAGTGGGAGCCCTTTGGACCTGCTTGGTGAGGGAATATGCCAGCTCCTCAGCCAGCAGAAGGATGGGGAAGGAGATGGACAGGAAAGCAGGAGATGGGAAACCGTGGAGAGGATGAGCTGAGCAGCGCTGCCTTGTGCAAAAGGGTCTTTGACATCTGCCTGAGATTGGTTCTGCATTTTATATTGAACAGTCACTTGATAAAATGCATCATCTTAAAGTGATGGTTTGAAGTTTATCTCCCCTTATAAAGCCGAGTGCCTTAGTCCTGGGTTTAGAGTCCTTTTCAGCTCCTATTTCTCCACACTCCTATGAATCTTTAATCCTTTCCTGCTAGCTCTGGTGGGAAGGAGAGTCTCTTCCCCGAGACGAGCCCGTAGCTGTTCTCCTGCAGAATGAGCAATATTGATTTGAATTTGCTGGGGGTGAGGAAAGCACTGAAATGTTATATTCCCTGGACTAGTGTATCAGGAGTGATTATCAGCTGCTCTTCTTTCCCAGCTCTGAAAGAAAAGGCTCCCAGCTGATGGGTAGGTGATGCTCTCCTGCCGGGCCAGGCTCTGGGCTTGGCTGGGAGGTGAGGTGGAGTTCACCTACTTTTATGGGGCTCTGGGGTAATGAAGGGTGACTGACACCTCATAGGCACCTGCCTTAGATTGCAGAGATCACAAATTACTTGTGTAAGAGCTTTTATTCTGAAGCACTTGCATAGCAGTCTCTGAAAGTCAATAATTCTGAGACTGTCACAGGTATGTTGAAGTGTGATCCCAACCACTTTCTGTCTCAGAAATCCCGTGATTAAATGGAAAATAAACTAGTAAACTAAAAAAATAATTATAACTTTATTCGTTCCTCCGTAAAATAGCTGGCAGCAGCAATTTTCAAGTTCATTTTAGCTAGACTTCATTAGCAGGGTGCTGTCTTTTTATAATTTTCCTTCCATGCCTCTACTACCTTCTGTTCAGCATTGCCTTCACCAGACTCTTCCCAGCTCCTGATTTACTCATGCAAATGAATGTAACCCTAAAAGCGATAGCCATGGGCCTTTTACTGCTTTCTTTTTGCTCATTCGATGGGTCTGCTCCACATCTATTTATTCAAAGTGAACCCAAAATGGAAATGTTTAAGTAATAGTAGCTTTTTTTATAACACGGAGTTTTCTAGCCTATTACGTCTGTTGATGTTGTCAATTAACTTGCTAAGAAAAGATTTTGTGTAAGGGAGTAGGCTGCTGGTGTTAAGCCTTAGAAGACAAAAAAAGTTTGAGCTCCAAAGTTTGGTTCCTTTCTCTTGAGGTTTCATCCAACTCCCATTGAAGTCAATTAAAATTAGGGTTTCTACAGAGTTTAGTGGAGCTGAGTTAGGCTCTAGGCAAGTATGGCCTGCGGATTGGTAATGATGAACCCGCACTTAGAAGAGCGGTAGTATTTATATCCCTCATGTTGGGGGCAGGGGGAGGATTTAACTATGAAAAGGAAGGGCCTGTACTTGTTCCCAGTTAGTGGGAAAATTCATCAATAGACCCCCAAGGCAGTGGTGGAGCACAGAGAGGGAGAGAGTAACAGAAACTTTGGAAGATAAAGTCAACTGGAACCTCCTGAGAACTGAAATCAGGATAGACAAAGACTGGCCCTCTTTTTACTAATTAATTAATTCGCAAACTGACCTCATGAAGAATTTCTTTGTAGCATAATGTTGGCTTTAACAGAATTTTATTAGGATTCATATACTCTGTCCTACATGGAAAATTTAGTTACATCCCCAGGTCCCACAGTAGTACTCTGGTTTTTGATTGCGTGACGTAAGATGGTTTGAAGGTCCTTCACAGGCATCCAGTTGGTGTCTTAGCAGGTATCGTGGTGCAACCACCAGGTAACCCCTGGGAGAGTGGGTCAGAGCTTTCTTCAGTCTTGTAGTTACCAGCCCCAGAACTGAACTTTGGAACCTCCAAACTTATTTTTTCCTACTTATCTTGTTTTTCAAGCCACCTCCAGTTTCTCCTTAGATGCACTAATGTTTCATGACAGTCTGTGCATTCAGCTATCACTGGTTCAGCCTCTCCAAGCAGTTTTATTGCACATAAGCCCGTATGTGCCTTTGTGTAGGTCTGTGTGAGGAGGAAAGCAAGGGGTCCAGCTGTCACAAAAGGGACACCAGGACACCAGCTCTCGGGTTTTCTTGTGAAATCTGAGGAGATTGCAGATCCAAGGTATTTCTTCCACAGAAATCCCACGTTTCCATCATACTGTTTCATTGAAGGTGGATTAAAGTATTTACCCCGCAGATCTTCAGCCTTTTCATTGCAGTCCCAAACTTGTAGCTTAGAAAAGAATGAGTTGAAACTAGAGTTTTCCCCACATGAGTCACTTTGGTCTGTTTGTCCAGCCAGGCTATAGTCATCAAACTTTGTGCCTGAGACAGAGACAAGGTCTTTGTATGGTGTCTCTGAAAAACATATCCGGTCATGGCTTATATGTGGCTATAGGCTGATCCTCTGCATGGAAAAGCCCACCCATCTCCAGATTTTCTTCTGTAAATAGGTGCTTTAACCAGGTACCTAAAAGTACACGGGCTTGCAAATGTGAAAACACGGTGCTTTTACCTTGTGTGTATTCACACGTATATGTGCACACAGGTGCTGGATTGCACTGTTTCAGGAATTGGTGCATCTTCTAGGTTTGCTTTACACCAGAAAAAAAAAAAAGTTTAGCGTTAAGCTGTAGTAAAACAGAGCCTATCGCAGGATTTAGCCAAGTATAGAAAGTGTCATTGATTGCTCCCTGGAGATGCATCATTTCTAATGAGAGTCCTAAAATGTTAGAAGATGATAACATAAAACTCCACAAAACTACTGGAGTTTGCAGACTTATTACCATACTGTACCCGGGCTGGAACTGAGGGAGGGAAGGAAACGTAAATAATCTTTTTCAAATGGGATTGTTGATGGGGGAAATGTGTAAAAATGAAGCTGTTGGCAGAACACTGTTAGCTTATGAATTATACATTTAATTAAGGAAAGCTAAACTGGTAGGTTTTGAAACTTCTGATTTACTGTGTCTTATTAAAGACAGAATTTCAGTCCTGTTCCCGCTGTTGGGAGCCAGCAGTGCCGCGGAGCAGCCGCAGCGTGGGCCTGGCAGGACACCTCGGGTGGCTAAGAAAGGCCAAAAAGCCCTTCCAAAAAGCAGGGTCCCTGGCTGGTAAGCTCAGATGGAGACCTGCACTTCCATGGAGGGCCAGTCAAATCAATTTTAAGTTGCCTAGGCTATAGGCATACGCTATGAAGGTATGCCTTGTGAAACGCTGTAAGGGAAAAGATGGCAGAAAAAGGTTAGGAAGTCAGACTAGGACAAGAAACATGGAGCAAATGTAAGTATGGAAGATAAGCAGAAGGGCCAAATGTGCAATAAGATCAAATATTAAACAATCTCCAAAATATTTGCGTGCAGCTGAGCTCCCCCTTTATGAGAATCTCATGATAAAGTTCCTCGTTACCAGTTTCATTTTTTCCATATCCCGAGTGAAGAAGTGACCAAATGCTGGTCAGAACCTCTGAGTAAAGCAGTATTTAATACTAATGAAATATGTTCACCCCAAAAGTAAGAACAAAATAAAACCTGTTTACAGGGATTTGAAAAAAAAAACAACCAACAAACAACTATCTTTCCATGGCTTATTGTGAATTTCTCATTTGTTTCTAGTGGAGACAAATGAAAGATGAGGAAACTACTTTACCCATGGCTGGGAACAGAAGAAGAAAGCAGCTGTAACACTGACCAGCAATTTGCTCTCTGAATGTTCAGAGGGAAAGTGGTATAAATAGAAATTATTTACTAAAACAACTTTCTTATGGCACTGCAGTGCTGCCATTCCTACTTAAAAAGAGGCTAAGCAGGAAAATCAAAAGTAGCAGGGGACAAAAACTTTGGTGACCTTCTGAAGTGGCTTGAAATTAGTTCAAAACTAAAGCAATGCTTACCTTGCCTTCGCTAATTTGTGCGTCCCCTGTGGTTTGCCCTGTAGCTGACTCGTTCTTTCAACTGGCAATACCACGCTTAAACATTAATGGGAAGCAGATTGTACTGGAAAGGATGCCTGACGTGTGCCTGGTGTTTTCCAGGCTTGTCCTATACGTGGATCTTCAACAATAACACCTTGTATGTTCAGGAAGATAATCGCCGCTTTGTTTCACAAGAAACGGGAAATCTGTACATTGCCAAAGTGGAGCCGTCGGATGTGGGCAATTACACCTGCGCTGTAACGAACCCAGAAGCGGAGCAAAGCGTGCGGGGGCCACCCACCCCTCTCACCCTCCGCAGCGACGGTAAGTTACCTGGGCCATCCTTGGCTAAAAAACATCCTAACTGGTCCATCTCCAGTTACGGGGAATTGATGCTCCTGTACATCCTCTTGGAGGTAAAAGGCCCCCAGTATAAAGCTGTGTGGCGTGACACGATCCCAGTTTCTGCTGGGCTGAAGTGAGATTTGAACTGTCAGGACAGGGATGATGAGGCAAATATATGCAAAGAAAGCAGCGCTCAATATCATTGACAAATAGCAAGAGAATGTCAAATGGTATGTTGATGTTTTTCATCTTGGGGATGCCTGTGTTGAGGTTTAAATCCCTCAAAACTTTAAATTTATAATCTGGGTATAGCTCAAATATCAAATCTAGAAAGCTGTTTCAAAGTGACTCACTGAGGTGAGAAACTCACCCGCACATATACAAATATCTTTCTGGCAACGCTTCTAATTAAATGTTCACAGTGAGAAATATATACCTGGGAAAGCTTTACACAAAGTTTGCTTTGTAAGTTTGCTCACCTAAATTTCAATATACCTGTGCTGTTTGCAAAGCAGTAACAAAAGTCTGTATAGAGTTATGTTTCTAGGATAAATAAGACTCAACGGTGTATTATAGAATAATACTTCCACCAGGAGACTCTGCTGCTTTATAACCTATTCAATCAGCAGATCACCCGAAACAAAGTTATAGTTTCACGGCTCAAAAGCTAATAATTTGGTACAAGCTGTGAGTGTAAATGTTAAAGATCTTTTCTGACTATTTTATTCCTTTTCATCACCCTGCTTTATTCCTTTTCTCAGATTTGTTCTATCAGTCTGTCTTCTCCCATTCGCTTTGGTGGCCTCTGGATCGGGTTGTAAACCAGCAGCCTCTAAGGCAATGGTGCAAACTGTACATGTAATGTTAGCCAGGTCCCTGTTAAATATGAAAGAAGAATGGGTTCATTTTCAGTGTGGGATCTACCCTAAATTGATAATGGATTATCTGGGGTTTGTCAGGTGTTCGGCCAGGTCTTCAAATGTGATCATTACACCTAATTACATCAGCCGTGCTAAAGCCTGGAGCTCACATTTGGATGTTTTAAAGAAGTTTTGTGTTTTCCAAGTGTTTTGGACACAGAATTCCACAATTCTCTCTTGCAGCCAGAATCTGTCCGGTGTCCTGAGAAGTGGCCACTCAGTGAAGTGACCGATGTTAAAGGCATCGCTTGTTAATGCCTCTGCACAAGAGGAGTGAACCCTAAATTATCTCTAAAACCTTAATGCGCACGCATTACATACTTCTACATATAGAACTGGTATACTTCATGCTCTTAAATGCATAGAATGTACAGGTTTCACACAATCTTTTAGCTCAGGCTGAGCCTGCCCCATAGACATCAGGTGTTGGTTGCCACGGGTGGAACGTGGAGCTCTGACATTACTGATGCCATCCTTTCTTTTACACTGGAATTCTGTTGCACTGGATGGGGCTGAGGCTGCACTGGAGTGCTTGCTCTTTTTGATGTTCCACAGGTGTGATGGGGGAGTACGAACCAAAGATCGAAGTACGTTTTCCAGAAACAACATATGCAGCGAAGGGCTCGTCTGTTAAACTGGAATGTTTTGCCCTTGGAAAGTAAGATCTTTTTTGTCTTTTATTAAAATGTGGCTTCTAATGCTGTTCTACAGTGAGAAACGGTGGTTCTTTCTCATTTGCACAGTAGAATTTTTTTGCTCAGAATGTGAACTTGTAAAACTTACCTTTTTTTTAACCTTATCTTGGTTTGATTGTTTCCATGTAATGTGTTCCAAGGAAATGAGGAAGAAAACTACACCATAACTGCAGCTCATTTGGTTGTAGCTTAAAGTGGGGGTTAAGAGGGAAAACCAGAATAAAGACTATATTACGTGAGAGTAGTTTTAACTCTGGGATGAGACCTGGCTCCAGGTTACAGCATTTGGTGTAACTGCACATTCACATCCAATCTGCATCAAAACAGGAGTGTGTTTCTGTACTGCCATCATTCAGAATGAAGGTAGGGGAAAGAAGCTGTGTTTAAAGGGCACATGGACTGTCTAGAATGGACCAAACAGATTCCAAAGCGATGCTGAGGAGCCCTGGGAAGCCCTAGCACTAGTCCTTCCTGCTCAAATCTATAATTCTATTAGGCTTGTGGTAGCCTATATTTTTCCTAAGTTTCTGACACTGTTGTATTCAAACAGCAAGGGGTGCTCTGTATTCAAAGAGCCGATGCTTAACTGAATAGATGTAACCAGCCTACGAAAACTAGTCTTTCCAACGAGCATCCATTTTCCCCGGAAAAGCTAAAATAACCTAGACTGTTGACCTCTATTTAGTTTAAGTTCACTTTGACAATCTGTTTTAAGGCTCTAAGCTTTTAAAGTGTTTAGAGCTTTCCCAGAGGTTAAAAGCCTGACTTGCAGACAGCACAAATTAATCAAATGTTCCTCTGGAAGTAGAAAAATAAAGCAAATAAAAAGTTAATAAGACAGGAAATGGCCTTACCTTTCAGATGAGATTTTTATATAAACTAATCTTAGGGCTAATTTTTATTTAAGGATGAAGAGTATTTCTGCAGAGGCATATTCGAAGACATATGCGTTTTTTTAATTTTTTTTTTTGGCCCAAAACAAGTAACAAATTGGAACACTCCTGCTAGAGCTGATTTTTCCTTTCCAAATACTGTCAAGCTCCTTCTCTTTAAATACCTCCTTAATTGTGTGTGAGTCAGTGCAGGCTTTACATTTCAAGTTGTCATTTCATATTTCCATCTGTTGCATGGAAAGCATTTCACAATGATACATTGACTGCAGAAAAGCACTTCAAAAACAGAGTAAATGATACGTACAAAACAGTGCCTTCTTACGGAAGGGGCAAAGATGGGTCATGGTAATGTGGCACAGAGTTTTTGCTGTTTTAAGAACATCTTAAGAAGGAAAAAAAAAGACTGAAAGGACATACAGATAATGAAATCCCTTAGAGAACACAGTACCTTCAGTGCTGTGCTTGGAAAATGGGATGGCTGAGAGGGTTAATGCAGCTTTAATACATTTTCTTCTTCATATATAGGGCTGCAGCTGAAACCAGTGCTGCCATACTTCCCTGGAGTTACACTGTGTAAATACCAGTGATTTACGGGCAGAAATCCATCCTTCACAAATATTTTTTTATAATATCATACTGCTAGTGTGCATCTAGTCTAGTGCATGTGTTTGAGAGGTGCTGTTTGGGAGTAAAAGGCTTTTTCATGGTGTTGCTGGAGAATTTCTCCTCTCTGTTTTTTTTTTTTCTGATAGATTAGACGTTTCATAGAGAACTGTACTGTTTTCAGTCTGCTTTTTTCTCTCTGAGCAGAGACTTGAACCACACTTTCACTAATGTGTCAATCAGCGAAAAAGCTTTATTTCAGAGCTGGCATTTATATGTGAATAAAGCAAGAGAAACAGATTGCAGGTGAAATACTCTTAACTTAGTAGATAAGGCCAGATTTCTAAAGGTATGTAGGTGATTAGTGGTATTGTTAAAAGCTCGAAGTTTCCTACCTCCAGCTGTTTACAATTGTGGTTAGGCACATATAAATGCAGCAGTGTGGCCATCTGCACCTTTAGATGCCTAAATTCCACTAAAACTCTAGCCCCTACTATTGTCTGTTTATGTTAAAATCAATTCAGCTCAACATTTGTTGAGCTATACCTCTGATCTGCCGCAAGCACTAACGGTTATTATCTCTCTTGGATTTCAGAACTGCTTTCCCATTATCCATAATTTTCTATATTCATACTGTTAGTCCACCAGTTCAGACAATGCTGTCAGCCGCTGCTACCTCCACGCTATGAATAACAGAAATCTTTCACATCTAAGACAGATTATAGGCAACCTGCTGCGGTTTTGGTCTCCAAAAGTCTTAAATGAAAGTACTTTCATGGTATTTAGAGAAATAGCATCTCTCTTCTATATGGAACAGCAAATCATACCTATTGGACCTTGCTCAAAAAGCACTTCTGTGTTTAAAACGCAAGTACAAGAGGCCAGACTTGTGGCTGAGTTTTGAGATGCCTTTTTACATGGAGGAACTCAAAGCCACCTAAAAAGTACTCTTTCAGCCAGGCTGCGGGACACTCAGAGGTAGGAATATTCCACACAGCTCTGTTACAAAGCACTCCTTTTGCTTTTTAACATGAAAACATCATGACTGACTCACAAACGGTCTTCTAGCTCAGTTATAAACTTGTTTTGAGGAAAATAAATATAAGGGGGCCCAAGAGTCGATATTTATTCCTGGGTTTGGAAGGATGGATCCCAAAGGGACAAAAGCGCTTGGGCCAGCTCTTGACTCTGAATCTGATTTTATAGGACAAAGTCTGTGAGTAGGAGAGAAGATTTTTGGAAAGTAAATTAGTCCTCACTGATGGAAATACAGTTGGGCAAAAAGGAATGTAAGTAGCCTGCAACTATCTGATGATTGGCACGGGCAATCGAAACAGGCAAAAAAACCTCTGCACCTTTAAAAGATTTAAAATTCTTTAAAAGAAGGAAAGCTGAAATATGAAATATTAGCTTGACTCTTTCAAATACTGCAGCCCATGGCAATTTTAGCAGGAGAGATGAGGCTTTGTGTTCTGCACTAATATTCATTATGTTGACAGTGTTTAATACTATGCCACTATTAAAAGTCATGTTTTGGATCAAGCTATATTAATCATGCCGTACGTCTAAATTATTGTTCACTATGTCTTTGAGGGGATTGAGGACCATGGAAGGAGTTATGTTCAGCTGAGTTTCTGTGCTGCTTTCTCTGGATTTCTTCCAAAATAACTTTTTTTCTGCTGCACGAATAGGAATAGTTTCTGGAATGAAAATAAGCGAAGCAGTTTCCATGTCTGGTGCACACATCTATTAAACTGTGTCTGTGTTTTACATTTTTCTTCATTCTCTTCTCGAAGATAGGGAAAGAATCTGTTGAGAATCCCTGCAGATGGGCCATTGCCAGCTGAGGTTGTAAAGAGCATATGTGAATGATATAAACCAGGATTTCTTTCAACCCAGAGTATTCATTTTTCATGGGAAGATCCCATTCCTGTAAACGTATTCAGGGATGGGTTTTTCTAGAGGCTGTTAGTATAAGTAGATAATCACACAGCTACAAGAGGGTTCCAAACAACCATCTTTACTAAATTTACATAAAAATACTGAGCTTCACTTCTTCATTAGATGGCTATTCTAATATATTCTCGAGGAGTTTATGTAGGAGGCTATAAAAAGATCAATTAGGGGATTCTAAATTCCAAAATCGTATATATACAAATGACTTCTGCCACCACAAGTGCAGTTTGCTATTTTTGGCCCACATTCCTGGTAGAGCTAATACCTTAAGATTTGTGCTTTAAGGGATGAGGAAGCAGCTCTGGAAGATCTGCTTCTACGTAGTTAAGGTGAGTGGCTTGTGACCACAGGAGAAGGAGACACGATACCAGGTTTCAGAAAACTTTGCTTCTTTACTGTGTCCCAAGTACTACATCAGGATGATTAGAAGCCTGAGTGCTTTAATTATTATGCCCCTTGGATCCTAATTCTCCCTCGCGCCGGCAGTTGATGCAGACACGACAGCAGCTTTCAAACCTCAGCTTTGTCTCATTTGTTTAACTAGGCATGGTCTTCATTACGGAAGCTGTAGATTTAATTTTATTGTGACGTGCCCTCAGATGCACAGGACAAAAGATGAGGCGCAGACGCGATGCATCATCTGGCTGCTGAGTCTTTTGCTGCAAAAAGGTGGCACCTTCATCCTGGTGCGGGCTGTAATGCTGCAGACAAATTAATTCTGTGTTCAGTGTGACAAGACTTGTCACCAACCAAAAAATATTTTCCATCGCCTTTTCTTTCTGTGTTAGTAACTTATGGTTTTGTGATTCTGCCGCCTATATGGTAGAATATAAATTAAATTAGTACTCCTGGATGCTCTGAAGGTTTCAAATAAACTGCAGATTTATGTACAAAGACACTCTCATATTTATGCACTGTTTTCTTATTTACTCAGGTGAAAGCAAGACTTTGTCTGTGAAGTGTAATAAATTCAAAAAGTGTACTCATTGTTTCTTTATAGATTCCAAAACTTTTTAGGCCCAAGGAGTTATCTGTTTTAATCTGGTTATTGGTAAAGAGGACCCACCAGTTGCAGGACCACCCCAAATCTGTATGGGGAGGTACAGGGCTGTGTAGTAATGTCAGATGCTGGCCTGCAACAGCATGTCATCATGCAACATAATCCTACAAAAATTCACCAGGCTATATTTATTAAACTCGGTTTTGTATACAGTTACCTATACCTAAAGGACAGTTTCACTCCTTAAAGCATTAACCTTTAAAATAGATGATTTGTTACAAAAAACAATTTCATTGAAGTAAGTTTTAAATTTAAATTTATGTGGCCTGTAGTAACGGTTGCTGTTAAAAGATCTGGTTGTAAAAATGTGAACTAACATCAGAAGAAGGTGTAACCAGCCAAAAAAATTCTGCCTTCTGCAAAATGCAGTGAGTGAAGATGCTGGAAAGCCAATGATAACGAGATGTCAGCAAACTCAGTGAAGAAATGCAGATCTTCTCAAGCTGCTGTGATAATGAAGGTCCTGCCTACGGGTGATGGCACTTGGTTGAGCTATGAATCTCCTGCCGTCTGCTCCTGTAACCCAGAGCTCGGGCTGATGAGGAGCTGCTGCCCTGACATCGAATTCCCTCTGCTGATAGAACTAGGACACTTGGTGCGAGACTCCCTGGCAGGAGAAAAAAGTGCTGTCAACTATATTGCAATTATGTGTTTTAGCACGGCAAAGTTGATGAACCAAACTCTGAGGGTTTTCTGTCATCCTACAGTTAACATCAGAGGGAGCACATTTCAAACACCTTTGGCCAAAAATGAGGCAAGGTTGCCTTGAAACATCCCCAAGGATGTCATTAGAAGTGTGTGGTGTGGGTAAGGAAAACAGGACGGCGTCTTCAGCTCCAACCTTGGTAAACTTGACCTGACAAGTTGACAGAAGGGCCCTTTTTCCACCGAGCCCTGCCTCTGGCCTTGGTGTTAGTGCAGAGACTTGCCTTATTCATGAATAGTCAGTGCTAAGAGAAAACAAATGGCTAACAGAATAGGAAATATTTCGATGAAGCACTTTCAGGTAGCAGAGCATGAATGAATGCATCTAATTGTTTTTCTTCTCCCATATGGCTCTTAGTTTCCTTTAATCTCTTTGTTACGGAAAAAAAATAATCCAGCAGAGATGCCTTTAAAGTAAGTAGTTAAATGCTTCTGGCTTTCAATGCACTGCATGTTTCTGTTATGCAGTAGCTCTTCACCCACTGTTTAATATGCAATAGCATTTTAAAAGCCAGCCACGCTCTCCTTCCTGTCGTCAACAGTCTGCATCAATCTACCGCGAGGGCTGCAAAATACCTGTGGCTCTTTCCCTGGCTGGAGCACAGTGATTGCGGGACAGACCTATTCTGTGCCAGAGCTGCATTGCTTTTAAATCACTGAAAGTAACTTGGTCTATGGAAATTCTGCACGAATAACGTCATGCGAGATTTGTGGAGGAGACAGCACCTTTTAAGAGACCAGCCCACTGCACTGGGAAAAAAACAGACAAGCCCTTTCAAAGTCCCTAGAAAGGATTGATATTAAACAAGTTTGCATCTGAAATAGGCTTTGGTCTCATAGTGAAGGGCGATTGATAAAGGTGATGATGGCAACTACTGTTGTCCAAAAAGATTTGGAATTTAAAGAAGTATAAAGGTCTTGAATAGAAATGGGAAACAGAAGTATAAAACCTCAGTTGCTCTTTCTAGCTCTTTCACTGGTTAACAATGTTGGGCATGTCCCAGTCATTCTCATTTGTAGTAAATTGTTCAGCTGTATAGGAGGGGTTATAGAATCATAGAATGGTTAGAGTTGGAAGGGACCTTGAAGACCATCAAGTTCCAACCCCCCTGCCCTGGGCAGGGACACCTCCCACCACACCAGGTTGCTCCAAGCCCCCTCCAACCTG
>JAOXNO010000003.1:13161331-13181871 GCA_028565335.1 Limnodromus scolopaceus
CTTGAACCCCTCCAGGGATGGGGCAACCACAGCTTCTCTGGGCAACCTGGGCCAGGCTCTCACCACCCTCACAGGAAGAGTCAGAATTTGTGTGTGCATATAGATGAGTTATCCATATATATATATTTATATACCTGCCATTGCAGAGCTAACACCAAAATCTGGAGCAAATTCCTTGTAGGTCTAAACCGTTTTCACAGCAGTTCAGTTACAGTGGAAAATGTAAGGTACCTAAAGAAATTATTATGCTGCTTAGCTAACACCTGGAGATCCCTAGATTAAATTTGTGGTCTGGGGACTGAGAGTTTCTAGTTTATGGAAGGGCAGCTCGGAGGCTCTCTTTCTCACCTCAGCTCACAAGCACAAGGAAAGCTTCCAGTGCACTCGTCTGATCTTCCACGCTTACATATAGAACTAAGTAAATTTATGGGATTGTTATTCATTGTTAGAGTGGTCTGGCTGTAAATTATCCTGTACGTAGTGTGTTTCTGTTGATTTTTGTTTGTATTACTCCATTAACAACTGCTCAGCTGTTCAGTCCCCATAATTTGCCGAGTACTCACGCTTCTCCCAGGTCCCGGTTCTTCTGGCTTGGGGTGAACTTGCAAACATCGTAGCCACACGAGCTCAAAATGCTGAAACTAGGCCTAAACTTACCGATGTTAAGAAATTAATCTGTTCTCTGTGACTTGATTTCTTTGGTTAGTAAACAAGGATTTAAACCAGAAACCTAAATAATTTAAGGTGTGAGCATTTATACCCTCTGCTAAAAAGGAAGAAATACTTTGGAGGTCAGCACTGCAGGCCAAAGACCTTGGGGACAAGGTGCGCTTCTGATTTCCATGAAAGTGATGTTTTCAAGTTCAGTGCTGTGTGTTTGCTGTTGATGTTCCTTCCAATGGAAAAGGAGTCAGCATTTAGCCAAAGCCTCTGCGAAGAGCTGGTCAAAACGTAACTGCTCGTCTGCTTAGAAAAAGCAGCTTACTTTAGTTTGCAGAAACAGAAAGCAACTGCGAAATCCAAGACTGTTAATATTTCAAAGTGTTTTGGTGACATAATAGATCATGGAAGTGTGAGGCCCGTATGGTTTGTGATATTACCAGAAACCCAAGAAGTATTTATAGCCACCTTCACGCTTGACTATTTTTTTTGTATATTATAGAATACATTGATCCAAATATAAATGAAAATGATAGAAAGGTATACGAACGCATGAAAAAAGAAATACTCTCTTTTCTCTCTCTCTTCTCAGCCTCGATGTCTCATACTTTCCACTTGCTCACTCAGCTGTCTCCCTGCCCTCCTCTACCCTGGCTCCCATTTTCTTTATACCTAGATATATTGGTATTTTTAGGTCCTTTGAATTCTTGTCTGATATTTCCTGTTTTGAGGTGTGAAAATGCCTCTAATGCTACAGGGAATTTGCTTGTTTCAAAACCCAGTCAATAATTCAGTGCTTCTGTGGTGTTTATTTGGACTTCCAAAGTCATTCCTTCAGTGTCGCAGTGTTTAAAAGCAGGTTTGAGCCCTTAGTAAGAGTTACTTCGGGGAAAATCCAAATTGGCCTAAGAAGCAATCATAGAATTTGACCAAGGACTTCATCCCACTGTCGGACTTGTGCCCCTAAATAAATTGGACAGGTTGTAAAATCTCAGTCTTATGGACCTGAATATGTCGTGCTGAGAAATTATTTCTTTTTGAAATATTGCTACTCTTACGAAAGGATTTCACGTGATCTTTTCTCTGCTATAACGAATGTTCTCTTTTTTTCTCTATGACATATAATTATTTAGTCCTGTCCCGAGTATTAGCTGGAAGAGGTCTGATGGAAACTCGTTGACAAAGAAAATGGAACACAACAAAACCAAAGGGGTTCTTGAAATCCCAGATGTCCAACAAGAAGATGAAGGCTCTTATGAGTGCATTGCAGGAAACAGCCGAGGAAGAAACATTGCAAGAGGTCAATTATTTGTCTATGGTAAGCAGATTGATTAATTTCTTCATTTATTTTTTCTTACAGAGCATGATGGTGTTCAGATGTATTTTGTAGATGAAGGCTATTAGCCCCTTACTGGAGATACGAAATGTAGTTCAGGTTAAGCTGATTAAAAAATGATTGGAGGTCTGCAGTGACCTTCACTGAATTACATCCTCAGCAAATAAAGATATTTTGCATTAAAACTCAGATTGAAAACGTGGGCTGTGCCGTGATGAAGTTGTAAAGGTTAATACGAGGCAGAAAGAATCCCTGGTACATTTACATGAAACATTAAGGGCAGGCAAAAAGATTTACTCTCAATAGCTCACAGCAGCATAAAGCTGCGCTGCCCCAGATGCAGATCAGGGAAGGATTCATGAGGTTTTGGTTCATGCGAGTGTAAGATTATTTCACCTCCCATTCTCACTGAACTGTATTGCTCCATAAACAGACGAGGGCAGAGCAGGGGAAACTCATTCCGCTGCCTCCCTCTCCTTCCTCCGGGTCTAAAAGCGGAGAATAATATTTCTGTGAAGCTGTTCTCCCTTTCCTTTTCCCTCCCCGCCTGCATTAATTTCCCGTGTTCCGAGTCACACATGATGGTCCCTTGTAGCCAAGGTGAATTATGTGCTCTTTAGTCCTGTTGTTAATACCCAGGGAAAGCAACATATTTTGACATGCCTAAGAAGGGAGATCTTTTCTTTACCTCATAAATCTTTCAAAAGAGAAGGAAAAAAATGTAAAATGTAATAGTGAGCAAAAAAAATTGCGGAAAGCAAGACTGAGCCTACAATTAACATCTGGTGAGAAGACCTTGGCAAGTATTTTTACGTTTTTTTAAGTAAATCTCTGCTAATAAAAAGATGCGGGCTTTGCTGATAAGCTACCAGTCTCCTGCAGCCATGGCTAATATCAAGATATATGCCAGGAACAGAGCAGTCTGCTGCTGGTTTGAATATTTAATTATTTCTTTGCTTTTAGGGGGTTATTTTTGTTCTCACTGCTCGCTAATTTTTGCAGAACATCAATCAAGCAGTTCCATTAAAATTAACTTCCGTAGATTACCTGGACATGATTGATAACAGCATAGGCAATTACAAAATTATGATCAGTTAATACAATCTAAAACAATGTGCTTATTAAATGTGCTTTGTAAATTAATTAATAGCTGTTCACAGTGAAATATATAAACAGCACTCATGAAGCTTTTGCACAAGGTTTTTTGATCATATTAGGAGTGGGCTGGTGTATTATCTACATAATTGACTTCTCTTGCTTAATTTCTGTGCTGCGGTGTTTTTCCTCTGTAGAGAGCTTGGCTCTAGGAAATAGGTTTTATTTCCTGGACAATGTCTGCTGCTTTCCATCTGATACCTAGCTCCCATGCCTTAAGCTCGGAGAGCAATAAAAATGACATGTAATTAGAATCACTTGTAAACATGGTGAGCTGCGTCCCAGATCCTTTCCCGTTCTGGGAAGTGGCTCGTTGGCGTTGGATTAATCTAGTGTTGGACAGTTGTCTTAATCTAGTGTTGGACAACCTCCAGGTACTCCTGAGCTACCCACAGGGTCATGCTGTAGAGGGAGGCTTTTTGGGAGCTTTTTCTGCTGGTTTGAAAGGATAACGGTTCTCTTCCTAAAATTAAATTGCTCTGTGTAAGAGCTCTGTCTGTGTGGGGGTATATTTATATAGAGAGAGAGACTACAGCATTACGATTTAATAACCCGGCCGAAAATCTTTCTCAGGATGTTAAGACACTAACAGAACCCACAGTCAGTGCCATGGTCTCAGGTATGTGAGTAAAATAGAGGGCTAATATTCACAATCCATTATTTTTATTAGCTACTGACTAATGATTTTTGTCCTTCTATTTTTGGTAT
Organism: Limnodromus scolopaceus; assembly: GCA_028565335.1. Lineage (NCBI taxonomy): Eukaryota > Metazoa > Chordata > Aves > Charadriiformes > Scolopacidae > Limnodromus > Limnodromus scolopaceus. Next base: position 13,165,191 of record JAOXNO010000003.1, read on the forward strand.
GCAGATTCAAGTACCTTGAGAGGAGGACTGGTTTTTTAGAAAACAGGGGTCTCATTGCTTCCAAAGAGCATGTCCAGAATTTCAGGCATCTAAAATCACTGCTGCTGCAACTTTTGGCCATAAAAACAAATAAAAGAAAATGAACAAAATAAAAATAAACTTCCTGTCTGCTATCCCCTTGATCTCTAACACTTTCCCAACTTAGTCCTGCAGTTTATTGCCGGGGAATTGTTGTGCAGAATTCACTTGCAATATAATAAGAATGTGTTGGACAAATACTAATTAGCCTTGCTCAGTTCATTAATTAATGGTAACATACCTGCAGCCGAATCATTTTTCTCCTGCTTAAAATGGTTTGCATATTCTTTTCAGCACTCCCGGAATGGGATAAAAAAATCCAAAATGCCTTTCTGTCTCTCTATGACAGCTTATTTTGGGAATGTAAGGCAAAAGGAAAACCAAGCCCTTTCTACAGCTGGTTAAAAAATGGCCAAGTGCTCACATCAGAGGTAAGGGTCCTGTCATCTTGTTTGCTTTCCTGATCATCTTTTTGGGTTTTACGTGGTTTAGTCATGACATTTAATTTTGCAGTGCATTACCCTTTTTCTCAGAAATTTTATTAAAGTTTAACATATCAAAATAAACATAATAGCACAAGCTTTTTGCAACACAAAGCTTTGGTTCTTGCAGTTCGTCTTTATTGAAAATGTATGGGTTTGCCACTTTTTATACATATATATATATATAGAGAGAGAGAGACACACACACCAATTTCTTCATATGATTTATCTCACGGAGCATCTAATTGCTGCAAGATATGGCAGTAGGTATAACAATTACAGTTAGGGAAAGAAGAGTCTGTCCAGAAACACTGGATACATTTGTAGACATAATCTATGATTTGGGCAACTGGTAGGATGCCAGTTGACTGTGGAAGAGCTTTTCAGAGCTGGCATTGCAAACCCATCAGCTTGTGAACTTGTGGAAAGTAGTGAGGTGGTGGAAGTGCAGGAGGAGGGGGGAAATCACTTGGAGCTCAAACATTTAAGAAACCTGATCAGATACTTATGCAGAAAGCTCTTTGAGAACCCAGCCCTGTCTCTTTCCATAATTGTACTTCTGTGGTGGCCAAGCTTTGGCACATCCATCTTCCAGTCTTGAGTTGCTGGTGCCTTCATGGAGAATGACTCTCTGCTGCATTTGCATTGTGCTGAAGCCAAGTTTCTCTTTTTATTAGGCATCTTCTCGGTACCATCAAGCTAAAAAGGCATGGCTCATCTGTGATGCATTCTTACTTGGTTGGAGAGAAATAATGCTGTGATTAATTCCTGTCTAGCAAGAGCAGATACAGAATCATTTCCAAAACATATGGGGCAAATTAGCACCTGCTGAGTTGCAGAACCAGCACTATTTTGACTTCGTAGCACTTAGTTGAAGCAGTTGGAGGGGGGTCCAGTCTTCCATATGATTTTCTGCTGGATTAGTCCTAAACAGCCCAACTAGTATCTGAGAAGGCTGGCCAGAATTTACTTGGATTGCAGTTTTTCTGAACCTGATCATTCTACTCAGTGTCACCTCTTCCTAAGCAAGATTTTCTAGTTTATCTCCCTTTGAAGACAGCGATATTTAGAATCTGTCACTCTTCAATTGCATAGTTTCAATAAAAAAGAATAAAACACTCTACAGACACATTTTCAACCAACATTTTCACAGTACTTACAGTGTATTGTAAATGGAATACTTCAGGCAACAAAATGCTGAATGTTATTGCTCAATGGACAAAATGGATAGTTTGGAGGTGAAAGTACACGGGAGGTGTAATAAAATATTCAGTCTGTCACAGCACCCTGCTTGTTGGAAATATCACAGGAAGAATACCTTCCAGACACTTTCTGCCTTGTGGCTGATTCTGAGGATATTGTCTGCTCTTTGTCAAACCTTTCTCCCTGGCCACCCACTTGGTCATCCCTGCATTATTCCTGCTTGTGTACACGGTGGGCTTTATTCTCCTCTTTGTCCCCGTAGCTCAAAAGAGCCGGCAGAGAATGGCGGGGAATTCGGCGTGTGCACCGAACATGAACGTTCCTTCAGAAGGGGGTTTGCTATTCAAAGGCTGTTTGTAAAAATAGAATGTGCCGAGAGGATAGCAAACAGCCTGGAGGTAAAACTAAGTATGCAAAAAAGATATCTGCAGTGAGAGCCTCAAAAGAAAAAAAAATTAACAGTGGATAAGTAATGTAATGTTGTTAATTAGTTTGCGATACACCAGCCATACAACCCCGGGCTGTGCTCTCATCAGATTTCCAAGCCAAACAAGGTTGGGCTGGGTCAGTTCTTGGTTGGGAGACCTCCAAGGAGAAGCTGGAGTATTGGAAAACAGAGCTCAGTAGGTGGCCCTCTCCCCTCCCCAAGAGAAGTCCCCCCAACAGGCTGTGGCAGCTCAGCAAGTTGGGTTATGTACATTCAGCAGTTCATAAATACCTTTTAGATGCTTGTGGCTGTTCAGCAAAGGCCGAGCTGTGTCCTCTAACACTGTGCTTACTCTCCCATTGCTACTCCAGAGGTGGCAGAGCCGGACTAAAGGAGCAGTGTAATAATAAAAGTATCATCCGTTGGTTTAGACTTGCATTTGGTGATGGAATTTATACTCCCTGTTGTGGGTTTCTTCCACACTGATCTGTTTTGGGGAACATATTCTCTTCTCCTTCTCAGTGCTACACTTTGCAGTGGAGCTGTTACTGTCTTCGGAGGCCAATAATTGTAAAAATCACAAAATATTTAGCTTTAGGTTATGCTTGTGGCATGAAACAGGATTTTTTCTATTTGCCAAAACAGAGCAAATAAAAGATCTTTTAATACACCAAAACCCTAGCCCTGGTCCAAATTTATCTACTGTGCAGTTTCCTCTATTTCAGCAGAATTGCACTGAAGAAAACGGGGTGTGTAGAGAAATTCAAGCCATGAGGAGCGTGCTCTGCCTCTCATCTGAGCAGCTGCCTGGGGCTTTCCAACAGCAACTGGAGAGCGTTGGCTTTCAGTAGAGCTTTATTTCAGTGGATCATTTCTCTGTGACTTGTGATCTGCTGACATTTGGAATTTTTTCCCCGTTATTTGAGCACCTCTGTCTCCTGTGGAGCTTTTCTGATCATCTTAGATTATCATCATCGGCGTCATCTAATCGGATGAGGCCCAGACCGGGCTGCGGGTGCTGCTTCTCGGGAGCCGTGGGGAAGATGCTCCGGGCTCCCAGCGTGGAGCGGCTGTTCCTGCCCTGCGGTACCCGCTTCGTGGCGAAGCCTTTCCAGGGACTCCCAGTTCATCAATGCGGAGAGAAACACGTGCCACAGCTGGAACATCTGGGCAAACCCGCCCAAGGCAGTGACTCTGCAACACGCGCCTGCACTTCTTGAAACGTGTGAAGAGCTAAGAGGTCGGAAAACAAAACCCATCGACACGTAGCTGAGGTGCACATCGTATTCCCCATGTATTCATTCACGCTGCTTCCAAGAAAACAACATTTCTGCTCCTGAATTATGGTCGGGTGCATCAGTGTGATGTCAAAAAAAAATAGGATTGTACAGTCCTTGGCTCTGTCAATGTTTGGGTTTTTTTTTTGCTTGTTTTTCTTTTCTCAGGAAAGAATTCAAATAGAAAATGGGACTCTTATCATACCGATGCTGAATATGTCAGACTCTGGCCTCTATCAGTGTGTGGCAGAAAACAAGTACGGCACTATTTATGCCAGTGCTGAGTTGCGGGTGATAGGTGAGTAAATGCCACTAAAATGAGCAGGTACTGAGTTTAACAGGACAGCCATTAAATAATTTGATATTAAGAAATGAGCAGATTAAATTACACCTGGCAGTTCAAGTCTGTTGATATTTCGTTGCTACTTGCTCTTCATCACCCATGTGTGAATGGTGTTTTTTTGATTTTGTGACTTGTTTGGAGGAAAATTCTCATTCCATGTGTGGCCTTTTTTTATCACATACACGCAATTTTAATGAATGCTGTTTCTCACTTGGTATTACGAGTTATTAATAGTTATTCTGCAGTTTTTAAAAGTCAATTTCAACAAGTGGGAAAAATCATTTTAACTATAAACAAAGAGCATATGGCAAATAAGTCTATAAAAACAAATAACATATAGCAAGTAACCTCATTAACGATTACCAGAGACGCACATAAAATGGAATTTATTCCTATATTATAAAAGGTATTCTATTATAGATATCCAAATATAAAGCTTGTTCAACAGCCAAGAACTAGTGCAACCAGTAAAAAGCAGACTTTAGGAGGACCCAACTGTTGTACAGGTGTCCTGTTTTCTCCTTCTCCAAGAGTGAATTTTCACATAAATTACAGGAAAAATAAATGCATTTTCAGAAAGCAGCACCAGTTTATGAACAGAAAAACATTTGAAAACTGTATTTGTAATTGAATACTCTAAACTCTGTGGACAAATACCTGTGGCTGGGAAGTTTATCCTGCTGATGTTGCTCTGCTCAGGAACCTCACTCTTCATGGCAGATAAACCCATTCTCCCAGGACGGTGTGCAGATAACCCGAAGGAAGGGTTGGCAGAGCAGTTTCTAGGTAGACAGTTTAGAAACAACACAAATAAGGCACTATTAATTCCATTCTTTGGTACTTAAATACATTTTTCATGTTTGGTATATCGACTTCTGCAGAAGTCTCAAAAGCAAAGCAATTATTGGATTCACCTACTATGTAACTCAAAGAGAAGATTTTTTTAGCAAGTTCATTTAGTAACTTGTCAGCTGCGTATTGTTCTGCTCTTCTTTCTTCTTATTTCTCTATTTTTAGCTGCAGCACCTGATTTTTCCAAAAATCCTGTGAAAAAAAGGTCTGTCGTTCAAGTTGGAGGCGAAGTTACAATTGGTTGTAAACCGAGCGCTTCTCCCAGAGCAGTTATTAACTGGAGAAAGGGCTCCGAGGTGCTGCGCCAGAACAAAAGGTACCCTCCGAAACCAGTCGCTGGATTGTTGGGTGTTCTCTGTTCTAATTTCGTTCAAACATCACCGAAACACAGCTGGCTTAGTATTGCTTTTGACAGCTCGTTGACGGAAAACTTTGATGCCAGAGGCCTGTTTGTCTTTAGCAGTGGCCACACAGTTCTGCGGGTATAAAGCTGATGGAGAACAAAGGCAAACCCAATACGCAGGGGTAATTGTGTGATACATACGCTGGCGTTCATCAGCTGTTAATTCACTGCAGCTCTGTCAGAGCTGACTGGTTTCCACACGCAGAGCCCGAGTGAATCAGCCTCATGGAGGAGACATCAGTGGAGGCTTCAGGGAAGCAGAACATACCCCCAGGCTGCCGCATAATTGCTTGGCAGCTGTACAGGTTGTACAATAAGTCATAGATAAACCAGCCTCCATATTCTAACCCTTCTCTTTAGGCAAGATTTGGCCACTGGACCAGCATACTGGTACGTTCCCTCACCAACTGGTATGGGGTTGTGTGGTCTTCAGCAGGGCTTTGCTGGGGTTGCATGGTCTTCAGCGGGGCTTTGCTGATGTTTGGTCTGATTTTTTTGCGATATTTGTCATATTGGCTGATTTTTGTGATATTTGTGAGTTGCCACAAACCGTCTACGTTATTGCTTGCTGATGTCAATTAAATGGTAAAGCATTAAAATCCAAAGCGACTCATTGGCTTGAGTAGGTTGTGAATAGTGCACACAATGCACAACCGTGAGGTTATTTCCACATACGAAGGTAGGCAGATGGCTGAAATGGGCGACAGTGTCTAAGAACTGTGATCTTTCTCAGCATCTCTTTCAGTTCACAAATACAACAGCAACACTGTTTTATCACATTATCATTTTCAAAGGCTGAAAACAGAATAAGTGATTCATAAAGCTCTGGAAATTGAACACCAGATTTTGCATATAGAGCCAGTTGCTCAAGGAGGTTAGTTTGAGTCACATAAAACTTAAAATAATTATAATTAAAGCAACATTATGCAGAACTGTGTAACAAGCAGTATTTCCCTATCCAATACTGCAGTGATGTACAATGGAGATAAAAGTAAATGGGAGAAGTATATGTGAAAGGAAGTGCAAATCTGAGAAGAGGTATTTCACGTAGGTCCTCACAGTGAAACAGAAAAATTTTGGTAAGGACTCCATGCCATGGGACATAGAGAACTTCTCAATTATTTTTTCCCCCCTTTCAGTAACGGCAGATTTATTTTCTCTTTAACTGTTCGGCTATGGATGAAAAATATTTTTCTAACTAGTGTTCAGTCAAATCTTTTTTTTGCATTTTGCTTGTATAGTCTATTCCACACAAATGCCTGCTCATTCCTGTCCCTGCTGCATGTGGAGAACGTGCTCAGGGTACAGTTTGCCACGGGCAATCTCTGGATTTTCTGACATTGATGAAAACATGAGCAAGGAGAGCACTGCTTAAAACTTGCAATTTAAATTGTTGAATTAAGCCTGGATCTCAAGGTTCTGGTACCATGATGGTCCCCATCTGATTTGCTTATAAAAGAAAATATTTACACATTGCATACAGCATTTACTTGTGCTTCTGTATTAATTTACTAACAATAATTATAAGCATGCTGTAATTTTTGAGGGTCCCAGAAGGCCTTCTGCTGCTTAGCAGGAGTAAACAAAAGGAGCAGGATTTACACTGAGACGATTCAAAGCCTCCACGTGCAGAACATTATTACCAGTGTGTCCACTGGTGCAAAGCAGAATTTATGAGGCTTTTTGATTACTAAATGATAAAATAGCTAATGCCATGGTTTTAAAAAAGAGAAAATAGCTCATCTACGCAGTGTTTTTCCAGAGATCTTTGTGACAAAACAGAGAATGAAATAAGGATTTCTATGGCTGTAATTAAAGTACATAGCTAATTAAAGTACTCAAATCATATGTATCTTTGCTCATAAAAAGAGAAAAGGAATCTGCTCCGCCTTTCTCTCAATATATGATTAAACCCTGATATGTCACAAACAGATTAACTGTTTTAACTAAAGCTTTCCTTATTTCTGCTCCTATTTCATTGTGCAGCATTTATAATCTATCTGGACTCCTTTACTAGCTTTTTTAAATATTTGCTTGGGTTATTAATGCTGGGAAAAAAGGAAATATGAATCCCTTACGGTTCTGACAGCAAAACTGTGATGGACACATATTGCTAAATATGTCAGATTGCATAGATTCTTCAGAATGATATGGACAAATTCAATCTTTTGTTACAGAAATAGTGCAACCGGACCTATTCCACCCTGAGGGGAAAGGATATTCTTTCTTTTTCACCCTCTTTCTTTCACTCACGGTAATAGTTTGTTCCTGATAGTCAGGCATGTGTGGTTGCTGCTCTCCCTCCTCCAGCCCTACTTGTCTCCCCCATCTTCTCTGCAGCTCAAGCACATTGTTGTCCAGATCTTCAGCAGCTTTGTATGCCCTGATTTATGTGGAATACTTTATAGCATCTGAAGTACACATGTGCAGTCCTTCAAAAAAAATTCCCTAATCAATACATTTTTACACTAGACGGTAAAACAAAGCCTGAACGTACCTGTACCAGGGCTGCTTAGTGTTCCCAGATCTAACGTCCCCTCTACATTGAGAATTCTACTTAAAAATTTTCAAAAATAGCGAAATTCCACCCTCATTCATATGGCTCACCCCCTAAGTAGCGGGATTTTTCTTTGGTTCCCACTGCTGGCCACCGTAGAGAGGTAATTCGAGGTTATCAGCTGCAGGAATCAAAAGGAAATTCCACAGTTGGCTAATCCCAGCTGGTTTTACCTGCTCTCTCTTCACTAGATCCCCCAGTTTGCTCCTCTGGATCATGTAGAAGTACAGCTTCAGGTCTTCTTTTGGGCATTTAACTTCCTTCTTCGGATCAAAGTCTTGAGAAATGGGCTTTCAGGAGCAATGCCACTTGTCCAACAGGCAGCCGTTTGAAAAGATTTTGTTTGCCCTTTACTGGATGCACAACTTTTTCCTGGCTTGTGATGTGATTTCTAGGTCAATGTAGAAACGAAATGCAACCAAGAAAAAGGAGCAGCTTCATGCTCTGAACTCCCACCCTGTGGAGTTTGACACAGATATGAGCTGTTTTCATATATGTCATATATTCCCAGTAAGTGCAATGGGAGTTTTCTTGATCTCACTTCTATCATCTCATGTGTCTACTGAGGAAAAGAAGGAGTAGAAGGGAACAATTCATATATTAAATAAAGCAAATTTGCAAGTCTAGACACTGATCTCATCACAAATGCGTATCTTGTTATCGCCTTCAGTGGATTCAGTAGCAGGACCCTCATGGAAAACTTTATGAAAATTCTTTTTGATTGAAGCATTTGAGTAAATGGGAATTGGAACCCCTTTTGCTTTACCAGAGAGAGGTGCTATTCCCCCACTATGAGTTGAGGATCCCCAACCACTGCGGTAAACGCATATAAACATATGTGATTCACTCCACTCAGAATTTAAATGAGGGAAAACCGAGAAATGAGGTAGTCTGAAAGAATGCATTAGTCATATACAGCACTTTCCATGCATTAATAATCAGTAATAAGCAAATATTCATAATTTAAGTCCTTTTCTGGGGACTGGACAAGAAGTATGTTTAGGGGTCAATAAAATACGCTCAATACTTGTTGGCTCCTAGGCTTGCTTGTAGGACACAGTTCAGTCCCATCTCTGTGAAGGATGGTAGTTGATGGTAAGTTCTCTCTCCCACGCCATGCTTGGTTTTGGTGTTTTGCACTCCAGTTACTGCCGTTTCTCAAAGGAAACGTTGGGGAATGAACACCGAAATGAGAAGCTGTCTTTCAACAACCTTACGCATAGAAAACCGAGCAGATGTTGTGACTGGAGACTTCTAACACTATGGTGGGGGGAATTATCTGGTAATTGCTGAGCTCTTACAGCTGCCCCTTGGAGCCTCAAAATCAAGGGGATTCTCCTGCCCTCATGAAATGAACAGACGCAGGGGGTTTCATTAATTAAAGGGTTGCATCCGCTCACAGCCACGTGCTGCATCTCAATTGCTCTCCCAGTCTCCTGGTAGGACCAGTTTCCTACAGCCTTTGGAGCACCTGTGGCCACCATCTGCTTCTGCTTTTCTTCTGCTGCTCCACTGTTCAAAGTCAGGTTCCAAACCCATGAATGTTTGAACACATTTTAAACTCTTTTGTTATCTGGGGGAAGAATTTTGTCTTTTTGTGGGCATCTGTTTGACTTAGAGAAATAGGGAGTTAAAAAAATAAGGGCACTTAATTGGTAAACAGGAGATGTCCTCAGTCCACTGATCAAATAGAACATACAAAACATATTGTGCAGTGAAATAGCATTTCAGCTTGAACCAATTTGAGAAGAAATGTGTCAGGGCAGTTCAACAAACTTCAACGAAACATTTCAATTACCAGAATGTCAACAGTGTTTGTTTAGCTTGTACTGAAACCTTGCAGAATAACCATTGTCTTAAAAAAAAAAATAAATAAAAGTCTGCTTGGGGAGGAATCAAGACAAAATGGATTGAAAATTCCAAAATTTGCACTACTCTATTAACAAAGGAGGAGATTGATGCCACTTAACTTTTATTTAGCTGAAGTCAATATGCAGTCTAAGGTAGTTATTTACTTTTTCTTGGCAGGCGCCTCCGTCTCAAATGAGATGCCTGACTTTTAGATGAGCAAAGCTGGGGGAACGAAGCCTACCCACAGTGTCTGAAAAAAACCACCCTACCTATATTGAAGTCAGACCCAATGAGTAGCACAGGCAGAGAGAAGTTTTACTTTTCATGCTGCTTAGTGCCACAAACCACGCTGCTTTAGGCACCCGCTGTTTGCAGATAAAGGTAGTATAGACATTTGTATGCTGGTAGCAAGTTTCATATAAAACATATTTTCTTATGCTATTCCAGCACTTACCATTCTTTTCCCAGCTTTCTACAGCAATGCGCCCAGGTGAATAGCAATGGGATATTAATCTTACTATTATTTTATTTTTTAAGTCTCGATTTTCGAAGCCTGGATTAAGTGTATCTGCATTTTTATCCTTCTTGCTTTTCTACCACAAGAAGCTTTGCATAGCTTTGATGATACGCCTTAACCCTTCTATCTTATCAGTGTGTCTGTGTGTAAAGAAGTTCATTTCCTATTTCAGTTTTTAAATAGAGCTCTTGAAGTGTGGGCATCAGCAATCAGAGCAATTCCAGATATCTTAAACACCATCGTTGTAAGTCAACATGAATACAAATTAAGCTTATCTCTTGATGAAATTCTAATTTTGCTTAAGGAACCAATGGAATTGATTCCAGATCTGCTAAATTTGATTAATCACTTCAGTTCCTTTCTTTGCTAACAAATAGGTTGACAGAAATCAAAGGCCTGGATTTACCTGCCTGCTTTCAGTGCTTGCCCTGAACTTACATATTAAGACATGAAAACTCCTGGAAAACCTGAGATTGCTGCGTAGAATTGCTTTGGTTTTTCATCTCTCAGGCCACACTGCTACATGTTCGGTGCTAACCAGACAAAACCCATCATTACACCTTTCCCAGGGGAATGCTGAGAGCTGTAAGGAGTATTCTTTCTTCTAGCTAAAAATATGCTCAGATTACAATGGTTTGGGTTTCTATATGAAAAGTAGCAGAGAAGAGGGTGTTGCAAAAGACTGGTGGAGGCAGCTATAATCTATTTCTTGAATATTTATTTGCTAACAGCAGTGGGGTTTTTTCTGTTTTCAGTGTTGGTTGTGTGCACAAGCATGCAAGCATTTATTTGCCTCTGCTTTCTTCTGAATAATGTCATTGAATCTAGGACCAACATAAAAGATGGCATTGCTCACTGAAGAGTGAGTGTGCACGAGCAGAATTTTTTGGCGATCCAGCAAAACCAATGGTATTGGCATAAGAAAAATTTTACAACCAAAGGGATGCCAGAAAATGCCTCAGACTGAGCTGAAGTACCTTCAGTCTTTACTTCTTCATGTTCTCCACAGAGTTATTTCTGTCTTCTCCCCCAAGCTGAGAGTGAAGGCAGAGGAGTGGAAAGCAGGGGAGCGAAAGATGAGGAGGGGAGATATAGGGAGAAGGAAGAATGAGAACAGATGAGGGGGAGAAAAAGACAATATTTTATTTTTCTTCTTAATCTTATTTCTCTTTGTTTTCCCCCTTTCTTCTCTCTCTGTTATCTTTCCGTTTGAAGTCAATCCACTGCAGAGTAATGAAAAGGCAGAAGGGGACCCCCATTGCTACTTGACCCAATGAAACACTGGCAGGCAGCAGACAGAGAATATTAGTGCAGCAGAAGACATAAGAAAAGGGATTTTCCTTTCTTTTCTCTCTCCTTGGAGAGTTTCGTAATGGAACAAGCCAATAAACCTAATTTCATCATGTGTTACTGACTACTTAATGCAATAGTGTTTAGCACATCAGATAGCGCGAGCATCGAGTCAGCAAATGAACCATATGTTCTCACGTATAAGAGGGAATGACAACCTGCCTGATGCTGGATTTATTACAATTTCCCTTCTGTGTGACACCTCTCTAATACAATTTTAAATTGTCCCTACCCAACTGCTGGGAACCTCGTTAAGGTGAGCCTTTCTGAGGGGCTGTCCTACCTGCTGAGATGTCCCAAGCAATCTGTCACTCTTCCATCTCGCAGGGAGCTGCAATAAACTGAACCCTGGTGAACGTCAGGGTTGTGCCCTCTCTCCCTTTCAGTTTGTGTTCTAGCCCTGCTTCATGCACACATTCTGATTGACGTTCAGGATTTGATCCAAAGCCAGCTAATCTCGTTGGAATTTTTCCATCGGCTTCAGCAGGCTTTAAATCAAGGTTCCTAATTGGGAGTTTGCACCAAAAAAAAAAGAAAAATAATGAGAGAATACAACCTTCTGTGCTTCTCTTTTGGTCCAAGTTGTACTGCCATGAACATCATTACCGTTGCACTATTCTGGTGTGTTTGCTGCCGTAGCATACAGAAATACTAGTATCGGATGAAAAACATGCAGCACAGACACCAATTAAAGATTGTTCCTGATCCTGAAAGTTTTCAACCTAAGAGTCACATGAGAGGTAAGAGATAGATCAGGAGGTAATGTAAAAAGGAGCGGTAATATACTGATTAACATGAGAAATGGACTGTTGCCAGTCACACTGTGGGCACAACAATCAAAGAGTCTCCAAGGGAGGAGTTTCTGGGAACATTTTGATTTTGAAGGATTATGCAGGAGAAAGCATAGAAACAGCACCTTGAGAACGTGGCTAACGGTTGGCCAACATGAAGGGTTTGTAGGAGGATACTAACATTTTCTTACAAAGAAATACTGGTATTTCGTTACTTCTTTTCTGTGAGAACTAAAAATCTTTTCAAATTTTCAGTGAAAGGAAGAGTCTGCTAAGGGACACAGACATTTACTCACACATACTCACTCACACATAGAAATAAAATTTCTATGATCTGTGTTATTTTGAGCAAGGATGTGAGTCTAAGGCTTCAGTGAACCGCGTACAGTCCCTATCATTATCACTCAAATTAAGCATAACTTCAATAGCCCATTGAGGGTTTCCTACAGGACAACAGGCAGCCCAACCACCAGGCAGAAGAAGCTAGAGGTGATGAGACTAGAGCAAGGGCATGTGCAGCTGGAAGACGAGTCATCCATCAGCATGGAAGCTGAAATCACTGAGGTTGAACATGGTTCATCTCCAATTCTCTATATCTGTTATGGGTGTGTGCATGTGAACATGCTGCCCAGGGTTCCTGAAAGCAAACCAGGACCATCCTGTGTACCTGGTGTCAGCTGCTCGGTGTATCTGCAGAATACTTTAACGTTAACAGCAGGTTTTATTGTGGTTTTATTTCTGAAATATGTTCTGACAAGCAGATAGGGAAGAAGATTCCTGTAAGTGAATTAAACTCCCACGCGGAGGGTAATTCAGGGCCTTATGTACTGTTTAAATTCTACTTAAGACCCATATTAAGGGTTTTGTTTTACATCTGGAGTGAATTTGGTTGTATGAACGGCTGTGTCTGAATTCCTAACAATGTCTGAATCAAAAAGAATGCTTAATGGGGGGATTAGATTGAATAGTAGTAGTGTGGGCATACCATCCTCTGCTGAAAGAACATTTCTGTGATGTGCCGGAGTTGTAAAGATTTCATAAAAACAGCAGAACTTGTTGGCAAATAGAAAAATGGCAACCTTTTTCTTTGGCAATTCAGTTCATTTTCTACCTGGATTCTCACCACAGGATTTTGCAAAGTCTGGTTCCTGATCCTTTCCTTCTCAATGCACTATTTTATCACTATTTTTTTTTTCTGCTATTATGTTCAGACTAATCAATGTATGGCTACATAAATATGATGTTTCATTATGTCCTGTGCACAAGGTAGACTAATAACCGAGAAATCTTTCTTTTTTTGCCTGGACATGCTAAGGGATGGCTCTGGTTTCGGTCCAGGATTATATGAATTCTGTCCTCTTATGACTTGCACTGTTTAGATGGAGGTTTGAGACAGGGCAAGGGCAGACACAGGGAAGAGAAGAGCCATAAATGGGCCATATCTTGTAAGTACAACACGAGACCAAGTTCTCTGTGTGGGAAAAGACCAAAAACGTGCATATTTGTTTAACGCAGCAGACTGAGGATGAACAGGCTCACAAGCACCTTAAAACCAGCATGAGGGTTTAGAAAGCTGAAGGGGTTAAAATATGGCAAGTAATGTTTTTGGGGTTTGCTTGTTTGTTTTATTTCATCACTAAACCGGTTGGATGGTTGGTTGGCTGGGCTTTCTCTCCCGTACACACAGAGGTGCTGTTGCCCAGTATTCCCAGGCTGCAAGTTTTGAGACCTCTTTCTACAATAGATTTAGACACATGTCTGCAGACGTGATATTTTTAGCACTTTTTTCTTCGGTCATTGCATAAGAACACCTGCCTCACGTTTAGTACTTGAGTGTGTTAAAGACAGGGCAAACCAACTATGGCTATTTTATGTTAAAGGGAGTACCATCTCCTGCAAATACTGGTTTTTATCTGACTGTGGAGTAGAACTCAGTTTAGATGTCTGTAGATATTTCCATAAAATAAATATTTGTGGTCCCAAATTGCAGAGATTCTCTGCAGAAATAATGTTCCTTTTTAGGAACGGAGGGAAACTTTAAGGAGATAACAAGGAACAGTGTTATAGTGTCACCTTCTATCACTGCTAATAGTATTCTTTTCTAAAATATATTAATAAGACTGTTCAGCTACATGGTGTAATTTTGTTTTGATCCAAATAGTTAACACAGAGTTTAATGGCATTTATTCTATTTCCAGTTAATTGTCAGTCAACTTTGACGCTCATTTATATCAGCATGCAGATAAGGAAAATCTTCTTTTAAGCATAGTTTATTAAATGGCAATACTATTAGCATATAAATTACACTCAGAATAGGATAAACAGGTACAAAGATCATTATCATATAATACAGACAGTCGGATCTCAGATGGGACTCAGTGGGACCTTTTCAAAAATACCAGAGCTGTCACCAGCAGGTACAATTCATTCACTCAGCCAAGCTTTACTCACGTTTACACCTGCATAAATCAGGAGGAATTCTGAGCCACTCGAGAGCTGTGCTCCTCTTTCTGCCCCTCGCTGACTTCCCTTTGTGCTTTTTAATTCGGCCCCTCTCGTGCTTCTCAATCTTTGCAAAATTAGAAAAGTCAGTTATTGCCTCAATGGCTGCTGGCATAGCTGAAGAAATTTATAAACAATATATCTTGCCGTAGCCTATGAAAGCAAAAGTGTTTTGGCTCTTGAGCAGTAAAGTGAGATTGAGAAGACATGGTTTCAAATAGGATTTCCCAGATAATAAAAATTACTCTGCCTCTGATTTCATCAGATCCGGCGCGCTCCCTTTGTATCCGCACGGCGCGGTGATGATGACTTCAATAACATTATGAGGTGTCAGACACTCGATGTGAGAGGCAGACAGAAGAAAAGAGGAGCGAATCTTCACATTAAGTATCAGGGTTACTTTATTTTGAAAGGAATGACGTTACGCCCTTGAAGAGAGAGCTGCCCTACTGGCCGTGCTGAAATCTGCTGAAGTAGGCTTGATTCCCCCCAGTTTTACACCATCGCAGCTCAGCCGATTTGGATGGGGATTTCAAAGACATTCGTTGTATTGAATGAATGCAATTCCCATCCATGGATTAAAACTGTACCTCTCTCTAAAACACATTGGCTGAACAATACAGCAGCGCCCAAAAGTTACCTCTGCTGCACTTTAATGAGTTGACACCTCCTTCTTTTCTCAGATTTTATTTTTCTATCAGCCTTGTTAAATACATATTATTCTTTCATGCTCTTAAGATCAAAGCAAATAGCCATCAACGGTCTTTTGTTCACATGAGACAACACTTTCGGAGATGGTTTGTTTGGCCTGGTTAATTAAAAGCTGTACCTATCATCCCTGCTTGATTTCTCAAGTTCTTTACTTAAAAAGTATGTGTGACAATTTTAATGAGCTCTCACTTCTTCCCAGTCTCGTGTCTCCTGCAGAAACGTTGCAAACTCTTGTTTTTGAACGTTACGCAGAGTTTTGACTCCAGCAGATCTTGGGGAGGTTTTGTTTTCCCTTTCTGTGTATAATACTTGTCTTGTATACTAATGGAGCCACTCAGAGAGGACGAGGACGAGGATCAAGTCGATGGAACGAGTAGATTAAAAACAAACAAAAGGACGTTGCTTTACTCTATGCTTAAATAAAGCGGGGAAAAGATTCTCACAAACTGTTGCGGGACTGAAAACTTGCAAAAGCTCAAAGGGCTTTGGATTCATTCCTCAAGGCAGATTTCAGCCTGCTGAGAAAAACCCTGTCTCCAGGTCCACACCCTGGGTCACTGGGTGCTGGGACAGGACTGTGGTACCCACGGCTGCATCCTTGCCCTGACCTTATCCTCGCCCTCTGCCCCGGGCATCCTGCAGGAGAAAAGTTGCCTTTAAGAGCCGTCTTGTCTTCCTCTGATCCACAAAAGTGAATTGCATCCAACATAGCCATTTTTTTTTTTGCAGGGTAAGTTCCCAGGCTTGTTACATATGGAATGGTATTTCTGTGTATTTCTAATTAGCTTTGGTGTGTAGGAAGTTCATGTGGGTTTACATAACTGGATTTTCATCTCGTCTTTTCCTCGTAGCTACTTTGCTTAATTGAGCTATTTACCCAGAGGTAGCACCTGGGTAATTCAGGCAGGAACACAGGCATCCGCGCTAGTCTGAGAAGAATGTAAGCATTTTGTAAGTGGGAGATGGCAGTTTCGAGTTAGGCTTATGCTTAAGCAATCCCTTGCTGCAGCAGGGCTTTATGAACAGCTGTGTCCCGAGTAGCTCATTTCATTCCTCCTTCTCCTTTTGCCGGGATGCATTTATCAGATCTGCTTCAGAACTTCTGCTCTTTGTGCCTGGGCAGCCCCTCACTCAGTTATCGAGAGAAGTCCCCTTTTCCTAGCAGAAAAAACATTCTACTTGCATTATATTGGACGGGTTAAACTTTTCTGCCTTGTCACAGCGCTCGGAATTACCTTGTCTTCTGATGCAAATGTTTTCTTATCACAGAATCACAGAATCTTCTAGGTTGGAAGGGACCTTAAAGATCATCTTGTCCAACCGTCAACCTAACTGAC
>JAOXNO010000003.1:13181971-13192947 GCA_028565335.1 Limnodromus scolopaceus
GCTGAACAACCCCAGTTCCCTCAGCCTCTCCTCATAAGACTTATTCTCCAGACCCCTCACCATCTTTGTCGCCCTTCCGTAGCCTTCACACAGTCTAAAATGTTGTGAAAAGGGATGGTTTCCAGCAAGCCCTTCAGTGGGTGAGACCTGCGCTTCTTGGCTGCTGCTGCAGCCCTTTGTTAGAGCTTGATCCAAAGCCCATTAGAGGAGATAATTCCCGTTCCCTTCCGAATCACAGTTCCAGGATTGGAAAGACAAGTGGAAGAGGATAAAGTGCAGCCCCTCTGAACCCACCCATGGCTTAAAGTCAGGGCTCTGAGGAAGTTTATGGCAACTTTGTTGTTCACAGCGGCTAGGTCGGTATTTCACGTTGCCTTTTTTTTTTTGCATTTGAAATGCATCATCTTGATTTTTTTTTGCCGTGCTCGGCTTTCTCATCCCTCTCCTGAACACAGACCTCGGTACAGCTGGAAATCGCTCACTTTTTATTTTTTTTCTTCAATTCCCTTCCTCGCTG
This sequence comes from Limnodromus scolopaceus, assembly GCA_028565335.1. Lineage (NCBI taxonomy): Eukaryota > Metazoa > Chordata > Aves > Charadriiformes > Scolopacidae > Limnodromus > Limnodromus scolopaceus. Next base: position 13,182,489 of record JAOXNO010000003.1, read on the forward strand.
ACTAATTACTCTGGAGTCCTTTGTGCTTTTACATAAATCCTACCCGAGTATCTTATTTACTGCTGGCTCCCTAATTGTCTTTAGGTAGCATGACCTCTGTTTCAGACAACTCTGAAGCTTTTATTAGCTCGTGGGTTCTCTTTGCTGAGCTCCGTTTTGATGCGTTAAAAGAGCCGTTCCGCCCTCAGCCTGCCCAGCCATCGAGTTACTGGTTCAGAACAGCATTTCTTCAGATGAAGCGTTACCTCGTCAGCTCTTGAGTGAGTACAAACCCCTCTAAGTGGATAAACCAGGAAGCTGGGAATTATCCAGGTCTCAATTCCAAATGAAGAACACAGGGGAAAAAAAAATAATAAAAGCCCTAGCCAGAAACCCATAGGGGACATTCAAAGATTCTCCCCTTTATTATTCTGTATTTTTCCTATGTATTTACCTACATTGGAAGCGTTTGGGGACTGAGATGGTCCTTTTTTTTTTGCCTGATGCCTATTTCTGGCTTCTAGTTTGTACCTAGAGCTTTTAGATGCAACTGCAGTAAAAATAACAGGGCACCGGTATTTGATGGTGAGAAAGACACTCCGGTGGCCTGTTATACATCATTATTCAGGTATCCAATTTATGAACATTTGCTGGTTCACACTTGAATCTCTTCTGACACTGTTTGGTGAAGCCACCATACGTTACCCAACCAGTCAATTGAATCAACTATTTTATCACCAGCAGCTTCCTATGAGGGTGTTTTCTTGTGGCTGGTGCAAACTGATGTGAAGAAACACATCATTAATAGGAAGAAAATTGCAGAGGCAGAAGTGGGATATTTGGAAATGTTTTCGTATTTAAAGCTGCATTTGAAATGCTGTCCTCAGGTGTGTCCCCACACAGAGCGAGAGGCACCCGTAGTCTCTCCTTTTGATGCACAGTATCATGAAGCTGGCAGAAGGACTCGGCTCTTTCATGCTAAATCCTCCTTCCTTATCCAAAAAAATGCCATTTAGTTCATACATCATTATATGGAAGAGCATACTTTGTTGCTTTGCATTTTGCTCCTCTCCAATTTAGTACAGATATATGATGGATTATTAAACTCAAACTTATTTTCTCATTGTACTAGAAATTGCATGCAAACAACTGCTCCCTACCTGGTGATTATTGCCAAGGAAACAAAGATCTTTTTTCATTCAAGCCTAAATCCCTTCCCCTCTCAGCTCCACGTCCCAGTGACAGAGTGTCCGGCACCACGGGGACATCTCAGCTTTTCTCCTTCCCAAATCCACCCCTGCCCGGCTCCGGAGATCTCTCAGCAAGGGAAGGTCAGAAAAGAGTGGGAGACGTGAAACTGGGGGGGCTGTAAGTGAGAATACCACCCAAATTCACAGTTCTAGTGCTTCTCTTCCTCACCTGAGGGGCTGGGAACGTGTGATGGGAAGCAGAACAAGGTCTAATGTGTGTTACACAGAGAGCTACAAGTGTATAAATACCAGAACAGAATTCAGCAAGACACTGTGATGATTTTTGTGTGTTTAATGGCTATGATATTACTGCCAGCCTCAACTTCCACTCTTGTTATTGTTCGTTTCCTTTAATAATTCATTACATCATCCAATCTGGTGCTGTTAGTAATAAATATTAAATACCCAAGCTGTGATGCATGAATTAGATATTTTCTTTTTATAAAAGGATTCTTGTATTGGATTTAAATGTCAATTAAAAGAGGAATGTAGAAAAACAATGCAGTGCTTCTATGCGCACTGGAATGAATGAAGCCTGGGTTCCTGTGGATTTGTGACTTACAGCTGGGTTTTGTCAGATGGAAGAAAGTGGGGTATTTGGGGGCAGCTCTCCCCCTCTTGGGTGCAGATTCTCTGATGTCCACTAAGGAGTGTGCTCAAGCCGTGGCCTTACTGCCAAGAGGGGCTGTACATACAGACCCTGGTCCCATTTTCATCAAACTTCCGGGAAATTCATGTCTTTCAGCCCATTGTCCTTCCAAACTCAGAAAAAACTGGTCAAGAACTTCAACATCTACCAGATGCAACAGGTGGATGGAAGAACTGACACAAAATTAACAAAACATTGCAAGATAATATTATTTTCTGTTCAAATGTTCATCTCTTACCTAATTCAGTTTGCATTTTCAAATTCTTTCCCTTTGATAGATAATGTTTTCTGTTTATTTATGAAGAAAATCCCCAAACCCTGAGGTGCTGTCCTTGTATGTAAAAGCAAAAAGGTGCCAGGCGCGCATTGAAAGCTTACCTAAGGAAAAGATATACCAAGCTCTGTACTGTCTTACATCCTAAAGTATCTCATTGATCTGAAGAAGCATATGAACAAGCTTAGAAATTAATTTTGTCCCTAAAACCCAGGAGTGGTCCTGAAATTACTGCTAAATGCAATTTACCCAATACTTGGCAAACTGGTGTGAACGACGTAGTGACTAATAAGGTGATTTGAGGGCCCTGTGAGACAGCGATGTATTTGATTTGGCTCCTTGGCTCGTGAGATGGCATTTCAGCATCTCAGCCACTCTGCTAATATCTTTTAATAATCCTGACAAAATTGCACAGGCAGCTGGGCTCAGACAAAACATTAGGATGGCACAGGAGTACTGGGATCTGAAAAAAAAAAAGCCCCCCCTCATGGTAAAATACAGCACAATTAGGTAACAAATTGGGTCTTCTTTCTCTTGAGACTCCAAATTTTGCTGCAAAAAATCAGCTATATAAGTTAATGGCTAAGTCCAATATGTCAATTTAACATTCCTAATATCCTAATATCAATCAATAATAAGCAGAGGTGAAAACTGATTGATACATATTCAGCTTGCTGTAGAAGAGGAAAAGTATAATGGAAGCATTTAAATATTTAGAAGTAGCATTGCATTTCTATGACAGCTCCTGTAACAGAAGTCTTTTTTTTCTTATTTTTTTGTTTGTTTATCTTTTTTTCCCCCAGGGTCATCTTTCTAGAGGACGGCAGTCTCAGGCTCTTTAACATCACCAAATCAGACGCCGGGGTGTACACCTGTGTAGCGACAAATCAGTTCGGAGTTGCCAGAAATTCCGGGAACCTGATTGTGAAAGGTATTTTAGTATTTTCTTTCGTGCTTTGTGAACATTAGAAATTACATGCCTTTTTTTTCATTGGGATGCCCAAGTCTGTGCCAATCAGTGCTAGTATCGACAGGTTTGTACTTGGTGATTTAAAGCTGAAACTGAGCTCTCCACCGCCTGTAGCAAAGAAAACCCCATGACCACACAGCTCCGGTGATCAATTTGTTTATCAGGGAGGTCTCCCAAGGTACCCACAGAAATAGGTAGTAATATTAACAGTGATATTGGTACTGCAGTGCCATTTAGACCTCTCAGGTACGGGCTGTGCTGGTGCTGGCACTGGGTTTGAAACGACACCAGGGCGGTGTGACAGTTCAGTGTACCCTGTGCTGTGGGCTTGGATGAGTTTATTCAGCTCTTTTACAATTTACATCCCATCTGAGACTGCAGAAGAGACTTTAAAGCCAAAAAGAAATAAGATGTTATGAAGCCATCTGAAAATCAGGTGAGTTTATTTTCTTCAACGATATATGTTGTATATGTTGCCTTCCTGCAGATCCTGGAGCCACCCACTCCTTCTCTGCATCCCAGCTGCTGTGTAAATAACTTTGGTAAATAATTCCAAAACAAATCAGAGGCAAGCAAAAACCCTTCTTTGGCCCCTCACAGGACTTTTGACTCTGAATATTAAAATGGCCATCTTTCACAGCCCTTCCCCAGTCTAATTGCTGCATTAATAATAGATGTAGGGACCTATTAGGGTATCTTCTACGCTTTCAGACTAGTTTGTTTCCCTGCATATTAATATACCTCATTTCACAGGACACCCCTTTGAAAGCATTTGATTTTTTTGCTTATTTGTTCTTATGTTAGACTTTGGTTTAATTAAACCATTTCTACCATTAAGTACAGGTCAGTGCTACTAAACATATCTTTTTCTGAGAGGGGAATGAGGAATATCCTCCTCTCACCTTACCATTATTTTCTTCTCCATTTTGCATATGAGCTAAAATTTTTATTCTCTCCTTAAAAAGAAGGTGACTTTCCTCTTTGAAAGTCATCACTATGAACTTGTCTGGTTCTGTCCATGGACAGGTTCATACAGTTCATTGTTGGACTTTGTGATCCTAAAGGTCTCTTCCAACCAAAACGGTTCTATGATTCCATGATTCTGTGATTTTCAGACCACCTTGGTGAGACCAGGAGTTTTTTATTTGTAGATGTTGTGATGCTTTAGTTGGAGGTGTATAAACAACTTCCTTAACAGTCATCCTGTGATTATTAGTTTAAACATCCAGAAAATCACGTTACGGTCCAGGAGACACACCATATCAAATGGTCCCATCTGCTGTCATTCTCCTGCCCTCCAAAGCTGTAGCTTCGTCTGCACTGGGGCTGAGCTTTTGGTGTAACCACACGCTCTGGCTCTGGTCCCGATCCAGAGATGCTCTGCAGGGGGGTGTCTTCCCTACAGTATTTTTCACCCCTCTTTGAAACACAGCCAAGTACATTGTGGAACGCATTAAAGTACATTATGTCCTTTGCCTCGAGTTTTTGCCGTGCTGGTGGATGTTCTATCTCCATTAGTAAAAAGAATTTGCACAAGTTTATTGCTCAGGTGGACTAGTCCAGAGCTGGGGGACATGGAAAGAGATGTTGTTTGTATAGATGCTCCTGTGAGCAACGTAGGAAATCACTGTGCCCTGATCTTTGATCACTGACAGAAAAACAAAAAAAAGGAAAACTGTGGCAAACTTAATATGGTTTTTTTCTCTCTGTTCCAACACAATCTTTTCAATACAGATGTTTTCTTATAAAAGTGTTTGTATTAGTTTTTTTTAAATAAGAACAAGTTAAAAAGTGGAACTTCTGAGGTTATAGTAAGCACATTAATCAGTTTTGCAAAACGTCTAACAATAATAATGTCTGTAGTTACAAGAGGAACACATTATTAAACGTAGTTTCTAATTCTCTGTTTTCTCGATATTCTTGTTTTCGATGACTTCAGACCAGTTACTGCAGCCTGCAGGCATGACCTCCTCCCTAACCTACTGCATCTGGCGAAAATCTTTTTCATACTCATGTTATGAAAGAGCAATTAGTGTTGATGCAGTGCAACGCGTAAGCTGAGGCGATGGTACAGCATAGCTAGCAATGAATAAACCAAGGAGTTTAGGGTTTAGGCAGCTCTGACTTCATTAAGGTTATATACCATTTCACATCTCACAGACATACATCCTAATGGAGCAATATGGGAAAACCACATTAAAATATGAAAAAAATATTTTGTTTGGCGTTTATGAAGTTTATTAAAACACTGAGTAACAACATGGTATAAAAATGATCTTGTTTGCAGGGAACATTTGTTTTTGTTTCCCCTCTGGAGAAGTTTTGGCTGTTCAATTATAGGCCTCATTGCTTCAGCATTATTTTCAACTGAAATGTCAGAACTTGGAAAAGCATATCTAATGTGCAAATTAAGTTTATTGCTGCTCATTGAGTTGTTTATTCTTTGTGTGAGAAGTCTTTATTATACCTCCAGCACTCACAACATCTTATCTATTTTCTCCTCTGGAATGGGATTTGCCATATAATGCATGTCTGCAGTTGCTAAGCAAGATAGATAGATAATGTAGAACCAAGAGCTTTTAAGAAGCTTTTAAAAGTATTTGAGGTGGAAGTCTTAAAGACAACCCCATAAAAGGAGCAGAAAATATTGCACAAGTGAACCACTCTGTATCAGTAGTATCACAGGATATGAGCAGGCTAGAACAAGAGATACAAGAAGATGATAATACCATAATAATATGGATTTTTTTTTTGCTAACATGACTAAAAAAACACATCCCACACACAAACCCAGTATAATTCACAAAAGGACAGTTTTCAGTATTTATTTGGTAGAAGCAAATAGGTTCATTCCAGTAAGAAAGCAGAATTCTTGTAATACTAACAGCATACAGCCATTGGGAGTTGTTGTGTCATAAGAAGAAACCATTATGATCTGATACTCCAAAATACCCGTTCACCAGAGGGTTCCATTGGATGCAATTTTTTCAAAATATTTATCTTTCCCCTAAGGAGACATTCCATAGGTTTTAACAGATAAATGATTCCTGGAATTTTTATTCCTTCTAATAACATTCTATAACCAGATTACAGATGTCCTATTTCTGATCTCTTTGAATGTGTGAACAAATAATGACACAAGAAATCACATGACAGATTTAATGAGGCAACTATAATATTATTGGGACCTTCTGATGAAGAAAAGTTTCCAAAAAATCCCAGCCGGTGTCATTACAACCAACTGGAGCTAATGGCCCCTTCCTGTGCAATAGTTGACTGGTTTTAATAGGAGCTTAAAGATTTTACAAAAAACAGGATATCGTTTTCTATTTGTATTGTATGGATTTTAGAATGCAGCTATTGAGCCTGATTAAAAATTCTGTGCAGTCCTGTTTGTGTCATTCTTGCTTAGTCTTACTTCAACCTTTCCATAGAAATAAATTGATTTTATTTATAGTATTTTACTTATTTATAGACAGCTGTAATTGTACACAGCGCATTGTGGAAGGGTCAAAATGCACCGATCCTGGTGACCAACCATCCAATACAGAGAAGCAAGAGTTACAAAATGAGGTGGCATAAAGTCTTGTGGCAGTAGAGGTGATGTGGGTCTCGTGAAGGGTGGATATTTTAAAGGGAAATTTGAAGGAGAGGGAGCACTTGACACATGGAAAATTTAGTAGTGGTGCAAAGTTTTATTAGCTGAATGACCCAGATGCAGAAAATGGATAATTTCACCCCTGGTCTAAGTGCCTTGATTTGGAGTTTATACCTGGCAGCAAGGAACTCATCTTAACTGTTGGGGTCTGTCCGAGAAGGCTGAGAAGGTGAACCTTGTAACCAATCTTTGCTCATATCCAGGTACTGAGTTTATCAATGGAAGGCTCAGGAAACATGCTGTTGCCCATCTAATTGATTGACTTTGTAAACGAGCCTTGTTAAGGCCAGCCTTCTTCATTCCCAGGGCAGTCATGCTCTACAGGAGGCAGAAGCTGTGGAGGTGACTCTTGCAGGGACTTCAGAGGAGCCAGTTCCCATCTCCTGGTTCTAACAGCTCTACTGCACAGGTCAGACCCAGGGGCTACAGGAGGTGGGGGACAGCCCAGGTTGACTTGCCAGACCCTTCAACACCCTCTTTTTGCATCATTTATGACAAAATATGTGTGGAGACCTTTCTCCTGCACAACTAAGCAGATAAACCCCATGTACAGTCTGTGAGAAAGTGTGTCGTAAACATTCAGAGCAATGTAGAATTTCTACTTTGAGGTTGATCATAGTGTTCAGGGGAAGACTTTGTTTCTTTGATGCCCTGTTTCATTGGTTTTAGAAGCTCAGTGTAAAGATGCACATTGTTTATAGTTTTAAGGAGGGAGGGAGTCTTACAGGATGACCTTGGAGGAAGAGATGATGAGTTTGGAGGACCATATCAGACCAGAAGATCATGCCTCCCCACTGGCCTACTGGCAAAGAGATGTTCCAGCTATTGTGAAAATAGCTTTCCAACTTTTAACATATGCCAGGATATTATCTCTTTTTTCTTCTTTTAACATATACAGTGTTATTGCAAGTAATAGAATTTCTCTCCTCAAAATGTTATTCATGCAGTTCTATCGCAGCCGTGAGAATAAGAAGGAGGAAAAGGAAGAAAAGAGGACTTTGTGGAGGTTCTCTGTAGTTCCCAGATACTTTTTCAAAATTATTCTATAAAAGTTACCTGTGCTTCACAATGGAATTACTTCATTTGAGATTTATGGAGCTGAGTTCTTTGCCAGTGTGGGCTGAAATCAGTGGAGTTGTGCCAACAAAGAATACGGCCCTTGAATCATCTGGAATTTATTGCACCTGACACACTGCTTCCAGGGAGAGGAAGAGATTTCTCTAACCTCATGATCGAGTATCTTCAAGACAGTCATCTGAGGCCTTCACATTTTTGCAGTCCTTGACTTCAGACAAACTGATGGAGCTGCCAGGATGATAGTTTTACGTGGCTGTGAAGAGCAATCAGAGTACGCAGAGAAATGTGAGAAGGCGTGTTCCAAGTCTGAGCTCTAACTCAAGATGAGAACCTCTGACGCTCTCTTATAAGACACCAGAAAAAAACCCACCTAATTTGCCTATACCAATAAAATTTACCCAGGTTCTTTCTTTGTTTTCCTTGGAAAATGTTACTTGGTGCCTGCAGCAGGTATATCTCTGAAACTAGTGAGATCCAGCTTTATTTTAAAAGATTAGCAGAAAATGAAATGTTCTGCCTTGTTTCTACTTGACCACTGCCATAAGTAAGGCACTCATCCAGCACAGATCGATGCTGGGAAGAAGCCCTTCAATTTTCAGCCCGTGTTGCCTGTCTGTATCTACATTTTCATCAGTTACTGGAATGATGCTGATAGTTTGAACAAAAATGTGTTTGAAGGCAGAGGGTTGGATGCCCTATAAAGCATCAACCCTTTGGAACCAAGGCCTTGGCAAAACCAAAATCCTGAATTTTGGAGTACGTTTCTGGCACAGAGGGTTAAGCCGGAACGAGCGCTGAACTAACGCAGCCCGTGCAAATGTTCTTCTCCTCCTCTCACATTATTTTCAGACAGTATTAATAATGTTGAGTAGATTCTGCTCTCGTTTTATTCATGTGCTTCTAAATTCTCACCATTTTATAACACTTTCACGCACAAAAGCTTTATTCAGGGGAATTGCTTACAACAAAGTGGTTGTTATCCCTAATCTATCTACCAGTCCCATCGGCCAAAGTGAAGCCATATAAACCTATTTCTTCCCCCTTCAGCGAGCTGCTACTTCCCTTAATACGAGCTGCAAGTTTCTTAGTCTAAGGGGTTAAAAAAGATTACATAAATAGTTTTTCTCTCTGCGGAGGTACCTTCTTTGAAGCTGCAGCGTAAGCAGCGCCGTGCGGTGAGCTGCCGCCAACATTCGTGCGGATTAAGGATCTCAATGTATAAAGTAAGCGGAGATGAACAGCAATTTTGCTTTTTGCTGCAGTTCCCTGTAAGGAGAGATTTTCAAGTTGGAAGAACCGCGGGCATATTTATAACAATCTTAATAATCTTTCTTCGAGCTGAAATCGTGTCTATTGACTCTTCGCAACGTAACATATGACTAATTTAGGATGTTGCCTCTGACATGGGCTGGCACACAGTGTGCTCATCATATTGATACTGCAACAGTAATAGGCTACACACGGGTAAGAGTGTTCTGAAACCATCACTGTATGACAGATAATTTTCTTTATTATGGAACATTTGGGCCAATTTTAAATAATTTCACAAATGGTACAAAACTCATTCGAGATCTGCAATTTTTATAAGCATTTTAATGAAAATAATTTCCTTTTTTTTTTGTCTCCACAGAAAGGACTGTAATTACTATTCCACCTTCTAACATGGATGTAACTGTTGGAGAAAGCATAGTCCTTCCGTGCCAGGTGTCTCATGACCCCTCCGTTGATGTGGTCTTCACATGGTCGTTCAATGGCAGTAAAATTGATTTTAACAGAGGAACACATCATTTTGAAAAAATTGGAAGAGTAAGTTTCTTAAACTCCTTAGTGCTTAATGAAACTATTTGCCACAGTCCTTAGATGACAAATATTTATCATAATTCTTCCGTCGCTATTTATATGCATGGCAAATCACTGTTTCTTTACAAGGGCTGCAGCCATTTATTTTTCTTTCTTAAATTTCATAAAGCTTGAGTTATTTGTGAAGCCATAATAAAAATGTCCACATGCAAGAAACTGATGATAGCTATGAATATTTTAATTTAAAAGCTGAATTTTTTATTAATATTGTGCAATTTATAAAAATGTCCAGTATGGAGAGCATGTTGTGAGTGATTAGTTTACTTTCTTTGTATCTCCAGGAATCTGTTGGGGATTTGATGATAAGAAATATTCAACTGCATCATTCTGGGAAATATGTGTGCATCGTACAAACAGCTTTAGATAGTCAATCTGCAACAGTAGATATAATTGTAAGAGGTAGGTCTGTTCAATGTAGACACATATATCTTCTGCAGGAATTAGACACTCTTAACATCAGCTATTGTTCAAATAATTGCTAGGATATCAATTCAACATTTCAATAGTGAAATGTTATATATCTTGTACCCTTGGCCCCAAAACTGGATTGAGATTCTGGCCAGCATGGTCACAGAACCACAGAATGATACGGGGTTGGAAGGGACCTCTGGAGGTCATCTAGTCCAACCCCCCTGCCAGAGCAGGTCCACCCATGTGAAAGTGTCCAGGCAGGGTTTGAATGTCTCCAGAGACAGAGACTCCACCACCTCTCTGGGCAGCCTCTTCCAGGGCTCTGCCACCC
>JAOXNO010000003.1:13193047-13203676 GCA_028565335.1 Limnodromus scolopaceus
GATCAGATCCCCCCTCAGTCTTCTCTTCTCCAGACTAAGAAGACCCAAGTCCCTCAGCCTTTCCTCATCAGAGAGATATTCTATTTCCCTCATTATCTTTGAAGCTCACAATCCTAATGCAGAGCTAACCCAGGGAGATCTGTGCAGCTCTGCCATGGCCTCTTTGGAAGACGAATTGTCCTGGCCACACAGGTCGATGTGGCAGGACATCAGGAAGTCCTCTGCTTTCCGCAGACTGCTGTCACTGGCTCCTTGCTGGGCATCTCTGAGTCACTTGCCAGGCTGGAAAAGATCAAGAGACCTGGTTCCTTATTTGGACATAATATGACAAATTATTTTTTACGGTCAACTGACTAATCTTTTTACTGCCAGCAGCAAGAGAAGTGCTGTCATGGGACCAGATCCACTAGAACCTAGCAGAAATCAGAAATCTGTATAGCACACCATCTTGCATTCTTTCTCAACTTCGGTTTTGATTAAATTCAATAGGAATTCTGAAAATGTTGGATGGTTCAGCAAAAGACACATTGGGTAACTTTCTTTGTCAGAGAAAAAAATAATCATTCCCTTGTTTGCAGTTTTCATGTTGTAAACATGAAGACATTTATTTCCCTGACTCAAACCCCCTCATTAATTAGAAAAATGTAATACGGGCATGAAGCCATCATTTAGGGATTGTGCTGCTTTTATGAAACTGCAGCTTCATGAATAATTCCACTGACTTGAGCAAGTTAAGAGTTGCCCAACCCAACCCAGCGATGAATCTTCCCTTCCTAATACCTTCATCTTAAAATGATAATTGTATTAGGCCCCCCAGGTCCACCAGAAGATGTTAAAGTTGAACATATTTCTAGCACGACTGCTGTGTTGTCCTGGAAGTCTGGAATAGATAATAACAGTCCAGTCCAGATCTACAATATTCAGATGAGGACTCCTTTCTCAGTTGGCTGGCAGGCAGTTGCAACAGGTGAGCAATTTTGCGAGTTACCTTGTATTTTTTGCATATACTATTAATTGCTCCAAAAATAAATTGTCATGACATGTTTATTTTGCCTTTAGTTCCTGAGGTCATTAACGGTAGGACTCACAAGGCGACAGTGGTTGACTTAAGCCCTTGGGTTGAATATGAGTTCCGTGTGGTTGCCAGCAATGGTGTTGGAATTGGGGAACCAAGCAGACCATCAGCTCTGCTGAAAACTAAAGCAGCAGGTAAGTCCTTAGTTTCTGTCAGATTTTTCCACACAGACACGGGTGTGAGAACTTCACTGCAGCAGAGTTGCTCATTCCCACAGGGTTACCTACATATCTGTCTGGTATTTTAGCCTGTGGCTGCTCTACCCCTCCACTCTAGTGAGACCCCACCTGGAGTACTGCATCCAGCTCTGGAGTCCTCAGGGCAGGAAGGACATGGACCTGTTGGAACAGGTCCAGTGGAGGGCCACAAAGATGTTTCGAGGGCTGGAGCCCCTCTGCTGTGAGGACAGGCTGAGAGAGTTGGGGTTGTTCAGCCTGGAGAAGAGGCAGCTCTGGGGAGACCTTAGAGCCCCTTCCAGTCCCTAAAGGGTCTACAGGAGAGATGGGGAGGGACTCTTGATCAGAGAATGTAGTGATAGGATGAGGTGTAATGGTTTTAAACTGAAAGAGGGGAGATTTAGATTAGATCTTGGGAAGAAATTCTTTCCTGCAAGGGTGGTGAGACACTGGCCCAGGTTGCCCAAAGAAGCTGTGTCTATCCCATCCCTGGAGGGGTTCAAGACCAGGTTGGATGGGACTTTGAGCAACCTGGTCTGGTGGGAGGTGTCCCTGCCCATGGCAGGAGGGTGGAACTGGATGATCTTTAAGGTCCCTTCCAACCCAAACCATTCTATGATTCTATGGTTTCATGTCAGCAGACCTGCGCTACCGATGTAAGGGATGCTTGGACATGATTGAGGCACTGCATGCTTGGCTCTCTGCCTTGGCGCTCACTTGGGCCAGCAATGAAGGCTGGAGTTGGCCCATGCTTCCTGCCTTTGATATGTCCCAAAATAGATCTAATCCCTGTCCCTGAACACAAGCTTTCATTCAAGCAGTTGGGGAGCAACCTTTGTTTTCTTCCAATTATAACCACGTTTATACCCCGCTCAGGGACTTGCATAGAAAATGATAAAGCCAGTGCTCTGGCATGTCCTCACAGCAGCAGGGAATGCCTTTGCTGCAGAGCGTGTTTGATATCTGAGCATCAGGAGGGACAGGAGATTGGCTTTAACTGGAGGAAATAAATTATGGCATCCAAAGCCCAGTGAAACTAATAGCTTCCACTGACTCCGGGGCAAGATCCTTACTCTCTCTCTGTCTCACCTTTACACATTTATCTTCTGGGACTTGGGAGCTCATAGGAAGAAGACTCATTCTCAGATGACCGACACTGTCAGTCCTTTGACCTACTCAGTTTGGTACAATTTATTTGAAGCCCAAACCTTTGGTTTGTTTTATGTTTCTCCCAGCCCCCTGCTTATCAACTCTCTCCCACCTATAAAATCAGTATTTATAGGATGGAAAGCAGTAAAGTGGAAGCAGCTTTTACAATCCACTTTCTCTCCTCTGTTTCTCTCATTTGCCAAGCTCTGAAGTTTGTCAAGCTGCATTTCAAGACAGAAATCAAAATACAGTATAGTAGATCATACAGCAGAAAATACATATGTCCTTAGAAAGGGGATCCATTTGTTACTCAGAACACCTACAGTATTTGTCCAAAGGCAGAATTACTCCAAAACGTGTTGAATGAGTTGATTTAAATTTAATAAGTTCTTTTGCCTATTGTTGAAGCAAAAGCTTGTACTGAGCGCTGCTGCCAGAAAAAAATATTTGATCATGAGAACACCAATTTTGATAGATTTTTTCAGCTTTCCAGGGGAAAGACAGCCTCCAGGGAAGATGCACTGATCCTGCCTGGCTTAGGTGTCTGGGGGGTGTGCACCCAAGTGGTAAATGACCCCTTCCTCCAGCAGGAGACCCACAGGAAGCTTCCAAGTGGAAGGAGTAAGGGGTGATGTGAAAAGGGAATGCTTAAGAAAATCTGGAGACAGGAGGAGGCCAGATTTTCTAAATTGCCCAGCAGAGTATCACAGATAGGTGTTCTCCATTACCCGATTGATCGTGAAGTCAGAATTAGTCTTGAGAAGGTCTTTCTTGCTGTTGGTACCTTGGGGCTTTGTAAAGTGTGATATTCAAAACCACCTATACAGTCAGTAAAAGCCTTCATCTTTTAAAGCTTCTTTTTATTAGAGGGATTCACAAGGCTAGGGCTGGAAAGAGACAGAAACAATAAAATTAATATTATTTATCATGTCAGTAGCACCAGGAACATTATTTCCTTACAGTGTAGCCCCATCTGAAGCTTAACAAAAGGATAGGAAAACTCAGATCAGGTTTAGTTGCTTAACCTCTTCACTGCTGTAAATCATTCTGTCTCAAAACATTGCTGTGCCGTGGGAGAAATAACTGCTTATTTTTATTTTTTTATCAAAATAGGAAACTGAAAACAGTATCACAGTGTGGACAGCAAAAGGCTGGCCATGAAAGGGTGAATTTGAAATTCACTGCTATAATAGCTATTTTGCCAGCTGAAATCGGAGCATTAGTAGATTTGTGGATGCAAATGAGCCACTGTTCATTTCATTAAAATGGAGCTCAGAATTAATTGAGCCTCTGTTGGTGCACTGTGCTGTAAATTTTCGTCTGTTTCTCAACTATGACCCAGTTGAGGCTCTGCTGAGCAGTAGTACACATTTTTTCCCCATGCAAATGTAGTAAGTACTGAACACATTTAACACATGAACTAATTGAGCATCAACTGGTTCATGAAACACTAGGCTTGAAAGTCTGTTTTGTCTTTTTTTTTCCTTTAGTGCTGTTGTTTTCAGTCTTAGATTATTTGCCTCTGAAGTGCACAAAGACATTGATTGTAAGTGACAAGATCGAATGCATATGCTAAAATCTCCAAAAGAGGGTCCGTTTGCACTTGCACTCACTTTCATGACCACACAACAACATTATTGTGAAATTCCTAGAGAGGATGAAATCAGATAAAGGTTTATATGTGGACTTGAATCTGGGGGTGATAGCGGGTTCACATAAATTTCTCTGAACTTAAATGGCCATTGTCTTTATCTCCTCTACTGCAGCTGGGAAAACACTGGGTGGAAGACACAGGGAAGGGCATGTGGAGGTGGCAAAACTTGCCAAAATCTCTGAAAAAGCTTCTGAGAGAGAAATGTCCTGCCTGCTTCTGACCCTGTCCTCAGCCCTGTCCCAACACATCCCGTTCTCAGGCAGTGAGAGTTGAACGAAGGGAGCAACAAAACAATCTGGAAATTTCTAAAAAATAGTACCAAGGTTCTGAAGATGGCAAACAGTACAAATGCCCTCTTGTAAGGGCTTCCTGTCTCAGTCAGTTCTAGGGTTGTCCTCTTTTTTTATATTTCTCTAGCAGCTGAAGAGGAACATGAAATCATCCTGGCAAGTAGATCTATAGTGAACTATATAATAAGAACAAGGCTGGTCTGTCTAAATTCCATCCATTACATCAGAAACCAGTTCCCCCAAACTGTCAATATTTATAGGCTAATGGAGCGGGTGTGTTTATGGAAATACAGAGCAAGAGGCAAGAAATGCTGATATTTCCTTTACCTCTCCAGCAAGAGCCATTTGAGAGGCCCTGTCAGCCTGGAACACCAGCACGTTGCTTGACCTTGACCCTGTGCCTATGGTGCCATAGACCAACAGGGAAATGAAGCTCTAATCAACAAACTTTTGGGAATTTACAGTCTTGGGAGAAAGAGAAAAGCAAATTACGAGTTTTGAAGTTCCTAAGAAAAGCATACAGCCAATTAAAAAAATTAATATATTGCTCCAACAACATGTTTACTGAACAAATGCATAATTAGTAAATCAGTAGTGTTGCAGCTACAGTCTGAATGGAACATCATTTTGCCAATTAGTTGATGAGGCATAATAATGTCAGATACTTGATGTTACTAGCGTCTTTAATTAATTTTTTGAACCAGGGTACTCATGTATCAAATACATCTGTGGCTTCAGCCTCAGAAACTTGAAAATGTGTAAATAGAATCTCAGTTCATTTAAAATGTACCGTTGTATAATGTAGTCCCTGGTCTACGTGCTGAAAGGCAGAAGAGCTGCATTTGAGCTCAGAAAAGCCCTAATCCTGTAGTAGCTGTGGGTTGTTTCAAGCACCAACATCTTTTCTTCTCCAGTCCCTGTCGTGGCACCAACGAACGTCAGCGGAGGAGGAGGGAGCCGTTCTGAGCTGGTCATCACATGGGAGGTAATTGTTAGCTCAATTAACCTAAGCTGTTTAATGGGGGAGAGTCCACGGGTGAAATCACAGCCCTGCTGAAAGCCAAAGGCTTTTGGTCGTTGGCTTTGGCTGAGCCTGGATTTCATCCTGCAGCTGCAGAGAAAACAGCCTGTAAGATATACAGCAAGTTTTCTGTGTTATAGCGAACACTTTATAAAAATAAACAGTTTAAGAGGCATGTTATAAAGATGTTTAGAAGTCTGTATAACCCTCTTATCTCCATTGTACAGGAGGTGCTTAACACACTAATCTGCTTGGCCATTTTCTGCATTAACATTTTTCATACTTTTGTTTACATGTTTTTCATTCTGGAACACTGTGCTGACAAGACATATCCTATTATGCGTTAAAGGAGATGAGCCCTTTAATTCTCCCACACTCCAGTGAGAGGAGAGAATATACGTTTTTCAGAGCAGTTAATACCACGCTACAAGTGGCCGTGGGTGAGCGCAGGTCATTCCGTAAAGCGGGAAGGAAGGGCCGAGGGAAGGGGACCTCCTTCTCCAGCCACCCATGGGCATCACCAGGAAGGCAGGCAGCTTCTTGCAAAGCTCGTGCAGTGATGGGGCAGCTGCTCGGTGGGAAAAACTCCCCGAAACACCGCTCTGCATTTTTCATTGCAACTGAAAAATACAGATGAAGTTCACGTGGTCCCTAATTAAGTTTCTCCTTTGGCTTTGAGGGCGTCTGACCGAAGTAGGAGCCAGCAGCAGCAGCACCCAGCCTGGAGGATGGGGGCCGGGCGGCCTTGCCATGTCTCTTCCTACCAGGGGCTGCACAAAATGACCTCTCTTTAGTTCCTAATTTGGGACTGGGCCTCCAAAAACAGGGTGCTCCCATCATAACTCATGGAAAAAGTTTTTTCATTAATAAAACCCCAAAACCTTCTAGTTCAGCTTAAGCAAGGAAAGCAGTCTGCTCTCTCCCTTGACTTCATGCTTTTTCCAAAGAAATAACCAAGCTCACGTATACAGTTTGAGGAAAGAATTAAACTAAACTAAAAGTGATATTTTCATCAGCTGAGTTACCTGTCTTCTCCCATATGCTAAAAAACTGCACTATTTAACCAGCCTTTTGGGAGAGGAAGGGAAACAATAGGAAAAAAAAATGAGGTCAAAAGAAAAAAATCCCCCCGAGGTAAATAATATTGCCAATGCTTTGCACTCTCCCTGCTCCAAACAGAGTGAAACTTCCCTTTTACCAAACTAAGTTTTCCTCCATATAGATCTTTCACTGTTTTGTTTCATTTTCTCCTCTACTGATCTACTCTTTTGGGGGCAGAGGAACATGAAAATTGAAAACAACCTGAGAGATCTCAATCAAATTATCCCGTTGGACTCCATAGTGTGTCCTGAAAAATAGGCAGAAGAAATACTAATTATGCCGAGCTAACAACACCGAACACGACTCCGTGGCTTTCTGTGATGAACTCACTAAACATCTTGATTAAATCTGAGGTCACAGAAGCCTCAAAACCAAATTAAATGCTCTAGAAAGAAGCCTGGGCTCTTACAAATCCCCAGTGCACCATCATCCCTCACGTTTAACTCTCTCAGGACAGGGTGAGAGAGAGGAGGGAGCATATTGGGGAATTGATGCTTGTAAAACACTTCGGGAAAGATGCATTTGTTATATGTTTGCCAGGACAAGGTTATTAATAGAATCAGAAGGAATTTGTGAAGAAAAGGATAAAATAAGCGCTCTGGAATCTTCTGATGTACTTCCTGATTTTTTTTTTCTCCCATCTTCTGGCAGCGTTAGTGCTCCCAGGAGTTTCTCTGCAGGAGAGGAGCTCGGAGCCAGGGAGAAGCACAGGGGCTGCAGTTCTGCCCCTGTGGTTTTCTCTCTCTTTTTGCACCATTTTCCATGGCTGCTTTTCCGTGCATTTTACTTCCATGCAGGCATCTAAAATAAATGAAGTTTTGCTGAGAAACGCTTCCTTTCACCGTGTACTACTGATCTTTTCTTGTTTCACAATTGTTCCTGTGCTTTCAGAAGCCAATATAGAAGTATTTATATCCCAAGAAAACAAAAAAGTTCATGCTGGATACAGCGTTGATGTAATTGCCTGTGCAGTATGAGTCATTAATACATATCTTGACGTGAGATTTTATTAATAGAAACATTAATTTTGCCATGTTGACTTGCAATAACATTTCTGCTCTAAAAAAACTTAAATAAGAATATGTTCATGCACTTGAGACATTCACCTGTGGTAAAAATATATGTAAGTGCTGTACTCGTAGACAGGCAATTACACAGCTGACGCACACTTCTGTGTTTACATTTGTTCCTTTCCCCACTATTTTTTTCTTTAAAAATAATTTATGTAAAATGAGCATCCTATACCCCTTGGGGAAAAAAAAAAATCAGCTGCAACCTGTGCTGAGTGAAATGCTTTTAATTTTGAAAACTTTGTGCCTGAAAGAGAATAACTTTAATGGAGCTGATCAGATCTTTTGTTTCTAAATTGATTGTCTCAATAGATATATTATTTTGATTTTTATTTCAATATTACATTGACTGATGGAGCAAACATTATTATCTTCTCTAAGGCACATTCAACTAAATCAATACCACTAAAATATGCTCAGAGAATGAAGATTCAATTAAAACAGTGTATACTTGTAAATGCTTATTGACTGCCTGCCTTGTCACTACAGCCGGTTCCAGAAGAACTACAGAACGGGGAAGGTTTTGGCTACATCGTTGTCTTTCGTCCCCTTGGCTCAACCACCTGGACAAAAGCAGTGGTGGCTTCAGTGGAAGCAAGCAAATACGTTTATAGGAACGAAAGCATCACACCTCTCTCTCCTTTCGAAGTGAAAGTTGGTGTCTACAACAACGAAGGAGAAGGCACCCTGAGCTCCATATCCATCGTCTACTCAGGAGAAGATGGTAAAGTGTGTTACTCTTATTAGTAATGGTTGTGCAGCATCAACAAGTCCCAGACACGATCACACAGATCTGATCTCCACAGGGATATTGAGGAGCTGCTCTAGTCTGTTCATTGAAGATTGAGAAGCAACATGAGGCAGAAGATGGGAAATTGAAGTAGAGAATAGCACGGGACAGATTTTCAGAATTGCTTTAAGTAGAGAGCAAATTTATTTCTCCCCAAGGAGCTCCCATGGAGTGGCCTGGGAAAATCAGGAGATATCTAAAACAGTTTAGCTCTCAGAGAGCCCAGCTTTTCAGACCACTCAGTGCAGCGCAGTTGCTGGTTAATGACCACTTTTGAAAAGCGACCATTTGCTGATGTTCCAGAATAAACGGACAGCAAAGCTAGAGATTCACACCAGGTTTCCCAAGCCTCTGCCTCAGGAGAGCTTCTGCTCCTTCTCCCCAGAATCTCTTCCTCTTCTCTTGAATCTCCCTCAGTTTCTGACCTGACACCCTTCTGGTAACACGAATGTTCCACCAGTGTTTTCTCCCACCACCCAGAGCCACAGATAGCACCGGCGGGGGCTTCGGCGCTGAGCATTTCGGCAGCAGAGGTGGAGGTCTCCTGGCAGCCCATCGCATGGAACAGGCACACGGGCAGGGTGCTGGGCTACGAGGTGAGGCAGCTGGTGCTGGTGTCTGACACCTTACAGATGTCCCTGTCCCGGCCACATTTGTATTCTGGGTCCTCCTCCCTTGCTTCGGAGTCAACAGGCATTGGAGCTCTTCACCCAGCTCTCATTAGCAACGTTTCACCTGAGATAATCACGGGCATTTACAGACCAAACTGCACCTCTGGCCCAGACGTTTTGTAATGTAAATTAAAACTTCAAGATTAATCATTTGTGATGGCTGCTATAAAAGGACTCACAAAGCAGATCTTCCTCCTCTTGCACAGCTGTATTGCTGTCTGAGCTCCATGGGGTACTTGATATTTGGGAGCACACACGGGTCCCAAGGCATTGCTCAAATACTTTTAAATAACCTCAGGTATGATTCCTGGGCATTTTACTTGCACAATGAAATAATTTATTTTAATTTTTTTTCAAGGTATGATAAACCAAGAGTAAACCAAGTCCAAAATATTTTAAAATCTGTCCTGTCATTACAAGTGTATAAATGAAAGTCATAAGAGTCATGTGTGTACACAAACCTTCCTAAATCAATTACTCACTAAAGAAAAAAGCACCCCAGGTCTAAATAGCTGCCGCTGAATCAAAACAAAAGGCAGGATACAAAATAATTAAAAAACCTCTTAGATGACCAAGATAAATGTTTCTTTGTCTCTTTTAAAGTTTTCTTCAAATATGTTCAAACCATAAAACCAAACAAGCTTTAAAAATTTCTCACCTTATCAAAGTTTTCCTTTTGGAGGTCTATAAAGCTAAGAATTTTATTTACTTCCTTAATTGGTATTCAGTCTCTGAAATTTTATTTCTTCTCTATAAATATTCATGCTTGGTTTTATTTCCTGCTAGTTTTGAGTATAAAAAATCCTGCATCCCTTGAAATCTTCATTGTCAGCACGTCTGCTTCCCAGCCAAATCTGTAATTGATGGAAAACAATGTATTGCCTGTGCTTTGTTCTCGCTTTTCAGGTTTTGTATTGGACTGATGATCCCAAGGAAAGCACAGCTGGTAAAGTCAGAGTCAATGGGAATGTAACAGCCAAAAATATCACAGGACTAAAAGCTAACACGGTGTATTTTGCCACAGTTCGAGCTTACAACACTGCAGGGACGGGGCCCTCCAGCACCCTAGTAAATGTCACCACTAAAAAATCACGTGAGTATTCCATTTCCTACAACAAATGTTGCAAACTCCCAAGTGTGATAGTGACATTTCAGCTCTCTCAGAGACCCATCTCTGCTAAATGTTGCAATAGCCAAGAAAACTAGATCCCAAATTTCTTCAGAAAGTTAAGCAACAAAATCTCTGACCAAGAAACTTCTCTCTCTCTCTTCCCTGACAACGTTTTTGTGGTCACCATCAGGTTTACTCAGACTCTAGTATTTAAGACTTTGATATAATACTTCGCTTGGGCTTCAGTTCTATCTCAATGCAAGCCAAATTCTCATCAGCTTAAATCAGACCTGGGAAGGCTACCTCTAAATTATAGAATCATAGAATTGTTAGGGTTGGAAGGGACCTTAAAGATGATCTAGTTCCAACCCCCCTGCCCTGGGCAGGGACACCTCCCACCAGACCAGGTTGCTCAAATCTCCATCCAGCCTGGCCTTGAACCCCTCCAGGGATGGGGCAGCCACTACTTCCCTGGGCAACCTGTTCCAGTGCCTCACCACCCTCACTGTAAAGAATTTCTT
>JAOXNO010000003.1:13203776-13213902 GCA_028565335.1 Limnodromus scolopaceus
ACCCGTTCCATCAGGTCCATGTCCTTCCTGTGTTGAGGACTCCAGAGCTGGACACAGTGCTCCAGGTGGGGTCTCACAAGTGCAGAGTAGAGGGGTAAGCACTATGCACTACAGAAGGCAGCATGTGTGGTACATTCATATAAATAATATTTAGGCATTCATTTCTTTAAATTTTCTGCAATTATAGAAGCAAAACCATGTGTTATTCTGTCTGTGAGGAGCAGCTTTGTGAAACCAGTGCTTTCACGGGCCCATCCTCTGAGGTAACAAGGAAACACTGAGCACCGTCCTGCAGGATTGAACCCATGAAGTAAATGTTCACTAAGAGCAAAGCAGTCATAAAGCAGGAAACCTTGGTGATCTGTTACGTACCAGAGTGCCCTACATTTGTTACTGTTTAAGCTTTCCATTTTTTATATACTTTCCTTGGACTGTGTTTTTCCCAGTAAACTATCGATCAGCCCCTTTGCACAAAAAGGGAAATATTTATCCTGTCTTTCCCCAATTGTCCTCTTGTCTCGGTGCTGTTCTGTGCTATTAATCAAAGTGCAAGACTGAAGCGAACTTGCAAAATGAGTTCATGATAAAAGTTACCATTCCATGTAAATAGCACAAACCAAAATAAAGCCAGAGAAGGCATTTTTGAAGGACTCAGACAGAGCTCTTCTCACAGGCACTGTCTTAATGGAAAATAGACTCCTCTTCGGAAATTATTCTCTATATTCCTATGTGCATATGTATGAAAGACAAGTTAAAGACATGGCAGTCAAGTGACAAGATATATAAGGAATAAATTTGCTTTTGTTTTACATTGACTTCATCTTCTGTCAAATTCAGGATTGTGCTAATGGTTCATTTAAAAATTAAAGTCAAAATAAACCTTTTAATATTTAAAAACATATATTAAAATTTTAAGCTCTGTTCTCTGAAAGATGCAAGCACTTTCAATATAAATAGAGATAATATGTCAAGAGAATATGAGCAATGTACATCTGCAGCGGGGGCTTTACCTTTGAGGTAACGGCTCTGTTTTCCGACTCATTGTCCAGGATCCCTACAATGTTCTGTGGGTGCCCTTATTGTAGAGACTAAGCTAAATTAAAATTGTCCTTCTGCCAAATAGGTGCAATTCTGATTGAAACGTATTCATCTAAGATCAGTTTAAGGTCTAAGTTGATATCGTGGTTTAAGTTTAAACTACTCAGGAAAGCAGAGATGATGCCCTCCTTCCACGAACATACTGCTCCATTAGGAGCTGTTGTGAGGCTCAGCTCTTCTGATTCTTTACTGTCTTTAAAGAGATTGCTTTGCCTTTTCTTTTTCTTTACAAATACATACATCAACAGATACAGATACTAGAAATATTTTGCAAAGATGAAACCTCAACTCACTACAGCAACAAAGCCAAGTGTTACCTAAAAACTGAGAGAAGTATTGTTAATTTAATAAACTTAAACTTATGCTTGAGCCTTCTATTATTCCTGACAATGTTGATTACAAGAAGTTAGTTGTGGAAATGATCTGTTGACCTTAGAGCCGAAGAACAAATCACGGTGTTTTTGCTTGCAGGTATTACTATGGATTTGGGGAAGTGCTACGTTAGCACCATTTCTGGTCCCTGGCTGTATAAGAAAACCAGATAAATTTGTTTTGAAAGTCATCCTGTGGTGGTTTTTCAGCCCAAAGACTATGAATTAAGATGGTTTTAAGTGCTATGCTAAACAGTGTTGAATAAGGCAGTATTCACCCATTCTTGAGAGTTTCCAAGACTTTTTGGATACACAGTCAATTCAATACTTGATATCCATTGCCATCTGAGAGTTTTTTGTTACCAATTTCTTTATAGAAAACAAAGAGGTTTCAAACAACATTTAAGTAAATTTGCAGTTTTATGTTAGTGAATGTATATAAATGCCTGCAAAGAGAAAATGAATCTTTTACCAGCTCATGGAAGGACAGCTGCTTATACTCACCCGGGTGGTCCACTAGCACCTCTTTTCCCTACTGGTGGGGTGGATTAAACTTCTCCACGTACAATAATCATCAATATATAGGGAACTGTAGGGAGAAAAGAAGGATCCCAGAAGTTTAGTGTTTTAAAGTCAGGTCTGGGACGCTCACAACCTGTTGGTCCAAATCTCTCCTTCTTTTTCTTAGTTCTATTCAACACCTTATTTCTTCTGACACCCCCAGCGCCGTCCTCCCAGGCAGGGTCTGGGAGGACACACCGTGGAGAAGGAGATAATGTGTTGCTCTAAATCAGAGATACGGTTCAAAGGCGCAGTTTCAACTTCACACGTTCACACAGGATTCGATTTCAGTCACTTGTAGGCAAATTTTCAAAGTCCTGTCACTTAGGCATAAAAAGCCTTTGAAAAGCTACTCTCGGCCCATTGTGCTGAGAATTTATAAAATCCTACAATGTTTCGTGATGGATCACATGGAGACTTTAATGTGTAGCTCTTTGTAACCTGTCCTCATGGCTGATGGAAATCTGGTCTTTTGTATTCTGCTCTTAGTTTTAGCTTTTTTCTGAAATCCATATGGCAAAACATTCTCTAGTACATTAAAATACAGATAGGAACAACACAGTACTTAAGCAAAATCTATCAAATATAACTTGAACTGTCAGACACTGTCAGGCTTTTCCTAATTTCGAAAATGAACTCTCACAGTAAGTGGTTTCGTGCTATGAATAGATCTTTATTGTGACTAATACGAGAGCAATGATGGACTGGAAAATATTTTTTTACTCTTTTAGATGTGAATCACCCATGCATTTGCTACTTCCATGTCAGCAGCTCATTCAATTACACTATGCAAATTAATATTCAGTTGTATCTTGTGATTATCATCATCTTTTTTTTTGCTAAAGCACCAAGTCAACCCCCGGCAAACATCGCCTGGAAGCTGACAGATTCCAAAATCTGCTTGAACTGGGAACACGTGAAAACAATGGAGAATGAATCAGAGGTGCTTGGCTACAAAGTAAGTGAATTCTTTATCTCATTAATTAGACATGTTGTTTATAATAGAGGTACAAACAGTGTACCTGGAAAACAGTGACTTTTCTGCAAATATTGGGATGATTGGCTGAAATTTATACAAAGAGAAGAACAGCTTTGTTGATTTGGAGTAGGACCTCTTTATCCCAACACTGGGATTTTCTATCCACAGCATTGGATCTCTCTTGTCCCATTTCCCATGTAATCATGTAGGATTCTTGCATTCACATCTTTGTTGGAGGGGAGTTTCACACATATATAAGAAGTGAAGAACAGTCTCTCAAGCATTAAAGACAGGCATAAACCACATTTAAAAGTTCTGACTCTCTGGCAATTCACAAATGTCCTTTTGAAAATAGGTAGGAAGACACATAAAGATCAATGTGAATGACGTAAAAAGCTCTTCCATAAATCTATTTTTTAAGGAAAGGAAAATTTAAAGTTTCTTTGCAGTGGCTCTGACCCCAGAAAACTTATGGAAAGACTTTTTTTACTCCTGAAGGACTGTAAAAATGGAGGTGGAGAGTGCTTACATGAGGAAATGTTCTCAAGATCAAGTTCCTCATGTTTCTAGGCTTTTTAGTGTTTACACAGATTTATTTAAGCCTAGAGAGGAAAAGTGCACAAAAAAATCCCACTTTGCAATCTTCCTTGAGAACATGTTTTTGCACCCCAGTGAGTGTGTTTGAGCACTTCCACACACTGGGGAAAAAATTGAAACTAGACTATTAAGCTTTTTTCCTTTGTGTCTAACCCCCTGGTTCTAGGCTGCCCTTGCTTCTTGCATTTTGATGTGGAAAAAGTGCTTTAAGTACTTGCTGCGGTATGCATTGTGTGATCCCTGCTTCTCCTTGCCCATCAGTTGCTCTTTTTAGCGTAAATATGTCAAAAGATCGTCAAGAGAAAGGAGTCAAACACTGTCAAAGATGTGTCAGGAAGGAAGAAAGGCTCCTTGGAGGAGAAAAGCCCTTCACAGTCGGTGGGATCCCTGTCCAGACTCCCCGAGCTGCTCTGCACCTTGGCCCAATGGTTCCCCAGCAAAAAGATCTCAGTGCAAGCGGGTGCTGGATCCATCACGTGTAGCTGTAGAAATGTGCCTCCTAAGTGGAAACTCAGATGCAGCTGTCTGATGTTCTTGTCCTTTCTTGAAGCCTTTAAAACCATATTGCTGTAGAATGTCCCAAGTGGTCATCAGCAGGTGGTCATTTTACACAGAAGTCAATGCAATGTTTTCTATTTGACTATAAATGCTCACCACAACCAGGCAAAATAAAAAAAAACACCTCAGTTCTTGAATTGTCGCGTGAGTTCTGGGTATAAAAGGTGTTACAGATTGAAGCCTTGTTTAAAGGTGTGTCTAACTTCCATATTTACAGCAGAGCATAAGTGTGTTGGATCAGGATTTCGCAGCCCCACTGCCAAGGTGAGCCTCAGCTCGAGGAGACAAAGGCTCTCCTGGCAGTTGGAGTAAAAGTCTGCTATGCTCTCCATCACAAAATTCTGTAGAATATGTTTCTAGGTTTTGAGTTAAGTTTAATACTCTGCAGGGTGCTGATAGTGCTCTGAAAGGCTTGGGACATGACAGAAGATATTCTCAGCCAAAAAAAAAAAAAAATCCATTAAAACTTTAAAAAAATTAAATAACTCTTGTTTTCTAATCCCTTTTAACTTAGATTTTGTACAGACAAAACAGACATAGCAAAACGCATATTCTGGAGACAAACAACACTTCAGCTGAGCTCCTGGTACCATTTGAAGAGGATTATCTGATAGAAATAAGAACAGTCAGTGACGGTGGGGATGGCAGCAGCAGCGAGGAAATAAGGATTCCAAAAATATCAAGTCCGTAAGATTTATTTTTTTTTTCTCTGAATGTTATTGCGTAATAAGAAATCGGTGTGCTTTTAGCGACTACAATAAATTAACAGGCTTTCCATTACCGTAGGTGGCCTCTCTCCCGTTGCTCTGTAATGCTGGGCACACGTAGATTAGACTCTGGTACTCTCATATTAATTAGAGGAGAAAGTATTTTGCGCAATACCTGGATGTGAGCTTATTTTTAGTGTAGTCCTCCATCTGCCCTGGCCTGTAACGCTCAGGGAAGGACAGAGAAATAAACTTTCTTGCTAAAGTCAAGGCTGCAGCTCTCACATACAATGCAGCTCTTGTTCTGCTCCGGAGCTGCAGAGATGGAGAACCTCAGCCCCGCTCCATGGCTGGGTTGGGGTTGCCCAGGGTCCAGCCTCTGCTCTCCTAAGTACCTCATTATTCATGCAAAATAGAGCTTAATTTTGCAACAAACTAGCTAAAAAGCAGATAGTCACGGGGAGAGAAGGAAGCTGATTAAAAACTCTGTGGAATTGCTGCTGCAACTTAAAAAAAACCCCACAGAAATAACATTTGTGGATAAAGTTTCATTTTGGAAGTAGAACAAAGATTACTGTTATAGTCGAATGCACAGAAAAACTATTTTTGGACACAAATTTACTTACATCAGAAAATTTTGTGTGCTTATGTTTTTACAGGTTTAAGCTCTGGAGCAATAAAATTTTCCCAAAGGATAAACCATATATTGGCATCTGGGATCCTGCTGTTGAGTTCTGTTCTTATATACCCTTTTCCTTGATGACTGAAGCAGCGCTCAGCCACGGACTTTTAAAAATAAACCATCTGTAGATTTTATCTCAGTGCTTCACCATGACCAACATTCCTGATAAAGAAACACAGCGGGGATGGGGGAGGGAGATAGAAGTGGTCTATTATTAAGAAAACATTAGGTATCAATATTACATTAATTTTTAAAAATAAGCTTTGAAATGAATGGATAAGTGTATATGCATTAATTAAATGGCGTTATGCCAGACATAACTTGAGATTGTAAGGAGAGTTTCAAATATTTCCCAAGCAGAATTTATTGAAACTCCAGTGTAACGGTGGGTCACACATGACAGACCTGGGCCAAGCTGTTTTAGCTGGGAAAAGAAGAAACTTGGAATGGCTTGTGATGTGGGTATTATTTATCTCACTTCCTTCAATGTAACCTGTAAAGAAAAACTGTGCTTTCAATTAAATAAAAGCTATTTGTTTACTTTTTGCACTTGTTTGTATTTAAGAGGTGTCATGCAATGCAGTATATGAGGTGTACTGTACTATTTTTTTTCAGAAAAGGGAAACTTAAATAGAAGGAATCGTATGTACCAACCCAAAGCCCATTGCATTCCATAGAGAGACTTTCAATGGCATCAGCAAGCCTTGAACCAGATCTGAACGAGACAACCTTTTATAGTATGAGATACATTACATATTCTCAAAGACATTTTAAAGGACTGTTTCATGCAGACTGCTCTGATCAACAAAACCGGCAGAGATGCTGAATACCTTTTTTGAAGGGAGATTGAGATATATCTGTCTTGTTCAGTTCCTCCCTCACCTGGTACTGTTATTCTTTGCTGTAGCTTGAAAGTGACGATTCATCTTTGGGCTGGGTATGAAGGTAAATGAGAAGAACATTGATTTTAATTATCTTGAAATATAAATAAAACTATCTAATTAGCCTTTCAATCCATCCAGTTATTAGAATGACAGATTAAACACCAGAGCGAGCACGGCTTTCAAGGCAGGAGATGCAGCTCAAAATGGGAAGTCACACTCGTGTCAACTTTAACAACATCTGATAAAAGGTGTATTTTCTGTCTCGTATCATTACGGAGGGACCTTTTCTTCCTTCCGACTTCACTCTGAAGTATATTTTCTTTTCACCGCTGTCAAATACATGTTGTATCATCTTTGTAACCATTTATAACTACAAGTCAATCACATATCCCCCAATACTTTTTAAAAGAAAAAGGTTCAAATGGGGATGGTGATGTGTAAACACACGAATAAGAAAAGAGGTAGAGGTTCATCTGTGCATGATAATCCTTCAAACAGCATATTAAACATAGAATCATGGAATTGTCTAGGTTGGAAGGGACCTTTAAGATCATCTAGTCCAACCATCAACCTAACTCTGATAAAAACCATCACTAAACCATGTCTCTAAGCACTACGTATCGAGGGCCATATTGGCAGCAAGAGAGTCTAAAATATGACTTTAGATAGGAAGCTACCAAAGCTTTGGTACCTGGGGTTACTCACAGAGCTCCACGTGCTGGACTTCAGGGAGAACTCTGTAAAATAAAATCATAAATGATAAAAACACCACGAAAGCATGTGCTACAGAACAATGTCCAATTTTGATCCTAAGACTCCAGCAATGGGTACATTATTTTTTTCAGTTAAAATGAACCTAAAATTCTCATTTTTTATAACATAAATGCAATCCTTCTGCTAAAAGTTTAAACAAAACAGCTCTTTTTATTCAAGTGAAGAGAGATTTTTCTGCAGAGCCATTTTATATACAACTGAATAGAAGGTCTGATAGACGCTTAATTACAGGGAGGCTCTAGAAATATAATGCCACTTTTAGAAGCCTGTCCTCTGGGATTTCTACAAAGATGCTAATCGCAGGAGTCATTAGGAAGAGGTTTAACATAGCTTTCAAAAGAAGAGAGCAGTTTGGAAAGAAGTGGGTATGGTATTAAAAATCTTGATAATATCTTAATGAAGTAAAAACATTTTTATTTGCGGCAAAACTGAACAATGAATTGTTTCTTCAGATTTGTTTTCATTTCTCTGTGTGTTCCTGATGCTCTTTGCAAGGTGCTGTTCTCACCGGAGAAGACACTTCAAAATCGGGCTCTTCGTGTCTCCAGTGTTTAACCTGGTAATTTCTACATTACTCCTGTTTTAACATTCCCGTGGGAGTAGCCCTTTTTGAAGTAAGGGACAACCTAGAGAGACCAATAATGTAAATAAAGCTATTTCCTTTGCTGAACTCTCTTAGAGCTGGAGCTCAAGTGCCTTGGAAGAGACTATTCAACCTTGGGAGTAGAACTTCTAAGCAGTCTTAAGGAGAATATCTTTACATATAGATATAACCCGCTCCCCCCCGCCGCCCCCCCATCCTCCTAAATCACTGTAGCCCTCTCACTCCTCCAGGTTCATTTTCTTCTCTTCAGCTCCCCAATTCTTTTTCCTGGTGTTTCACCGGGATGAACCGATGTCTGAGCTGCCCAAAGCAGTGAAAGTCCAGCTCGCCTTTTTACGTGAAAATATTATTAAAGTACCTGCTGGTGAACTAGAAAAAGATCTGATGACTGGCAGCTTTCATTAAGAGAAAAAAAAGGGTCAAAAAATAGTTTTGTCACTCATGGTGGCAGGCAAAAGTTTGAAAATCGGAACAGTATAAATCCCCTAACACCAGAAGTCAAAATGGAAAAAAAGAAACCCAACAAAAACCAAACCCACCAAAATAAAAATAGCAAAAAACTCTTCAACACTGCTGATTTTTAGCAACTAGGAAGCTGAATTAAAAATTCCACTTAAAGATACCCAACACAGGGAACCTTGAGTCCAGTTTTAGCAGACTGAAGAGGCACCAGATCAAATCACAGAGCAGCTGAAGCTTTCAAGTAGCTGGAAAAGTAATACCTCTTTTATTTTCATAACCTAAGCAAAGTACCCAAAAATGAAAAAGAGTGACTGTCAGAGATTTTCATTTTAAATTTAACACATCAACAAAATATTTCTCCATGAAAAAAGCAATTTTGAGTCTATCCAAATGTTTCCGTTCACTCAAAATACAATGTTTCTTTGTGATTTAAGAGCATTTAAACTTTTTTTAATGCCTTCTCCCATCTTTATAGTGCAATTTTTGAATACATATGCCAAGAAACTAAATAAAATAGCCCATGTGTGCTACTGTACCAACCCCTAAATCAACATTATCCTGAAGTGCAGAAACACCCCGTGCTTTCTGCAGGTCATTGGAATGCAGCCCTGGTGACGACTTGACACAGAGCTCTAAATCACACTTACGTATAAATATGTTGTAAAAGCGGGGAAAAAAAAAAAGATTGTATTAATATCTGACTGTACTGCAGTCACAGAGAATTTCCCCCAGTGATTTGCAGAGCCCATGTGAGAGAGAATTAATCTGCTCCGAGCGGTTTGGGGACAGAATCATAGAATTGTCTAGGTTGGAAGGGACCTTTAAGATCATCTAGTCCAAACATCAACCTAACTGGAAAAAAAACAAAACAAAACAAAACAAAACAAAAAAAACCAACAACAAAAAAACCAAATCACACCCATATTACTAAACCGTAAGTTTAGTAATATGAGCAGTATATCAATCCATCTTTTAAATACCTCCAGGGATGGTGCATCAACCACTTCCCTGGGCAGCCCATTCTAATGCTTGATAACACTTTCAGTGTAAAAATTTTTCCTAATATCCAACCTGAACCTTCCCTGGTGCAACTTGAGGCCATTTCCTCTTGTCTAATCGTCTGTGACTTGGCAGAAGAGACCAATCCCTGCTTCTCTACACCCTTCCTTCAGGGAGTTGTAGAGAGCGAGAAGGTCTCCCCTCAGCCTCCTCTTCCCCAGGCTGAACACCCCCAGCTCCCTCAGCCTCTCCTCACAAGACTTGTGCTCCAGACCCCTCACCAGCTCCATTGCCCTTCTCTGGACCCGCTCCAGCACCTCAATGTCTTTTTTTTGGTAAGGGATGCACTGGGCTATGGTGGGACAATCTGGGGATCCTGCCTCCCTCCAGGCAGACAAAAATTTTTGTCTTTTGAGAGAGCACGTGTCCAACTGCCCTTTGCCTTTCCTTGGGCAAAACTTGTCCTACTCTGAATAAAGCAAAACCTTTGATCCCCTCCAGCACTGATATTTCCAGAGCACCGTACCCCACAATTTTTGAAGTTCCAGAGAGTCGCTGCATCTCAGCGTTTCCGAATATTAGGTTTCAAGTGCTTATGTAGGTGCAGTCACAAAATGGCTTTTGGATGATCATGGACAGAGGTATGATAGCACTAGCAGAGGACTATGGAACTGTTGCTACAAGGATGATGAGCTCTTCAAAGCACACGGAGTGTGGGAACGCCCATTGCCCCGCAGTCCCTGCCTTATTTATGGCAAGGAGTGGTCCAGCCATTGAGCCGAGATACCGTCTCTGTGCTGCCTTCTGCTGCTGGGTGGGAACTAAGGGGGGGGGTAGGGAGGGGGAGCTG
>JAOXNO010000003.1:13223154-13259417 GCA_028565335.1 Limnodromus scolopaceus
GGGACTCAACCACCTCCCTGGGCAGCCTATTCCAATGCCCGACCACTCTTTCTGTGAAAAATTCTTTCCTAATGTTCCATCTAAACCTACCCTGTTGGAGCTTGAAGCCATTCCCTCTCGTTCTGTCATTAATTACCTGTGAGAAGAGAACAGACGAATCCTAATAGTTTCCATTTCTTATGACTAAAAGAAAAGCTTAGGAACTTCTTACAACCATCCGGACTGAAGTCGGACCATCACATCCAGGGGCTTTTCTAAGGTTTTACCTTAGTCTGCTTCTTGGTTATACAAATACAACAGGCACCGTAATTGTATACTTAATGCATCCCCAAAAGAAAGAGGTACACTTAGGCTATAGTGATACTGCCAAAGGTGTCATTTTTTATGAAGAAGTCACCAGAACAGCACTCAAGTGCCAGACAGAAAGCTCAGTATCATTTTTTAATAGCAATCGAGTATATTAATGAGAAAAAGTTGGATCCCAGCATTATAACTCTTCCAGCAGATATTATCGTTATGTGCATTTCACATTATTACTAATTTTGTATTCGGCATACCAGGACCATTAATTCAGATGTAGTCTGCAGTTGAATAAGCCAGATTGCTTAAGAAAATAAACTACTCTATTACTTTTTATAGTGTTGAAATTAATTTACAGTTCCAGATTGTGATAACTAAAATTGAGAATTAAAACTATATTTGCTACCTGAGATTTCCCAGAGATTAGCATTCACGAGGCTGTAAAAATATTAACTACTTTAAATAATGCTTGCAATATTTCTAGGGTTATAAAGCATCTTCCCTTAGCTCATTTTAATTTATTTAGCATCTATCGCTTTAAGCCTTCCTTTTAGCATATTCACACCACTGGAAGATTAGACCAAGATTATTGCATTAAGAGAAATGCTATTTACAATGACGGCATGTAATACAATATGTATTTCCAGGGGTTTTGAAAGGCATGGAAATAAGAATGTTAATGATGTCTTTAAGGGCTCTCGGGTTGCCTTTGTGCTACAAGAAAAGTCGAAATTGAGTAGAATTTCTGCAGCAGAATGGCATCAAGTCAACAGTGGAGTAGATAAAACCTTCAGAGGAAAAGGGGAACTCAATAAAAATACAAAAAAAAGGCAACATTATCTCCGGTTTCACCTCTGAGAATCATAAGAAGTGCAGAAGAGAGAGATGGGGGAATGGGGGAGCCAGCAAACACCTTAAGATCCTTCATGTTTCTCCAGTAGTTGTTTCCATCTCCCCTGAAAACCAGTCCTTCCCTTCAGCTGTCGGTGGGGTGGGATGTCCTCCCCTTCCTCAGCTCGACTACGCTCCTCTGCAGCTCCATGCAACGAGCATCAGTGCCTTCACTGAATACACCCAGTTATTTCTGGGCGAACACATTAAAAAATCACAGTTGCTACCCAAAACAGGCAATAATTTTAACATTTATTTGTTTAATGTGGGGCTTTTTGAGCCTTCAGTGCATACCTAAGCCCAGATTCCTGCTTGTCAGAAATACACTTCTTGGAAATGAATGAAAGGCTGAGCTCCTTACACAACTGGTTGATACAAACAACTGAAGATTAAAGAAAACCATCAAATTTAATAAGAAAATCGGGCGAGTTGGACATAGTGTCACTGTAAGATTAGGTTCTCAGTTGATAACATCTGTTTTAATATGTGCCTTGTAGAAAGAGGAGAATAGGATTTAAATTTAAACCCATAGGTTGCACAAGAAGCAGAGAGGCAGATGCCCAGCTGCCAAGGTGCAATACTTCCTAACAGGTTCTGGTAAATTCTTGCCCGGTTTTGATATTTACCGACTTAATGAAATATCTGCTTAATTGTATCTGTCTGCAGAAAGTTCAGAACTGAACAACCATGTGGCAGCTGATCTAACCTTTTGCTGGTTTCTTTAAACTTTAGTTTTGATGTGAGTGGCATAGATGCAGTAATTGGAAGGGTGTTTTGCTGAGGGAGCTGCTAGGAAAAGCTCTCAAGTACTGTTAGGACTATGCGTGGTAGTAAATCAGTTTGCAGATCTCCTGCAAAAAACATTTTTTTAAAAAAAAAGTTCACGGCTTAACCATTCTTCCAAATAGACATTATTTCCTTTAGGTTCCACTAGAGAAGAAATCACGTTCCCAAATTCTTTTACTTTGCTTACATTAATGCTAGTTGTTTTTATCTCAATTTGGAGGAGTTTGTATAAGGGACTTCAGGACGTTAACATCTCAAGCTGAGGTTTCAACAGCTGAGTTCATCCTCTGACACCACGGAAATAACACTGCCTCAAATTTTCCTTCTAAGAAAGAAAGAAAGAAAGAAAGAAAGAAAGAAAGAAGATATACTGTTCTTAATTCTGAAGGCTAGAACCCGAATGCTTGAGTGTCATTTTATGAAAATTGCCCTTACATCATGAGTTAGTCTCCAGTGTTCCACGGCTGTGCCTTTGCAATAATGGTTTAAAATGGAAACATTTATTTTTCCCCAGTTTTTAGTAGCTACAGAAGAAGCAGGGGGCTAATTACCAATACTGAGCTGCAAGGGTCAGATGGAGAGGAAAAAATGAAACTAAATGTTTCAGAAAATAGGTGAAGGATCCTGCTGTGGCAAATTTGGATGATTTAGCCAAGTGCTGTGGGTTTTTTTCCTGTAATCTATAAGTTATAGTAGAGTCAGTGCTCTTATAGTATTGAGCTGGAACTAGCAACTGCACGTAAGGAGACACAATCAGAACCAGACAAAACAAGTTATTAAAAGATTGATGGCTTATATTCTCACTAAAAACAATACGTATTTAAATTTAAATACATGTAAAATCAGAAGCTGAGAATACAGATACATATATTTAGAATAGAAATACACTTCAGCTATTCAGCAGCAGCCACACACCTTCAATTCCTGTTGCTCTTTTATTGCAGGTAGGATTTCTGCTTAAAGGGAAGCGTCCAAAATAGGTCATTGAAAGAGGACAGGACCGAGTTTAAAATTATTTTCTTAGTAAGTTATGCTTCAGTGTCATCTTAAGATCCTGGCAGGAGAATCTATGCGGGACTTTTACATGTCTTTTGAAGACGGTCTCATTGTCACATTGTTGTCTGATACAAAGGGCAAAAAGAGAAAAAAAAAAAAAATCGCCCAAATCTTTGGGCGAGTCAGAAAAGTGAGCCCTTGGGCGTGAAAAACACAGGTATAAAATTATTGCAAAGCACCGTGGGGCTGGTTGAGCTGCTTCACGAGCCTGAGCCCACCTGATGCTGCTTCCCACATCCTGACCTGCCTCCCCACCACCGCTGGCTCTGCGGCCGGCGGGGAGGTGCCTCCTGCAGATCGGAACAGAAAATCCCAAATTGCCTGATTAGATCAATTTTGACAGAGCCTAGAGCAGTAGTAGAAGACCAGCACAGTCACTGTAGGATATCTGAAGGCCTAGATAACCCCCCTTGTGCTACGTAGCCTGGTAGGACACAAGAGCAGATGGCATTTGGCTGCAACTCTCAACTGGGAGCCCTCAGCCTGCCAAGGGACGCTGAAGACACAGAAAGCTTGCCAGGAATGTGTGGGTATTGCTTCAGTTCCGCCATCGAGCAGAAATCTTTAGGACCCTTCCAGACTCAAAAATTAAATGGTTAAGACCATGCAGGAGCACCCTCCCTCCCCCCTGCCAGGGAATGGTGCTTGGCCACAGGTGTCGTAGCACGATCTGGTCGGTCAGATCCCAGAAAGGAATGGGCAATTACCGAGCATAGCATTGGTGGCGTAAATGAGATTAAACAGCCACTCACATCAACCAACTTAAAGCAAATGGAAAAGTAGGAGAAATCAGTCCTCAGGGCACACTGGAATCTGGGTTATTTTCTGTTTTTCTTTTTGCCTTTGCAGAAAGCGCGGAGTAAAAGGTCCCCTTCATTATGGTCGGTTCGAATGTAGCGTCTCACTGCAGTCATAGGAAGGCAGGCACTAAGAAGTTCTCAGAAGAAATAAAGAAGTTGAGAAAATCATTTTATTGCCTGACAGAAGGGGAGGCTGCCTTAATTTTGTTGTCACTGGGAGTCTAAATGTATAAGGACAGCTGCTGTGCTCAAGCAACAATGCAATCAGTTAATGCTTTCAGCAGGGAGACATTAGCCGCTTCTCCCTCCTGCCAGGCAGGGAGAAACAAAGTTTACCAAAAAAAAAGAAAAATAAGGAAACTTTTAGTTTTTTTTTTCTCCTGTGCTCCTTTGAGCAGAGGGAGGACAAGGACCATACCAGAGCAGGGAATGCCTTCCAGGCTGTCCCCGTTACCGCATTTTGGTGGTGGCATTCTGACTCATACGTTGGCCATGGCACATTTTCTGAGACAACTGCAGTAAAGCCACGTAACAACAACTATTAAATAGCATACAGTAAGGAACAGATAGAATCTGTCACCAAAGTTACTTTTGTTATTGACCAAAAAATATGAAACAGTAAGATGTTGAATAAGATACAAAATGAAGCCATGAAACCAGTAAGATGCTTGCCCTATATACTCATGAAATTAGCATAAAGAAAATGAAGACATTTGCTATTTTTGCATTCCCAATTTGAAACAAAGGTAGAGCAGAACAAACAAGAAACTAAAATGGCATGTAAACTCTACGACATGTTTCTGCCTTAGAGCTGTAATTATGAAGGCTTCTTCTAAAGGAAGAACCTTCAGTACCTACTCTTGTTTTACCTTTAAAAAGTTCTGAGGTGATAAAAAGAAGACTCAGAGGAGCCTTATCTTGGCAAAATGATCTATTTTCAGGCATTTCATGAAGAACTAGAACAAACACAACAGGACAAGAAGAGAATTAGGAATGGGAGTGTGTGGGAGATGAGGAAAGAGGAGACCATCTTCCTCAAATCACTGAACTCTTTTGTTCCAGCTTCACTTATGTAGATGTTGTAATGATGATGTGCTCATTAATGAAAAAAAAAAAAGCACATGTGTGGAGGGTAATCGAGTTGAGAAACTAACTGAAAGTATGGATGGAAACAAGACAGAAATGGATTTTGATCAATAACTTGGACAAATTTTTGAATAGAGAGAAATCATGCTTTAACTTATACATCCATACAATGAATTTAGTCAATGAAATGGCAAAAGAAACAGTTATTGAATTAACATTTTTTCCTAAGAGGCAGAAACATCTGATGGTGTTTGGGTGTGTGATCCTCAGCAATGAGTATTGCGGAAAGCAAACAAATGGAATCCTCAAATTGCATGTGTCATTTGGAAAAGTATGAAGCTTGAATGAAGAGCCCGTAACTAAAATATATATTATTAACATCCACCACAATACAGCTGAATGCAAGAATCACAAGGAGAGAATTACCACTCCTTATAGTTACATGTAAATCTGTCTTATGGAAGTTCAAAAATTGTCTCGGAGAGAAAGGGGTGAAACTAAAAAGAAATATCACTGACAGTAGAGAACTTTTAGACTTAGGCACATTAAAATATGTTTAAAAGATTAAGATTTGAGAAGCACATGTGATAGATACTTCAGTTCCTCCTCTGATCCCTGTCATTCAACCCTTCCTCACATTCAGTAAGAAGTATTTTTAATAATTTCATCAGGGGAGCCTGCGTGGGCTTGCAGACAGGACACAGCTTCTGTCCTCTGCTCAACTAAGGAGCTGAAAGACCCAAGGTCACTCCTAAACCCAGATCTCAGAAAAAACAACCTAAAGAACAATGTTTTATAGGAAAATTGACCAGGCAAAATTCAGATCTTTTAGTCAGCAAGTCTGAAATACGATAAGAATATTAAAAAAAGATACATTTCAATAAAGGGGTAGCAACAATATCACCCTAAAGGAAACAGGAGAATGTTGATTTTGTAACTTTAATGCTCTCAGACCGTCACCGGCTGAAATGAAAGAATTTTCCTGAAGTTGCTATAAGCTCCATTCTTGATCTTATTCATCATTATTAAATGTTGAAAGTTTAAATATTTCATATAGATGAGATGAAAAGATCGGAAGAGAAACTGAATAATCTCCACAGACTTTAGAAAGCATAGAGACCAAACTCAACCTAAAAGGAAACGAACACTAAAACTACATTGTTGATTAAATCCCTTATTTATAACATTTCTTTTAATTTCAAAGATTTATTGAAAAGGGATTTAAAGAAGATGAATTAATCTTAAGAAATGACAGACTAATCCTTTCTTTGGGACCAGTGATTATAGGAAGGTGTATTGAGAACAGCAGAGAGGACGCCAGGTACTCTTGCTGGACAGATACTACAGTTTGGTTTAGACATTAATCTGCAAAAGTGGATTAGCAAAGTCTGATGGTTAAACGTTTTCACAAGGGTCTTGGGAACAACATCTACAAAGAATACACTGAGGTTGTATAGCTCAGAGAAACCACCAGGGAATGGAGACGGAAAACAGATCTCAATTCATTGGAAAAGATTAAACACTGCCATAAAGTAATCTAATTAGTCCTATTCTTTGTTCTTCCTGGGACATCGTCAGAGCTGGCTGTTTTATTCTGCTGCTGCTTTGCTCCCTTCGCCCCCATGGAAAGAGCTCTCCTCTGCTCCGAAACGCAGCCGTGAGTGCACCAGGAAAGGTCATTACGCAGATCAAATGAAGCCAGATATAATGAGACTCATCTTTAAAGCCTCTTGTTAATTAAAAGACAAAAATCTGAGCCTGGTCATGTTTCCAGTCAAAACAAAGAAAGGTTTGCAGTCATTTCAATGGCAACCAGATCAGGTTTCTGATAATATTGATCAAACATCAAAAGGAGGAGGGCAAGTGGTAAGTATGAGAGTCAGAAGGACAGTAAGCAGTGAGGACACTAAGCACAAACACGCTCTTTGGATATTGGTCTGATGATACAATTCAGTAAACTAATTAAGGATGATCTTTGGAAACTTACCATTCTTAAATTGCTATTATGATCATAGTAATAAATTACTCCATGTTTGACAAAAGTGCTTCATACCACCATTGCCTTTCAACGACTTAAATCCAGAGAGGTTTGATCCAGGTGGTTGGACAAAAGGTATGGAGAAGCACAGATCTTGTGTGCAGGCTGGAGAAGATTAGATTAGAGAGGACTGAAATGAGCTGTCAAAGGCTTTCATTTAAGCGTTCTGGAGAGGATTCTTCAGTCATTGAGCCCTAAATACATTGGCGAAAAAATAGAGCGAGATGAAGACACAAATAAATGAAATTGAGAGACTATCTTAAAACAGAACTTGACTTTATGGATAATACAATAACACAGGATATTTTTATGAAAATCAGAAAAATATGTCAAAAACAGAAAGAAAATTAACTATGACCAAGCAGAAAATACAGTCACTTACTGTGAACAACAGATATTAGATCTGAAGGAAAAATAATCTATACAATTCTCCTTTCTCCTGAATAAAGCTGACACACCATTTTGTCTGATAATCTGCTTTCCCATGATGCAACTCTATTCTAAATTAGATAATATAATCACTCCATCCTGTTTGAAATTATTGTGTCATATTGCTGTGAACAGTCCAGGAGGTGCCACAGCTCAGGGAAGTGTAAGCATGCCAATGGTAAATGAAAGGCTATCAATCTATTTATTTTAATTAATTAAAGCCTTTTCTTATTTCTGTGAGTTCAATATGGTATAATAATTTAAGATTATGTTCTAAGCAGAAAAGACCAGAGAGACCTCTTGCAGGCTGTTTATAGAGTCTCTTGCTGGTTTTGCAGGTTATGTTTTTCAGTGGATGAATAAAATGAACATTTTTCAATGAAGGTGTGGACTTTTTGCAGTATTTGCTTCTAAATGGAGCCCTGAAGAGAAGCAGCAGACTCACAAAGTGTCTGATGCAAAGACCAGGTGGTTCCTGGTGAAGGGGATTGCAGAATGCTCTTTCTGACCTCTTCTGTTCCAGAAATATTATTTGTACAATAAAAAAAACAAGTTGCAACTAGAAATTATCCTCCAATTCTAGAAAATCTCCTAGATGTTATTAGGCATTTCCATCACCTTCAGAAAAAAACTAGTAATGACAGAATGGTACTTTGAACACAGATGGTATAGTTAAAAATGTTAAGAAAATGAAGAAAAGAACACTTTTCCACCATTTTTCATAAGTATTTCAGTCTTACTGAAGTTTCCTAAATAGGTTTTATTCAAATGCTTTGCTCTAAATAGCATCTTTAATAAAGAGTTGATGAGGCTGATGAGGTTCAACCATTATATTCTGCCTTTAACCTCTGCTTACAGTTCCTTTTGTGTTCCAGGTCCGGTTCTGGGATGAAGCAAAGGCATTATCCCGTTGATTTCAGCAGATGATAGAACAAGTCTTCATTCCTTTGGAGCCGATTTAAATTTTTGGCAATTTCCATCTCAGTTCTTCTGTCTGTACAAAACAAGACTTTTTCTTCTTTCAAATAAGAACTAAAGAATATACAAATGAGAAGATATGCCAACTTCGGTTTCTCTCCTCTGAGGTTCTTTGAAATTATTTCCCTTGAACTTCCATCTTTAGAAAAGCAGATGACTTTAAACAACCCTTAGAACTCTACAGAGGCATCTGTAGAATGTTTTCTCCCAGGCAATCAAAGGCAGGAGACTTTTGTTTCTCAAATCCTATGATAAATAAAGAACTTTGACTTAAAATATATATATATAAAAACATAGGAATCATGTTAAACTCTTGTCATCTTGTAGAAAGTCGCATTTGACTTACAGTTTGGAAAGACTTTCAGGGCATACTTCAAAGCCTGTTTATTTTCCCAGACTTGCCAGAAAACAAGGCTCTGAGGGGAGGTTTTATGTACAAGAGAGCAGCATTTTGCAGGTGTGGTCTGAGTGTTGAAGGTAACAGGCTTCTGAGATACGGTTGATGTGGTGCTGGCTGCTGACACCCATAGCTGCGATAATCGCTCTTGGGTTAATTGTCCCAAGGAAGTAAATGGATCATCCAGTGATGAGTTAAGATATCAGTCAGCCTTAAACAAAAGGTAGATCTTGGTCTTGGATTGAAAATATTTTGGGAATTCATACCCTCAGTTAGTGTTCATTGGCATTGCTAAAGAGCTGATCTCAAAATGAGCTTAAATAAGGGTTTCTAGCATAGAATTTGAGGGCGACTGCATCACATCATATTTGAGAAAACTAGCAGGTAGAGAACAAAAAATCTAGAACTCCTAAAACAGCATCAGCCAGATCCCGAAAGGGGACACAGAGAAGGACTGTGCTCAATCTTCACAGATGAATTCAAATTACTCGCATATTTATCTTGATTTGTTTATCCCTCACCCTTGGTAAGAATCCTTGCCCTGCATCAAAAACTAAATGAATGCTACTTCAAGTTTAGCCTATTGATTTGCATTTTATATGAGACAGTAAATTAAATTTATGCTAATATGATACATATATTCTTCCCTGAACCATTAAAGGGGAGGTGGGGCTACACAGTGCAATAGTTTAAATAATTATGGCTGTCACTCACAATTATTCAAACTGTTGTGTTGATCGAAGTTCTTAAAATCTTGGATATAAGACCCTCTGAGTTCCCCAGGAGCAGCTTGAAATATCGGAAGAAGCTAAAAGTAGAGTCTTTTAGTTTTAAATGGTTTTGACAGGTTTACTTTATTTTCGTACTTTCCAAAAAAGGTGCAGCACGGAACTAGAAATGACAGAATATTGCTTTCATTTCATTTAATCCACCTATAAATAAGGTCTCATAAAATCGTACATAAATATCCAGGAACTCTGTGTGAAATAACGGTGCTATCTCTACGAGCACAAAGACCTGTGTGTAAATCTGAGAAAAGTCCCGAGGACTCAGAGAAATGGATGCCCTGGAAAGTGTTTAAAAAAGGAAATCTGTCTGATACCTCGGCGTGAGAAATCTGGACATACCTGACCAGAAAGCTGCTCTGTCTGCCTCAGGGCCTGCGATGAAGATCTCCGCTTGCTTTGTTTCCAGGAGGGATCCCAGCTTCGTATCCTCCGTGCGAGTTGTTCGAACCAGGGGAACATCTGAGAGAAGCGAGTGACTCCAGCGTGTCTTTTCCTCGACCCACGAGCCTCCCTGCAGAGATGCTGTCAGTTCATGACACTTGTGATGACAGATCTGTGATGGGAACAGGTCTCTACCAAGCACGGAGGAAAGCAGCCAACTCATTTCACACTGGGCACTGAACATTCGGGTAGCAATGCTTCTCCGGCATTTCCAGGCTTGGCTGTATAATTTTTTATATATCCATGCATATATATATATATTCTTATATATATATATAAGAATATATGAAATCAAACAACCTAGACCTGAAGGATTCTACAGCAAATTATGGAATGGAGAGTATCTAGTTCGCTTGTATTTTCACTCAAACTCAGTTAAAGAATCAATAATTTTTGGTATGAATAAAATAGCGTCTCTAGCATAGGTGGCATTATCTTTAAAAACATGTGGCTCTTTGAATGAAGTGACAGGCCCTTTGAAATGCAAAGGTAAGATCAAGTTATTAAAGCTAATTTTTTCTGCTCACAGTATTTTTAGTCTGTGCTTGCCTTTCATTTCCAGCACTGAAGTAACAATATGGGCATAACAATAGAGGCCACAGGAAAGAACAGACAAAAATCAGGTCTTAAACTGTACACAGGCAGATACCCTCGTTCACAATTCACCAATCCAAAATAGTGACCTCTAGAGAGTGACAGGCAGAGATATCTGCATCCTGATTCCTCCATCCCGTTCACTGCAGGGAGGAGAGGTCTTTGTGATGACAATTACTCGTATGAATAAGAGTCTCTCAGCTCAGCTCTGACTAAACTTCTTGCAATCTGCAGTATAGATTTCTGTAGTACTTTGCACCATTATGGTAATGCGTGAGTTTTAAAAAATAGCAAGGGACAGGGAATGGAAATGGGACTGACGCCAGCGCAGAATTCCCAGGTCTGAAGCACTTCCAGTTAGTGCCTCTGCTCCCTCCTTGGGCTGCTCTAATGACGGCCTCGGTAGCCAAAAGCAGCTCTAAGCCAAACTTTTAGTCTGAATCCATTCGGGGATAATGGGCTAATGTAGAAGGAGAGAATATCCTGAAATGGATATGAGTAGATACAC
The DNA here is from genome assembly GCA_028565335.1 of Limnodromus scolopaceus. Taxonomy (NCBI): domain Eukaryota; kingdom Metazoa; phylum Chordata; class Aves; order Charadriiformes; family Scolopacidae; genus Limnodromus; species Limnodromus scolopaceus. The sequence goes on from JAOXNO010000003.1 coordinate 13,234,247, forward strand.
TTCCAGCTGATGGGGAAGGCTGAACAACACTCCGCGAAAAGCCCCCGAGTCTTGCACTGGATGATGCAGACCCGCAGTGCTGCTAAAAGAGCATCTCACTGCCTTAAAAGATACATGGGAGTTTTGGGGGAGAATGAGGAAGTAATAAGGTATCTGGTTATAATATCCCAGGCTTTGTTACATTTTAACCAAGTCTGCGAACTCCACAGTGTACTCATTTTGCATGTCAGCTTTCTAAATTGCATCTAAATCTTTGTTCTGTGACATTTAGCATCACTCTGCTTTAGCAAAGGTTGTTGCTTTTCTTTCCCGATGCCTTTCTGACCTGTCTTTAAAGTCAGCACTCCCATCAGTCTCAGCTGACATACAGAAAATAGTGACATATTGACTTTTACAAGAGGTGACACAACATGAATAGATGAAAACTTGGCACTGGATTTTCCATATGAAAGGAACTGTCAACAAAACAGACGAAAGTCCCCACACTTCATCCAGTTAATGAATCGCCATTGTCCGTATACATGCATATATTCAGTGCTCCGTGGAATACATCTCCTGAGAGAAATGGATGAACTTTAAAACAAAATTAAGACCTTTAACCCCAAATTTCAACTTTCATAAACATGAGAGCTCATTTCTTAAAAATAAGAGGGAACTATGTTAATTGATTTGTGTGCTGCTCTGGAAGGGGAGAGTTGAGATGAAGAAACACAAAAACTTGCATTTTGTTTAAGACTCAACACAGCGTTCCTCCTTAGAGCTTCCGAAAGTCATGAATTGTCCTTCTCCTCCCACCTTCTTAGGAGCATAGGATAACTGAGGCTGGGTGGGACCTCAGGAGGTCTCAAGTCCAACCTAGGACTCAAAGAAGGTCAGCTCAGAGCTCAGATGAGGTTACTCCATTCTTCCCTGCACAGTATTGTGTTCTCACAAAAGGGAAGCATTTTTTGCCCTTATTGCCGATTATCCGTATGTCGGACTCCACATTCCCCACTAGCACCCAGGACCATTGCTAGTGACAACAGATGACCAGACCAAAAGTGTGTTGAGGCAAAGGTGTTTTGTAAGCATTGAGGTGGTCCCACACTCAGCTACTGGGTGATCCCTTACCCAGCAGGTTCCCCCGAGTGCAAAACTGAAGGTGACGGTTCTGAGGATAGACCAACTGCCCTGCGCTTTTGGCCAGTAGTTTCGGAAGGCTAAATAAAATGGCTAATTGGGACTGCCTACAACTTTCACTTCACAAATTGCGGTGAAAACTTGCAAAAGGGACCTGTATTTGAAGCGCAGAACCAAGGAATTTCTAGAAATGTTTCTTTCCCATTTTTCAGCGGTTTTCTAGTCCCATAGAGCCATCCAGTGCTGACATACACCAAACAAATCCATAGTAAGAACACTAATTGACTTCGGCTGATTAACGACTGACAACTACTCAGTGGTGCACTGCTCAAAAAGTCCTAGTTGGCTCCAAAATGGCAAATGCTAAAATGTACCAGAACTGTCATTAACTGGAATTTTTTGCTGGCAGTCCCAATGCAGAGGTCAAAAAGCCTCCTTCTCTGCGCATGAGGGAAACAGTAAAATACCGTGAGGAACAGCTCAGTTTTACTGCACAGTTGATATCTGGCCTCTGGGGATAGAGGTTTCCTGCGGTGCTCATAGACAAACTCTCATAAGTGCACACATTCTTTCAGTAGCTGATACCAGCCATATCATATGCATGTTATTTCCTTTCAAGAGTTATCATGCATGGAATTATTTATTATCATCTAGAAATGTTATAATGAAATAATGGTTGCCTCAATGCCCTAAAGCTGTAGGGTCATTTAAATGCAACTGTCGGATTAAATGAAAAGCTACACGCTGCTTATGAAACTGCAGGACTTGTTAGATTAACATTTCAAGTCTTCTGCACTGAGTAAGTAGATCTGAGAAATGAATCCAATACAGCAAATTGGATGTTGAGAATAGCAGAGTCGAGTATTTACGAAATGTCATTCCCCCCCTTAGAAATATAGACACTTGGAGCTGGGTGTTCACTTTCTCATCCCGTTTCAGGGGGTGGGTTTGACACCAGAATTGCAGCAGCTCGGGGGCCCAGTGGCTGTCGAAAAACTGAGCTTTGGGGCATTTCCGTATCGTACTACTGCGGCACTGCAGCTACGGACACTGGGGGCTGCAGCTGGGCTCAGACAAACGGCATGATTTCTGTAGCTGGGTTTGCAAACACTCAAAACAATCAACTGGTTTTCTTTCCCATGGCTTCCTGGAGGAGACTGACAGGCTGCTCCTGCAGTTCATGGCTGATAGCGGTCACAGTTGCACATCTCCATGCCAAGGAGACACACCTCTAAACACCATTAGCTCTTCTTAGCTCTCCCTTCACAATGCTCTTTTATTTTCTCCTTTGTCTTCAGCACAGGGGGTGAACAGGGATAGCATTTGGACCCCAGAAGTTATCACCCAAACCAGATTTTTGTCACTTATCTACCTTCCGACTTCAACGAATCACATTAGTTAAAACTGCAACAGAAAGGGGGAAAAGAAACCCCCAACATGAACCTGTCTATTATTCTTTTGATCAGCCTGGCCCTTTAGGCTCATTGGCATGGATTTGTTTCCTAGAAGAGCGATAGCCAAGTTGCATATTCCACAAAAGGAGCTCTTTCCTTCGTGTGGAGCACGGGGTTGTGAGGGGCAAGTGGGCACGCTCTGCTTTTCAGCCTGTGCTGAACAGGTGGCTCCCGTCCCAAACACCCAGCCCACCCCACGGCTTCTGGGTGGTCCCACTGCAAATTTAACCACTGAAAGAAGAACCTTAACTGTTTAATATTGGAAGGCTTGTTTAATATTTTAGGATGTAAAATTCTTCCTGTTGCTAAAACCAACATTGAAGCAGGGTGGAAACTACCTGCCAGGATTATCCATCAAAGAAACTATTGAAAACTGGTGGGGAAAAAAAATCATGGAACCTCTCTATCCAGCTATAATGTGGGCTGTCAAGGGCAGTGCAGATAATGCAACCCTGCAAAGATGCTACATCACTGAAGTTTTCCATGAGAGGCTTTGTACATCCTTGAGTTATTAGTGAGTGTCACCCTGAAAGCACAGTCAGCGATGGACTGTCGTTGCCACCTGTTGTACTGCTCTTCCCTCTCGGGCTCTTTAAATGTATTAAGTGCTGAAAGTTCCCTGTGATACCAAGAAGTGAAGAGAAAATAATTCCTCTGGCCTTTTCCAACTAAATAATATCTTCAGCCATTTTCATGATCGAGGAATCAAGGTTAGTGTCAAAGAGCCTGTGTTTAAAACTGATGTTGGGCTTGGCAGTGAGCACAGCTGCATTCAGGTAGGAACCAGGCAGTGGGAAAACATTTCTTACATCCTAATTCAGCAACACTACGCATTTTGCTTCTGCTAATTATCTTCAATGTTATACCTTCTTTAAATTTTTAAACAGCTCAAACTGAATCTTCCCGACTTCTCTTTTAGGTTACTCTGCAATTTCCTTTCCTGTTGAATACTGGTTTATGCTGCATGGTCCCATCCCAAGGCTACAGCAAACCATCCCGGCAGAGCAGGGGGTACAGTACTTCACATCAGCACAGGACACAGCTCTTTGTGCTTTCCTCCCATTGAGTTTTCTCTGGGCTAATTGTAGGCCTGGCATCAGAGTCCATTTCACTTCTCCATTCACAACCTACAGAAGAAATATGAATTTTGAAAATGAGTACATACAGCTTGTTCCTTGCAAACTGTTCATGTCCCTTTAATTCAGTGAGCTTCAAAAATCTATGGCAACGCTTTTAAGTCTCTGGACTTATTAATCGGTGAGAAAAGTCCAAATATCCATGAAAGAAAACTGCTCTCCACTTCTTTTCCAGTAGCTTGTGATAGCCAATTCAGTTGTCAATGTGTGTTTAAATGTACTGAGATTAATTCTGCTTCTGCAGTTGAATACAATTGCTTAATTCTGCTTCTTGAGCTCCACATAGGATTACAGTTATCTCTGAACACCTCACTTTTAATTTTGCTTTCTTCTTATGGGCATTTTTTAACCATTTCACACATTGGGAAAGGTACTGCGTGCTGTGAAGGTTTAAAACCTCTTTGGTCACAGATGTCCCATCATGAAAAGCAACTATGTTTTCTGAAGGATTTAGTTCCTAGTCTGGAAATACCCAGAAAACAAAATGAAATGGTTCTGGACGCTTTGAAGTGTATCATTCATTTGAAAGGAAGAACCAGAAGAGAAAAAAGAGAGGCATTGTCACACTTCCTTTTTATTCCATGGGCTTTTGTTTGCCTGTGTCTTGATTTTAGCATTGGATAAAAAAAATTCTTTACACTACTTTGGTTCATTTTTCCTCTGTCAGAGGGGAGGGAGGAAAAAGTTCAAAACTGGAAAACTATGATTTGATGCTCATTACTCTTCTAACAGCCTTCTAGCCATTCAAGACCTGGTGGTGCTTGTCAAACGCAACACTGTCCTGTCAAACAGCACGCGAGGAAAGAGGATGCCAAATGCTTTCCAGCTTAGGGTACCTTCCTCTCACTTTTCTTTCCTTGACAATAGATATTTGTGAACTATTCAGATCCAGATCAGTCTCTGGACTGAGGCAAAAAACAGAATCACCATCCTGTGATGTATTTAGACATCCATTTGGCCAGTGAAAATGCCTGGAAATGCCTGGTTACCTACTACTCCCTACCATTATATTCAACAGAAACCAAACTGTTAACTACTTGCAACCTTAAATTCTATACAAATGCAAAATGGGAACAGCAGTAAGTGATTTCATGTTAATAAACAAATACACAAGACAAGATCAATTAGTCAAAATGATGTGACTCATTTGTCATTTACACAGTGCTGCACAGAAACTCATCCACACAAGGATTCTGTTCATCATCTGAGGATTTGGCCTTGTTCTGCTCACAGCTCTTGAAAAGATCCGTTTAAAATCAAACAACTCAACAATCTATGCACCTACTAAGCTCTGTTAGAAAGAATCAAGGGTAAGGCTGCTTGCTGTCTACTGGATGTATTTTCTTACATCTGAAATAGCTGCATTAGTCATCTTCACATTGTCCAGATCCCTGTGAGTGAAATACCAAATTGTCCTTCAGTGATCCTCCTCTTTCTGATCTCTCTGGTACCTTTAGGAGAAGAAAAGCAATGAACATAAAAACTCTGAAATGGAGAGTGAACAACAACGGACTTTCAGGTGTTGAACTAAACTGCACACTCAATGTTATGATCCAGTACAGTTTGATCTAATTAATCATCAAAGCTGGTCAATCAGCAAGATGTCTCTTTTGGTTGTCTTTCCAATACCTGCAAAAAAAGCAGGTGCCATAATGCCCTCCATTTTTTCAGTTTCTCAGACAAGCTGGTTTTTTTGTCTTTAAGTAACAAACCTGAGAGCCAGACCACCTCAGCCTTGCTGTGCCACGTACATTACTCTCCAGGAGGGGCCTCGTGACCTGAAATCAATGTAACCATTTTCAAAGGTGCAGAAGTGGACCAAATTCTTCTTGAACTTTTCCTGTTCTTTCAAAAAATAGACAAGCATGCCGCTTCCATACCCACAGTGCAGTCACCTGCTTCACCTCCAGATCTAACACCCTTTGGTGTTATCCCACCACACTCTTCCACAGGTTGAGCTAGTTCCTTTAGCTCCTGGAGCTTCATTTCTATATAAACACTGAGCAGGAGCAGGGGCAAGCTGTTTAGTGTGATAAACAGATACACAAGTCTAAATGATATGACTCACTCATCATTAACCCAATCCTACAGAGACGCTCATCCACACAAGGGGTTTGCTCATCATCTGAATATTTATTTAATCACACAAGATTTGCTCTGCGTCAAACCTGTGACCCCCCAGGCAGTGCTGTAAATCAGGGACGGGAGGTGCTTCAGCCAGCAGCATCCACAATGACTTTGCCAAAAGATGAGGTTTAAACTTCTACTAATGAAGCAGCGAAAGAGCAAGAGCAGGATCAGGCGGCTGCTCCGGTGGTTGTACAAACCCTGAAATTAGAACAAATTCATTTGTTGGGATGTGCGGCAGCACAGCCACAGATTTCACAGAGCACCTTGGACCCTGTTGTCCTCCATATCTTCTTGGTGATTTTACATGGAACAATGAGGGGAAACCACAGGTGTGTTGGTTTGATTTATTATTTTTGGTTTTAAGTATTCCTGAAGAATGAATCTGTTCTTTCAATCCTGCCAAGTTTGTAGATCCCAAACACATCTGTTTTCACTTTCTAGTCTGTCTCCCAGGACTAGAGGGAGAACAGAAATTTCATTTCCCAAAAGTGAGGGCTTTATAAATTGGAAAATATGACACATTTTTCAGGAAATCTTTGTGAATACCCTAAAACCTGTGAAAACCTTAAGTGCACAGAATCCCCATGCCCATGGATTTCTGTTGCCCCAGGCTATCGCTCTGACATGTCATTAAAACACAAAATGACAACACGCCTTGCACAGGAGCCTCAGCATCTAGCAAACAAGTCCCTCAAAGCCTGTAAGCTAAATGCCACTCACCCGGAGGCTCACTGCTAATTGAGAGAGTGGAATTGCAAATGTAGTGCAGGTCAACAGAAAGGGAGTTTTCTTGGGAGCTGGTTCCTCCCGAGTTTTCAGAGCTTTCCTGGAAACCCAAGCAGATAACCATCTTTTCATGGGACCACAAGTCTGTTTTCATCATCTCACTGCAGATGAAAATGCCCCGCCAGGAGCGATGAGGAGGGTTTATTTTTATGAGGCTGCACACTGTGAAGCGTGGTGTGCTAATCAGGATGGGGTGGTGGGTAAAGGGCATTGCTCACTGCTTGTAGGATATCTGTTACCTGTTCTTACATCCACATGGATTAACTATATTTATTATACCAGCAGTCAGAAGGCAACGCAAATTGCAAGGTTTAGTTTTAAGATGCATCGTGATATGGTTTCCTCAATATACATCTTGACCAAGAAGTGATTGGACAATGATGTAGGAATGTTTTTTTAAGATACCTTTGAGTATGGCATCACCTACATTCCCTTATACATATCTAGAGGCCTCTTTGCCCACCTTACTTCATTCGCACTCTGAACTTGTTCTCTTCAAACCATACTCTCTGCTGGGTGAGGAGGTCAGTGGAGCTTTTGCCTGAAGCAGAGGTCTTTGGCCACAGACATGGTGCAGAGATCTGGCAGCGTGTCCATCTGCCTTTCTGACACAGAGGTATTGCCACCCTGGAGGTAACGACCACCACAAGTGTCTAAACTTCTCCTAGACTGGGCATAGTTACTGCCAGCAGCTCCTAAGGACAAGTTTTCCCACAGTCATGGACAGACACGTGCTGTCTCATACTAGGTAGGAGTGTTTAAATCTGCCCAGCTGACACCCCTTGGAAATTAAATTACAGTCGTGTTACTGTGAAGGAGTTAAGAGAAAAAAAAAAAAATCTCATGCTGGTGTTTACAGACAAAAGTAGGAGCAGAAAATAATTATAGACTACAGCCTGACTAAGGGCATTATATAATAAGGGAAAGACATTTATATAGAACATCTTATTACTATTCCAACAATAAGAAAAAAGAACATGATTGATAGAGAAAATTTAAAAGGCCAGAAAATGCTTTAGGAAGATGGAAAAAACAAGTGAAAAATCAATACACTAAAATGTCCTCTGTTCCACTTCCTTTATGCTCTCAAAACAAAACGAACAAGGTTCTCTGGCTTTGACATCTAGAGCAGACATGACAGCAAACAAGGCAGAAACTACAATACTCTTTGGGACCCACCTTAAATTACAGCACTAATAAAAAAAATCATTTTGACTATCTCCCTAGCAACACACTTGCCAACCGCATTGAGCCATTAATTGCATAATTGTTCAACCACCACAGCGTATTTTACTGGCTTTGAGACTATCAAAAGAAGAATAAGAAACCCTGCTAACAGCATCATATAGTATTAGTTTAATTAAACCTAAATGCAAAGAGAAAAACATAGCTGAGACCACACAGACTAAGCTGTTGGGATATGATATTTGTTGTGATTATTCCCATTCCCCTTATAGTCATTGATGTGTCTGGATTGGTATTCCAGGTACATGTTCTTGTCAGAGAAATTCCTGACCTTATCTAACGAGGTTTGAACCTCTTCTCTGATAACACAGAGCCATTTTCTAGGGTCAAATAATTTGTGAATAAAGAAGAAGTGATCAATCAGCAATTAGGAGAGGATTATACATTCTGATAATTCTATAAAGTGGGTAACATAGCCCAGAGGAAAATGAAAAAAAAAAAAAAATCCCAACAAACTCTGTGGTACAAAGATAATTAAATTATTATTCATTATATTAACATATTTGCATCCCTATAATACAAATACATTAATTTAGCCAGGTTTGGAAGAGCTTTTCTGGCTGCAGGAAGCAATGGCTTTTTGATTAAGTCAATAGATGTAGAAATGAGTTTGGTCCTTGATCTTGTTAGAGGTTCCCTTTGTGAGTCTGGACTGATCTCTGCAGACTAGACCCCACCAGTGATGCCTGCCTCCCCGTTGCCATCAGGAGAAGCACAAGGAATCATCCAAAATATTATTTTTTGAACCTATTCCCCATGTTCCTACTACAAAAAACAGATGATATCAGAGGGGCTACTGCTTAGTGATGCTCTTCCATGAAGTTACCTGAATCCTGTGTCTGGTTTCCTATCCCTTTGAAAATGACCGCTAATAATTATTTACAAGTAAAATTAATATTTTTTCCGTAAATCTGAAGGTATCCCAAGGATATGTAGTCTCTATAGTTCTGATAAATCTAATCATTCGCTAATCCAGCCCTGTGGGTGATGTGGGCTCCAAAACCCAGAGACTGCTGTGTACTAGTGCCCAGCACCTCTCCTCCTCTAACGTCCCCCCACGCTGACAGACGCATCTCCACTCGGTTTCAAAAATTCTGGGGTTCATCATTGTAGAAAGCCTGTAAAAGGCTTGTCACCTGGCAATACCTGGGAAAGCACCTTGTCATACTCCAGAATAATAGGAAAAACTAATTGGACCTCAAGAGTTTTCAGGAAAATGTCATGTGTACTGCATGGCAAAGCATTTATTCTGTCAATTTAAAATTCTGTTAAAGTTGTCCCACGGGACAGCATTGCTCTAATTACCATATAACTAAAACCGTCCACCAGATGCACTCACCTCAGAGAATCTAACTTGCTATTTCCCTGTGCTTTATTCCTCTTTGTAAAAGTGGGAAAAAAATGTTTCCTTCTAACCCTTTGTTGTTTTCTTGTGTGGCATGGACTTCAGGCCATGTAATTTGTCGTGCTCTGTGCTCACACAGTGCACAGAGAAATGGGCTGGGTCTCTGCTGGACCCTGCAAGCTCTGCCGTGAGCAACGGTGAGCTCTTCCTTTGGAGACAAGGGTGGGGAGGCCACCTCCCCTGGAGCCAAAGGATGCTCTGCACCCTGTATCAGCAGGATAACACCACCGCACACCCACAAGACCCTCTCAGCTTGTGAGTGACACCCACTTTCACACCCCTATTGTTTGTGCCAGAGCTGCGAGGCTGAGCCCCCAACCCTACAGAGATGGACGTGGCTTTGACAAAGTGTGAAAATGGATGAGGAACAATGGCAGGGACTGGTCTGGTTTTATCACCCAAAGGTGAATTCAGGCTAATTGGTCCCCAGAGAGGAACATCGCCAGAGTCCTAATTTATAATTGTCTTTTGAGAGCAGTCAGCATGGTCATAAACCCCTTGAATCTGTCTGAGGAACCATGAGTTGGGGTTTCCTTGCAAGATCTGGACTATGTTCTTTCTTGTGGCGGTGAGGGAGATACATCATTTCAGCGGTGTAACCCCAGTTTCTGCCCCCTCTTTGATATTTAGTCTTATAGGGAGGTAAGCTTTTCCAGGAGGGGATTTATTTCCATCTCTGTTTGTATAGCACCTACCACAACAGAGCTATGATCACCACCGGGTTTATTACAACATCACAGCACCACCACAGAAGTAGCAATAGCACCGTCAATTAAAGGACCATCTGTCCAAGTGTAACTCATTCCCCTGCCCACTCGGTTCCACAGTCTGTCAAAATCACCCAGGTTGAAAAAGGAAACCAAAACCCTCTACTATTAAAAGTGCTCAAATTAACTGGATCTTTTTGACAGAATTGGGTTGAGGAACTACTACAGCTGCAGCGTGGAAGATCTGGAGGGTCAGAAACTCCTGTGGAAGCGACAGTGATGGACACTCAGGAGGATGGGGAGCAAGGGCAGGCTCTTCACTGGTTAAGCTGGTGTCACAACACACAGTCCCAGTACTGGGGCTGGGGGCGCTCCCAGCTCCCCTGGGAGCTGGGAAGAGACCACTGCTCTGGGTAAGAGCTGAGGTAGTGAAAATTGTCCTCTCTTTGCCCAACTCCTCCATCTTCACGTTGTTCCATAGCAGACAAAAAGTATGTTTGGTCTTCTACAGCTCTAGATTCCAAACTGTACGAGCATCCTCCTTACTCTGAGGCTTCAATTTAAAAAATGAATTTTTAAAAAATTCTCCTCCCCCCTCCCCATATTCAAAGGGATAATAAATGTTAAAAGGAAAACAAGGCAGTGAGACAGATCCACCAACAGGAAGCCCAGATCAGGCAGGTCTTTGAGCCAGCTCATCATTTCTATTTTAGAGAACAAATATTCTGAACTTTAAATACTTTCTGTCATAATGGGGGTTCTCTTCATGCTTTTTTCCTTGCTAGGGACATACAGCATTCTTTCAGCTTTCATTTCCAATCTTATTTATAAAAGAATTCATTTTTCCCTTTTCTGTTCCACAATGTCACCGGGGTTTTGCAGTGCACAGGTCAGCTCTGGTGCCTTGCTCTCATAATCTACACAGAGGTAGGATTTCCAAAGTGGCTAAGGTCCACTGACAACTCCCAGTGGTAATGTTTGCTCTGTTTCAGGTGCAAATTCACTTGTAATCAGTAAAACCAAGAGACACCTGGAATGGTAACTTATTCACTCTGAGCTATTTGAAATAATCCAGTCTGGAATAAACTGGAAGAATCTGAGACATCCAAAGTTGCTTTTCATCTCCTGTGAGCCACATGACAGGATTACCCCAAGAAGGATATTTTCATAGAACCAATTCTGGTTAAATACAGGCTGTGGTGCTCAGTGATGGCAGCCCCAGCTCCATGTTGCAAGTCCTTCAACTGCTGCAGCAGCAGGAAAGGTCCCCCTGCCGATCACTGTCTCCTCCATCCTGCCATGGGCTGATGCTTCCACCAGGGTAGAGGTCTGACTCTAAGAATCATTGCACACAGGTGTATTGAATGGCTTAGCTAGGAGCAAAAAATCCCCAGTACATTTAAAAGACAGACTCGGTCTATAAGCACCTGGATATTTGAGGAATTTTACTCTTTTCAAGAGTAAAAAGAGCACAAAAGAGAGTATTATCCCTAGTATCTAGGTTTTAAAACAGTTGAAGAAAGGTTTCTGGTGGCATCTAGCAAAGCAATACACAAGCACTGAAGGTAGAAGAGCATTTTCTTAGGCTGAAGCCCCAGAGTCCTTGGACCTTTCTCCTTCCCCGCCCCTTCCCTCTCTTCCTCACCATCATTGTAACATGATGACTATGCCGTAAATTGGATCGGCAAATAATCCCAGTTAAAAAAAAAAAAAAAATAACCTAAAGGTTTGTTGTGCTTTGAGTTTCTTAATCCGGATAATTACATCTGTCCTGTTTGCAGCACAGCCCCCAAAACAAGTGCGATCCGCACCATGGAGACTGCAATCTGCAACAGAAGGGTAGGCAGGGAAGGAGCCAACGGGAAAGGCTTAAAGCAGCTTTGCTAATGGAGAGAAGTGTTTGTGCAACTTCACCCTGAATTTTGAAGCCACATTAAAGCCCTGTGATCAGTGCAATTCCTAATTATTTGCACTTCAGTGCATTATGCGTATAAACTCGTCAGCACTCGAGACGCCTCTGTCTTCTGCTCACTTGTAAATTTGAGATTTTTCAAAATTGAAGTGGTCTCACATCGAACTTGTGACTTGTTAACAAGGGGAAGATTTAGTCTCCTCCTAAGGAAAGCAGTTGCTACCATGATTTTGAGCATTTCTGCAAGTTAGCTGTTAGTTGTAAGCTGCCTTAAAGTTGCTCAATTCAGGTACCCTTTCCCCACAGGGAGCTTTATTTAAAAAAAAGTAATATATATGCCAATGAAAAACAATTTTCCTTAGTAGCCCACGCTATTTCATCAGTAAACTGAGCTCTAACTTCAGACTTCAGGAAAAAGGAAAAGACTCCCATGATCCCGAAGCCCAATTTTCATCCATACTTACGGATTTCAACTTCCATAGAGACTGCCGAAGTACTCCTTCCCCACTGAATACTATCCCCACAATAACAATAGTTTATTAAACTGTTTGTTGTAGTCCTGCTCTGCTCCATGATATCTCTGGTTACAGATGGTTTTGTCCTTTTTCCACTTAAAATCAGCCCAAATGCACCACTGAAACGAGTCTCTGGTCCCTCCAGCCAAGTCCCACAGGGGAGTGGAGGGATGGACCCTGCTGAAGCAGCAACTCCAGCTCCCAGGGGAAAGCGTGGCTATGAACTATGTGAAAGTGGGCTCCTTTAGGGTTTCTGCTAGTAGTAGAATAATAGACTTCTGCCTACCCTCTAATTCTTTTTTGAGAGCCTTTTTGAATATGAATGCTGAGGGGGAGATGAGCAAAACTCGATTTAAATCTGTGATCACAAAGATCACCTTTATCCCAATTCAGGCAATCTCTGCCAAGTAAAAGCTCTCCTATTAGCATACAGGAAGAGCCCCGTTCAGGAAACATCACTTAAATATAGCTAGGTAGAAAAGAAAAATCTTAATGGTGATCTACCAATATTGATCTGTTATATGACACATAGGGTAAGTTGCTTTGTATGAGGACAATTATTTGCAATTACGAATAAAAAATGGCAAGACCCACGCTGTACTGTGTTTGCCTCTCTCATTTGACTTGTAATTGCTTTTATTGACAATTGCTTCTTACTTCCCTGGAGTAGCAAGGTTATTAAGCAAATCTGTCTTTTTTTGTACAAAATGATAATTTAACTGATTAAAACAGTTTCGTTGTCAATGCACTTTCATATGAGATTCTAATCCCACACACCACACTGGGATTTTTTTTTCCATCTGAAGACATTTTAGAGCGTGTAGTGACAAATAGGGCACTGTTGTGCTTTTTTTTCCTTCTCGGATTTTGCAGCCATCTCTTTTGAAAATTACAGCTGTTGTCATTAAAAATGCAATACATCTCCCTACAATAACTGCTGTCACAATATTAATTTCTCTAAGCAGGTATTATCAGTTTTACAATGTCGCTTGCAGATTACACAAACACTTAGTGGCATGTACAGATGGTTTAAGCTCCACCTCGAGCCCTGTATTAAGGGTTTTCCACCATCTGCCTGGAGGCACTTCTCCAACAAGGTAATCACAGAATCACAAAATCTTCACGGTTGGAAGGGACCTTTGAGATCATTGAGTCCAACCAAAAAAAAACCCAAAAAAACCCAACACATAACACCAAACCAAAAAAAACCCAACACCCCATCACCACAACAATCACTACACCCAACAATCTCAGGCACCAAAGCATGCCCTGAAGTGCCACATCTATATGTTACTTAAATCCCTCCAGGGATGGTGACTCCACCACCTCCCTGGGCAGGCTGTTCCAGTGCCTGACCACCCTCTCAGTAAAGTAATTCCTTCTAATATCTAATCTAAACCTCCCCTGCCCCAACTTCATACCATTTCCTTTAGTCCTGTCATTATTCACTTGGGAGAATGCAGGGACTGGGACCTTCTGATTTCAACTTACCCGACAGTCTTACACCCAACACTCTTCTAACCAAAGGGGTTAGAACAGAGGGAGAAAGGAAGGGAAACAAAGGCATACAGAAGCGCAATGATTTACCTAAGGCCAAGGAACAGCAGAGGAGGGAGTAATCACAGCAAGCTCCACACTGCACAACTGCCCTGATGGGCAGCAAGGAGGACAACGTGGTTAATGGCACTCCCTCCACCTTCCTTCTTCATTTCAGCATCCCTCAACAGCTGCCAACAACTTCTCACCACATCAAAAGAGGTGGTTCCCCAAGATGTAGTGAGTCAATCAAGGTTTGCAATGTTAATTGCCAGCAAGATTAAATAGAGCAACATCCATTCCCAAAGCCTCACTTAGTCCCCAGCAATAGGGTTTCTGCCTGCTTGGATTTTGGTCACGCTGAGCTTAGTACTGGTGTCACGTTGATTGCATGGCTGCTGAAGGTTCAACCTGGCACTCCCAGCAAGGAACCAGGCCTGGTCAACCCAGGGTTGCCTGGTCTTTGATGAGCCACCACATTTAGAAGCAGTACCAGGGGATCCTTACAAATCCCCCCTGAACAGCCAACCAAGCACATTAAGGTTTTCTTCTGTGTATCACAGGGCGCTATAGTGATCCCCAACCAGAGACTGAGCTGCATCCACTATTTGGAAGTTTCAGTGGTTTGGTGACATCGTTCCAAACGCTGGAAAGCCTTTCAGGAGCTAACATTTCATTATCTTAGAAATGGTTTCTCCCCTGAAGCTGCAGGGGACACAGCTAGGTGCTAGTTGTGGCAGGTACAAAACTCAGTTTCCTTCACATTTTCTGATTTACACAAGACAGTAAGAGAACATCAAGTCTCTGACGGTCTTTTTAACACAGGCTGAAAAAAAGAGAGGGTTTCCAAGCAATCCTGTTGTCACCTTGCAATAGCAAGTCCTACATATGCTGAAGGTACCTAAAGAGAAGCCGCTTCACACACAATTTTAACCTGCAATTGCCTTTTCTCATTTTGTGCAGTACTCACAACTAATATTTAAGTTAAGATTGAAAGAGTTTGGGGTAAGTCAGAGAAAAACCTTACTTGTAGGATGATAACACCAGACTCCCGGAGCAGCAGCCACCACAGATACCCTTCATACTGTACCTGTGTCATCAGCAGCTTGTTTCCCAGAACACCCTTTGCTTCTTCTGTCCCGTTACATTTGACCATCATCACCTGGAGCCCTGGGAAGACTTTTTGTAAAGATTTGCTCAGAAACCTCTTTTTTCTCTGTAGCTGTGAAGTGTTCCTTAGCTCTGTTTTTTTTTTTATTTCCTCCAAATTTTTATTTCTGTATTTCTTAAAGAATAGCATGCTATTACTCAATTATCCATTTTTCCTGCTCTATTTATAGTCTAGTAAAAAAATAAGAATTACTTTTCTGTTTTATCACAAAGTATTTAATGACGGGAGGGGGTGAGTTCCTGTTCAGTTACTCCTGGAGTTATAGCAAAGCTCTCAAACAAGAGGAAGACTTATTAGGTATGCTAAATGAGTTTCATTTCAAATTAAAAACATTTTATGTCTTGTTGTTTTAATTCAAGTCGTTAGCTTATTAGGAAGTACCTGAATCTAATTTAGCTACATTTTTCTGAACTTCTGAAGTATAGTTAAACACTCTTTCAAACTCCTTTTTCTTTATCTAAGTGTATCTCATGTCCCATTTGAAATGGTCTGCTGTATTCATTAGATACTGGGAACCATCTGTTAAAAATTTGCCCAGAACAAATCCAGTTTGAGAAAGATAAGGAGGCATAGCTGTGACTTTCTCTGAGCTAATAGCTAAAATTTTTGTGAAAGGGTTTGGATCAGATGCACTTGAGGTTTTCACCTTATTTTGAGAAGATAGAAACGTTGGTTAATTAAAATAAGGAGATATTTCTTTAGTCTCCAAAGAATATTTATAAATCACATATGAAATTGGAAGTAATTTATCACTGATGTTCTATGAAATTCAGCTGTATATCCATCTGGCCATGGTGCTTTAGTAGGTAATATTGCTTGCAGGGCACTTTTTATTGCTTATCTCTCATGGGGGTTATCTAAGTATTGCCTCGATAATGCTGGCAGCTCTATTTCATCCACAAAATAATAAATGGATCACTTCTGTGTCTGCAGCACGTAATTCAGAATGAGGGGGAAAAAAAAAACCACCCTTATTCATTTGTATCCTTGAACTTTTTGCATATAACCTCTTACAAACGGAAATCCGCTGAATTTGTTATCCTTTACAGATAGGCTGTGGAGGGATGCTGGTGGGATGCAGGCTCTGGGGTGTTCATCTGCGTTTTGTGCAGAACCAAAACAAAATACCAGTAGGGTGGAGATGGCTTGAAAGAGGAGCCAAATATTTTTGGTCTAATGCAACCTTGAGCTGCATTTCTTAAGCTCAGATTTGAATGAAAGTATTGATTTTAGATATATTGATTTTAGCACGTTCAAATGCATTCACAAACAGAGGTCATATTTAGTGTTGTCGATGAACACAAGTATATGACCCAGAAATATTTAGGCCTGTATTTAAAAAAAAAAATAATTAGACATCTCATCAGATAAGTTTGAAGACCAATTAGGAGTTGTACAGAGGTGATAGTTTAGGAAAATATCTGTTTTCAAATTAGGCATTACTTTGATGTCAGACAAGTCTGAAACCAATTAAGCACTCAGCAGAAGGGTAGTGGCAGTGTGCAGTGCTGTGGTGCAAATGCAGCTTTGCTATAAGAAATAGCACAATTTTACCCAATATCCTCTTCCTCCCACTCTACTCGGGACATGTATCATAGAAAATGTAATAAAGGCAGAATTGCATAGTAATAGAGCATCTTGACAAGAAATATCAATAGGAAACCACTGTTGAGGTATGTGTTCAGATTTATTGAAGTGACAAATTCTTTTGGGTCTGTCCCTACGGTACCACCTGGCTCGAGGCACCATACGGATCTGGGCTCAGTGATTCAGAGCGATGCGGTCATGGGTTTTGCCTGTACCTATCAGTTTCCACAGAAAACTTGCTTTGAAAAGTAGCTCAGGTAAAGATTTTTCCCCTGTCTGCTGTTCATGGGAAGGAATTGTTCCCACAGGTCCTGAATGCTGTTTACTGTTTTTCCTGCTTTTCGATTAGATACATCTGACAACTTCAGTTGCTAGGGTTTTATGCCAGTATGAGCCAGATACCACAGTTATTCATTGGAGATATAAAACACACTTTCCAGGACCAGCCTCTGACCCACTGTTGTCAGTGAAAACTTCCAGTAAATCTCAGAAAAATTCAAACCCTCAATTTTGAGGGACATTATTTGACTTTTAATTTCTAGCAACTTTCAAATATTACTATAATAATTACTCACTTGCTTCCCTACCACTCCCCAAAAGAGGAAAACAAATCCCAGCCAAATATTTTTTTTTCAAGTATTAATGCAGTGTAACTGTATTGAAGTCCCAGAACAATCATAGGATAAAATATCAGCAGAACTGAGGTCAGACTTGCTCCTTTCCAGGCTAGTCACTTCCAGCTCAGTGTGGTAGTGTCAGATAAAAATAGATGTGCAATTTCTGTGTTCAACTTAAAATAAATAACAGGGATAGGATGGCATCTTAAAAGCTAGAGGCCAGGTGCCCCGTTGCATAGCAGTGACACTGATTTACGCCAGCTTAGCAGATGAGTGAAGAAGAGCTCAGGGATGAGCTTGCCGGTGAGTGGGGAGGCGGTGGGACTGCTGGTGGGAGATGCTCTGCTCGTACCGATGTGTTGCTTGCTGATAAAGTGATGTTCCTTTAGCAGAAGTCACAGAACAGTAAATCGGAGAATTAGAGGTATTCACTTAGGACTCTTTCCTTTGGATGCACATGAGCACACATATGCAGTAACTAATTTTACAAGGGATGTTACACACTGAAGAAACCTCAAACAGTTTCTTAATGTAGGTCTCCCATTGCCGCGAACAAATTCTGAATACGTTCCTTTGAATTTCAGAGACCAGTCTGGTTTTGGCTACATTCAAGTCCTTCAATCATTCAATATTCAAAAATATCTTTGTGAATAATTTTTTGTACATCTTTGAGGTGTGGGTGTTCTTCCTTCATATGTCTCTATTTCCAGGTAAACAAGGCTATTTCCTACAGTTTAGTTATTTTTCTACAGTGTCTGTCATCAGACAACGAGAGCAACCCTTATAATTGAGGTGACCAGTCCCACACTGTAAATAGTCAATATTCAATAGTTGATGTGAAAGGGCTGCAAACAGCCATATGCAGAGAGGTCTAACCCCAGCTCTTCACTGAACAGCTGTTAATAATAAATACATCTGCAGCAATCCTGATCAGATCACAGCAATTCTTGAGGAGAAAAAGAGCTCAGTTACTTGAATAATTTATTTGTAGAGATTCAATCCACGAGTTCTAATCACAAGTGTTTATGATGTAGATAAGAAAAGAAATAAAACATTTCTGTGAACCTGAAAACAGTATACACTACTGTAATGTTACCCTAACTTTAATGGTTTCCAGCGATTTTTTCTTTAAAGATGGAGCTGCTGATTTTTCACGTAAATCTCAGTTTTAGACTAAAAAAAAAAAAGTTATTTTCCTATCTCCCATATATAGAAAAGAAAAAATGCAAGTTAAGAAGGAGGAATCTAATCTAGAAAACCAGAAAGCAAATCAAAAGATTCAAGAATGTATTTTTTTTTTAAATGGGATTTATTAGCCAATCTCAAGATGTTATTATGCTGGATGGAGAGAAGCAGGATTATTATGTTTTGCAGTACTGTACAGGAAAGCTTGAAATCTACAGCTATGTAGAAATGGAAAAGCACACAGAGGAATAGCCACTTGAAATAATTCAGTGAAATAGGAAAGAACTTGATCGCACAGGAGTTTCACGTTATCAGCAGTTCTGGGAATTGACTGGTTTTCCTGCAGAATACGAAAAAGACCAGTGAAAGGCTTGAACTGTACGTTCGCTTTCTATTTATTACAATTTACAGATGTCCCTCCCCGTCTCTCATACCGTGTGGTTGGTTGGGTGAGGGTGAAAGCAGACGCCGAAGTGTCCATTGATTCCTGGGTCAGAGGATGGGTACGGACTGTGCTCCTCAGGCGGCACGTGGTACTCGCTGAAATAAATCTGCTGCAAGAGATCATGCAAGAGGAGACTCAGCGAACAAGGCTGTAAAGAAATCCTTCAACAAAAATATTTAGGGGGGGATGGGTACTATAAAGGGCAGGTATGAAGATGGGCTGACAGGTGTTATTTGAGCTCCTGGCAATCCCATTAAATTTATTAATGCAGTCGTGGTATGAAGTGAGCATCAGAACACACACACTGCTGTAAATGCAAGTTTCTATTCAAATCTGCTCTAACTGCAGGTTCTAAAAAGAAAATGAAAAATGCAGCTGGGTAGAAGCTGGTGTAGATTGTTCAGGCTCTAGGAAATCTTAAACAATATCTCCTGAGCACTGCCTTTTCAGACAATGCTGTGTTAACTTAGAGGTATGACTAATGTCAATACTAATGATCCCGTTGATTGCTTAACGTGCTCCTTGGGCTACTGTGCCTCTTGCCAATACAATTTCAGTGTCCTAAATGATTGCTTTTGCATATTTTAGGGACAGATTCCCCTGCTGTAAGCAGATTTACCTGCCTACAATGTTGAGGAAGATGAAATGGTCTACCTCAAATAGGCATACCAGAGCCCAGTTCTCCAAGGAACAAATCAGATCAACGCTAGAGAAATATGTTTGGTTTCCTAGAGGCAAGAGCCTGGGCAACTGGAAAGAATGGTCCATCAAATCAAACTGCACTGTTGAGGACCCTCAGGTCAAGGAGTAACCAAAAAAGCCACTGAACTGATTTATTGGAGAAGCACACGATGCTGTGTGTGACTCAAAGTCCTCAGAGCAGATTTCTGTCTGAACCGAACATGGAAATGTGGGATTACTACAACACAACCTCTGGAGTGATCAGAGGTTCCAGCAAGGCTTTGGGCAGAGTCACAGATGGATTAAAACTGGAATATTCCTCTTGATACAAAATTAAAAAAGGCTTCCAGGAGAGCCATGCTGTCCAGCCAAGCAAGCCATCAGCAGGCCCCGAGGTGATGTGAAAGCTGCCAATGCGATTGCTGGAGATGTCTGCCAGGGAAGTGGAGCTGCTGGAGCAGGAACTCAAGCCAAAGCTGGGCATCTGGTTCCAGCAGGTGCTGCCGAAAGGGGCAAATAGGACTTGATAAGGAAATTTGTACCATGTACAAATGCATGAAGACTCTTCAATCTCCAATGCCTACTTTAGCAATGACTAAGGAAGATTTTTATTTTTTTTCCCAGTAAGGCTATTAGTACCATTAACAAAAACAGCTCTCCAGTTTTCTTTTGACCGTATTACAGTTTTGGCATCAAGTCTCCACTTTAGAGCACCACAGCTTGGGTTCCTTCTCATTGCTCAGTCCAGGAGACCTGTTTTCCTCAGGGCAGATCAGAAGACGAATGTTCTGAGGCTCTCAAGGAACCCATTCAGAAAAAAACAGCGACTGCAACCTGGAGTAAGAGAAGGAAAATAATTGTGCTCTGGGCTCCTTGCCAGGGCAGAGCTACTGATGAGGATGCCCTTGCTGTCTTGGAGAAGGATTATGATGGGTAGAAAGACTACCTCTAATTCCAGTTTTCTTAGTGGACCAAACCATTCAGCCCTTGAAGCAAGGTTGAAAAACCCGATGAAACTCCAAGCACGCATTAGGGGATCAGTTTCTTCCACCCCTTGCCATGAGTGGCCCTTTTCTTCATTAACAGTGAACAAAGCAAAAGCATGCACCACACTTGAAAGCGGTGTGATTTCCATGCCTCTTACAGACATATTTCATTTCATACCACACATTTTTCATGCAAAATTGGAGTATTAAATTGCAAGTGGAAGATTTAACTAAAATGTTCATTTTTCTAAGATAAATGTCCAGGCAAAATAGTTTTACTTTCCATTGATATGTCTGGGGTTTTTTTCCTCATTTAAAGTAAACTGTGAATTACACTTTCTAACATATTGTTTATGAAAAATGCCCCAAAAGCAAATTGCACCTTCTGGCAGCCTTTGATTCATCGTACGTGTTATACAGAATAACTTAACAGATGTATTAGAATACAGCACAATTAGACACAGTTTCATGTTGTAAGTTTTGAAAGGGTAGAAGAAACTTTTTTAAGCATTTAACTCATTTAGTAAAACATAAGTGCTACAGGAAAAAAATTGTATTTTGATCCATGTAGAGTTTGATTCCAAACTCTCAACTCTCAGTAGAGCTTACTTTATAAAGTAACTTCTAATTTATATTCTGTGCTAATGTCAAGAAATAAAATCATAAATCTGGAAGTAAATCTACATAATAAGGTGGAAACAATGGAACAAAGTCTGTGAAATAGTTTTAATCAAAGATTCGTGAGAGTTGTGCTACCTGAACACTATTCTCTCTGCACAGGAAACTTTTAGCATTATGGCATTTTATTTATTTAAATTTTGATAATACTACATCCCATGAGAGCTTTGGGTGTTTTTACATCTCAAAATTAGTACAAAATCTTCAAACTCATTTTTTAGTGATTATAAAGCTTAACTTGGATTGTTTTAATTTCTGTGGGTTTGTGCAAGTCCAGAGCCGGACTATGGCCACACTGGCACTTAATTCCCATGAATAAAATCCCAGTTTTATGAAAGTTCATGGTGAAACTCTGTCAGTTTATATATACAAAGATTCAATCTACAAATTCTGCAAAGATAGTTATTACATTTTTCAATATTTGGGATATTTCATTATGAAAAATAAGTATTACATACTTAATGCATGAGAGTACTTCTCATTCTGAGAGTAAAGAAAAGGGCTAGAAATAATGTTTATCATACATAACTGTTTCAGTCACTGTTCCTGCAGTGATTAGTCTCTGTATTTGCCTTTGAGAAGTGTGGAGGTAGGGCTTGGGTATCTGCTCAAGATAGGAGGAAGCGTCACAATTCTCATCTGAACTGTGAATACATTAAGCATGAGGAGCATTTGGGCTTCACTGCGTTTGAATTTGGCTCCATTCATTTGAAACTCGCAGCTCAGTTTTACATTCTGCCACATTATGTGAGTTTACACTTTAGGTTGCAACTTGGGGCCCATCATTCTTCATGTGATTTGCAAACCTGTGCTCTTTTTTCTGATTTATGCACCTAACAAATCATAATTTTCAAAAGGTAGGAGGTATTCTGAGATGCTGAAGTTGTTCAGAAGGCATTACAAAGATCCACAATCAAAATATTTCCATTAACTACAAAGCTGATGCACTTTGCTTCTTTCTCTTCTTTAAAACTCCGATGCATAAAAAAGAAAATAAAGGTGAATGGCACAACAATCTACCATTGCAAGTCTCCACATTGTTACTTTAATGATGCACAATCTGTTAGCTATCTGAAGACTGTAAACAGACTAATATTTCGAGAAGTATGGGATAAATCACCCATTTAGAAGCAGTGAAGAGAAAATGATGAAGCTCCAAGTGAGTTGTGAAGCAGTGAATAAGGATGTATTACACCACAGGAAACCATCAATATTTGTTTATTATGTCAGTGTGAGAAATAAATCTGTTAGCTAATTTGTATTCTCTTCGGTTAATTCCACTGTTTCAGCCTGAGTTTTTGTGTTTCGGTTTGAGTGCTACACAGCTGCTTAATGGTGCTATCAAGAATTCCAAAGTCATGGTCTCTTGGAGATAGGGAGACACTGCAATGTATCATATCAATCGAGAGATTATGAAATAGCTTTTCTGTAGGTGTCCCTCCAATGCTTTGTACCCCTTTGTTTTCCTACGAATGGTCTTTATCTGACATAGTCAAAATTCCTGACTCATTGTGGGCCAACCTCTTTACAAACCAGTCCCAGAATTAATTATGCTTCAGAGTTAACAAAATGGCTAAATACATGTCCTGTGTATGGACCACTTTCTTCCACTGAGCTGTTGTTTTGACTCATGATACCTGACATTTTCAACAGTGGCCACCAATTAAACTACATGAACTTAATCTTCAGACATGCAAAACTCCCACAAACCATTTGTCTGGTGGAGACGCAGTTACTCAGCACCAATAAAACTGAACTTCGTGGTGTGAGCACTCTGAGACAATGGTTTGTTGTTGTTCTTTGGTCCTTTTTGTTTTTTCTTCTGTGTCATTTTTCTGTCCCCTCGGTGAGATTTCCATTTCCATTTTTGAGCTGCTAATCTGATCTGCATAACAGCTTTTGGATCACTTTCTGTTGGCTGCTAGAACTCAAAACCTGGATGGCTCTGTAATAAAATAAAGGGAAAGAGAAAAGGTAGCCTTTTGTTCTTTAGAAGATACATGGCTCTTGGTGTTGAATGAGCTAAATTGGAGAAGATGTTACAAGTTTTCCGGCACACAACTTAAATTTGGGTTGGTTTGCTCTCTGGACATTGTCTTGAAGAAGAGAGTTAATTTTTCTGCTGGTAGTTTAGGACAGCTGACCATTTTATGAAAACTAGATCAGGAATCAGATAGCTCATTTAGTTTTCTGCTTCTCTCAAATTCTTCTGCCAACAAATGTTGTCTGAATTGTTTGTTCATGAAAGATTTTATAAAGGTCTTTTTAAAAAACTCATTTCAAAATCCTGCTGTAAAGGGCTGCAAAGGTTATGAGGGTTTGCTTGGACTTCCACTACCATTTCTTCATTGATCATCTAATTTTTGCCATTTAATAAATGCCTGTATAAGTGCAAGACAAAAGTTGGATTGATTCTAATCAACTCGAATTGAAGGTATTTCAGGAAAACAAACATTGGTGTGACATGAAATAAACATGGAAGGAATATTAATCTACATGAAAATATGTTCTAGGAGTCCATGGAATAAATGGGTGGGAAAAGGAAAATATTTTCCTGGGAAAATAAAAAGTTTTTGATTTATTAGGCATTTATTAAATGGTAAATTTTTTGGTTAATGACATTCAGCTGTGGCTAAAGGCTTCCAAATACATATCCAAAATCCTTTCAGCTCTAAGCTGCAAAACACTTCTTTTTGAGTCTACATGTAGATAATTAAGTAGGGTGAGAAGTGAAGAATTATAAGCAAATTTAATTAATTAATGACTGGAGAATTTTACATTTCAGTCAAAAATATAATGCAGCATGAAACTACTCGCTTCACGTGGAGGATTGATGGACACTGAGCTTTGGTTTAAACTGTAAATGATGCCTGTTTCAGAGAAGGCAGCAAACAAGACATGCTTACAGATGAAGCTGGCTCCCAGGAAGCCATCAAGTATAAAAAGCTAACCCGAATGTACAATCTGCAATGAATAATGTGGTATTTAGTACTTTTTTCTTTGCAACCTGTGCGTCAAAGAGGTGGGTTTTTCAATTCTCTCATTAATTGTAATTGTTCAATGAATAGGCCTTACAAAAAAACAACACTCACATAGTCTGTGCATTGTAGACTATTCATGGCAAACATTTCTTTGCCTAATATTCATGCTTCACCATTTGAACTTACTAATTATACTGTCTTAATTTCATAAATTTTTCTGATGTCCTTGAAGAAGAATGTTTTAACACAATGAAATTTTTTTGCATATTTAAAGGCCCATGGCATTTGTTTTTCATTAATATTCGTACACGATTGAAATCAAACTCCTTAGAAGCCTAATACTTTCACATCCAAGTTCATCTCTTAAAGAACTATAAGTCTCCTTGAAAACATCTCCCAACAAGGTCTGCATTGTAGTTTAATTTTGTTTTGGTGGAGAATGCCCAATGTAGGTCTTCACAGACAGTCAACCTCTCCTGTAGATGATAGGTCAATACAAGTACAATTTTGGTCCAAAGCCTCTGCTTCCCAATAACCTACAGCACAAAAACACTGGCTTGTTCCTGCAGTCCCGTGTGGAACATAGAATCATATAATCGTCTAGGTTGGAAGAGACCCTTGGGATCATCGAGTCGAACCATCCTCCCTACTCTACAAAGTTCTCCCCTACACCATATCAGCCAACCCTGTTGGAGCTTGAAGCCATTCCCTCTTGTTCTGTCATTAGTTATCTGTGAGAAGAGACCAGCACCAACTTCTCTACAGTGTCCTTTCAAGTAGCCGTAGAGAGTGATGAGGTCTCCCCTCAGCCTCCTCTACCTCAAACTAAACAGCCCCAGCTCCTTCAACCGCTCTTCATACGATTTGTTCTCCAGGCCCTTCACCAGCTTCGTTG
>JAOXNO010000003.1:13272760-13292146 GCA_028565335.1 Limnodromus scolopaceus
GCACTGCCGGCTCATGTTGAGCTTCTCATCCACCAACACCCCCAAGTCCTTCTCCTCAGGGCTGCTTCCTAGCCATTCTCCGCCCAACCTGTATTTGTGCCTGGGATTGCCACGTCCCAGGTGCAGGACCCTGCACTTTTTTTTCAGGTCTTTATTTATTAGAATTTGGTTTTGCCACAATCCAGTACAGAAAAAAAATTAATAAATTTAAATTGCGGTTCTCTCCATCTGGCTCTGAATTCCTATACGATAAATATTGATCACTGTGCTCATTTGATCTGGACTCATTGGAGCCAATAGGTATTTGAAACATATGCCAAATCCCATAGCCTCTTAAATGCATTTGAAATCAGAATTCACTGATTTTTCACAGTCTGGAAGAACACAGCATGTACAGCTAAGATATTTGTTTGCTACTATATTTGTTTCGATTTTGGAGAGTTCATCTTCCTCCTTCCGTGTCTCTTGCCATTTGTCCTCCGCTGAAGGCAGTAACTGCTTCTTCCCCCAGTTTAGAGGAAAGCACAGTAAAATGGCATCTGCTTAAAATTTTTCTGACTCTATGGTTTCACACTTTAGACACATACTCCCAGGATAAGCCTTTGGTAATGTCTTTCTGAAAACCTGAACATTTGGTCCTTGCAACCCCCAGGGCAACTCATGCTTTTGAAGAATTTGCAAAACTTACTGAAGCCTGACCTTTCTTTTCTGAAATCATGTTGACTGTGTTTAATTCTGTAGACTTTCCTCTGCGTTTTTTTTTTTTTTTTTCTATTTGATCTTCAAAAAACTTTTGGTGACTTTCTCTATAAAACGATGCTAAGTTTCATGATTTTTTTTTTTTTGGTATGCACCTAGGGCTTTGCTTAAATAATGGGGTCAGCTCGTTACTTTCCCGGCCTCAGGGAGTTATTGCTTTAGTGAACTTATATATTTGACCACGTACATCTTGTTCTTACTTAATGTTTGAGTTTTCCCTTTTTGGTTACTCGTTTTTACAGAAGCTCCTAGGCAGAACTTAAGCTTCAATGGCTTCACACACCCTACACACCCTTATGAGAAGTATCTTACCGCTTTCACTGTTCTCTGCTTTGCAGAGACATTGGTGAATGTCCATGTTTTTCATTCAGGGCAACAGATGCAATACACTGCTGGACTCTGCTTGAGGTTTGCTATTAATTCATTTTTAAAAACCCAAAGAGAAATTGTTTCTTTAGTTACAGCAAACGAGTAGCAATAAAGTGCATCTTCCAGGAGTGGGGAGAAAATGGTGCTTAAAGAGATACTGCATTTCAAATCACGGAAATCTCCCCATTCACCTGTTTTTTTGGTTCATCTCACCCCCAAACTTCATGGCTGGTACAAGTAACCCACCTCTTCACTCAGATGGTCTGGAAACTGAGCCTTGGCTCCTTTCAGCACTGAAAAAAGGCCTGTTTCTGGCATTTGTCTGACACTTTGAGTACTGAGACAGCTCCTGACTTTTCCTGAACAAACATCTTCTCTGAAATCATTCCATTTCATTTCAGAAGTGTCAAAATAATTGAAATCCTCCCCAGTCAGCATTCAAGATCTTTTTCAGCCCTGCGTCTGCTTTCACAGCCTGTCCCAGAGGTTTGCCAAAGTTCCCACTATCAAATCACTTGTGTGTGTATCTATATGCATGGGCATTTGCCACCATTTCTTCTTTGACCAAACCACCCACGCCATGACAGCCTGCATATAAAATTGCTTTGCTTTCTTTTAACTCTGTCTAAACCATTTTGCCAGATTGTGGGATGTAGACATGATGGTCCCTTCATTGCTCTCGAGAAGATATTTTTATTAAGTTCTCATCTATGCTGCCTCTTGCACATCTTTCTAAATTTGCATTTTTTGATTGACAAGAGCAGGAATACATTATAAATTATGCTGCTGGGCACAGGTATGCTAGTACCATATATTTTACTTTTTATTATTTTTCTCCCTATATACTTCTACTTTTCCATTGAGTTTCTGGAATGGAAGAAATGAACGCTCAAAGATGCTGATTAACTGCTGCTCAGGGAGAAAAGTGAAAGGGGAGGAAAAGAGGAAAGAATAATTGAAAAATGAATTAAAAACCACAGTACCTCGTTTCAATGCACAAGACCTTTGTTTTTCCTTTTTCCTTCCTTTCAACTTGTCCTGCCAAAGCAGGATCTGCTGCTCATGCATCATGCGGGACTCGAGAAAACTTAGGGTGGAGAAAACCTATTTAGATGAGGATCAGCAGCACCTATGAAATCCAGGTTAACACTAATAATGACATATTTAATGCGATAAGACAACTTCCTTGTATTCAATGACATTTATTAGCCTCCCTGAAACATATTTACACTCACAAACTGTCCTCATCTGGTATCACGTACAGTCTAAATTATGATAAGAAAGGATGGGCTGTTGAGGTAGAAGGTGACCTTTTGCACATCTGTATTTTGTGGCTTCTTTTTAGCTGAACGACTCGCTGTGCCTTTCCCTGCCAGACTGCTCAGGCAGTGGCAGGTGCCCAGTTCCCCTGGGCACAGGGACAAAATAATAAAAGCATATGCACAGGGCAGTCTTTTCCAAGGATGTTCACTGATGTGAGAGATGAAGTGAAATATCTGCAGGAGCCTGTATTTGTAGGGAGGCCGACACAGCAACGCAGCAGCAGGAGCTGCAGATGGGGAGGAGATGAACAAGTCCTGTGCTGCAATGGCCAGTACCTGAACTAGGTTACTGCAAACAGATGCGGGAGTCCCGGCACCAACCGCAGTGTGGGAGCACTGGGTGTTCGGGGATAAACTGGGACAGAACAAGTGGAGGATGCTGTGATACAGCATCTCCCATGGCAAGATCACCACTCTCAGAGGAAAGAATGTCTTCCAAATATCTAATCTAAATCTCCCCTCTTGCAGTTTAAAACCATTGCCCCTCGTCCTATGGCTCCCCTCCCTGATCGAGAGTCCCTCCCCAGCTGTTCTGTAGCCTCTTCAGGGACTGGAAGGGCCTCTGGAAGGTCTCCCCAGGGACTTCTCTTCTCCAGGCTGAACCCCCCCAACTCTCTCAGCCTGTCCTCACAGCAGAGGGGCTCCAGCCCTTGCAGCATCTCCATGGCCTCCTCTGGCCCTGGTCCAACAGGTCCATGTCATGATGTTGGTGGCCCCAGAGCTGAAGGCAGCAGCACGGGGCGGGTGTCCCCAGAGCAGAGCAGAGCAGAGGGGCAGAATCCACCCCCCTCGCCCTGCTGGCCAGGCTGCTGTGGATGCAGCCCAGGATGAGGATGGTTTCTGGGCTGTGAGCTCACATTACCAGCTTCTCATCCACTGACACCCTCAAGTTTCACCTGCACTGGTACTGGGCAACCCCTTCATTAAGGGAGTGTGTGTGAGCTCGGGAAACACTCTGGATCTGTGATTTTAATTGTTTTTTCTTAATCAGGGTATTTTTAGTTAGCTTCCTGAACCACTGTGTGTTATGACACAACCGGAGATGGTGCAGAGCCTTGTTGGAGGCTATGGGAGGGCAAGAGAGCACTGCCACTGGGGAACGTGTGTGACCGTGCCCTTTGACGCACTGCAGTTCACCTCTCCCTGAAGTTCCAGCCATGGGAGTTCCACAGGACTAAAATAATGCCACGAAACTGTGCCGTGCAATCTGATATCTTCATTTTACAGCAATTTATGTCCAGCTTTTCACAAGGCAAAAGCTCGGTACGAGTCATCCACAGCCCCACAGTGCTCTGACCGCATCAGCCCTGGCTCCAAGAGGTGAGAACTGCCTCATTTATTCCCATCCAGGCTTGGCGAAAGCAAAGATTTTGCATAATTCTTGCAGTGGAATTAATAATTTTGTTGCAATATAGCCACTGGCGTTTTCTTTTTTTCTTTCTCCACCACCTGCCTGCTGTTGGGCGCTGCTGCTGCTGCAGTGAGTTCTCCAACCTGGACATGATGGCCCTTCCCAGAAGGGCAACTGGAGCTCCGTACCCACCTATGGCAGTACGGTCCCCTGGCCGTCACGCAGAGGTGATGACAAAAGTGGTCCCTGGTCGCTGGGTGGTGGCTGCAGCCACGGCCGTGATCCCAGAACTGCTTCTGCTCAGCAGCTGCTCCACAGGAGGGAGCAGTTCCCATGAATTTCTCTGCAATTTCCATGAATTTCAAAAGCGTTGAGCCTTTTCAGCCCTGAGCTGCAGCTGCCTGTGTTTGGATGCAGGAAGAGGGAGTCAGGAATTAAAAAGCATTTCATGGAGACTGAATTTGCCACTGATTTTTTTGTCTATGTTGACTAATGTATTTGGATAATTGAAGAGAAGCCTAAGTGGTTCATAAACAGCAAAGAGACAAACACTCCTTTCCTCAGCATAGCGTTACATAAAATTTCTGTTTTGTCTGATCCCAACGTTAAAGAAGACATCTTCTTTATAAAACCAGAACCCACTGGTTTTCTTTTCTGCTTAAGCTTCCCTTTCTTTCTGAGCTTCTCTTCTGAATTTTGCAGCCTTCATGAATTTAAGGCATGACACTAATCCCTGATCTCTTTGCATGGATATGGTGAAATTACGCGCTCTCAGCTCTTAGAACCCTGCAGAGAGCTTACAGAAAAGTGGCAATATGACAATTCCGTATATTTGTTCTCCCCAAATTAAGTCTATTCCACACAATGTCTGTAACGACTGACTTATTCACAGATAGGCACAAGTGCCCCATTCCCCAGCTGGACTCCAATACGCAGTGTGAGGTTGAACATGTAAAGATTCAGGCCATTGTAGCACAGAATTCAAAAATCAATCTGGAATTTGTAAGTGATACACGGACTGATTTCCCAAATTGTCACATCATGCTGTAGGTCAAATAGAAGTTATTGGCTTGATGAAAGAATTACTGGTGCAACTTGTGCTTCTCTCAAAGCCAGACTAGGTTACCAAAATGGCCCCTTCAGACCTCAAAATCAATCAGAGAAGAATTCTAAAGGATTTGAGAAGCCCTGATCCCGGACTCCACACGCTTCATTAGTATTCTGCACCCTTCTTCTCTTTGCTGAAAGGATGAAATTGGAAATTTTGGTGTCAGCAGAAAACCCAGAACATTTCCAGACTTCACTGTGGATCAGAGAGGCATATGGAGAGCAGTGGGTTCATATGGCATCGCAGCAGTTCTTGCAGCTCTATTTGCTTTATATGGCATCGCGTCGCCCATACCAGTCACATCCCTGTACCTGGCAGAAAGGGTGTTTCCATGTCTAAACACTTGTTAACGCTGCATGTTGTTTTCCTCATTAATCATCATCTCTTATATCATGTTTCCTTTCCATCTGGTTGGGTGTCAGGTGTGGTACTGAATAGCTACAGTACATTAATTTCCAACTGGTGGCTACTAGTGGTTGGCAAATTAGGTTACTTTGTGACCATTTATTAGCTGCATTAATTGTTTGACAGATCGTTATTGACTACCATCCCAGGGATGGCAGATGGCCAATAAAAGACAAAATGTGTCTTGCTGTCTTTTTGTGGCATCTTGATGGCTCTTAGATTATTTTTAAAAAAAAAAACCCTTTGCATTGTATAATGTATTCTGCCATCGCTTACATGAAAACGGGATAAATTGTTGAAATTATGCAGAAAAACCTGAGCTATCACTATGGGGCTGTGTAAACATATCTACCTTGAATATCTACTGCAAGGTCTTTCTACAACCAACAACCAAAACCCTTCAGAAATGGGTAGATTTCTTTTCCAGTTGAAAAATTATCAAGGTGTATAAAAACGTGATGACAATCAACCCATACACTGAGAAATTTGTCACAAAAGTTTTCTTTTTTTGGCTGAACAGAAATTTTCTTCAACGTGAAATGCACTTTCTGTAAGAATAAAATTTTCCACTGAGATGTTTGTGGGTGCCAGCATCCATCAGTTTGCCGCTGCTGAAACCAGAATGGAAGATTGCCTTGTGTCGTACCAAGCCAAACCACCCAGTCCTCAGGTGAAGTCTGATGTGGGTGAAGTCTCACGTGGGTGAAGTTTCCCTCCCTTCATGTAGCCCGAGGCCAATCTATGATGAGATTAACCTTCTTAATCTAACAGAGATGTTCAGAAAGCCCTGTTCTGCTGCTGTCTGCACCTGCGCTTCAGAGGTGCCACCAGGTCTGATTTTTTTTCAGCTTGTTGAGGCACCTGGAGAGGCACTTCACATGCCTACGTCTTTTTCCAGTTTTTGCCATGGCTTAGCTTCTCAGCAGCTAGATTATGACTAAGCCTGATAAATGTGTGGAAACTTGGTAATTCTCCACCCACTTCCTCCAACTCTCCTGCTCTGAGTCATTCTTTGCTGAGCTTTTGACATTTATTTTGAGTTTCATTTCTGTCACGTGGCTCCCATAACACCACAAGCTGCCGAGGCACCAAAGCATCAAGGTATCACATAACTGCACAAAGGGCATCCCTTCAGAGAGGAGATGGAGGCTTAGGTTTCAGTCTGAAAAATAACAATTTCTGCATGCTGGTGCTCCTGTGCATTCACATTTGGGACCACCTGAAGGACCTGATAGCTGGTTTGGTGTAGGAACTTCAACAGCCTCTGGGGCTGAGTTTCTCACTGAAAGCATGTACACAGAGGCAGCCAGGACCTGGCCAGAAAAACAGATGTATCCTCCCCACTCATCCACAGGGCAATGTAAAGTACAGAAGAGAGAAAAAGAATATGATTTTCTGCTAGTATAAACTGGGAGAAAACCTCTGCTAGCCCATGTCCTGCATCAGGGAGGTGAGTCACACTATGGACCCTAAATATGGGACCTTCTTCACTACCCTCTCACTGACAGCTGTGCCAAAAGTCATGCTGGGTTCCCAAAGGAACTGCTGCCATGAAGATCCATCTTCGGATGAGCAGTTCCTCCGCAGTGGAAAATTAGGTATATTCCCAGTGGAGCTTGCCTCTAAGAGGCTACAGCACGTTCTTGGGAGAGACCTGCGTATGTGGAGACCATGGACAGGCCACCCGATCGATGAAATGATTACCCCAGCCATTATCAAGCAGCCAAGATATATAGTGATGCGGTGATAATTGCTGTGCAAGACTATTGTTTGAAAGGGACGAAGTGAGGTAAATGCTGCAGCGTTTCAAACGGTGGCTCCTCAGCAGACTTATAAGTAACCACTGAAAAAGCAGCTCTTGCTGCAGAATGGCAGTGGTTCATTGTCCACCTGCTGAAATGTTTCCATCAAATTTAGCAAGAATATCACCGAAGCTGTATTTTCTTCTCACAATACGCTCTGACTCTTGAATTATGTGGATCTTGCGTACTGTGTCAATGGCACCTTTCTTTTCCGGTTGTTTCTGTGACTTCTATAAAATTGTGTTAGCTTTTGCCTGCATTTTCCCTCATTCAGTGTATTCCCCATTATCTATCAAGTTATTTGGCAGACAGTGGTTTTTCTCCATAGACCTGGTGCCCTGTATCACGGACTTATATGGTCTTCACTTGGGTTTTTTGCTACTGCTATTTTGATTTCTTTGCATCTCTAAAAATACAAGTACTCAACTTGCTGTCAGGGCCGTGTAAAGACCACTGAATACTGAGGACAATTGTTGAAAACGTGAATGAAGACAATTCAAAATAACAGCAGTCTGTGTGGAACTTAACTTACCCACCTTTTTTTCTTGAGATTTAAAATTCAAAAAGAGATGATGGTATTAACACACACTGAACTATTGAGGAAGGAGACTGCTGCAGCGTAAATGCATCGTGTAGAATACTTTCATTCCTACATTTTACAGTTATTTTCATGACTGGCACAGCATTGTTTTAAATGCAGTTTGATTAAATTCAGTCGTAGGAGAAGCACTGTATTAAATCTCTCAGAAAGCACTTTGTATCACACTGAGTTGCATCAGTCACACATTGCTATGACTGCAACAAAAGCCAAGACCAAAATTGTTTAATTTTAGATGGTAGATGTTTACACTCTATAATAAGATATCAAATGTTCTCTCTGCAAACAGTTGTCTTTATCATAAAAATTCCTTTCAGAAAGTACGTGATTCTCTGTGCTTCTCTTTCTCAGTCTAAGAAGAATATATTGAAAATACAAGGAGTGCACTTAGTCATTAATCAGTGACAGGGACGATTCGACCAATGCAATTAACTACACTTGTTCTATTAATAATCAAGCACGCCAAAAATGCTTCTGCACTCAGGTGTTAATCAGGACACCATGTAGCTCTGCGCAGCTTCCCTTTAAAGCGCTAAAGGAAATGCAGATTAATGGAGAATCAATGTGAGATATGGAAGTGTGACATGCACTTGTCAGTAAAACTCAGCTTTCTTGAGAAGACATGAAGACGGTGCAGCTGTACAAAAGGCAGCTCAATTTAACAGACACCTTTACAGACCTGTCTGTTTAATCAACCCAGAAATACTTTAATATCAGGAACGGGAGAAATGATCTTAGCTGCTGCCTTGTGTTTAGTAGATACACACAGAAATGCACCTGGGTTACAAAGTATTATCTAACTCTTCCCAATATCTCACTTTAATTTCTCTGCAATACAAGGCTCAGAGGCAAGGTTAAGTGTGTCCTGGGTGTTACGGTCTCTCTGGTGTTAGAGGTTCTCAGGCTCGGGGTTTTGTACACTCCGGCTCCAGGACTGGTCTCGCAGAGCAGTGGAAAACACGGGAGCAGTTTGGTGAGGGCTCTGCAACACACCCCTCAGCAATTAAGCTCCCACAGACTAATGAGCTTCTGTCTGCTTCACTGAACAGGTTTTCCCTGATTTGTCATGAAAACGGCAGCTTTAATATCTGCTGAGAAGCCAGCCCTTTCACTCTCCTGGTGGTATATTGCAGGACAAGGTGAGGGAATAAGCCTAAGGGAGGGAATGGTTGAATAACTGATATATTTGAAAACGTATTTTCCAGTAGCACATCAATTTATTTTTTTCTATTTTCAGTTAAGCATCCCACGTGAACTCCACCAGACCTCTGTTTAAGTACTAAACACGTAACAGCAGTGAGGAAGGCGACTCCTGAAACTCTACGTGAGGTCCTGCACGGTAAATGGCTCCAACACAGAGCAGGCAGAAGGGGACGATGACTTTGCATGGTGCCTGTCAGGCTGGCAGCCAGGTTGGGGTTGGCTTCTCTCAAAAGGATGAGGGACCTTCAATCATTTAGGATTAGGCATGATTTAATGGGTCATTTCAGGGTTTCACAGAGGCAAGTCTCTAACGAAGTATATAACTCAATATTATTAATCAATTAATCAGAAGTCTCTTCTTCTCCCACCCCAAACTAACCCACTAATTTCAGTGCTAATTAACCTATCAGTTAAAGCAGAGAACAACTATTTTCCACATAGTTCAACATCCACCTAACTATTTATGTCACCGTTTGAGCAGGATTGCAAGGAAGGTGACGGGCACAGGGGTGAGGAGCTCAGGTGGACGGCCTCCTTAGGAGGAACAAGGGGCTGAACCTTCTGAGGTGCTCATCATCCTGTTTCTGTGCGCTCTCCTATGGGAGAAGCTATCAATGTCTGTAGGCCCACGTATTTGTTCAACTGTATTAATTTCAAGGCACCGTGCCATTCAAGAGTTAATTACTCAGGAGACTCACAGGGTATGGGAAGCCCATCTCCAGGCATCTTCAGGGCTATAAAAGAGCTGTTGTTTGCAGAGTTGTACGACATGGCATAGAAAAAGCAACATTATTATACCATTAAAAGTTACAGAAGAGACTTGGCCACATGTGAATTATACATATTTTGCTTCTGCTAGTGTGTGTGGGCTTTCACAACAAATGTCCCTGTAACAGTTATTCACACCAGTTAATAGTTTAACAAGGAGACCACAAGGTAAGACATCATCTTTACAAATCTAACTCATTCTAAGTTGCACTTATCCTTAGCTAAAATGATTGAATGCCAAATTATACTATAACATTATCCATTAAATTCTGCTTCTGATGGACTATGTTCTATTTAGGATATTTTCTCTGTTCTGAAGTATTCTGGAACTATTCATCCAGAGAAAGAGATGAATTTGGCCTTTTATATGAAATGTAACTAACTTTTATTTTGGCGGCTTACTTTAGATGGCTTAGATTAAAAAAAAATACAAAGGAAAAAATGTGTATTTCCTACTTTATAGCCCATTACACTCTAATGATTTCAGGGAAATATCAAATTAAAAAAATGACAAAAACATATATAGAACCTGGCAATCCCCTCTGGAGTTTTAGAGCTTGCGATCACACAGAGCTTGCCAGAGAAGTTTTTATCTCCCCCAAATCACTGAGCCACTACAAAACATCATGTAATTATGTAATTAGGTGATATGTCATCTGTATTAAAAGTGCTTATGAAAATATGCGTAACCTGTGAGCTGCATATGAACTGAGGCCCTCTTTGAACTGTGGGATTGTGGCTGCTTTAATGATCTATGTATTTGTTTTGTCAGTATCTCTTTATTCTCTCACTTTCACTGTCCACGGTCGTCAACTTGGAGGAAAAAAATACGATCTATGTAATAAAATGTAAATTCTCTCTGAGGCCAAGCCACAAAGAAAGATTTCAGAGTCCTTGATTCTGTATTTAGACAGTTCTCTAGACAAATAAAATAAAGTGATAGAAAGAAATTGATTCTAGGTTGCTTGCTTTCCATCACATTTCATTCCCACCTGGCAATGTGCAGGAAAGCACTCACACAAACCCACGGCCATGAGTTTTGGCAGCTGGGTGGCCCTTACAGCCATCCCTGTGCCCAGACCTGGCAACCAGGAATCCTCAAATAAATTCATAACGTCCAGCTAGTCCCGGTGCTGGAGAGAAGGTATCTAAAGGGAAAAGGGATGATGGGTACAGTCACTGAGTAGCATGTGGAGACTACTTTATCCCTGATAAACTGGTGCCTGTCCATCCTGTCGTTAAGCCCTGTGTTGGGTGTGATGGCTGAAGGTGTCCTGTGCATGGGGCTATGGCCACTCACCCCTGCACTGGCACCCAGCCCCTTCCCTGCCCCACCACCCCACCTTCTCCCCCTGATCCACCAGTGCTGGTCTTCAATAACCCATTTCCTACCTACTGTTTCAGCCGAGTCAGCTCAAATTAATCAGAATAGATTTTGGAAAGCTCATCCAAGTATTTTGGCCAGGACATGAAAAGGCGGTGACCTCTGACCGGGGTGGCGATGAGCGGTGAGTGGCTCTGGGGACAGCAGCCCGCACCCATCATCTTTTAGTAGGTGGTTTAGCAAAACTAGTGGAGTTCGCAGGCAAAAAGAAGCAAGGCAGATGTATTTATAAATGCTGTTTTGTTTCCTTGGAGGCAACCTTTGGACTGCATTGATTTTCCTCTTATTTAATACTCAGGCAGCTTCCTACTTTTCCACACAGCAGTATCCCCTAGTTGTTCCGCTGCCCCTTCCCCACGGAGACTCATAACCAGAGATGCGGCAAATGGCACACACAAGCCCACGCCATAACAGTCATAGCAGCAAGCTCGCTAATTCTGAAAATTTTGCCTGTCTTCCATTTTTTTCCTTGCTCAATAGGAAAATTGAAAGATTACTGTATTT
This sequence comes from Limnodromus scolopaceus, assembly GCA_028565335.1. Classification (NCBI taxonomy): domain Eukaryota; kingdom Metazoa; phylum Chordata; class Aves; order Charadriiformes; family Scolopacidae; genus Limnodromus; species Limnodromus scolopaceus. The sequence continues at coordinate 13,284,334 of JAOXNO010000003.1, forward strand.
ATAATATTATTTTTTTTTTTCTGTCATCCAGTACCAGAGAAAAAAAAGTCATATAAAGCAAAAACCCACTCTTCTGGGCAATACTGGTCTGAAATAAGGGCAGGGGGGTGTGGGGAAGAGACAATTCAAAGCAAGTGTCCTCCTTTTATCTGATCCCTGCTGTTCTTTTTACAGCCAGGCAACCAGTAATGTTACCTCTGATGCTTTTAAAGAAGCCAGGAAAAGTAACATGGGCTCTTAAGGAAATCCAGTTTTCCTTTTGAATCATCTTTTATCCCTTCTCAATATAAGCCGGCGCACCAATGAATGGCGCAGAAGCTCCCAGGCAGGGCCAAAGGGAGGTGATCCCACAGCAGGATGTATTGGCCTTTCAATTCTGTGTCATCAGAACTTGTTTCCTAAACACCAGGGATTTTTTTTCTCTTATAGGATACCCTTACGCACATGTACCTATGGAAAATGGGGTCCTTTCTTTGCTCCAAAATAGCACAGAGTATTCTTAGCTGTACTAGCCTAACCGCGTCTGCCGGACCCCAATAGCCACAACTCAGAATTTGGGACGTTTTTCATGACTGGCATCAAGAAGAGAGTGGTCTGTGTCTTCTTTAAGGCCTCCATTTGATGCAGGTGTCGAATCAATCACTTTTAGTGCTGAATGACAAATAATGAATGCGTAAAGGAATACTCACAGCTGATAGTTCCAAATGACACCCAAGCTGAAGCTGGTTTGTATGAAATATTCATTGAAGAACTGGGAGTAGCAAGTGGATTAAGAAACCAAGCCAAAAAAAAAAAAAAAGAAAAAATTAAAAAAGAAAATTCCAGTTTATTTTTGGACAGCTTTCAAACAATTAAGAGGGTGACATTTTATCAAGGAAATTGGTTGTTGCAGATTCTTGAGCCAAACTAGGAAGTGCCTGTAGTAATGCTTTCATACTACTGCTCAAGACCTGTTTCAACACTTCTAGTACTGCAGCCCATCACAGCTTCTCCCAACAAGCAAGGAGTAGGATCTTGTCACCTTTATTGAGCAGTGATTCCTCACAGCTTGTAGAAAATAGCTCTTGGCTCTGTACAGTACGGACTTGCACTCTTCTACCAGTAGAAAGCTATTTAGCACGATAATTTTAATGACTAGAAAAACATCACCAGTTTGATAACTCAGATTCACCTTTCTACCTATGTGATTGGGAGTTAGCAACATGAAACCACGGCCTTTGCCATGAGACTTTCAGAGGATTTTTTTGTTATTATTGGCACCTTGACAAATTACTCAAACCCAAGTGTGTGGCTCACTTTGCACCTGGCATTTTCCTGCACAGCACATGTGGGAGGTAGTAGCACGTGAGCATCACATCACAGGGAAAGAGAAGGTAATTCTGGCTTTATGAAGGAGCTGTTCCACACCTCCGCACTCATCTGTTACAAGTTTTATCTAATTTTTAGATATTTTTGTCAACCCACCAAGATCCAGGACCTCTAACTTATGGAAGCATATTAAATATCCTGATGGGAAACAAGAAGACCTGTATTTCACATCCAAAAAGAGTCTTCCCATGGGGAATAAACATCTTGTCTGCTTTTCTTTCAGCTATATCAGCTGATCTAATAAAAAATATTGTCTTTGCTGAACTTGCTCTACTTACATCCTTAGAGCATTAGAGCTACCAATAGCACAGTGATTGCACCAATCCAACATGACACTAATGATTAAATAGCTTACCAACACTGCAGCTGGAAGGAAAAAAGGAGACTACGCAGGGCTTTGTGAAGGGTCTACTTTACCATTTCAGTTGGGGTAAGGAATGTGCATCTGAGGCAGATCCCCTGATCCTTCCTTTCTCATCACGCAGTTCACACGCAAGAAGGATCGCTGCGCACGTAAGAAGGATCCCTTTGGGCAATGACCAATGGGATGGTGCCCACCAGGAGCACAGCTCGTGACAGCCCACTCCAGCCACAAAGGAGCATTCCATCCATGGGGCCAAACCAGCATAGGTATGATGACAAACTTCTAAAGTACGTAGAGGGCAGACATCTGGTTGTCACCTCCAGACGTTTTGCTCTACAGTTCCAGCCTTGTGGACAACATGTAGGACCCAACCTACTGTGTTTAGCATGGAGAAGCTCTGGTATGTCCAGTGTAAACCACTATAGCAGCCTTGCCAGGTGATTAGGGCATGGCCAAGGGACATAGTTGTCTTTATTAAATGACCTCATACCTCCTTGTAGCAAGCCCACCACACCTGAGTGAGAGTTGCAGCCATTCTCTTAGTAAGTATTTCACTTTCTCATTTTGTTTGTCTCTGAAGATCTCTCGAGCCCGAGGTGGCTATCCCAGCCCCCAGGAATAGATTGAAACCTCGGGAAGATAACCACACTTCTACACCATTGGGATTGAGGGAACAATGGGGTTTCCATCACGCTGGCGTTTATGATTTGCAGAAAAGTGGAGGGAAAGAAAAAGCACTCACTGAGAAGGGTGATTAGTCTCCTACCCTTGAAGAAAATTGTTTTACTCAAGACCTTACATTTCAGTAGAGTTCATTTTGTTCTGATTTTAAAGCTATAGATTAATCTCTCTGATTTAGGCAAAAAATAAGCCATTAGTCTAGCTAGCTCTAACAAATGTCCCTAATGGAAGAATTTTCAAATATACTCTCATTTCCCACGTATTTCCACTTATCAAGGCTATAAAAGTTAGTTTGCGTATGGCATTGCGGAAGCACATTTAGACAAAAACATAAAGACAGATTTTATTTTCAGCATAAAGGATTTAGCTATGGTTGAGTTGTCAAAATTGCTCAACTGAAACTAATTTAAAAAAGGAAACTGTATTTTTGATTAATCAGAAGTTTCCACAAAGAACATCTGCTTTCTGTAGAAAATGTTGACATGTCAAAGAAACAAATTTCATGAGCACATTCCACCCAAACATAAACATTTTTTAAGCTCATGAATTTCAGCATCCTTCCTTTCTGCGTCTTTTAGTTGAAATGAAATTCCCAAACAATTCTGCCTCTCTTTAAAGTCATTAAAATGAATTAGCAATTGCCTGAGCAGTGCTGGGTCTCTTGAGAGGAAGCCTGCGGAGAACATCACTCTCAGATGCAGAGGGGCGTGGGATGCTGAGGGTGAGCCACCAGCGGGCTCCCAAAGGGCTCCCTGCGGCTGCAGCTCTCCTTCTGTTACCTGCACGGTGGGAAGGGAAGAAACAAGGAGAAGCAAACTGGTCCAGGCTGCTCGGAGAACCAGAGCTCACCTGCATGTCTCCAGGCACACAAAACACAACGGGAAGCAGTTAATGTGAGCTGGAGACTACGTATAGTCTGATTCATCATCACCTAGATCTGAGGGGTCCCAGCTGAACAAGTGAAATGGCAACCTTCCCTTGGAAAAAAAAATCAGGTGTTCTTCTGCTTTTGCATATGAAAGTCTGTTCACGTTTTTGAAAAAATTGAAAGTATTAATAAAGATTATTTTTTTATGCTATCTGATATAAACTGTACATAATAGACAGTAGGAGTAATATCGCATTCCTTTGTAAGTCACATGTTAGAGGCGTACCATCTGAGTACTCCCTCTGCTTCTATTATAATTTATTTTGTTCATGGCTTTCGTTGAACCATGTGGGCTGAGACATTATGGCTTTTCAATAGCTCACTAAATATATTTAGAATGCTTAATTGAAGCTTAACCTTTATTTTGTTCAATAAATGTATTCTCCATCTAACAGCTCCAAACAAGAAAATAACTTTGTTGAGGTTTTACATTTTGCCAGCATTGTTTCTCTCTAAAGCTAGAGAAAATGAAGCCTCTGCAATAAATTGATGGAACAGGGAATCAACAAGAGTAAAAAATAATTTTGATGATTTCTTCTTTGCACTGCAATTATATCCAGTACACTTGACAATGAAATAAACAAATAGTACAAATGAAGCCATTAATTTCCTTCCTATCTACACAATTTTAATTAGAATCATTTAATTAGTCTTGGCTACAATTTCTCAAGAAGATTGCACAACACACGTTTAAGCTACTCTCCTACAAGAAGATATATTTATCATTGTTTATTAAGTACAACAAATAGCTACAATAGTAGTAGGTAGCCAATGATAAATGCTGTTGTCAAAAATAATTCTTTATCACCAAATTTATTTGAAAGCAAAGTTCTCTTCAGGTTCATTAGTTATTAAGCTTTTGCTATTTAAATTGTTATAATAAATATAATGACATATTTAATATATTCACTAACTTTTTATGGCATGTCATTTTTTGTCGCTGGCAATAAACGTCCCTGAGCCTTCAAATAATTTTCCCTGTTTGTTTTCCCAGAGCTTCTGGGCTAGAAAAACAACCGTTTCAAGGTGCAACAGGAAATCACAGAAAATTGGTCTGAAAGGGACTTTGGGTCCATCTTCAGAGGTCACCTAAGTCATCTGCTTTCGCCCTACTCACCACTACTGGTAGCTTTTGCTGGAGAATTGGTTCGAAAAGACTCCAGTTATCAAGGTTTCAAAAACTCCATATGCTCCTCCCATGGTTAAATAACGCTGAAAAAAATTTTCCTTGACTCTTGCCCAAATCTTTCAGCTTAACTTACATATTCCACATTTTATTGGTGGTAGACATGGAGAAGACACCAGTCCTTCCCCTGACACAAAGCCCGTTTCCATGTCTCTCTCTAGCCTTCTCCAGCCTCCAAGGGCTGCTTTGGTTTTCAGTTTTTCCTCTCAAGGTGACATATGTCAGATTTTGCAACTTCTTTAAAATGCAATAATTCTCAAATGGAAAGTTCATTAGGATGGGAGATCATTACACTATTAGAAATAATAAGCCATGAAATTATTTCAACATATCTCACCGAACTGTTGTCACAACCTGTGAAAATATTAAGGGAACCAATTTTTTCTGTTGCTGGTTACAAGCAGAACTGGTAAAACAGTCACAACAGATAATTTGTCATATGAAAGCTTGTCTTTCATTCTTAGTATGAACTGCCCCAAAACCTGACAGTTTTCTCAGTGTTTTCCACTTACTGTTATCTACAGAAAACTTTTAGTTAATAATTCCTGGCTTCTAACTCACTCATAGGCCCTTTTCCCATGTCTTTCTTATTCAGGTTTCCTATAGGCTAATTCTGTATCTAAGTCAAAGAAAGCCAGAACCAACAAGTAGATTTGCTGAGGATGTGGGCAACAAAAAGCCATACAGCTTTGAGAAGACGATGAGAGACCGCGGAGTGTCTCTCTGGCAAGAGTCAGGTCTTGTTGGTTTTACAGAATATTTAACTGCTGAGTGTAAATCCCAAAAATTGCATTCTTAAAGAAATATTTTGATATAATGAATATAAAATTCCTCTTCTTGAACATGTTCTTTGATATTTTCTTTTCCTGCTATATAGGCTTAATGTCCATATAGTACGGCAAACCTGATGTTGCGCAGTGTAAGATGGTCCAAACCTGGGTTTTGAGTCAACAGGTGATGGTCATAGGTCCCAGAGAGCCAGGTGAGATAACATAGGGATGCAGGAAGAGAAAAATTTTAGAATGTCTAGATGAAAAATTAAAGTGGTAAGTAGCTTTTTTCAAGAACTCAGTAAGTGATTCGTTCGTCAAGGGCAAAGAAGTATCTTTGGTGGAAGTTATAAAATTAAATCAGATATTAAATGTGAAAAAAACAGTATATAAACATCAGAAGACAGAAGGACCTGAGAACTATAGGAAGTTAAAAAGAAAAGCTAAAATTCTCAGGATAAATCCACTCATAATAGTTGATGAAAATAAGATGCAATTTTTTTTTTTTTTTTTTTTGTACAGAGGAAATCCTGGCAGTGTTCTGGGTTTATTACTTTACAATAGTGGTGATAAGATTGTTAATAATGATGCAGAGAAAGGAGAACTGCTCCATAAACATTCATGTCTCCCAGTTTCAAAGGAAATATGAGGATGAAGTATTCAGGAGTCATCTAGTGACTAATGAGGATGTTAAATAGCACATATAAATACAAATATTCTAAAACTGGCAGCCCCGATATCTTCTACAGAGGGTGACCTTTGTAGCCAGTTGAGGTTGTCTTAGCAGATAACGTTTGTTTTGGATATATCATAGAATACTAGAGAAATTCTAACTGATTAGAAGAGTATTAATGTTGTGTCAGTACTCCAGATATACCGTCAGGACGACCTTGATATCTCTAAGTCACTTAGCCTGACTTCAGTCCTGGACAAATAATGGAATGAAGGTTGATAAAAGATTCAAGCGATGAAGAATTGAAGATGGGAATATGATTGTCATTCCACATGATTTTATGAAACAGGTCATGTCAAACAAACAAACCTGATTTTGTTTCTCTGATAACATTAGCGTGGCTGCCGTGCAGCCCTTACACACTCTGACTCTTGTACGGTATTTGACTCAGTCCTGGGAATATTTTGATTAAAAATGAGAATTATTCAATAGCAATAAAACACAGGTTAAATCTATTAAAAATGGGCAATCTAATGGATCTGAAACATAGTCATCAGAGGGAAATCATAATTAAGTGCAGCGCTGGTATTCTGCTGCTATCTGCTTACTGCTATTAATCATTTTCAGTAATGATCGGCTTGTAAAAGTTTCAGATGACATGAAGATTGATGTGAAGGTAAATAATTATGAGAGCAGGGAAATAATAAAGAGCATTCTAGATCCCTCACTAACCTTCTTCCTTCAAAACAGGAATATTTAATGCAGCCAGATTCAAAGATATGTTTAGAAATCAAGAATGAGGCCATATATACTAAATTTAGGTTGATACTCTGGAAGTTATCCCAATGAAAATTATTTAGCTTTCCACACGGCAAAGGAACAACAGCTCTGAGAGGATGCACCAGCAAAAAGGGTTCATGTTCCTGGCAGACACTGACAGGAGTAGACATGGGATGTAAATCCATGCCAGGGTCTCATGAGAAATACTGGTGCTGGTGGAAAGAATTTGGAAAAATCCCACAAATGTCTCCCCATGGAAAAGAAAGGCTTTGATTTTTTCTATTCTCCTGTTAAAAGGGGACACCATTAAAAGGGGATCACATTGAAGCACCTACATCCCTTCATGGGGGTCTCAGGCAGAACCCACTAGGACCTGTTGCAAAGGACAGCCCCAGTCCCAGAGATGGTGCCTGAGCAGCCCTTGTCGACCAGGCAGCCCTCACGAGGGAGAATTGTACCAAATACTGTAAATGTCCTTAATGGAAAATACGTCAGAATAACCAAGAAGTGGAAGCTGAAGCCAGATATATTCAAGCAAGAAATTAGACAAATACTTTTAAGAATGAAAGCTCCTCCATTTTTGGGACAATCTGGGAAGATTGTCCTTCACCATATGCTGATGTTTTCAGATGCCTTTTTGAAATCACTCTTTGACCAGCAATACAAACTACAGGGATTATTTTAAGGAAAAGTGGAATGCAATAATAATGTTTAGAAGAGATATCAGAGCTTCTGAACTAGATCTTTATGAATCAATATTAATTACTTTAGTTGTGTTATTACTCTAATACAGTTGCAGCCAAGAATTCCAGCCATATTCAAAGGCTCAATGTGTTGATCCATGTGCAAACAAATATGAAAAAGTGAGACCATGATCCAAACTCAATGGGATTCTGAATAAAAACTGGTAGAAAGATATGTCTCATTCCTTTATGGCTCTGTTACAAGACAGCAGGAAAACTGATTTGGTAATTCAAAGGGTATACAATATCTGAGTCTTCTTTTCTGGTTCATGTACTGAAGACTTTGGTCCAGACCTTTATGTGCCCTTCTCAACATTAGT
>JAOXNO010000003.1:13301185-13325305 GCA_028565335.1 Limnodromus scolopaceus
CTTCCCTTCCCTTCCCTTCCCTTCCCTTCCCTTCCCTTCCCTTCCCTTCCCTTCCCTTCCCTTCCCTTCTTTTTTTTCCTTCACAAAATGAGAGACTTCAATAACACTTAATGGCTTTTGTGGAAAAACTGTTTGTTAAGGGTCATTGCAGAAGGTCCTTACTCAGGTGGGCAGGTTGAGAGGGTAAGTTTTGTGAACTTAAGCAGCAGTGTACCAAAACAGCCATAAATGGAGCACAGAGCCATGAGCATCATTTTGAAAAGTGAGATTATATACGAAGACCAATGTAATTGTCAAAGCAGCAACAATGCAGGAACAACAGCCAAGCAGTTCTGTCCATCTTTGCCCACACTGAGCAGAACCTGTCTTGGCCACGAGCCCAACAAAACCCCAGCATCTTCAGTGCGAGTACGTTTGCAGATTTGGCTCTGTTCGTGTCAACAATGACAAATATATGTTTATTATTGCTGTTACCTGTCGTTAACACTGGATCCACACCAGTGGATCTCAAAGGGAATGACAGATGCAGATCCCTAGTGGGAAACAGAGCTGCCCCAGGTTCCCTGTGGGTCAGGGTGAAGCTGCAGAGGGCAGGTCTCTCCAGCTATGGCTCAGTGCTATATGTACGGGCCAAAAACTACAATAGAAGCAAGCAGTCCGTGAGAAAATCTGTGTAAGTCATGACTAACATCCTTCAAAGTGTTGAAATTGCTTTTTTTTTTTAATAACACTTTTTGGCAGAACTTAAAGTAATTAATAACAGTAAAAGCTCACAGCCCACCCCCCTCCCTCATGGGCAGCAGACGCAAGTGTAACCGATCAGCTAGTTAAGCAAACAATAACAGCAAAAAAGGAAACCTTAACAAAACCCCAACATTCCTTAATAGCTTCAGACCAAGTAGTAATTGCTGGATTGTCTTAAAACTATAGATCATTATGGAGAATTCTGAGGACTCATCTTGGATTTGCAAGTTTTTAAATGCTGTGTATGGGTGATAGTTGCCTCATACCAAAGCTGGGTATATTTTGTGTACCATGTTTCGTGACACTGATGGTGATAGATGGTCTACTCTCTCAAATTGGACTTTTTTCAAAGATGGCCCATCCAACCCGTCTCAAGGTTACCAAAACCAAAGGCTTTCAAGCACCGCTTTTGAGACTACTCATTACATGTTGAAACCCTGCGGCGTGTGGTGGTAGAAGTCACGCTGCAAGTGGACAGCCTAGCATTTCCATACCCAAAGTTATTTGCCTTTTTGTAATTTGGGTTGTTCTAATGAGTTTGGACTTGCTAGGTGAGGCTGAAAGAAAATCAATACGACCCAGTCATCCTTTGCTATTTTTCTTTTAAGGTTGGATCAAAACACAGTGGATATACTTTCATTTATTTAAGAGGATCAGGCACTTAAGCTCTGTTGTGTGTAGAAGGATGACTGGGGCCGTAATGAAAAGAGTGTTTTACAGAAAGTAAAACATAACTACAGAAAAAAAGTCAAAACATAATGGAATCGAAGGATCTCAGCCGCCTGGCCAAGAAGGCAGAAATAGTTCATTGTGAGGTTTTCAGACTTACTGAACTCCAATAATTGAAGAAAAGTCTGGTATATCTCAGATATTAATCTTGCAATAAAGTCATTTTAAATGTAGCTTTACAAAAGATTTGGAGTGCGGTTTAATTCTGAATTGACATTTACTAAGTTTTTTTTATCAGCAAAACAGGAATGTGCTTCTGCGAGCCCAGAGTCCACCTGAGTTCAAGTCCTATCTGCAGAGCCCAGCACAGAGAGCAGAGCCACGTCCCAGGCACAGAAACAGGAATCACGAATAGAGATAACTCGAAATATATTTGGATATGAGGTGGTTCTGCTTTGTTTTGCTCTGTCAAAAGTCAAAAAGGTTTACGATTGCATCCAGGTGGTATTTGGAGTTAGAAATTATCTGCTACAGAGCTGCCCCGCTTACCTCTGCCTGTCGTTTACTTTTACCAACGGGGAGGATGGAGTTGTAGATGTAGAAGTTTTCCTCCCTCCAGCTGATGTAACCTCATGAGAGGTGGGCTGGAAGATCAAGTGGGAGATGTGGGAGGTAGGTGGTGCCACCAGCGCTGCCAAGTGCTCTAGTGCGTGTATTTTGTCTAAGGAAATCAATGCTATCAGTACACACTATAATTAAATATGCTCTAATCAAATTAACTTAAAAATCAAGCCTGGACAACTGCTTTGGAGCTGCTGAGAAGGATCTCATCTTGCTGTGAGGAGGACACCATGATCCCTTCAGGGCCACAGAAGGGCCTGAGACCTCTCAAGCTTGAGCAGTGGGTGAAGTTTCCCTCTGCCACTGGTTGGGGCAGCTGGGGACACAGTGTGATGGCTCGTTCAGAGGTTTGAGATTCAGGTCATGCTGCCTACAAGCAGGGCTCCTGCCGGAGAGCCCCAGGAAGGCATCCTTTGGTATCAATTGGGTTGAGTGCTGATAGGAAAGAGTGCTTTGGTCTGTGACCAGGCTAAAAGAAACCTTTGTTGGGTTTTTATACTTATTTGTTGGAAACTCAATTAGTTTGAAACCAGAAAGAGAAAGTTTAGTATTGCCCATGTATGTACATACATGAATTTTGTAGGAGCACCTGGTAGCAAAATCTTCATGCAAAATGGCATTTTATTTCTGGTTTTTTTATCGTTCTGCCTTATTCATCGTTAGCATTTTCTATACTGCCAGTCCTTTTTACATATGTAGCTACCTAGTTAGTACACATAAATACCTGAAATTATTATCCAATTTTCAGGATCTTTTTGTTTGATCTATAATGTTTTATTTCTTTTCTCCCTGTGCACACTCTGACAAGAGTTTCTAGTTAGCCCAGGAGAGTTTTATGCTTTTGTCTTTCCTGTTAATCTGGTTTATCTATATTCCACTTCCATTAGTCTTGTTATTTATGTTTCATAGGCTGGATATTTACTTCAGGGATAAGTCATTCCTGTTGTGGTTTTTGGTTTTTTTTTTTTTTTCTAGAAAACATACTTCTTCTCTTTTATTAAAAAAAAAATCCTGTCAAAGGTTACAATACCATAAAGTGAGAGAAACCAAATTCTTTCCATTTCATTTAGAGCCTACATTTTAATTAGATGATGTTTTCTTTTTCTCTTTATATTGTCAAAGAATAAAGTTTAAGACAATATTCTTCAATACTTTATGCTTTCAATAAATAATTTATACCGAGGTATATTCTAAACTACACTGGAGGCTTATTTCACAAGGGCTAGGACCCTGCAGAAGGAGAACAGTATCCATAAATATTCTAAAAAGATATATTTAAAGGAAGCAAATACAAGGAAGCTATTACAAGCAGAACTTTGGAAACCAGATTGCAAAAACTGTATGATAATTTTGATCACTACCAGACTTGAAGTGGATATCTGGGTCATGTTTACAACAGTGGTTTCTCTCTGTAGACTTAAGAGTTTTAGGTAAAAAACTTTTCTGAAAAAGTGGATTGGGCTATGAAAACCTGAGAAGCATAAATTTCCCTGGCAGGTTTCCCTGGCACCTGCAGGGCACATGGGCTGGGCTTGGCTAAAGAAATAGAGAAACACGTGTGCCTGATCACATATATCCAAAATTCAAGTGCACTGCTTTGATTTTTCTAATTTTCAAAAGTTATTTCAAAAAATAAAGAAGTACCCTGAACCTGATGTGTTAAAGTAGAATTATTTAAGCCTAAATTTTATGCTTAGTACCAATGGAAACAATTAGAAAACAATTAGGAAAAAGTAATCGGCTGCAACAGAGTGATCTACCCTGTTCATGGATTAACAATTCCCCTTCCTATTTAGATATGCAATACTTTTAAGCAAATATTTTGACCCAGTTTTTGCATACTGCTTATGCAACCTCTGATGTTGAACTAAAATACTTGTGTTTGATGTTTAGTGAATGAGGTAGCACATCATTTCCTTTACAACATGCATTTAACTTGAGGAAAATTCTCTTGTTTTCTAAGCTGCTTTAAAAACTCAACGTAGAATTGGTTGGCAGAGACATTCTGAATACTACCTTGTATTTACTTAGCAATCAATGTACTTCTAAAAATTAACATCTGATTATGTTAAAACATACAAACCCCAACCTTTCTAGAACACCTTCACCATGCTGCTTTTGGGCGTTGTGCACTCTCTTTACTCATGCACTTGTGGTTTTTTTCTCTGAGAGAGTTCTTCTTCAAAGAATATGCAGATTTGCTGTCTTTTCACATCGTTTTAGGAATGTGCTGGTCTCTGGTTTAAATTTTGGATTCAGTAGTTCATCATAACCAGATGCAATTAGAAGAAAAATAAATCCTCCAGGCTGAACAAAGGCTAGCTGTCTGTGTGCCTATCAGGCAGTGAAGATGATGGCTTTAATTAGCTGATTGCAGATGATGGGTGTCATTTGCCTTTGGTTTGTACTACAAATTGAAAAGTGACTAGAAATATCATTAAAAAGATAGATAGAAAGGGCTTTGTCAACTAGGGAGGGCCTGCCTGTCTCTCTTCCTAAGAGAAGTTGTGGTCCAAGACCACAGTTTTGTATATGCACACGGAGAGACAAGCTCGGTACAAACTGAATGTGGGGGGGATAGTATTCTTTCCCAGAAATTTCTCTACAAAAAAAGTATACTAGTTGGTGTTTCTCTGTAATTAGTAATCCAAATCTTTAAGACCTTACCCAGTTCTGTTCTTGCAAAACTTCCATTGATTTCCAAAGTGTTTTGTCATAGCAAGGATTACCAAATTTAATATAAAAAGCCAAGTGTTCTGCTCCTTCCGTAAGGAAAGATCAAGTGTTACTTATATGGCTAAAATATCCCATAGTGACAACGGCAGCATATTAAAGTCCAGAAAGTCATTGTTTTATTTTAGCCAGCTTCATATGTCATGAGAAGCTGTTGGATGGGAGGGTGTTCTTTTGGTTTTATACCTATGGGTCAATTTAAAGGTCGTCTTCTTGCCCACATCCTGAAGGTTCTCCTATGAGATCCAGGAATAACCTGAAGCAATCCCTCAATACAAAGGGATGAGGAAGTTGCAAGACACATACTCCTAGCTGCATGTTGTCACCATGGGAAGTCTTGCTTTGACCTGGGTGTAAAGACCATTCAGGGGAGTTTTCCTACACGTTTGCCCTATCACTCCTTTCGTGGTTGCTGGGTGCTCCTGCAAACTGTGGGACTCTGCCTTTCTGCTCCTTTCACATTGGTTGCCCACATTGAGCAGCACTGGAAACCAGTACCATCACCTAAAATCACACAACAACTTTGAATAGCTGCTCCATGCCCCGGGCACAAAGACGACAGCTGACACACACACACAACATGTAATGAAGTCACCTTTAAACAGAAGTTTGCTCTCCTCCAGTTTGGAGTAGACAATGTTAAAACTCTGCTGCTTTACGGGTGCTGGTTCCAGTGTGGTGGGCTAAGCTAACCCCTGAACTGAGGTGTGACCAACCCGGACCTGTGCTGGCGTTTTGATAGCAGACATATGTTATCCCATACTTTATCCGTTTGCCCATTCTCTGTGAAACGTAGGTACACAATGCATGGACAATTACAAAGTTCTGTAGATTTACCTGGGTAGAACTTTTCATTTACAGAGCACCACATGACCTGTATTTCACTAAAAAGACTGATTATTTATATTATGCAAGCTCATAATCCTTGAAATACAACTGAAAATGGAAGTTTGTCCCAGCTTCATATCCTCCCACAACACAAAGAATGCACATAGCAAAATTTGATCTGTTCAGATCATGTTTCTCACTGATTTTCATCAAATCAGTAATTCACATAGAAATACAACTACACATGAATCTTTGCAAGGGTAGCATTACTTTTTATGGAAACTTTTCTGTTACTGATGCACATTTGCTCCCTGAGTTCTTTGAGCATTTGGGCTCAGATTTGAGGCATTAGCTTCAGTTTTCAAGTAATGACAAAAATTAAGTGCCTTATAAATACTAGATATTAGCTTTGTTTCCTTGGGTCATCTTATGGGTATAAACTCTGCACCTCCAAAAATGAACCAGAGGAAATATGTCCTCCTCGAGAGCAGAATAATTTTTTCTGTACTTAGATACCAGTTGTCTCAATTTCTGTGCTACTGGATTGATGTATGACATGGTGAATGGGGATTTTCTTGGCTAAAACTGAATACTCTAGAGTGAGGAGATGGTTTGAATACTGCAAATGTGATATATACATACACACTTAAACATCCTATGAGACTGCAATTCCATCTCCGGTTGAAATCACCCCAGTCTAAAGCTCTGTAAGATCAGTTTCAGGCTGAACAAAGTTTAAACCACCATTTTATTTCCCGATTTCAGACTCATTAAGAAGCACAACCAGCACAACTTTACATACAGAAAGTTTATTAGAAACAATTCAGTTAAGTTTTGCCCACTCCTAAAAAACATGGATCCTTTTTATTAGTTAAATCACATGTTCAATTAGAGCTTCATTGCAGTTAGTAGCATGGTGTGTAAACTGGTGAAGGCCCATAAAGCAGATGGTTAAGACTCTGGACACAAATAAAAGAAAGAGCATGTTACGCTGCTTTTTAAGTGGCAGTTCTAGTGTACTGTAACTAAATGGTAAGGTACTGAATGCCACGTAATGAATAATATGGCAAATGCACTGCAGTGCAAATAAACTGTTATGAGTTACACTTCGTTTTAATCAGGCACTCAGTTCATATTCTTCCACGCTTTCAATAGACCAAACAAATAAAAACAAGGCATAGTGCTTTGCATACAGTTCATGCAATGCTCAGTATACGGTTTAGTTCCCATGTATTTTTATGATAAGTGTATAAGCAGTCTGATAACCACAGTATATTTATACTGATTGTCACTTAGAAGAGAAAATTCAAATCCTGTTGCTCAATAGAAAGAATCGTTGGAATGAAGCAGGGCACGAAACCAGGGAACTTGCACAAGAGAGCAAGAGATACACCTTCTATCACGTCACAGGCACTCCGCACACCATGAATTGTTAGTAGGCAGTCTTGTTTGACATCATTGTCACAATCTGCCTGCCATGGAGCTAAGTGCCAAATTAACGGTGGTGGTCTTTCCAGTCCTTCGTAGTTTGAAGGCCAGTATCACATGCACACTCAATTTCTTAAAAGTGAATTTATGCTGCTCTTCCAGCTGCCTGTTACTTTGAACGCCACAGTGCCTCTGTGGCATCAACACCACATCTTGCACCCATGGAGGTGCTTAGGTGATGGCATTATAATCTTCACTGCCTCACCTGCAGCCAAAGACTGCTTTTTGGGGGCCAAAAAAAAATTCTTGCAGGCAGGTACATAGAGGGTAAAAAGAATCAACAGCTTTGAGTACCAGCCTTACTCTTGCAAACCAATGTATTATGCTTTAAGCAATTCTGCCCCAGTAATTCAGCCCCACCATAATTGCAGCTTATCTTCTCAAGGTATTGTATGCAACAGTGCTATAAATGTCATTTGTGGTAGTGGGACCTATCCTCCAGGCAGCGGATCAATATCACAGCTCATTCTACACAGTTTATTAGTTCTACATTCAATGGTCACAGCTTTTGGTCTGATCTGGTCTCGAATGAAAGGCTGAGAATGCGAGAGATGCGAAATAGGCTCCGTGTACCATTACCAGATAATGCATTTTCAATTAGGTTCATGCAGCTACAATATGGTATTTATATCTAACATTCAGGGAATTTAAATGTCTATGGTTAACACATTGCTTGAAAGCAAAGAACCATGAAGAACATGACAAGCCTTAGAATCAGCGTTAAGTCTAATGGATGACCCTTAGCAAAGTGGATGGGAGGTATCTGTAAGCAATGAGTTAATCAAATGATCAGAAAGAACAACCACTCCTCATTTTACTTCCACTTTAAAGTTAGGTTGCTGGAAAAAGATCATATTATGTACACACATATACATATAATTGTTACATATGGTTATATGCATACATACATAACACAGTATATATATATATGTGCGTACATATCCAGATAAATATACCTGTGTGTATATATGTGTGTATCTCAGATATTTTCAGTCCTTCAGGCAATAGCCTGTCTTTGACCTTCATGTGGCTTTAATTACCTATACTCTCAATTAGCACATTATACATTTTATTTTCGTCTCACTGGTAGAAATCCAGAGTTACACAGGTGATTTTTATCACCCCCCATTTTCATCAAATCTCACTGAACCTGTGGGCTGAAACCACTGGTATCTATTTAAGGCAAGTGCATTTGTTTTTTTAGCCTTCTGGGTGAAAGGAGCAGGATCAGGCTGTGTCTGACTTGGAAGCACTTGAAGATGTGGTAGATGGATGGTTTTGTAGCTGTTTCATGTACCACAGTTACTGGAGGCTGGGAGATGGAGTCTGTACCAATATGGCCTTGCTGGAGAGTGAAGACTTGAGGAAGATGTTTAAGGTTCAGGTATAATATGTAAGATGTGGGGGGTAATGGGTGTGATATTGAGTTTTGCTTATTTTCTGCTACAGAAAACGCACTGGACCAGGTTGGGTAAAGAGGCTGCACTAAAGAACTCTGCCTTCTTCCTTTTTTCCTTTCTAAAAGCAAACCCACTGAGCTACAAACTTTGATTAACCCAAGTATTTCACCTTTCACTGTGGGCCACGGTTCTAAGCTATTGACATTGGGCAAGTTCTTGTGCATTTGCAATAAGGACAGAGATTTTTTTCCTATTGTATTTAAGCTTTCAAGATTCCTGGAAACTACAGAGAAGACTTGATTGAAAGGATTAGTACATATTTCATGCAGAGTAAATGCTTTTTTTTCCCTATTTGCAGGGTCTGCATTATAAGCAGACAGCATTATAACATCTAAGTAGTGCTAATAAATTTCAGTATTCTTAATCTTCAAATACTTCAATTCAATTGACCAGTTCATTTTAAATGGGGTCAATGCTGCATTTTTTGTAATGTGCAGTGATTGGTTGATTTCTCTGTGGCGGTATTAAATTGCCGTAGTAAAGTGGAGTTCAAAATCCCCTGAAGTAAATGTATAGTATTATTTTTGACCCTAAGAATGGGGTCAAAATAGGACAAATTACACTTGCAAATAACCTCTTCCTTGAGCGTGGTGTACAGACAGAGGCATAAACTCCAAAGATCAGGAAATGACTGTTTCTACTGCTACTACTAGAAGGTCAACATATTTAATAAAGAGCCTGATATCAAATATACCTTTTTTTTTCAGGATGTTCTGTGTTTATTTTACACTGCTTTTCAGTGACTTTTCCAAAATGAAGCAGAGAAGGAGATGAAATATTTCTCAGCATGACTTATCAAAGACTTTTGTCACCCACATCACCTCTCTGAACTTCCTATGGTCTATGCAGCAGCAGTTTTTTTATGGAAGTTGGAGGAGAACATCAATACTTACTGTAATCCCTACAGGCCATCCAACACTGTTATTTACATCCTTGCAGGTAAGGAACATTGACATAGAAGTGCTTGTCTGGTTACTCCCTGCTTGTTGCAGGGTTTCACAGCCCAGGACATTTCCCGTCCCAGGACATGGAGCATCGGTGGGCTACCACAGCACACTGGAAGGAGCCTTTTGTCATCAGCATATCACAAAAACCTCCCCAGCTGTTATTAGTTTGAACATTTTACACTTGAAACACTACTTCAGTAAATTACCTGTACTTACAGACCTGCAGGACTGGAAGTGTCCATCAAGTTAGTATTTTCTGCTATAAATATACTTATTGTTGCTTCTGTGAAGCTTGGAATGGGATGAAAGAGTAAATATAGGGTGTTCTTAGGTATATATGATGTTACCATGTTGCCCATGGAAATCAGAAGTAGTGTGGAGCATTTTGCTAATTTGAGCAGTTTCAAAATGGTTGCAAATTACATGCTATCTGGTCTGCCAATTTCCTGTTCAAACTTGATGGTCTTAACCTGTTTTTACCTCACTTGACTAGATGACAGCTATTCAAATTCCTCCCAAAGCTAGTTAAGAAAGTGTAATCATTGACTTCTTACCTCTTTCTTCGTTTCACTTGTCAGCTGTTCACACCTTCATCCAGGGGACTCCAGAGACTTAAAACTTGTTCACTTTTTTCTTGTGTTAGTGGGATCTGCCTAACACCTCATCTCCCACCTTTAAACTCTTCTCCTTTGGGATCTACCTCCACAGTCTCTGGACTTTACTTTTCCCAATGCCATAGATATCACTATGTGATATCAAAAATGGTGGTGAATAGAAGTAGTAGACTCTTCTGACCCTTAACTTAAAAATCCCACCAGTTATTCTCAGCTGGTGGGAAGAGTAGACAGCTACAGCTAATACCACTGTGATACAACACATTATAAATTTCCAGGAATTCTGGAAAATAAATATTCTGTATGATCCATCCAGTCTTTCTGATTTTTTTTTTTTCACTGAACAAGAAGTGAGTTACAAAAACAGGACAGATGTCTAGGAATTAGATGTCCAAAAAGAAGTCGAGAATGACTGCTTCACACGGCGTAGTGAAAAGAGCTAATAAGTCAGTCAAAGCAAAGGGCTTCCAGCAAATCAAAGACCTAAGAACTGGAACCAGAGAATTTAGATCAGCTCTCAGTGGTAATGAAAAAAAAGAAACCAACTGCTCTCTTCTTGGCCACCTAATTCTCCAGAACTCAAACTACTTAACTACGTTGATGCAAGATGCTTTAAATGACCCTTTAACGTCTCCCTAAAATCTTCTGCTTTCTGTACCTGTGCTCCTGCCAGTTTTCAAGCACATCTTTCTAAAAAGCCTTATTTTTCCAAACCTGGGGGGTTGGAAATGCACTTCAGCGAGACAAATGCTGCTGTATCAATTGGTGTTGATTGGTGAAGTGGCTGTTAATACCGCAGGAGAGGTGGGAGTGGTTTGAGAATTTTTAGCCTGTCAACATAACTTGATTGGAATTAAACCAGAAAAACAAATCTGGTATTGTAACAGTTTTATGGACTTCTGGAATATGTGCTGCTTAACACTTGCATGAAGCTTCTTTTGTAATTTAGTCCACGTAGTTGTTTTCAGCTGATAAAACCACAACAGAGCCCTTTTATCACAGTAGGAAACTTCCTTCTCCCCTCAGATTTTGAGCAATAACAATCCTGTGGGGTAATAATTATTCCAGATGCACTGTACCATGTAAATTAATCTGTTGCTTTGGTAGTACTACTCCAAAAAGCAATGCTGATGGTTTATGCTCAGAATGAGCAAATTAATTAGCCAAACTGTGAAATCAAATAAATCTCACAGCAGTGACCTCTGTGTCACTGAATAAAGAAAGACATTAAGTTGATGTGTAGTTGCTTTAGCTGAAGTAAAACCAGAACTTAAAAGGGCTAAATGTTCTCATTATTCTGGCTTAAAATAGACGTTCAGGCTGGCGATACGTTGCTGGCAATGAGAGACTGATATTTGATGTCCGTTTAGCTTTTTGTCTGGATCCGCTGCTAACAGGCACATAAAACAAATGCCACAAACCGGAATGTTTCATCGGAAAGCTGCATCAGGGATGAAAATCAAAACCTATAGATTTCCTATTGATATCAGTTTGCTTTGTGCAGCATCTCTGCCATACACAGAATCTCACTGGAGTTGGCATCTAATTTGGCTTTGTGTAGCACTTGGCCTCTCAGCTGCTGAACTTGTAGATACCCTTCAGTGCTGATGCCTTTATCTCATCCTCTCTGGGGGGTGAGAGTTTCCAGAAGCTCTGAGGAGCATTCATGATTTTGGATAACAGTGGTACTCCGTTTTCTCTCCCTTCTTTTTATACTACCCTCCCCCCCCGCCAAAAAAAAACCTGATATTTGCAGCTTTTTACATAGCAAAGAAAGGAAATTTATGAGTGTAGTATCAGGGCTGTACAGCAGCATATGCTCTGCAGGGTTGCAGATGTTATCAGCCATGGTATTATCAATGTATGCTGATGGGACAGGAATTTAGTGGTGTTTTGCAAGAAAATGATTACAGATAGTCCAAAATCTTGTCAGTTTTTATGCTGTCATCTATCTCGGAATTACTGCAGGACGAGTGAGTATTTTTCATCCAAGGGAAAAAATAATACAGCCTTTACTGCATTTATTTAGTAAAGGTCAGAGTGATATGTGGAAAAGTTCACTAGGTTATTCTATCCAGAATTTGATGCTCAGCAGTCAGTAAGTGTGTACAATTTACTGCTGGGGATGTATGTAAGAAGCAAAAGGGCTTTTGCCCAAGTGATGCATCGGTGGCAGGAGTCCCTTGATGGGAAACCTGGCTCAGGAGAGGATGTTTGGTGGGGTTTGGTACCAATGGTCACCCAGACAACAAGTCCTGTTGGAGGCAATTGCCTTGTAATGCTTTCAGTCTGCAACTTTTTAGTTATTAGAGAGTTTGTTTCCCCGTTGGTCAAATCCTTCCGCATCCTAATGAGGAGGGACATTTTATTCAGCTACATATGTGTTGGTTCTGTGGGATAAAACCATTAAAAATTGCTGCACTGTTACCAAGGGAGAATATATGTGTATGATCCTGATGCTTACAAGGTAGACATGTACTGTCTATGAATTGCAATATTCCTGTCCAGAGTACTCAGTGTTAATCCCTCAGATCCGGAACAATCACAAACTCAATTCCCCGGGCTGGTATATGTAGTATTGATAGTGAATGCATTTATTTGTCAGTTAATTCTGTCTATCTACCTTGCAAAATACGTGAATAAGTGAAAAGGATCTGTCTGAAGTGAGACATGAAACCTCTGTGTCTGCGTATCCATATACAAGCAGGAAAGCAATTCCTAATAGAAGTCTTGAAAGATAGTTGATAATAGATTATATATGTATTTTACCAAGACGGGAATGGTTTTTTGGAAACTCTTCATTTTACAGCCGGTGATTAATAGCAAGACTTTAAATGTTATAAAAAATTTGGGTTCTTTCAAAAGCGAAGCCCCCGGTAGGTACAGCGGCTGGTTCCTGCCGTGCCCCAGATAGAAGGCTGGCGTCGGGTGTAATTCAGTGGGATTCAGATGAAATGCAAAGACAAAGACCAATAGCGAACCCAGCGGGAGCCCAGCGCTTCATTCGCCATGTTCCATTAGGTTTGTAATATGGATACTTTAAGCACTGAGGGTTTTTCCATTAAAGGAACAATATTCCTTTTTAAGGAACCTGTTGGTGATAATTTTCCTTCAGAGACTTAATTTGCACCGTGCTTTCGCTAGAAAATAGCAAACCAACTTTCTTGTGAACTTGTATTTAATCCTCCCAAAGACACACTGTTCTCCAGCACCTCTGCCTTGGCTGCAGGCTGGGGTCGGTTATTGATGAGATGATAATGGTACAAATATCTCCTGTACAATATTAATTTGATAAAGCCCGTTGTTTCTTATGGCTTTTCACTTTCATTTTTTAATTCCCATTTCAAACCACTTCCCTAGCTCTTGGTTTCAAATCAGATAAAACTAGTTGGAGGAACTTACTACAATTAATAGATGATATTTCAGTAAGGTACATTTGATCCATGTCTTCCTTTGACAGTGCTGATGTAACTTCATTGAACAATTCCTGACTTCCATCAGGATCACTGGAAGCGTTCATCTAAAATTCAGGTAGTAGGAGCAGAGTGAAATAATGTGATTGGAAAATGGCGTAGAAGACTATGATGTGGAAAATATGTGGGAAAATTCCTCAAAGAATGAATTCGGCAATTTTTTAAAATTTCAGTTATACCAAATTGCATCATTTTGAAGTGATTAAAATTTTATTTTGAGTCTTATTTTGATAAATCTTAGTCTTTCACAGTTTATGAAATATGTAATACTGTACGTACTAATACATTATTCAAACCAATATTTTAATATAAATGAATTTGAATAAATCAAAACAAAAGACTTTTATTTTATGCTAAAGATATATTTTGACATTGCTAAACCAAATCAGGAAATAATGCATTTCTTGCTTGAAAAACCTTCTTTAAAAGTCTCCTCTGCAACTGCTGCTGAGCTGCACGCTTCAACCCAAACACAATTCTTCAAAAAGTTGTAGACCAATTGTAATTTTAATGTTTCCTATTCAGAACTAAAATATATTTCAAGAGCCACTCTCAGATTAGATAAATATACTATTGTTTATAATTATGATAACCTTAAGATCCTGAAAATGCCTTACAAAAGCTAATTACATGCTTTTATTTGCTGTTAGTAAAAACAGAAGAATAACAACCCAACTCATTTCATCCCTACTGTGATTTCCTCTGGGCTAATTAAAGTGTACTCGACTGATATCTTAACTGCACAGCTATAGGCAATCAAAATATTTAAAGGGACAAGCATCACCTCAGTGCTGTGCTCTCCATAACCAGCTGTGCTGCTAAAGAGGACTGAGGGTGCATTTATGGGTGCTGCTGAGTTGAGTGTCCCAAGGAACTGTCCTGGAGAGAGTCTGTGCTGGACTGTCCTGCTAGTGCTCGCACTGGGCAGGATCATGTCACCCAGTGCTGACTCGGGGTAATACAATGGGTGTCAGATCCAAATACCTGCAGAACTCTTAGCAAGGCCTCTCATTCCTCCTCCCACACCCTCTTGCTCCAGCACTGGTACTGCAAGCCTTCCTTGGAACCATCTCACAGTTGAATACCCAATGGTGTCAACCAGCACGTGTGCTGCTCTGCCTACACTAAGGCCAGGCAAACTTTCCCTTGGGTGACTGTGGAAGCAGTAAGAGAAATAGGATGCTAAAGCCAGAGCTACTGGTAAACCTGTCACCCAAGGGCATTGCTGCTCTCCACAGGAGTTTGCAGCACCAGCTACTACCACTCTTCACTTTGGGAGAGGATGGACTCTTTCCTACCAAGCTCTTCCAAAAAGAACAAGTCCTCTACTGTCTATAGATACCAATGTGTCTGCAATTCCAGAAAAGGAACCTTCAAAACACTTGTATTCAAAGATCAAAATGGGCTTTGCACACAAACATATAGCACTAACACACATAATATATTTTGAAGGAAATGGAGGTGCCATCGAGGTCAAAAAGAGGGTGATTAAACAAAAAAATCACCCTCTTATTCAACAATTCCCCCTCTATGCCTCAGTGCAAATGGACAGATTTTTATAAGTAATGGCTAGATTAACGCTTTTGAATGTCTGGCTAATGCATTGTGGTGCTGATGAAAAAACGAGCTCTTAAGAAAAGCTGATTCTTTACAAGCAACTGCCATTGACTTTTTTGACATTGACATTTACATTTATAAGTAGTATGAATGGACTATTCTTCACCTTTAAATGCACATGATATTTGTCTTTCCTATTTCTAGGTGCTCCAGCTTGCTGATGAGTCTTTAATGCCAAGATTCAGTGTGTATTAATTTTTACAGCTGTTAAGGAAGAGATATGCTAGAATGGAAATGCGAAGTCGTCAGCCCTTTCCTATCATATTATACTATCGTGCTCGGAGGCAATAAATAACAGTGATTCACTCCGAGTATGTAAACCTCTCCATTAAAATACTCAGTAGGCTAAAGAGACCATCAGTGGTCTCCTGTGGTTTTTGTTTTCTTGAAATGTTAATATTTAGCTCATCTTATTTTCTATCTACCCTAAACAGTAGTGTTCTCTCCTGCTACTCCTAAGGTAGACATGGGTGGAAGTCCTACTTTTCTGGGCTTCCAGCCCACAGGGGATGCCTGAAGCCATTAGCAGAAACACTTTTGTTTGCTTTTATGATATGAATACTAATTTCGTCCTAACTTCTGTTGTGGCTTTTTCTTATTCTTGAGAAATGAATCTTTCTCCTTCAATGTGCATTTGTTCTACTATGATTTTCATCAACATCTTAGTCCTATTCCACAGTATTGTAGCATAGCATATGAATTTCCAAGAGAAACCTTCATTTTTTTTTCCTCTTGCAGTTGCTTGTAATCCCATGGATTAGCTGGTTTTGTTTCTACATATTTAAAATACATTCAGCATTCTTGTCAGACCAAACAAGAATTGAAAAGACTTTTTTTAAAAAAAAAAAACAAAACAAAACAAAACCACCACTTCTCATTTTGTTTCAGACTATGACCTGAAATTTCTGGAAAAAGAAAACAGTACCATTTTCCAAGTGAAGCTTTGCTATACTAATGAGATTAAGTAGTATGTATAAAATGTTATCCAACATTTAAGTGCTTAACCTGAAGCAGTTCCATTTCATCCATCATCCAAAACATGTACAATAGCTTTATTCAAGCATTAAGTGAAAATAATTCCTTCTGTCTTTACCAGAAACCCCAATCAGTGCCCATTATGTCAGTCAAGGTCTGGCTGTAACGTTACCACTGAGTAGAGCAAAGAGCACCAGGGCTTTGCAGCAAAGTGAAATCTCTCCTGAAGGGCCCTTTTCCTTTTAAAGTCCTAATTGTAGAGGATTATGGTTATTATTTCTTACACTGGATATAAGAATTCGTATCCACTGAAGTTGACAGATGATAGGACTTTATTAAACATCAATAGAAGTATCAGAATTGGCCTCAAAGAGATAACCCACTTTGTCTCTTGTGTTTTACAAGTTTGTACTTTGAATGACTCATAGAATTTCTGCAGTCATTTGCCTTGTCCTTGAACTTTCCATGTCTCATGTGCAGGAAGAGAAAGAGACATGCTAAGAGGGAAAATTATCAGGCCAATCTCCTTTTTGTTTTTGTTTTGTGTTGATAGCACGAGTACTGAGTGTCCAAGGTAACTTGCCACTTCCCAAGGTAATGCATCAATTGTTTAACAAGGAAAAGTACCATAAGATATATAGCAAAAGATGACTGGGAGAGAAAATCTGTCCTTGGCATGTGTGTGTTGTCTCTCACATGCTCTCTCCGTCTTCTTTAAACAAATGCTAGGAGCACAGTAAGAGTGCTGAATTGGAGTTACACATTTTCAAGGACAAGTACAATATTATTAGAATAACAGACACATGGCTGACCCAGAAAAAAAGAATGGAGGGTGTAAAACACTAGAATGTAGACTTTGCCAGGAAACCAGGCAAAATAAAAGAGAAGTGATAACACTGAGAAGGGATTATACGGGATCAACAATGAGAAACGGTCATATTTTGGCAGATAAAGCAGAGTAATATTGATAGAATGTCAGGGCAACCAAGTTACTCGTAGCTTTTGTTTTTCAGTATTTCACTTCGATTTACATTTCCCCTTGTGAATGTACTTTACAGTTCTTATTAGAATTGAGGCGGGGAAGAGGGGGAAAAGGTGGCAGGTTTTCCCCTCAAAAGTATTACTCCAGCCATCTACAGCATCTACAAGGGATGTAGTCCTGGATCTATGCATTTACATTTAGATTTATGCCGTCATGGGGCAGTTCAAAATTACACCTTAAATTTCATATCCCCAAATTTCACAACAGCTCAATCTATTTCCACCAGCAATACGTCTGACAGAGTAAAAGGGAGCTTCTAAGAGACCGTTGAATAAGCTTTTTCTGTCAGTGATTTCCCTTTTCACCACAAGAACATCAGATGGACGATTTGGCCAAATATATAGCTCCTTCACGTGGCAGACCCCTAGGCATCCATGTTCCAAACAAATACAAAATGACTTAACATAAAGTTGGGAATCTCGTGGTTTACTTTCTGTCTGTACCTTCAACCAGCTTCTGTCATTGACTCGCCTGTTCAGGCATCAGCAGCTCTTACTGGAAGGAAGCAGTTGTCCAGAAGCATCACGGCCCATTGGTCCTTCCAGCTCTGTTCCTCTGCAAGGGAAGGTTTTCAGAAGTTACGACGCTGCTGCTAAGGCAGGACATGTTAATACAGCCACTGAAATGTTAATTGAAATAAGACTTACTCTCCTATAGTCTAGTGACGGAATACGGAGACTAATTGCAAGTAAGGACAAGGAAGACCCATCAAAATTGGGGACCAGCTTTAGTGAACAAAACTTGTTTCTAGAAAGACTGGGTTTGAATCTCTGCACAGGATTTAGTAGGAAGAAAACCACCAGTATTTAAGTGTATTTATATAAACTGCCAGCAAAGAATCTATCATGTTAAAGAAAATACCTGGAATGATTTTACCAGTGGTTTCCTAGGGACTGTGATACACAGCTGTATCTGCACAAGGATCAGAGGCATGGAGCTCTGGAAGGCTTTGAGGACAACCATCCTGCAGGTGATAGCACAGCAGAATAGCCTACTTCAAGTGACCACACTAAAGTTGGCTAAAGAAAGCCCACAAATAGCAGTCCATGTAATTGCACTGATTTGCACAACTTCCTCTACAGCCCCTGACCTGTGAGAAGGGAAAGTACATGAGCTGTAGAGCAAAGCCACTACCATGATCTCCATAGCTGTGTCACCCTGGATCATGTAGAGAAGATTCAGCTTTACAGAGAAAAGACTATTCAGCTTTCAGTACAGTTCGATGTTTGTAGACCACGCTCATCCTTTCTTCACACAGGTAAGGACCTACCATTTAGAAATTCCTGTGAATTTGCACCAATGTAAATAAAAGCAGATTTGCTCCCACTGAGGTGCTGTAAGACCCATCTAGAGTCAATTAATTTCCATATTAGAACAGGGGAAAAATGAGCTAGTGAGATCGAAACGACACGTTTTTTATTTGCAAATTACGATTACAGTTGTTCTCTGTAGCAGTTTTTTGTGTTCAAGTCTTTACTGTCCAACTCAGGGTATGGGATTTCAAATAAAGTCGATCCTTGTTCTTGAGAAAATTCCCTGTCATTATCGATTACTGCTGCACATTGCAATTGCCTTTTCAGCATTAGAGTCTTCTTTTTATTGTGAAACCTTTAAAGTAGAACTCATTATCACACCTGAATAACAAACACTGGGTTTAAAACAGAGTATGTATACTATATTAAGGGTTGTAACAAGGAAAAATTAGCATGGCTCTGCAACTAGCTTAGAAAGCTTTACTTTGATACAAAATATTTTTATTAATTTGTCCAAAATTTTTATGTGTGTTTAAATGGTCATTAAAGACAAAAAATAATTTTGTTTCCATTCTCTCCCATGCCATAAGACCAAATTTTGATTCCTCAGTTTGTTTAAATAGTATGTTACAGAGCAAATTACAACTTGAGTGCAGTGAAAAATCCCACGCCCAAAGGGAATCCTTTTCAGTTCATTGCTTCATAAGGTTTACCAGCAGGCACCAGAACATGACCTTCCCAACCAAGTCTGTTCCACTGCAGATCCAGAACCATGCAACAGCTTCATCCATGTGCCTTTACAGACATCAAGGGAAATTTTGGCCCTTTGGACCTTCCCAATGGGAAGTTCCCATTAGATTCAGCTGGTCCAGAACAGACCAGCACTCAACTAATTAATGATTTAAATGAAATCAAATATTCAGGCAGTAACATACTTGAGTAAATTCAGAAAAAAATCTATTTTAGATTGTGCATGCAACACCTACATTCCCTATACTAAAAAGGGAGAATGAATAGACTACCAGAAGTTGTACTGCAAAATGAAGAGTGTTTCCATGAGCTCAGAATAATTGGAAACAGAGAGTGCAGGTTTTTTTCAATGGAAAAAAAGTGAATTCCTATGCTTTTTACAATGTCAACTCAGTGAAGCTATTCATCTTCACCTATAGAAGGGAGATGAGTAGCTCGTTAATGAAGTCCTGGTACAGAGCTATTGCAGTTTTTGAGCTCCAGCATTACTAGAAAGAGTTTAAAATATGTATTTACTGAAATAAATAAAAAAAAAAAATCTGTTGAAGAAAAAAGGCAGTTTGTTCATGGCTTTGACACCTATTTTGGCTAAGCTATCAGCTACTCAAAGTGATTCTACACCAAGTTTAATTAGAGCCTACGTTTTCTTTTGGAAAAGATTGGCTCATTTTAATCAAACTAGTTGGCTAGAGGATGAGCACTTCTTTGGAGAGGCAGTACTTTTTTCTTGTACTTTTGAAAGAAAAGATAGTCTTTTTAATGCTTTTGCAAGACGACATTGAATTAAACATCCCCTTTGAGTCAAAATGACCTGGTTCCTAATTAATGTTTTCTAGTGAGGTGAAACCAGGAAACCATAGTTTTAAGAGATTTATTCAAAGTAAAACACTCGTTGGAATTCACATTTCTACGTCATTTTTGGCTTTTTATGAAACCATAGGGTTGGATGAAAATGTGTTTCACAGAAAGTTCTGAAAAAAGTAGGAATTTACTTCATAATAAATCTGTATGATTAATAAGATCTTCATTAAAATGCATGCATAGTAAGAAAACTTTTAAGGCTAACCCGACCTTCAGAGAGACACAAGGGGATATCACAACCTCCTTACTCTGTGGTGAGAATTTCATTGGCACAAAACGGGCAAACGCTTTGCCTCTCAGCATCCTCCTAAATCTGAGTTGAAACTGCATTCAATATCTTTACGGGCAATTTATAGAATCGTTTATAAAAATGAAAGCATATACATGCATACAATACTCAGTTTTCATAGTAAAGCTTGTATTTTCAAAGCAGATTTAAAGTCTTTGTTCGAATTCTCCAGGCCAAGTAAAAACACAGGAAATAAAAACAAAACACGTCAGAAAAAACATTCCCTTAGGTCCGTCTCATGCCAACACGCTAAGAATATCTGAGCATCACAGCAACAAAAATCTCTGAAGAATGGTTGTAGAGAGTTTTTTATGCCAGAAATTTCAATTTTTTGAGAGTGCTAGGTCTCTGGATGGATCATTGGATGGGTTCACGTTGAAGAACTGGGCCGTTACTGAAGGCAAACAAAAAGCGAGGAAGCTCTCAGACC
Organism: Limnodromus scolopaceus; assembly: GCA_028565335.1. Classification (NCBI taxonomy): domain Eukaryota; kingdom Metazoa; phylum Chordata; class Aves; order Charadriiformes; family Scolopacidae; genus Limnodromus; species Limnodromus scolopaceus. The sequence continues at coordinate 13,321,980 of JAOXNO010000003.1, forward strand.
AACCATGTAAAATTCTGTCAATTAATGTAGCTGCACTGGATTTTACTGGTCACAAATGCCTCCAACTCCCAGTGCAATCAATGGTTGATTTTGCATTTCGGTGCCCTGCAGAACACATTTCAGCGTCTCGCTCCTGTAAACTCAAGCGTTCGGGCATAGATGGTGACTCATTGTAACCATCCTGATAAAATGCTGGGGTGGAGAAGGAAACTAAATCTGAACCAAATGATTAGAGCCAAGGCCAACATCGTAATTTGATAATTTCCATCAGTTGTTCATGGTGGGTGCACTGACAACTCAGCTAACGGCAGGCCCTGCAGGTGAGGGAACAACCAGGTGAAGTTTATGATATGAAGGGGCTTCAGATGATAAGAATTAGGAAACAAATCTAACCCTTGCAGGTTATTTACATTTCAAAACATGTTCTGAGGAATCAAAGTGCAGTAAAATACACAGAGGGGACTCTCTCCTCATAAAACAGCAACTGCTGTGGTGCAGATGGTCCTTTACCAGCCCACAGCCCTGCTGGGAGGGCAATAACAGGTTAATTGATGTAATCACCACCATCAGATCCCTCTTTCTGGGTTGGTTTTGCCTGATACAGGGCCTAAGTAGTGCTCCATGAGGATGGGCTGGATGAAGCATGGTTCCAGCATCGTGCTACAGGATGGCTCTGCTCTTGCAGGTGAGGTTTGCAGGAGCTTTCCCTCCTATGAAATGAAATGGTTTATACTTCCTTTTTGCCTACAAGAGTATTTGATTTCAAACAGATCTCCATTTCTCAAAGCATATGCTAAATTAAGCTACTCTTAGAAGGTATTTGAAGGTATCAGGAATTATGCTTTTATTGAAGCTAAATATGAGTTACTTCTCCCTGCTGAATCCAAGATACAAGCTGCTACCGAGTTTCTAGGAGTGTATAATTATTATTATTTCCATTCCATATGGAACTTAATTGTAAATCTGCCAATGAATTTACTTTAGCATTGAGCTTGCCTGCCTGGATGAGTTTGGAATTTATTATTTCAATTTTATTCCCCACACTTTTTGTACGAAATATTTTGTATTCTTTAGTGAAAGAATTCATACTGAATTTACAGCCCTTTCTTCATCAATAAATTCAGAAAAATCAAATTATTGTTAGGCATAAACCCCCAAATACTATATTATTAAAGTATGTTTTGAGACAAGGCATCATCTTGTTTTATGAGATGTAGCTCAATGCTAGAGTGGTGTTAGAGCCTTGTATATGACACACGTGGAGTGACTTTAATTTTTTTTTTTTGGTTGAAAGATCAGTCTGGGAAATAAATAATTACTGGTGAATATTTTACTACTATTAATTTACTTCTGTTTGTGTTATTTTCAGTGCTTCCATATTTTTTTTTTTTTTTGTTCTCCTTGCACTGGCTTTTTTTAATTAGGATCCAAATTTGAGTGCATTACTCATAGTGATGAGTCTTGTGTGCCTAATGCAGCCTCGCTGTTTTCAGGCAGCTATTTTTGCCAATAAGCACTGACCAGTGCTGTGGCAGGAATTACCCTTCCTGGCAAGGTGGGGGGAGGCTGAGGGTGTGTGTTCCTCATTATACACAATATACTTAGGCCACTGTGGCTGGTGGGATTTCTCATTAGGGAAATGGAAAGGATGAAAAATCATACTATATTTATGACTACGACATTCCTCCATCACTTGCACCATCAACAACAATCACGCTGACTTAAGAGCCTTCCCTGGAAACAAGGACAGAACAGGGCTAAATATTGTTCTGAAGCTGCTCTGAAATAAATTACCAGAATTGAGGCATTTTACATAAAGTTTTGTAAGCTCCGCACGATAAAACGAACAGCGGGATAGAAATCCAAGGCAGGCTAAACAAAATCAAAGTAATGGACGATTTGTAATTTGTGGTCTGTCATATCCATCTTAAATCTCAGTAAGAAAAACCTGTAGCTTGAAATGCAGCTGAATTCTAGGCACAGACTAAAAATTGTAAAATGTAAAGATTCTCCAGAGGGCAATGGAAGGGTCTATATCTATTCATTTAGCCATATGTTAATGAAGAGAACCCTCGTGTTGGAATATGTATTCCCTAAAAGACCCAACAGAACAGTGGTCTTACTGCCAGATTTGTCAATATTCAAAGCTAAAACCAAATCTTTATGAATTTGAGAATAAAAAATAAAATTAAAAAAAAAAATTATCTTGTTTTGACCAGCAATGGATGGTTTATTAATTTGAGCTCTTTCTGAAGTTTTCTAACATGAAGTGTTATACCTATTAATGAAACTCTGCAAAAGACTCGAGTCCAATATCAATCCTAAGGAGATTAAATACTTAAGCATTATACTGTCCTCTAAATTAAGGAAGTTGTATAAGCTTAATTTCCAGAGGATTCTAAATGTGATTAAACTGGATATGCCATGATTAAATATCTTGCTGCTATCCATTTCTGGGTGGATTAACTCCGTTAAAATGAACTCTTCTGTAATATTTATTTCAGATAACTCCCTGGGAGATTTCTTATTCTGTGTTTTAGAATCTTGCCCATATTTTGGCAGTTTTGCACAGAAAATAAAAAAAGTCTGACTGAAAGCAGAGATATTACAGAAATCTACTGAAAGCTCATGGGTACTCCTCAGATTTGTATGCTAGCACCAGCCCTCTCTGGCAGCCGCATCAAATTATAGGGGAATTTGCGTTGCATGTTCTGAAGCTGAAGGTTCTCGCGTTCCATCTTTGGAGATTGCTACCGCTGGATTCTCCATGACTCACCCAATACCTGTTCCAAAAAAACACTCTCACAAAAGCCTTCATGCAGCCTCCCACCAGCCACACCTCTTTCACAAAACTGCTTTCTTTTCTTTCTGTGTCTGGCACTGATATGTCTAAATGGGCAAAATAGTCTTTTTGTAAGAATTAAGGGGTAATTTCACCTTGTATTGGGATTTGCAAAGAGGTCCAAAAGGTTTCTTTGTAGCCCTGCCTATTTCCCTGTGCTTTGAATCTTGTTTTTCCTTGTGAATTAGCAGACTGGGAAATACTAATTTCCTGTAATTCATTGTTATGAAGTTGTGAGGGGTAACCAAGGGCTCCAGTTTCAGTTATTTCTTAAACGAATGCATCGTGTGACAGTTTTCACTGGCCACAATGAACATTTCAGGAGCATTATATGCTTCCAGAATTGCAACAGATAGCCACATGGAAAATGTCCCCTTTTAATAAGATTTTTAGATGTTAACTGTTGTCTGAATTTCACTGAATTTTACTGAATTTTTAGAGTTGGAAGGGACCATAGAGATCATCTAGTCCAACTCCCCTGCTG
>JAOXNO010000003.1:13333134-13349313 GCA_028565335.1 Limnodromus scolopaceus
CAGGTTGCACAGGAACGTGTCCAGGTGGGGTTTGGATGTCTCCAGAGAAGGAGACTCCACCACCTCTCTGGGCAGCCTGTTCCAGGGCTCTGCCACGCTCAAAGTGAAGAAGTTCTTCCTCATGTTTAGACAGAACTTCTTATGTTCCGGTTTGTGCCCGTTTCCTCTTGTCCTGTGACTGGGCACCACTGGGAAAAGACTTGCCCCTCCCTCCTAACACAACCGTTAACATCAGAGCATAAACCACCATCAGATTGCTTTATGCCAGGTCCTGAGTAGATGAAAAGGACGTCAGTGAAGAAACAGGGCCTGTTGCAGAAGTGCCACAATGTTGTGTTACAGTAATTGAGACAAATTAGTCTTTCCCAGCCAGTAATATCTTAGCAATTTTCTTAAAACCGTCCGTTTAAAAGCTGCTTTCCAAATTACAGGCTTCATAAAACAATTATAAGAGTGCAAACAAACCCCATCACACTGATGCATTGATTACCCTCCAGGCTCCTGATCTTTTGGGTTGCCTTTGTGTTGCACAATTGAGACTGAGAAGAGAGTTCCTGTCTCTGTGGGCTGTAGGAAATGGTCATTTACAGATACACACTTATGTGCAAATTTTAAATGCACAATTTACTTGTCTGTAACCAATTCTGTCCACATGGTAGCTGAGTTTTAGATGTTTCCAAGATATTTCCAAATATTCTATTTTTTCCAGGGAAAACACATTTCTTCTTACAAGTAGCTATGAAATATTAGTCTATACAGCACTGATGCTAATAAGGACCCCTGCTGAGGTTTCAGCTGAGTTTGATGGGAAGAAATGCATCCCTGAGATAAAGACTGAAGTAAAAAGCTTCATGGAGCATTTAGCTCAGAAAGGAAACACAAATATTTCAGTGTTAGTGATCTGTTTAGTCCAGAGGTAAAGTTGAAAAAATCCTGCACTAAACACAGACGCTATGGGATAAACCTGACTGGTTATTTCTTACTTTTCAGCAGGAAAAAAAGGGTGATTTCTTGCTAGCTGCTTTAACAGATATTGGTATAAAACTATTTTCAATTAATATTCCTGCTTGTTTTGTTCACACCACATTCCAGCACTTTTGATTCCTGTTATGCTCCCGGATTCGTTGCTTCCTTGTGTCTGTACGTTCCACAGGCAAATTAGTTTGAAAATGCATTAATTGTGTGTGCAACCCTTTCTGTGTTCCGGGGTTGTCCCTCCATTTTCATGGTGTGTAAAAGTCAGAAAGACATCTCGTTTTCAATATCATTCATAAATCATTTTTACTCACTTGTAAACCTGCTGCAGGATAAAGGATAAATCTATTACACTGAATTAGCCCATTGCCGGCAGCTCCTTGAAACAGGTTTACATGCTACAGGTATCACGGAAAATGTGCCAAAAGGAAAACTGCTACCTCTTTATAGATGGAAAAGAGGAAAAAGAAAGCCATGCCAAGCTGCAATGAGCTCATCCCTTCCTGGTTTGGGTTTTTTTTCCCCAAAAATGCCGGTCTACTCTTTGAACTTGGTACAAGACTCAAGCTGCTTCTCTCCTAAATAGCAAAGTAACATTCAAGAGTGCAGCGGAAGGTCTGTGTGGTCAGAACTTTTCCTGATCTTACCCAGGCAATTCCTCTAAGAACTTTCTTATTTTTTTCAGAAATATAGAAAAATGGAGACATAAAGAAAATAACGTATTAGCTATTTTTATCACTTAAGTCATTTTGGTCAAAACCGACTTTTTAGAGATGAAAACCCAGCAATCTAGATAAAGATGGATAAGAAAAAGGCTGTTTCCTATCCCACAGCAATTCTTTATGTCCTGAGATGTCAACAGGCTTATCATTCCTATTGGAGATGAAGTGGTGCTCTGAAATAGGAGGGAAAAAGTGTTCCTCCAAAGAGTCACAACTTTATGGTTGAGATACTAAATCAGTATCACCAGAACTGTGGCAAATGCAGGTAGAGGGACCTCAAGAAGCCATTTATTTCATTCAACCTAGAGAGAGAATTAACCACATCATACCTGTCCTTAGAAATATCTAATGATAGAGGTCCCATAGCTTTTGAATGGAAACAACTGTATTGCTTAGTGGACTTTCCTGTTAAAATGTCTATTTTTTTTTTTTATCCTGTTGTTTATCCTGCATCTTTCTCCCAGATATTTCTGTGGCAGAGTAGGGAATCAGTTGCCTTTGGTGAAATTCGCCAGTGGTGCCTTAACAGGTCTGTTCTTCCCTCTTTACACCACAGGTTTATTTTTAGAAATGCCATATAGGACTTACAAAATCAGTAAAATCCTCCACTGTGAGCTTGGGTTTGTTCCTGCAATGGGAACCCTGCAGGAAAGTTCTCATGGTGTTGCAGAGTCGGAGTAGACCTGGAAAAAGTTTGGGAAGAGAGCGGAGCAGGTATGGAGAAGCGCAGGAGGAGTGGGTTCACCATCGGCACTGTTGTGGACCGCTTCCATTCCTGAAATCTTAAGAAAGAGACAGTTTAAAGAACAGAAATCAATTCAGTTCACTGGGAAGAGCCTGCCTGGGGAGAAGCAAACCAGTGCTGGGGTAGGGCCCATTTTGGGAGGTGTGTTTTCCCAGCTACAGCAACAGCCAGAGAGAGCGAAGTGTTTGAGGTGCTCCTCTGTGCGGCTGCCAACGCGGGGCAAGGCACGTTGAACGGCAGCCCGCTTCTCACTTTCTAAGAAATTCGATTTTTGCCAGGTGGTTTCAGGCAGACTCTGACATTTGTGACTTTTTTTTTTAAATATAGGCTCATTTAAACTCAGCAAAAAAACAGGTTTCTTTCAGATTGATTTGTGACCCTCTGAAGCATATTCCTGTGGGTGCTCTGTGTCCTTCCTCTTTGTAAACATGTATTTAATCAATTGCTGATTTAGATCTGAATTTGTATACATGTATATATATACACAAACAAAAAAAATGAAGGGAACACATACATATATATAGCCATACATATACAAAGGTTTAATTATTTATAATAGCGAAGACACGCATTTCTGTTCATTATAATATAATCTTTAGGACCTATTTTTTACATCCAGCCATATGGTGCGCTGACGGATGGCTGAGCCGTTTGCGTTGTTCACAGTTTACCATATATGAGCTGCAAATTTTATGTTTTACATAAAAAGATACGTCTGGGTGGAGGCAGGGGAGAGCTGCTTGCTGGTGCTGCCCTCCTGGATGCCACTTTGTGGCAGGGGACACCCCGGAGGGATGGGGGCTGCTTCTGCTGGGGGCAATGGGGGAGACAGAGGGACAAATCCCTGGGGAAAGATCTAGGTGTGTTGGAAGGAGGAAGCAGGTTCATGTTGACATGGCAGAAGGAAGATGGCTCTTCCAGGGCCTGGGGTGAACTCGGTGGGGCTGGTTCAACCTAGAAGCCATGAAACCTGCTGGAGGGCAAAGCAGGGCTTGCAGGAAATCACCAGGTGGGCTGGCAGAGAGGGGATTCCTGGATTTTCCTGGGTTTTCTCTGGTTAAAGAAATCCTTGCCGCTCTTTGGAAAATAACCAGCTTTCCGTGTCTGGCCCAACGACTCTCCTGCGTGTTTATCAAGAGTCGCTCAGGAGCTGTGTCCCCTCTCCAACGCCTGATAAATTGCCATCACTCCCTATCGCTTCTGCTGCCCCGAGTGCCCCTCCTGTGTCCTCCACAAATCACCGTGACGTGAGCGAGCCCCGAGCCCGCACCCTGCTCACCCCGGTGATGACCAGCTCTCGGATAAGGAATTTGTGTGATCACATGCAAAGAAAACCCTAATCTACCATCACCCAAATTACCGAGGGGTGATGAATGGGCATCTGTCAGAGCCCTCTGCGGCTGGGAGGGAAAATACTGCCTGCTGTGGTGTGTGAGCTGTTTGCTCCTCACTCCTCTCTCTTTTTAAGATGGCTAATACCTGAAAGAACATAAAAGGGACAATCTTTCGGCCTTGAAAAATGGACTGGCAAGAAGTGTCCACAGGCAGTATTTAGAGCGGGATTGTACAGCATCTCCTCTCCCTCGGTTTCCCTGCCCAGGACTTGGCCATTGCTGAAAGAGCTGAGCTGCAGGTATATGAAGGGTTCCCATATTGAAACATATCAGTAGCCCTGTTAATTTGTTGTAAAAAAAAGAGGGGGTTTTGTCCTGCTCTCCTCACACAGCTGCTAGTCTTCACTTACAGATTCTGTGATAGTATCATCGTGTAAGATTTCAGGCTACAGCGATAGTTAAATACTGCATATCTCTGTAGGAATAAGGTTTTCCCAGGCAGAAAAGGTCAGTATGTAAACTGCTTATCTTGCCTAACGCTTTTTGGGTTTTTTTTCTTTAAAAATGTGAAAAAGATGGTGCCGGTTTTAAAGCTATTCCAATCACTTCACCCTAAAGGGCGCTGAAGCCAGGACTCTGCAGCCAGCGCTCACAGCCTGGATCCCTGGCCCCTAAAATCTCCACAGACCCCACAAAGAGCTGTGTGAGGAGGAACCACAGCAATGGACTGTATGCGTCCGTGTGTCTCAGGCAGCAACGGATACCAGAGAAAGGTCAAAACTAAAATATCCCATGTAAACGTTCAAACCACCATGATAATATCAACTCTTGTTTTGGGAAACACTGCGTGGGCTCATCCTTCTCTTGGGTACCACATGGGCCACAACTATCGTAGGAGAAGCATCATGGGAAAATGGAAGAATCATAGAATCATAGAATCATCTGGGCCGGAAGGGACCTTCAAAGGTCATCTAGTCCGACCCCGACTAGGGGGGTCCTGATTGACCGGGAGAGAGGAGACAAATCACTGCAAGATCTTTACAAACTGTGGAGCTCGGTTTCTCGATGTAGTCCCCTCCTTCCCGTTTTCCTTCCCCTTCCCTCTTGTCCCCGGTCGAGAAGGGGGTTGCTGTGGGTGCCACTACGTCTTGAACTGATGCCCATGAGGGGTGACACCTGCTCTTGGCAGTGCGTGTGGCTGTTCACACCGTGCCTTCAGCTGAGAGCAGGCATCAGGAGCATTAAACTTATTAAAATAGCGTTTGTGCATCCTTTTTGAAAAAGAAAATGCCTTACAGCGTGTTTTACACGCCGAGCGGAGCAGACCCACCCGGCGAGCACAGACAGAGCTCCAGACGAAGGAAATGAGTGCTTTGTTTATGACAGATTTCTGTTTTTATTCCCAAGGTTCAGAAGTAAATTACTACAAAAATGCAGACAGAACCCGTAATATTTGCCTCGGCATTATTCATCCAGCGATTCGGGAGCCGCAGATCAGCCTGTGAGAGACAGCAGCTGAAATACGGGCTTGCTCCAATCTCTTCTGCGCTGGTGTAAATCAAGAGTAACTTCCACGGAAGCCAATGGAGTGTAAAATTGGTGTAAGTGGGAATCAGTACTATCTCCTGTACCTATACGTCAGTGAAACTATTTGTTTAAAGTGTTTATAGACACTGCTATCATAAATAGCTTATTTTCTTACACATTAAATAGATCAAAGGTATCCAGAGTAATTTTCTAGCATGACTAAAATAAACATGTATATTTATTGCCACATAACTTGCAGGAGTCACACTCTTGTTGAATCTGAATCCAAAAATAGTGATTGATTTTTTTTCTTGGTTTAATAAAAGGAATCACAGTGCTCTATGAAAACATGCATTCATTTTATTTGATTGACATCTTCAATTTTGGATATATAGTCTAACTAATGGAATGAATATTGCAATACATGAATCAATTATATTTGTTCAGTTGTCAGGTTTGTAAAGTGAAAACAGTTTAAATTATATATGATCCAGCTGTCTATATATTATGTTGTCTTAATAGACAATACTACCATCAATACATGTGTTTTAATAAGGAATTTATCGGTATACATAGCTCATATCTGATCTACTATTATTTATTAAAGCAATAGGGTTTTATCCATGTACCTCAAAATATAAGCTTCTTCACTTGAGGACCTTTTTCTTCTTGAGAAGAAAAAGGCTGATGAAGAAAGATTTGCTGGTGTAATTAGCATCACTGTTAACATTACTGAAATCACTAGTTTAGTTGTTACTATTTATATTATTGTAACAGTATTTTGCCTTGGAGCCTAGGCTGTGTTCTCAAAATGCTCTGGTCTTAATGATGGGCTAATGCTGAAAATTCTTTCAGCATGGACTTGGCTTAAAGCACAGAACCAATCATTTTGAGAGTATAATTCAGCAAAAAAATAGATCTTTTAAGAATCGTGGCTATGGAAAATATTGCAAACTTCCATTTGCTATAATTTTCCCATTTCTTGACCCTTCCTATAATTGAGCAATTTTATAGTTAATAAGTTTTTAGAAAGCATAATCTAACAAAACAAGAATTGGCTGCAAAACTCAGTAGATAAACATATTCAAAGAATTCATAATTCCCTATGAAAAAGGAAAGATACATCAAACAGGACTCTTTAGGAGTAGTAGCTGATATTTTTATTAATGACCTGGATGACTGAATAGAAAACTTTTTTATCAACTTTGTGAATTTGGAAGAACAGGGAGTACTTTTGAGGATAAAACTTGAATTTCAGATGACCCTGATGAAATGTCCTAAAAAAAAAAAGGCAGACTGAAATAAATTAGGGACAAGGTAACATAGAAAACAGAAATGGTTTTGATGTAGCTAATCTCATAGTTGTTATTGCAGTCTCCATTTTCTATAATTCTATCATGACCTGTGTGTATTTAATGTTTTGTCTTTTTTTTTTTTTCCAGCTTATATTACCATTTTTATTCTGCAAATCATCAAATCATCAAAATGGCACAAACATTACAAACCAGTCCAAGAAACTTTTCCAAGCAGCCGGGTAAGTTCTCAGTTTTTGTTATTTTAGTTCCTTCAGATTTGCAGAGCATGTAAAGAACTGAATTTGATGGAAATAGGATGAATATCTGTTTGCCTGACAAACAAGTTTAGAAACAGCACAAGAAGTCCTGAAGAGGAAAAATAGCTTGGCTGAGGTTGTTTTTTCAGTATTTGAAAAAGAGACTGCACAGAAATTCAGATGAACCCTTTTTGATGCCTTCTGAGCCGGTACCTGAGCTTTTATGTGGAGGTGGAAACCTCCTGAGCATAAAATGCAAGTGGAAGGATTCGGCCTTTGTCCTTTCAAACTGGAAAGTCTCTCTCTGCTTATCAGACCTGGTGCCTGTCCTGGTTGACGTGTGTCTCGGTTCCCTGATGTTGCCTGGAGAACATGGATTTCGGGAGCGGAGCCGCTCTGCTCAACTGGGGCCCACAGACAGGAATACAAAAGGAGCGTTAAGTGATCTCATACTGTAAAAGTAAATAATTTTCTGCTCGTATGCTGAATTCACACACATTGGAGTTGAAACCAGAAAGAGATGTTTTTCTGTGCTACGCCACAGCACACCGTGTAACAAGATTTGACAGAAATGTTTTCTTTTCTGCTCAATTTTAAGGAATCGGGGCGTGCAGGCAGTGGGACTTACTCGGTTTTGAGTAATATAGTATCTAGGATCATGTGCTGTTGGAAATGAACTTTTGCAGAAGCATGTGTGGTTTGTTGGAGAAAAGGCAGGAGGATGCTGTGTGGAATGGGGAGCAGACCGGAGCCCCCAGTGCTCCCAGTGCCCCCAGTGCACAGGCACAGCCATGGCTCTGCTGATGCAGACCAGCTCATCCCTGAAGGGTCTTTCCTTTTCCATTGTCTCAATCATCTGGGAGATAAAAGAGAGCAAGATAATGCAGTATAGCAGACATGGATCATTTATTGTGGTCTATTTGGTAAAAAGCACCATCTTGGAAAACTAACAGGCAAACCAAAACTGAAATATAATCAAGATATAGATCACATAGCACTTACCTCTCCTAAAAAAAAAAATAATCAGCAACCAAAAAATGAAATAACTGTTTCCTTAGTCCTTAGGCTGGAGCCACATGTCAGCTTGCACTCATGCCCATGTTGCAATCCTTTTGTAAGTACCCAAATGTCACTAAATCAATCAAGAACATTAAGTCAGGATTGTAACAGCGTTCTCAGTGGGTCCGGTAACAACTAAAACAAACAGGATCGTTTCAAGACCATAAACCTTCACGCCTCCGGGTACTAAACAACCTCTAATTAGCAACAGCAAGGAAGGATTTTCCTATGTGAGCGTGTTATCTTGTAACTGTCAGCTAGAGACCTTGGCAGCGCGTTTTTCCAGAGTTTATTCTGGCCTCCTTCGCAAAGAGAAGAGGACGTTGGGGGAGATTGGCCACTTCTCAATTCCTATGCTCGGAACCAAATCCAGAACCATTATTCTGGCCGGGAGGAAACGGCTACATTGGAGGTTAAGTGATGCCTTGGCAAGATTCAGAACTGCTCCGAGAGATTCACGAACAAGAGACGCTGGTAACAGGCAGGATGGGTTCCGCAGCCCTGCCTCAGTGGCGCTTCCTCAATTAATTTAATACCTTCATATGTACAACGTCTGTGCTCTCTTTCCACCTATAAGTAGCTGCCTTCCTGAGAGCACAGGGCAGGAAGGCCCATGGTTTTGTGCCATCGCCCGCTCTCCTCAGCTCCGCTGGAAGTCTAAGAAAAAGTGCTTTTCATAGGCACAGACCGGCGTCTGAATTCAGCCTGGTCGGTGGCCATGAATGTTAATTTACACAGATGGGGGAATTATGTGACTGATTTCAACCTTCTTCCTAGACCTCCAGGTACTCAAGAGAACCGAAGAAGTGTTTGCAGAGGAGAGAATATGCAGAAATTATACCGAAAATTCCTTTTTTGTAATATTGACACTTTTTCACGTAGGCCTTGGGTGCTTGCAAACAGAAGAGGAACTTGTATCTGTCTTCAGATTGAAGGGTTTTTTACTAGTGTGATGTTCTTGACAGTATTCTCAGGATACTAATTTGTTACTTGTAATGATAATTCTTTGTCCACATGAGAACAGGCGTACATCACACACACACACACACACACGCACATACACATACACACTGTGCTCACTTTCATGAAATATTTATGAATCATTATTGGCATTAGGGATATCAGAAGCCAAAATTTGTAGGAGGCAATTTTGTAGAAAATGAAATTATGGAATATTTATCCATCCAGTAAGTTGCTCTGGGTACGTGTCTCCAGCAGAATTAGGAGTTATTTATTTATGAGCTGGTCTCCTATTCTCTTCCTTAAAGAGAAATCGCGGAACAGGTTGAGCAGGATGTTTGTTTACAAATCGGCCAGAGAGCATTGTTCTCAGTTTGATTTGCAATGACTAATGAGCAACATAATTTTTAATCATAGGTTTTCAAGCCTGACACACTGACAAGCACATCCTGCATGTGTTACATTCGGCATGGCATAATGCAGGCAGCTGTGTATGCTAACGAGAGAACAAAAGCAGTGTGAAAAAGATCAATGTGTCAGGAGAGAATAAGACTTTTCCAGCAAGCAAGCTGCGATGTAAACATTTTTCATCGCGGGACTTCCTAGGATGTGTTTGTGTGCGCGCAGGAAAGCCGAATCCTCGGCTTGAGATGCGGAGGAAAGGGGCGGAAAGAAATCAGTTTGTCTGCACTAATGAATCAAAGGCTGGCAGTCACCAGGGACAAATAGAGCATGAGATCTCGGGATCGGAAGTTCTTGAGGACGGCTCCTAAGACACCCCGGACTGTACATCAGGGAAGGCTGGAAGCAAATTGACGTTGACAAAGCTTTTAAAATTTATCTACCCGTTCACCAGTAGTTCAGCAGGACAGATGCTCACTCGTTCTGTCACCTTCTGAAAAAAAGACCGCGTTTGCAGCCTGGCTTTATCCTCTTCCCCTGGACCTCCCAGTGCCAAACCATCCCAGGGGAAACCCAGGGTCCCCCCTCCTCCCGTGGTGCTGACTGAGGGTGGGACTGGCTTTTGCAGCATCCCTAAACACGGTGACCTCAAGGAACTTTGCAGCCTCGTGTTTCCCTTCCCAAAATTTGGAAAGAGCAAAAAATAACTTTCTTCATCTCCCAAGTCCAAAGAAGGATCTTTCAAAGGTGAAAACTGGGAGAGGACAGGGGAGGAGAAGGATTGTCCTGGGCATCAAAACACATCCTCAGCAGGCACCAGTGCCAAATTCAGCAGTAGCTCTGCCTCTCCCCTGCCTGTGTGTATCTCGTCCCACCTCCCCTGCCTGGCTGTGCAGAAGCTTAGAAGTCCCCTCTGCACATGCCCAATGTCATACTCAAAGCATTATTATTCCCTTAATAACTAAATACATATATATACACTATTATTCCTTGATAAACTCTTGGTTAAGTGATCATAAAGACAGGCTTCTTTAAAACTCAGTTGTTAACACAGCCCATCCAAACAAGCTATTTTGGCTTGAAAAAGGTTTTAATTTACTTTTTCCTAGCAACAAAGAGCCTCTTTAAAGTGGAGATGACTCCGATAGCACTGAAGATATTAACACATGTTGTTGATGCAACCCCTTTAACACTTCTAGGAATTTAATTTTAATTAATTACTTTTTACCAAGAATGGAGAGAGCGAGAAATGGATCACCTGCTTTTATGGGGAAGAAGAGCAAAGTTCAAGACTTCTTGAAAGACTTAGTGAGAGGGAAAACAGGACTGCTGCGTTTTATGCTTCTGATTTAGGGCTGAAAGATACTTTGCATTAGACTATCAACTTGCTTTGCATTTTAATCTACATAAATCCCATCAACATGTGCCAAGTGCTACCAGAAACTGGCTTCTGTGCTGCCACTTTTCAGGCCATATATTACAGGAAAGCCTGGGTGTAATGTCAGCAAACAAAGAATATAGAATAATGACACGGAATTTAGCCAGGAGCCTTTATAAGACGACATAAAAGGTGTACCCACTATACTATGTGTTTATAAAGAGACTGGGCTTCCTCGTTTTAGAAGTGCTTGGGTAGCTGTAATGGAGAAGGATTCTAATGATTTTTGACACGTGTTAATGGTGCGTGTCACGTTCTTTATATTTTCATAATGACATGTCTAATTTCTGATGGCATGTGTCACATTGCATATATTTGTTAAATATAGGTCATGAGCTAAAAATATGCACAATATTAGCAAAAGATATAGGATAACAATTGCATATATCTCGCTCACTGCAGCAACCTCAACTGATCATAAATTTGATTCTGGAGGGTTTGCTAAAACTCAGTGGCAAAATGTTTTTTAAAGCCCTGTCTTAAAAGATGGTGGCAAAAAGTTAGACTTTGGCAGAGTTGCTATTGATGAGAAACAGGAATTCTTCCTCACTGGGGGTTATTCTTAGAGATGGTACGTCTTCCTATGTAAGAAAGCTGAGAAAAAATTGCTGATACAGTAATGTGGTAGTCATTGATTTATATGGTTTGGCAAAAGCTAGAAACAGCACCTCTGGGGAGAAAGGGTAACGGGAGAGCCACATTTCAGGCTATCGTTGAAAAACGGCTGCTCAGCATTACGGCTGTGACCTTCTGCCACTCGAAGTGTATGGTTGATATTATTCTTCTTCAGGGAGGAGCACAGGTGATAAGTAACCATTCTTTAGGTCCCACGGTTCACATAAAAGCTTGTGATATGAAAGCTGGAGCCCCTGGAGAGGCGGCAGGTGACCGTCCCTGCGGTTGTTGTTCTCTTACCAATTATCTATTGCTTTCTGGCCAGTGGATAGTGGTCGTTTAGCTGGAAGTGAGTCCTATACACAGTGTCTAATCCAGATATTTCCAACGTTCAGATTTCATGCTTTAGCTCAGTAGCCCAGTCTCACAGGACATCTTCTTGATCTTGATGAGATTTTTTTCCTTTGCAAAAAATTTTCATAGGGAATAAATGGGTCCTAGTCACCAGACAGAAGTAAGTTAGGTTATGGGAAGGATGGTGGCCACATATCTTTTAATAAGATGTTATAGTATTGTTTAATTAGGGAAAGATTGTAGTGACACTTTTTGCCAGTATAAGAAAGAACACAAGGTTGTGATGCTTCTCCTGTGTTTGAATGTTAATCTTGCTTTTTCAACTGTTTTTATTATAGTTAAATAAAACTGTAAGGACTGTTATAATACCATGCATCCCCAGCACTTGCCAGGTCAGCTCACGGGTGTGAGCTGAATGATGCTGACAGTGTGTGTACGGTGTAAATGGGAGTAAGGCTTGCTTTTGATAGCAAAGAAGAAATAGATACCCTAATGGACTAACAAGTATTACTCTGAAATTAATATGAAAAATAGATAAAGTAAGTGCTAAAAGCCATATGATTGAGATAGCTATAGAGAGATACATATACACGTCCAGTTCAGCCAAGCTTTGAATGAAAGAAACTTGATAAGAGATTGAATGGAAAACCCCTTCATACTAGTTGGAGCCAATCTAATCCTATTTTAATTCAGTGGTCAATGGTTTTAAATGAAATGGTGGAATTATCTCTGTTACATGCATCTGAGCTTTCAAGGGCCTTCTACACTTCTACTTTCATTCCACCAGCAATGATGCATCAGGGGAAAAGAGAAACATCATCTTAGCCAAGAAACTTCCTCAACTTGATAACTTTACTCCAAAACCATTTGTAAGTCATAAATCCTTTAAATAGCAGCCCCCCTCATATCTGACCTACTTCTGCCCGTGAACGCACCACTACTTCAGCTTTGGCAGATACCTCCTGCTTTCTTCCTTCTGATAACTTTTATGCAAAGCATAGGGATTAGGGTGTGCTCTCCCATCCACCGGCTTCACCGGAGATGCTCCAGCTTTCTCTGCCTCCTTCCACACCCTCTGCCAGCTCCTCAGATTTGCCCCAGCTGTGAACCTACTCTGGGAAAAGCGTTTTTCCATGAATGTGTGCCAGCCTTTGAGAGAGAAATTTGATGACCGAGGATTGCTGCAACAAAGGCAATTAGAAGTCTGCTGCATATGCATTAAATAGACTATATAATCCTAAAATGAAGACGTTACTAAGAACAGCCCATGAGGATGCTGAGCTAGAGGAAGCATGACAATAGATAATTTCAAATCCAGCCAAGCTTGAAAGAGGTGTGTTTACCTCCTTCCATGAAGTTAAGAGCAAAAGAGCTATAAAACCCCCTGACTTGAACAAACAACTCTCACTTTCTCTTTGTCCTATCCTTAGTTTTACACCACTCATCAGAGATCATTTTGTTCATCTTTGGGAGATAACAATTATTAACCAGCTAAAAAAAAAAATGGTTATCCACAATACTAAAAAAAACTGACACTAAAAAGCGAATTTCCTTTTGGATGAAGTTATCCCCTACCCTGTAACACCCAGGTCTGGTTGTGAGGCTTGCAGGAACATTAGCACTTTCCATTTGCAAGAGAAATATTCACTGCAGAGCCCAAAGGTGGAAGATTAAATTGGTTCAGATAGAAATAAGGATCCTTCCAAAAGACCACTCACAACACGAGGTGATCTCAGGCCAAAAACTTGTTTCAACAGTGTTAACATATCGGTTTTCCTTATCTTCAACCTGAAGGCTTTCTGAGGTCTAACCAGGGCTGATATCCACCCTACAGGAGTAGAGTGGGCAAAGGAAGATCCATAGGCCTTAATATCAAGATGTCCATGGGAGGACTGAGGGGTACTGTTGATATTACCGATATTAATATCATCAAAATATCATTTACAAAATAATAAATTCCAGCCATAAAAAAGACTTTTCATCATGAGAAAGGCCTATGGAGCGCCCTGGGGAGCTGAAATGCTCACTATTATAGATTCATATGGCTGAGATTCCCTGCTGAATTCTGAGAGAGAGAAGGTTGGAAATGACAAAGGAAACCATGATTTCTACATAGTGCTTTTATTTCCACCTTTTTCTATTCTTACATCACCAAAATTCTGAATGTGCAGGACTTTTAAGATCAAGATGGAGCTGCTTATTTACCCCTGCGTTTCTGCTAGCTACAGCCTAACTTCTGAAGGACATTTTCATAAGAGTTATATCAAAAGCCCATGAAGTTGTATTTTACCTAGATTAGAGATACGTCGTGTTCTTCACTTACCCTTCTGTCGAAAAGACCCATTTACTTACCCTTCATTGAAAAATGGGATGTGCAACGTTCAGCAGAGTGAACACTGAAATCCTGCTGTAGTTTGTGAGTAAATGAGGTTTCAATGCCTCTTTTAAATACCTCAGGAATGTTACTAATATCCCGATGTGATGAACGCATAGAAGACAGATAGGTTAGCTCCCACACTTAATATTCTGAGCATATTGCAATGCCTACAATTCTCCTTGTGAAGTGAAACAAAGTGGCTGCGCATGTAAAGGAAGTGGTTAGGTGATTGATTGAAAATAGCTGGGAAAAGAAATCATTGTGAATTAGGCTTACGAATGAAAGAAATGATCCAACGATGAGGGCCATGAGTACCTGGTATTCTGACGAAGAGCAAGAACTGTGGAATTTTCTTCAGATTCCTCTGCAGTGTTTTGGGCGTGCTAGACGTATGTTTTGCTGCACTTCTCACAAATCGTATTTTGCTTGTAAAGCAGGAAGATGGAAGAAGAAATTCCCCTGTCATTGTTGCTATGGACTTAGAAGTGCAAAGAGAGAGCTGCTAATGCCAGAGGGGGGTCATTGGGCTGATGTAAGAGGAGCACAGAGCACAGCAGGGTGGTGTTAAACCCCCATAGGAAAGAGCAGGGTACAGATCTCGGTTTGTCCCTAGCTGGTGTCCCTTTGCGGAGCATCTGGGCCCTCACTGCTGTCCTGCACATCACTCCTACGCCGACACCAACACCTGTGGGGGAGCCTGATGGGCACCCTGCGACAGCTCACCTCCATGTCTTATGAGACCATCCCTACCCACGCAGGTTACAGCAATAGGCTCCATTCGCTGGAGGGACAACTTGGCTCTTAACTGAATAATATTGCACAGCATCTGCTGCACAGTCTGAAAATAAAGTTCTCTATAGGCTTAAGTAACAAGGGGCCCTGGGTTTGTCCCAGGTTCCCAGCAGAGCATGGGAGGTTAGGAGAGCAACGGCCACCTCACACCTCTGAACATCATCTCCTGCTTCCATGGATGGCTGCAGCCTGTAATTTCTTCCTTACGCAAACCCATCTTATTACTAAGACACACTGAGCACCAGCAGGCAGCAATACCCAGCTCCAGCTCTGGCTGTTTGGTGAGGCTTGAATCCCAGATACTGGGACTCAAATCAGCCCATTTGCACTAACGTACAACAGACATTGAATTTTGCAGCAATCAGGCATCAGCTTCCACCTTGCTTTTTCCTGAAAATATTGTGCAAGTTTTATGTCACATATTCTTTGTCTTATGTCAATACTGCAGACAGAGCATTGCTTTAAGGCGAAAAACCCACAAACACAACTGCAAATAAGATACAAAATAATGACGCAGTCTATAAAGTGCCTGGCAAACCTGAGTTTTTATTTTACTATAGAGCTATCAACACAAACAAAAAATAAATTATTTTTGAAGTTCATATATTGAACTCAGGAAGAAAATCAAAAGTGCTTTCCCTGCTGTTCTTTTCAATATTCACTTCATGTTTTATTTGGAAGTTAGATTCATCTCCACTCTAAAATGTACTCTACTTTTATCTTAAGTATTGCTATTTCCAAAGGAACAAAGAATATTTCTTATCAGCGTCTTCCGGCTGGACTTCCTAATGCATTTGATTTCCAGCTATTAACCTAGGAGCCCAATATTCACAATCACTTTGTGGTTTTTAAGACCCTACAGGTTTAAAAGTGTATGGACATTCTTATAAAGATTATTACTTTATTTTGTACTTAACAATGCTTGCCAATATCCTCTTGGCTCGTGGCTCAAAGATGACTGGAAGATCAGCAAGTCAAACTACTGCACGTCTACGTGCTCCTCTTGAACTGCTATTTGTTCTCAATAAACTCCCCAGAACATGCAGTTTCAACAGTAGCTTACACCATTTTAAGGCAGAATTACCAGGCCATAGTCCTCTGCTCATCAGAAATATTCACATGGAGTTATTAAAGCATTCTGATGAAAATAATTGCAAGAATCATCTCAAAATTTTCTAAAACCTGATTTAGAAGTAAAACCTTCTTCCAGGTTGTCTTAAAATAGTTGTCAGGATTCTGTTCTCACACCTCACGTTTTCCCCCTGTACTGGGCACTGGTGAGGCCCCACCTCGAGTGCTGTGTTCAGTTTTGGGCCCCTCACAACAG
>JAOXNO010000003.1:13359055-13373385 GCA_028565335.1 Limnodromus scolopaceus
GGTTGCTCAAAGCCCCATCCAGCCTGGCCTTGAACCCCTCCAGGGATGGGGCAGCCACAGCTTCTCTGGGCAACCTATTCCAGTGCCTCACCACCCTCACAGGAAAGAATTCCTTCCTAGTATCTAATCTAAATCTCCCCTCTTTCAGTTTAAAACCATTACACCTCATCCTATCTTATAGTGGGCTCTTGCCACATTTGTTTCTAGGATTACAAATTCCCCTCAGGCTAAGCCAAAAAGCTACAATACCTTCAAAACACATCAATAAATATCACCTGCTCTTATCCCACAAGTGAAGAAATCTTCCGAGTTCAGTCTATTGCCCATAATGCTTCAGTAAAATTCGCTAACAATGTATATTCTGCTATTGAAATAGGTCACTCCATAGGAACTATAAGTTCAGTCATTTTCAAAGTCACGTTTGA
Source organism: Limnodromus scolopaceus (assembly GCA_028565335.1). NCBI lineage: Eukaryota > Metazoa > Chordata > Aves > Charadriiformes > Scolopacidae > Limnodromus > Limnodromus scolopaceus. Next base: position 13,359,481 of record JAOXNO010000003.1, read on the forward strand.
TATAGCGGGCTATTAGGTGCTAGTGCACGAGCTTGACAATTTTTATTCTCCAATTAAAAAGTAGAACTAGCTTCATCCAGGTTTCAAGGATAGCCTTAAAGCAGAAAAGCTGACCAGTTGCTGTCTAGGCAGAGTGTGATTCAGGAATCACACATTAAGAATCTATTTTGGTCTTTCTGCTGGTTTTCGTTGACACAGAAGATTTATGAACTGTGTGTCGTGCCATGCTTTTCATCACAACAGTGACAACCTTTTCTTTTTCACATGACTCATTGCTTTTGTCCCAATCAAATTTCAGGTAGCAAATAATTAGTTGAGTCCCAATATCTGACACATAATATAGATGTTTTTCAGAAGGTACTCAGTTTATTGCAATAAAGTATTTTTGTTCGTCACTGGGAAATATCCTAAAGTCTGACATAGCCCTTCAAGTTCAAAGGCTACCTGGCCATAAGAGTTGGCCTATACAGGAGCCATTTATGTATCTGTTATGGCCATTATTTTTCAACAATTTCAAGGTGATATTTTCGTGCAGCATTAGAGTACCTCCTCAAACTTACTCTCTTGCCTTCTTTCAGACTGAAGCACAAGTGTGCACCATGGTGGGTACCTGCAGGAGAAAACCCACCTGCACTTTCCACATCTCATGCATGTACAGTCAGTGTGCTTTACCAATGTTTTTATAATTGAGAAAAATACACCTAACGTGTATGTAACACCTACATGTAAGCTCATGCTACTTACGATGGTACGAAGGAGGACATTCTCCTCCCTTCTTCTTTCTCCGTAATAATTAATTGAACTTTACCATGAACAGCAACAATGTCCCTGATAAATTTATCTATGTGTTTGGTATATCACAATAAGAAAAATCAACTTTTCTAATTATCATCTCAGTTCGAACACTCTCTGAAAACCTGAGCTTGAGGCTCAACTTTTATCTGTTCTTCAGAGATCTCTGGCTTGACTCTTGAACTCCTGTTAACTTCTCTTCAGACAAGGGGCAATATTTCTACTGACTGCCATGGGGACAGGATTGGGCCATTTATGTGCATTTGACATCGAGAAGCAGACTAATTGAAGTCAAAAATGGTTTTAGAGGTCTGGTTAGGTTGATTTTAATGAGGATTTTTAAAGCTGTCATACTTCTCATGTTTTTTTCCTCTGGGAATTTTTTCCTTAACAGCGATGTGAGTTATAAAGTGTTCAACCAGTCTTTTGTGTTTTCTCAATACCATAGAATCCGTGCACCTCACAAATTCTAAAAATAAATACAAATGAAAGCCAAACCCTTACTTTTTCCTTTCTTTAATCACACCTCTCCATGAGTAGGGAGTGCACTTTGCCCAATTGAATTTTCTTTCACTCAAAACTTCATGAAAAGCAAACATTAATGGAGATGCAATCTCCATTGCAGAGTGAACTTACTTGGAAATTCAAGTGACTATACAGAGAATTTTTTTTCAGATCTATTCTGCAGTAGCAATGCAGCTTTTAAATGGCATCAATGGCAACTATTCAACAACTGAAATTACAGCAGCCAAATTATATTCTGATAATTGCAACATTAACTTGTGTCGCTGTTTCAAGGGGGTGTTTACCCCTGGGAAGAGGGCTGAGCCAGGTATGGGCATCCTAGGCCACCTTTCATTTAGCAGTATATATTAGTTTGATTAAAGTTAATAAAGCAGGAACAGATTTAGCAAATGGAACTAATGTTCAGAGATAATTTCAGTTGGAATGAATGAACAAGAGATGTGGAGAAGTAATTACAGGAATTTGCTAAAGACCTCTAGGGTGAAATGCACATGACCACAACACACTGTACGAAGAAACAGAACGAGACACAAAACATAGTTAGTAATAGGATACTTCAATTATCCAGAAGTAAATTGGGAACAGCCTGTGGTAATACTGCCAGTATGCTCATAACAATGCAGAGCTAATGCAGCATTGTGAGAGAACCAGTTGGTAAGCAGGCTGCAAGGGGCTGGAGGAAAATAAGGGAGCTAAGTATGATTAGGGCGTCTGCCATCCTGCTGTTCCCGGGGCTCAGCGCCTTGCCACTGGAGCAGCTCCTCTGGTTGACCAAGGGGTCACCCAACACCAACACTCACCCAGCCAAAGGTGGAATGAAGAGGATTTGCCACACCTTAGATACTTTTATTTAATTTTGTTCTGTATAGTTCTAGAGTCGTTCTTAGAAAGCAAAATAGCGATAAACAGAAGGGTTTAAAAATATAAAGCAATGTTCTCGTTAGCGTTTTACTCCTCTTTGGCTGGTCCGGATTACAGCTTGGTTGTACTTACTTACTCTGATGAACTCTGACTTTGAAAGACTCTGACAGGACTTAGCTGCACTCTTTTAATCTAAGAGTATAACCTGTAATCAATAAGAAAGGCTTTTAAAATCATCAATAATTTATTCAAAATTATTCAGTTTTTCAGCCTTCCAGGAACGCTGTTTGTGATTCAGTGTAATTCCAGCATAAATAGCATGTTAATTTTACCCTTCTCCAACTATAATGTTGTTGCAGTAGTATGAATTAATACTGAAAAGCTACAATTCATTCTGTTGTATAAAATATTAAAACGCTGATAGACGCTGTGTGGTTGTCATCACGCTTCTGCCAGTTTGAAGCTCAGCGATTTGGGGGGCAGATATAGATGGCATACAGCGGGTCTCAGCACACCGGTGCCGACAGCCTGAAGGAAAGGTCTCAGCAGGTATTTTGCAGATCCTGTGCTATGGAAAATGCTGCTCTCATCTGGAAAGCCACTGCAGGAAAGCGTGGATGCAGAGTTTTACGTGCAGTGTCTCTCGGTGATTCCTGGATTAGACGTGTTCAGTTTATAATTCAGTGTTGTTTCTTCAGCAGCCAAACTCAGCAAACCCGTCCTAAAATCTGAGATTCAAGCTGGATTCACTCATTCTTTCCTTCTTTCTGTCCATCCTTCCATCTTGATTTCAGTCTTTCATTTCGCTCTTTGATATAGACTAAAAAAGATGTATTTTTATACCCTAAAGAAAACTAAATCTTTCCAACTACACTCAGAGGTGACAAGCCTAGAGTTGTTGTGTTTAATTTACAGAGCAGAATCAAATTGCACCCATTCTCCTTAGGATATGTGTATCTGCTCTGAAAAGCAACGTAATGAGGAAGCACTGCAAATATCACGTATGTAGGACATTTCTGGAGATCCAGCATTATTTTAGGTAGATTCGTTTGGCTGGCTGGCATTTCAAAATAGATGTATAAGCAGATATCATGGGACTACTTTTGTAACAAGCACAAAAAAAAAGCATATTCTGTGCTTAGTAGAAACTTGATTAAAAGATAGCAGGGAATAACATTACTAGCTAATTGGAAAACTGCTGTATGAACACACACGTGGAAGGTGACATCCTCAACAGCGGTGGCAAGATACCGGCATTAAAAGCATAAAATTCCTTAACTTGCTTGTGTGGGCATTGATATGATAAATGTCTTGGTCATAAGAACATGGTTTCTCATGGCTGCCTTCTTTTCCAGCCCTGACACTGGTCTCATTTGATGCCATTTTACTTATTTTACATGCCTATCCCTCAGCTAAGCTTAAAACCATATTGATGGGACACCGCATTTCGGGGCAAGGACGACTTTTGCGTACACCCTGTGGAACGTCACCTTTGGTTTGGTGACACTGAACCTCACCACATTCAATGGAGATGGGCAGTCCTAAGCAAGACCTGAAATGTCATTTCCTTTCCTTATAGAAATAAAACTCCTCTGCCTAGCCTGCTGGATGTTTAGGAGATTAACTGTTAGTTTGATTCTTGTTTTGCTGTTATTAATGGTTTAACATGTATAAGAAACCTCTATGCTACTTGCTAGGCTTGAGCTCAATGAACACCTTATAATTGTATAAGCATAAGGATACTCCCTGCACAACTAAAACTCATTTTTCACCACTAATTCATATGAGGGACAGAGGTCAGGAGCCTTTAAGGTTCAACAAGTAAAATAATAAATGAAAATGAGCACAGAAAACAATACCTGCAAATTTTAATTTTCCAATGGTGATAATGAGAACACTTACATGTAAAAGGTAATTCTTTGGTTTTTAACTTGTCATTGTCTTCTTGTTTTGCTTTAACCTGCAAAACTTCCCATCAGATTCTCTATATCATTCCTTCTCTTGTGTGGATCACACAATTAAGTGACAAAGCCATGTTTTTGACATCTGTCTGATTTCCATGACAACAGATTATGAAACCAGCTGTAGTGAGCATGTGAGATGAAAACTAAGAAAAATGAGGGAGCTAAATGAAGATTTAATCAATATGAAGAACAGCAACAAAGGGTGGGAAGGAAGCACATAACAAAGGTAATTCCTTTAGAGAAGGAATGTGGTTTTTTATTTTCCAAACATTACAGGATATAAGAATAGCCCAGACTCATTAGGAAAAGGCAACATTAGTAGATTTTAGAAGGAGAAGAGCCTTGGTCGATATCATGGCTCTCACGAAGCAAGTTGTAGGTCCTTTCTCAGAGGAAGGAGAACCCACCCTTGCCGTCCAGCCAACATCTTCTCTCCAAGTTCAGCAACACCAGAGGACCATGACCAACATGCCCATGTGTCAGCTACCAAATATTATTCCTTCTTTCTCTTCCTCTTATGAAAAAACATGACCTGTAAGGAAAGATGGAAGCAATGTGAGCTATTTTGTCAGGACAAACTAGCCTGAAGGGACATATAAGTTCCAAATGGCTAAAAGGTCACTTCAAGGAAGGGATTAGGCTGTTTTCCATGCTTGCTGTGAATTGGACAAAACAGTAATAAATTCAGATTGCAGTAGAGATAGTTAAGTTTTTTAGAAAAAAAAATCTTAATAGTTCAGAAAGGTGACTGCTGGAAAAACCACTAAGCGAAGCTGTGGGTTCTCCATAATGGGAGACAAGAACAGGTCAGAGAAACGTCTGTCAAAGCTGGTTCAGGCAGAGCTGGTCCCCTCTGGGGGTGGGAAAGGATTGCACGGTGTTTCTGACTCTCTCCAAGCCCAGTTTTCCACTGTATTCAGACCCCAAACATTGTAAACTCCTTGATTCTTTAGCCTGTGATTTCAGCTTCAGTGGTTTGCTTGTACCACTTGCTTAAGTTCATAAACTATGTCCTAACAGGCTAAGTTGGACATCTTGAAGTACCACTAAAAAAACCAAGTGAAGAAAATAACTGTAATCCATGGTATTTTGAAAAGAAGAGGCATAAATAAGTTTTAAAACCATGAGCACATAGAGACAGAAATCATGGGAAGAGACCTGACGGACTGAGATGTTCATATTTCCAAAGGCAGGCAGTGAATAATAATGGGAAGACTGGTGGAGCCCAATTTTCAAGGTTTATTTTATATCCATTTCAGTGACGTAATTCTGAACACACCTGGCTTTCCTTCAGCATTTTTCTTTCTGCAGGTGGCTTAGTGGGACAGGAAAGCAGCTCTGGCAAGTGTAATTCATCGCCTCGACTTGCAGCTAGAACAGCTCTGAGCCGGTGGCTGGGAGAGCGGTCGGGAAGAAATACATGAATTTTGGAACATTCATCAATAGCATGAGGAGTTCAATTTGGCACAGGCAGGGGCATAATAATGCTAGAGTTACTTTTGGGCCTTTGTACGTTGCAATATAAATCTTACACTCACTCAATTTGTGTTCATTTTATGTGGGAAACATTAATAGATTTTTAATATACTGGCACTAGATAAAATGAACTTCAGCAACATCAAAAAGAAAAATTGGCATTGCACAGTACACAAGGAAATATACTTATGGCATTTTACACTGCTCTGATAAGTTGTGTGAGAGGTCAGTATAGGTGAAACACAGGTTACATGGCCTTGAAGATTTGTTAGCTGTAGTAAATAATTGTTATTGGATGGACTGGAGACCAAAAAGCATAGGTATATGTGCAGCTTGCTGCAGTTGAAACACTAAAGGGCCTCCAAAGCATGCAAAGATCAGGCTACACTGGCTATATCTATAATCTATATAAAAATTCTATATCTAGAATTTAACCTAGATTAATTCTAAATCTATTATATTCTATATGATGTTATTGTTAAAACTGACTGGGCAGTTACAACCGCCAGCTGAGTTCACTCTTCTTTGTTTATTGTAACCACCTTGAATCACTCGCAGTATTGGAGATGGAGACCCACCTACCTGGAACCTTGTAAACATTGCCCATAGACATCCCTCAGCAAATGGAAAGGTGTGGCTTTCCCTGTATAGGGAGAGGTTTGCTCGAGTGCTATGAAAATCTATAGCACATGCTGAACCAAATGAGAGAAGGTAAAAAGCAGAATACTGAAGCCCTGGACTTTGGCAGTTTCCACTAACAGGGCTTGCATAAAAATGGTGCAATTAGTTAGTGACGTCCTACATATTGTCTTGTAGTGGAGAAAGAAAAAAGTTTTTCTCTACGCCTCTTCTATCATTGCCATCAGCACGCTCATAAATATTTTACACTTTTTTTGGCTGCGAGTTCGACTTTCTTGTTTTATATGTTTGCCCAATAGCTAGTGCAATCAGATCTCCATCCTGAGGTTTAATACTGAAATATTAAAATGCTGAGATTCTCCAACTGCCATCAATGAGCTGCTCCTGTGTGCGCCGGAGGAGGAACCAGCTTTCCACAGGAGCAAATCCATTCACCGGGGTTAGCAGAAAGCTTCAACGTTATTTTGGGTAGCTGGTGTTTTTCATGCAAACTGCATCACAAATGTTATATGGAGTTATAAAGTTAATATAAAAAGCAGATGGAGAGAAATTAAAAGAGATAGTCAAGGGAGAAGAGATGAGATATAAAAATAGATGGAACTGGTGAAGCATGGAAGTTGCAGAAAAGCTGTTCCAGATGCCAGGAGCTACTCCAGAGAGGAGTCTCATCCCAGAAACAGGGACCGGTATGAAAGTACAGTGGGCAGTTTAAGGGACAAAGGGAAGAATATGCAAAAGGCCTGTAATGTTTGCCTCCAAAAATAAGAAAATACTATTTTGGATTCTTCATTTCTTGCAGATTATACAATGTTAAAAAAAAACAAATATATTTATCCTCAATATCAGCAGTTAGACAAAATTTCACACTGTATTTATTAATATCCTATCTAGAAAATATAGAAAGATATTTGTCATTTTAAGACAGTAAGGAAGAGCAAAAGTGTGTATGTACATATGTTATGGCATATGTACCATGCTTTGCACCCACAGAAGCTCTTTATGTACTGTTTGCTCAACTTATTAAAGGTCTTAGCACATACCCAAATTTATCTCATAATCCACTTATTATTTGGCCACATCTGGGATTCAAATAGTACGGATGCCATAGTTTCTGCTTTACACCATGCTGACGAGGAGCTCCTCCTGTATGAAGCACTCTCACTGCAGCACTTCTGGGTGGAAAAATATGACTCTGTGCTTTCATACAAATATTAATTACATCATACCGTCTCCTTTTTGAAATGGAAAGCCACCTCAAGAGGTAAATCCATAAACCCACAGGGAACAAATCATGAAATAATATCTGTAAATATAAATATATAGATATTTTCAATCCTCCTTTATAACGTAAGTGGATAATAAGGGTAGAGTAGGAAAATGTGTCATTTTGTTATAACCTCGTTGACCACACTGATTGATATAACTTTATTACAGGGAGCAGATGTTGTCTTAAACCCTCAAGGTGTCTCTGATAAGGAGCGTTGCCTTTTTGAATTTGCTGGCAAACATTATCTAATATTTCAATCTCATGATTACGTACAACTCTCCAATGAGTCATTTTGCCTCGCAATGTTGCTTGTTTTCTTAGGACTGTCTTTGTCACAACATGAGCCAAGTCAATCTTATCAGGTTTACAAATGTCTTTGCACATACAATCTATGTTTTGTCTTTCATTGAGTATTTGCAACCTTCGACGCAACCCACGGTGATCAAGTCAGGGTATCCTGACTTGAATGGTTAATTTCTGGAGTGAAATGTCTTACTTTCCGTGGGAGCCAAATTGTTTCCCAGAAGACTTTTTAGACTGGAGAGGCTCTCTATAGCAGTCTCCCCATCAATACACAGCTTAGACAAAGTAAGAATATAGCAATTAGATGACATTTGTGGCCATTACCATCAAAGAACAGTATATTAATGATGTTATACAGAACTATTTCCCAGTATTTCCTTAGAAACTCTTGTTGGGTCTACCCATAAATGTCTCATAAAAGCTATAAATATTCAAGAAAGGAAGTCAGTTACATATAAAGACCTCTAATAGGCACTATGAATGAATTCTGAACCGTATAATAGCCAGGCACCTGTGAAAAATGGCAAGAGGATGTGATCTATACATTATATATGAGGCACTTTGCTACAGCTGCAAAGATTTCTAGTTATTCAGTGAAGCTAGAAAATTAAAACAAGAGCATATAACAAAAATGTCGTTTGAATTAAGTCTTGTATGGTGTTGCTTCTTACTCAGCGATCATTATAATAATTAGTTTTGCACAAAATAGATTTATAAAAGCTCATAAATTCAAGTAACATGCAAATTCAGATTTCTTGTATTTATTTAACTTTCTACAAGTTACTTGAAATGTTTCTGTGATCAAAGTAAATGAATAATTCCAAGAAAATGCAACAGTCAGAGTTGGACACTGACATGTCACTGAGATGTTTCAATTATGTTGTATATATTTTCAATATGCAGCTAATATAATCACGGAAATATTAATACCTAAAAATTTTACTGAGCTCTTAGGTTTTCCCTCTCCTTTCTCTCTTCATTCCTTTTCTTTTAATCAGTAGCAGAAACAAAACTTGCTTCAGGTCCTTGGCTCACATTGACATCAATAAAAATTTGTCACGGGCACTGAGGAAAGTAATTCGTAGCTGCAAAACGCATCAGGAAGGGTCTGTCGTTTCAGATGGAGCTGCCTGACACCGTCACCAGATTTACAGGAGACTCCTTCAGAGGGCCTGAACCCAGGCAGCCTTTTTTGAGGCTAATGGACCGGCGGTAAATTACACCGACTGAAAACCTGGCATCTTCCCTTGCGACTGTTCCTCGGCGTAAGATTTGGAAGTGATGGACCGCCTGGTGCAAACTTTTTGCCCAGAGGCAGTAATTCATTGCAGGGGGGTTCTGCGGCTTCAGGAATGGTGTTAAACAAACCAAGGGATGATCTTTCCTGTCAGGCTGGTGGTGTGATGGCACGCTGCCTCTCTGGCAGGCATCCCAGTTGGTGAAGGCATCTGAACCAGCCTGTGCATGAACCCAGAGTCACCCCACCACGGCACTGTTGGGTGGGTGTGGAAGCACTGAGCATTACTCTGCAAAATATGCTTGGAAAGGAAAAAAAAATGGAAACTGTTTTATCTTTTTCCTTTTCCTAGCTAAACAAGTTTCTCTCTTTTCTCACAGTTCTGCCTTAGGTAGGCTGAGGAAATTACTGGTGGCTGGAAAAAGCAGTTATGAAGAAGCCTGTTCTCAGCTCTGCAATAGGGTTTCACCGCTGAGAATAAAATTTCAAAATAAAATCAGAGAAGCACTGGAAGATTTTGTGTTTCTCTGATCATTTCTGTTAAAAGCTGACATGACATCTCTTTAAGATGCTTCAGTCACTCATGTGACATGATAGACTTGAGAAACTCAACGACGTCTTCACATTTGTACCAGTAGCCAGACAAAAAAAAAGAGATGTTCCTTCACCACACAGCAGTTTCACAGCTGTGTGATACACAACCTCCTCTTCACTCTGTGTGACAGATGCCTGTCTTTTTGGAAACACCATTCCTGTGATTTCTGTTGAAGGTATTCTCGTGCAACTCTTACTACACCTGATCATTGATTGAGCAGGAGAAAAGCTACATCTGTGCTTGAGCAACCCCAGAATTCACTTTAGCTTCAACAAGCTGATGTCCAGCACCTCCCACAGAGCCTTTCACTCTCTGAAAATTGTTGGAAAGCTCTAATTAACCTGTGTTTTCGGCCTTTCTCACCTGGTGGGTTGTAATTTTCAGAGAAGAGATGGATATCACATTTAAATGTTTTGGAGGTTTAAGAGAATAGTGTACCAGCACTTGGAAACATATTCCACAACTAGAGGTCACAAACATAAGTGTTTGTTTGAATACTGCTTAATGAATGACTCTTCTTGCAAAATAAAAAATTTATGAGTACATTTACTGATGACAAATGCTGTTAGGATCTTTAGGCACTGAAGTTGAAAAACCTACATAAGAGGATATGAACACAGCATTGTTAAAAATGTTCTTTAAATTATTTGTATTGCAGGAAGTAATAGCTGTATATAAAAGTCCTTGAGATTTTGGTTAAGATACTTTCCAAAATATCAGGTTGTTTTTAACCTTTTCGGAATGAAACACTTACTTTCATTAATGCACCATCCTGTGGGTCTGCAGAGTCGCAATTATCTACAAAAACTACCTTGGACCAGGAAAAAAGTTTTCCCTTTTGAAGTACCTGAGTAATTTTCACAGTTTGGCTTTTGTATATGCCTCAGCAACTGGGAGTGGTCCCTTATCTATTCTTGCTCTCTTTTTTCTTGATATATCGTTCCTCTGCTTTCCTCCAAATCTAAGAAGAACAACATGTTGCAGTAAGAACTGTTGCCACCAGACTCTTCTCCCACCACAAAAGCACAGGATTCCCCCAGGGGTGTTCCTCTCTGGAGAAAGGAAAAAAAAAAGCCCACAAAACAATATTTATCTATACAGCTCTGCAGAAGGGAGAACTTCCATCTCTTTTTCTGTGTCTGTAAATGCAGCAAAAAGGGGCAAAAAAAAACCCTTCTCGTGATAGTGGGAAGGAAACCCAATCACTATAGTACTCGTGGAAGTCCTGTGCCTCATGAATTCGTCGCCTGGTGAAGCGTCGTGCATTGGCAGTGCTGGGAAAAACTGCTGTGTGTCTCCTGGGGTGACACCTGGGGGTGAGTTCCCCCCTTAAGGAGTCATCGGTGGTCCAAGGACCAGGCTAGAGCCTTGGCTGGTGTAAATCAGCCTAAATACATCAACTTTGATTCACTGCTTTGATTTACAGAGGCTGAGAATCTGTCTCTCTACGTTGAAGACTGACCGTGGAAAGGTATGTCAAGGCTGTAGAAATATACCCTCCGCAATTTGGATCAAAGTAATGAGCACTCGAGGAGGAATATAAAGAGAATTGCGTTCATTTTAAAATTTATGGGAGTCCTTTATCATTCAAACTCCAATGGAAATGATTACCTTGAAGATTATAGCAGTCGTAGAGAAGCCAGCCATGGACTGGCATTTAATTGTTCTTAAAATTGATTTTAAAATACAGTATAGGAGCTACAATATTAAAAAAAAAAGCTTCATAACAAGTTCATTCTTAAGGATTTTTGCCTTTGATGTAAGAAAGACATTTTATATGTTGAAAAATCTACGGTGTTAGGTCTTGGCACCAATCTTTAAGGCAGGGATTATCCCATATATGTGGTTGTACATCAGCTACTGTTGGGAAGTCCAAGGCTATAATTAGGCATCTCTCAGTGTCGTCATGTTAGGTATCTTTGGATAATTGTTGCTACCCACATGGTTATCCATATGTTTTGCTGTGAAGTATGATTAATTCTCCTCCTCTTTGATACAATAAGTATTTTATGCAGGGAATACATCTTTACAAACAGGAAAATTCCTGTGTAACAGGAAAATAAAGCTCCTAATCCTGCCATTCTCCTGGGTAAAATTCAGCCCGGTTAAATGGCATCGATGTCTTAGTTTCCATGAGTTGTTTATAGTGACAGGAGGTCCCCCAGATAAAGCAGGCTGCTCAAAACGTACCATCTGTCCAGACAACATAGTCCAATGCTTTTTAAAGTTTTAAATAGGCATTGTTTTTTATGCCTGTTTTTTTCCTCATGCATTAACACATTTTGAAGAGGGGAGAACGTCCCCTAATCCCCACGTGCACTGCTCAGGGACTGCATTCACAGCCTTGCAAAGAACTGGCACAACTCTTCTAAAAATACCTAAGAATGACGAATTGTGGAAGTGGCGAAAAAACTACCAGCTTTCTTTAAGTAGTTGAACGCTGGAGCAATTTGTAATTTATTTTATTAAGCCATAGATAGCTGTGTTTACTTCTCGGCAACGCACAAAATGCCTGCTTAAATCCCCAGCCTCTTGTTTGTTAGGTGGGAATTTCTGTTGGCTCTCTGGCCAGCCCACATCCCCACCTGCCCCAACCTTGCACAAGGTTCACCAGCAGGGAAAAAACCTAAAAATTGCAGCTTCTTAGTCACTAGTCTCCTCTTCTTGTGAGTCATTAACATCAATTACTAACCACTGCGTTGTCAATTAAGACTATCACTTGCTGCTATTCACTGCTAATGTGCTAATTGTCATCAATTTACTGCTTCAATTATGTGGTCATACACTTGCCTCGAGGTACGCTGGTTTGATAGAAGGGTCTTGAGGAGAAACATACTCTCCGAGTGATTTTAATGCATGGAAAGAAACTTGGAGTGAGTCTGAACATGTTGGATGTACTTGCAGTATACTCTAGTGAAAAAATACTCTAACAGGCAGATGATGGTAAGGCAAAAAACAAGGTTTAAACTGCATATTTTATAGGATTCCTGTTTATTCTTGACCCTTCTGCCGAAATTATGATGATATTTCACCTGAAATAGATTCATAGATCTTGTTCACTCTGTAATCATGTATATATTTTTGCCTAATTATATCTGATTGCTTACTGCATGTTGTACTTTCTAACGAGCATTGAATTATTAATCTGCTGCCTAGTCTGTCCCTGCATACAAAAAGGAAAGATGTCTGGTGTCATTGAAGCACAGTCTATTGTGCTCACTTCAAGAGGCAGCAGCAAACTTTAGGATTCAGCAGTGTGTCAAATTCTTACTACAGACATAACCAAGTTCCCTTTGACAGGTTTTAAATAATATGTTTTTGGTGTGCTTTATCTGACACTAAGCTGCCCTGAAAATAGTAGAGCAAGTCTGCTAGCAAGAATAAAATCAGACAATCTCCTAAAAAAAAAAAAAAAAGAAAATAAATCTGTGTCTCTCAAGCCTCTATTTTTCAATCCTTAGGCAAATAACCTTGTAGGCTGCATGAAATAGTTTAATTTCTCTCATATCGTTGCTCAGCAATGCAAGGAAACAAAGCAGAGACACCTTTATCTATAGCAAGGGTGCAACGAAAATGATGTATCCTTTTCCCATCAAAAGAATATTGATTCTTCACACAATATTGTGATGAGCACCTGATTTCCATGGACAAAATTTATTCAGGGGGGCGGGGGGGAGGATGACCCAAATCGTTTCAGCAACCAAGAACCAAGTGATTCTCATAAACCTTGTGTTTGGCAGGTGGAGGCTGTGCTATAAGTGCCTCCCAGCACCAGGATCTGCTTGCTGGGACCTCAGCATGGAGAGAAGCCCATCAGGTGACCAGGTAGGCTCTCAAAGGGCCGGTGTTGGGAACATCTCGGGGGGAGGGCACACGAAATGCAGCTCTGATGTGATAGATTTTTCAGTTGAAAAACGTATTTAAGTGTTTGTCCTAGAGGCAAGTGTCCTTCAGCTGAGGATAGTGGTTATCTTGCTTTTCACAGGGGAGGTTTTTGGAGAGACTGATGGTAATTCGTTGTTAACTAATGGTTCTCATTAGTTGTGTAAAATCTTTTGTCTTATCTTCTACCTTCCTGGCAGTTTCTGTGGTGCAGCCTGCTATGGCTGTATGGGTTTAATCTCTGCATGGGCAGAAAGTTTTGGTGCATCTGTCTGGCTGTTGGCTTGTGCTTAGTTATGCAATTTGGTGTTTGTGTGTCCAACCTTTATGTTAACTGGTATTTTAATATAAGAGCATAAGGGGG
>JAOXNO010000003.1:13373485-13388681 GCA_028565335.1 Limnodromus scolopaceus
TAAGAGCATAAGGGGGGGGGGGGGAGGGTGTGTAATTTTTTTAACCTTTAATCAAGTCTCTGAAGCTCCTTCCTTGACAAACTGCTTCTGAAGAACAATGTAAGTGTTTCCTTTGGTGGTTGGCATCTTTGGTTTCTGTCGACTTGTTCCAATCTAATGCTAAAGCTGTTTTTCATCTATAAAGGGATGCCAGGTTCACTGCATTAATTTAAACTTTGATGAAAAGGGACGATGCCAGTATAATAAACAAAGATATCCCTTAATTTATTCAGGATCTTTTTAGAGCAGCTTGGGGAGAATTTAGAGAAGAGGGACAATTTTCAAGTGTTTTGGAAGTGTTGGGGTAAAGATTAATTTGGCTCCGTCACCACTGAAACATGGGCTTCACTGGAAGTGAGCAGCATAAATTTGTGTCTGTTTTCTCTAGATCTAGATTTATTTTTTTTTGTTTATCTGTTCTTTTAGCTGTGTTCTGGGACAAAAATTTTTGGAAAAGAATAATCCAATAGAGACTCTGTACATTTTAACTGCTGCTTATCGAAATTATTTTACTGTAACAATTACTTTTTTTTTTCCCAAATATGCTTTCTGTGTAACCATATTTAAAATGTGATTCTATATATGGGAATGTAGTAGTCAAATGGGATGGGGAGGGAAGTACTGAATAATAAGGTGGGCCTGAGTCACAAGTTGCTGGGTACAAGTGAGCAGTTTCCCAAAGAGCAGCGATCCGTTATGCACATACACCTCCCTCTGCCCACCCACCCTCCTTGGACAGGGCTAATAACACTGTTAACTCCAGAGTATCTTCTTTTGCTAGTGTGGGGGGGTCATGATGTGAGTTGGGGCATCAGTGCAGGCTCTGACCCCCTCTGAAAATGGGATGTCTAAATGCATCTTACAGGGCCAAAGCAGATCAGCTTCGCACAGCCCAACTGATCTTTCCAGAGCCTTAACAAGCACGTAAGGACACGTTTTGTTGATGTGTAAATATCTTCCAGGTTCCCTAAATTAGTCACTTAAGATTTCATCTCTAGAGCCTACACTGTAATTTCTGTCACTACTGGGTTCATGGCCAATAACCTCATACTTTTTGTGACTGATACACATGTACTGACAGCGAATGTTTCAAGTCCTGCAGATCCTACATCTGACAACTATTTTTCCTTCACAACCATTTCTCTTCTTTACCTTTAAAAGTAAAACCTAAATCTGATGAGGCATATACTTCCAAAACCCTCTTCCTACAGTGGTCCTACGAGCACCTTGACGGTGAATATACCAGCTCAATGCCTGCTCATTCACATTGCAATTTAAAGCTACCAAAAACATCTTCATAAAGCTGGGAACCTGTCAGCTTTCCAATCCTTCTGAGAGGCCAGTGGGTTCTCCAGTGTGTAGATACAACTGGGAAATCCTGAGAACACCCTACTATAAAATGACCTAACACCCACGTGAAGGACAAGAGAGAAGTGTATTCTTTGGGAACACTTAGTCAAAAATTCTTCGGAGTTAATTGCTGAGAGCAGTGAGGGAAGTGGAACTACAATAGTGGTGGAGAGGTTTCTTGGTGGTGACAGTGTTGGTATCTGGTCTGAATAATGGCTAATGGTGTTAATGAGATACAAAATGGTTGTTGGCAATGCAGGCATGGCTGGGCAAAAGACTTGCAGTGCCTTGGTGCATGCATAGAGAGGAATTGCAGCGAGACAAGGCAGATGGGTGTGTTTTAATGTGACAAGTGTGAAGAATAATGGTTTTCCCCTGACCTCGCTCTCCCAGCTGTAAACTCCTACTCCAGATGTAAAAGGCTACAGGAAAAGATCTTTTCCTCTCCATTCTGCTTGTTGCAGGTCCCCACCTGAATCCCAATTAACATGTTGATTTATTTTAACTGTAACTATAAAAGTAGTGATCCTCCTTTATTAATGGTAGGGAAGGGGAGAAATAAACAGCCCATAAATTATGTTAGCATCAGGTGTTCAGCTGGAAACTGTTGGGTAGATCTCTAAGGACAAAGACAAAAGAGAGGGAAAGTGTCTGGTAATGTGGTTGGGATGCAACTTGAAGTTGTAGGTGGCTTAAGAAGCTGGCACCGGCTTTTCCAGGTTGTAAAAGGAAAGGGCAGCGCAAGTCCCCGCATCCCAGCGCTGAGCCTGGCTCCCTGCCCTGGACAGACGATGCCATGGGGGATCCTGTCCCACCTCCCTCCAGCTCGCTCTTCTCTTCACAACCCATTCACAGTTGGAACAGTGAATTTTTTTTACAAACTTCTGTATGGGGCTGGTCGAAGTGGAAAAAATAACCTGGGAATTCTGAAAAACCCCAATACTTTTAATTCCGTGATAAAGTGGTAGTCAGGTGAGTTCAATTCAAACACAAATGTTTTCTTTTTAAAAAAAGAAAGTAATTTAAAAAAAAAGTCAGAAATTACTTAAGTGTGAGGGTTTTTTTGGAGGAGGGAAAAATGTTAAAACTTTATTTCTTCCTCAAATAACTTGCTCTAGCTCTAGAAACTTATTTGAAAGACTTGAATACATATTCTCCTCCCTTGAAAACTTCCATCCAGTTTTATTATTTAGGTAGGTAACAGCACAAATACAGATGGCGTTTACCCTTGCCTTGTTTTCTCCCAATCTGTTCTGTTTTCTGGGTTAATACCTTCTCCCACTCGGCTCTATTTCAACATAGTGTGTAAAAATAAAATGGCAGCTTTCTCTTTGCTTTTCCTCTCTATTTCTTTGCATCTATATTTTGAGTTTGTTACCTTTGGCTCACCTCATCTGCCTACATAGAAAGCTTTTTTTTGTTTGTTTGTCAGATTTTCTATATAACTTTTCCTAGAACTTGAAAAAAGCAGTTGTTAAAGAATAACTTTCATGCTTTTCAACTCAATTCATTATTTCTTAAGAAATAATTTTGTTCTTTATAGTTCAATAACTGTGATTTGCAAACAGAAGACAAGTGAGGAGTTCAGGGGAAGAAAAAACAGGAGGGTGGAGGAAAAGAAAGCGTGCATTTTAGTTTTGGTTTCTGTCTATAATCGTGACACTGGGTCCATTTTTCTCTGTTACAATCGAAGGTATTGAATTTGGAGATTCATGCATGAATTAAAAATTGATGGGGGAAAAAAGAATCAGTATAGTGAAATCCAGAGAAAGTTCTTACAACATTGTGCAGGGAGTCGAGGTGTCAGATTGATCTGTAATAGAACTTTTTTCCATAAAAAAAAAAATTTAATCACAGCATTTAAAAAAAAAAACAAACCCAAAACCCCAACACAACCAAACAACAAAAAATTAAAAAAAAAAAATTGTTCACAGTGTAAAAGTTAAAATATAGCCTTTTCAAAACAGAACTGAAATTCTTCCGTCTTCTTTCAAACATCAGATTTCATTTTGGAAATACTCCAAAAGAAATCATTTAAGACTTTCAAATGAACCTGTTTTATTTTCTTGCTCTAAAGACATACTTTCAGGTTCCCTAATGATGGTCTATTTGATGGATTTATCACGAACAGGAAAAAAAAAAAATCCAGTTGCAATTGTGATACTTTCCTGTCCCAATAACATAATAAAGGTTCATGCCAGACCATCCTGTCATTTGCAAACTTTTTGCCCCAGCTGGGATCAATATTTGCCATGGTGCCAAGGCAGCAGTGCCATATGCTGCTTCTTTTATTAGCGCCTTGCACGAAGGGTACGGCAAAAATAACACTGCAGGGCTACTGCTGCTGTCCCTCGGGGGAGTCAGTGCCATGGAGCTGTGTTAAGGCATATATGGTCACGCTTCTGTCGGTAGAAAAGGCAACCAGCAGCTTCCCTACGAGTGATTTGGAGGTACAATGACTCGCGTTTCATTTTAGCAGGAGTTGGATGGGTGTTTGGGTGCCTAACACCACTCCAACGTTTTTGCAGGCTGATTAATCCACAAAAAGCTTGTAATTATCTGAGTGTTTCCCTCTGGACTTCTTAGCATGTGTTGGTGTCTGGCTCGCTCTTTATAGCATATGCTATCCATTTCCCAAATCTATTACAAACCAATAAAAGATAACTTATGCCCAGTCTGACTGCACAACTACTCTTTCCCGTGCAGTGTGGTCTTTGTTTATCGTGTCATTCATTAAGTTACATGGGCAAAAATACCATGGCAACACAATGCTCCAACTACAGATAATGACGTGATGTACTTGCTTACCAGAGAACATATACCGATTAACTACAGCCCAACAACTTCATCTCTCGCTGCTTTATGAGCAGAAAGGAAAGAGGCGGCAGGTGCCGTGGTGGGGCAAGTTTGTCACTTGAGGAAATGTGTGGAAGAAAACACGTTGCATGCTGTGTGTTTTCCACTGGTGCCAGGCGAGTTGATTATGAAATGGTTCTTTCTGAGCACCCAAAATGTTTCGCATATGTTTCCCTTGACCTAACGGACCTTTTATACCTTAATGTTTCTAATAAAGGTACCAGTGTGACCAGGAAAGAATTTATATTTACACACCAGTTGACATGATGTGTTTTCTGAAGGCCAGACCTGGTGACTATGGGTGTTGGTTTGATTGATATCCATTGACTTAAATTAATATTGAATTTCCAACTGCAGCTACTTTCTCGTATTAAAGACACTTTGGAATCTGAGATGTTTGTGTTCTGGCAAAAGCAATTTGTTTTTTTTTTTCCCCTGAAAACAAATGAAGTTCAGGCAGTTATTTCATCACAATAAAAAGATTACTCTATTCCTTGGACCACTTCTATGACCTTGTGCTTTTCACTTTTAGAAATTAGTACAGGAAGTGTATATCTCTAAAATGCCTTTTTTTTTTCTCCCCTCTTTATATGCCCTGTGCTTCTCAGTAGCACAGCGTGGACAGTAGACAGGCTTGGCTTCCCTGACAGCAAGAGAAGTGACCAGGCATATCCAGCCACAATGGCAGGATGGCCTCTCATGATATTCTGCTTCTCTCTTTTCAATGCATCAGTATTTTCCTAGGAGCTGAGGGCACATTTTGAATAGGAGCATTCATGGAAATGAGCTGAAAACAGTGGTTGATATGGTTCTGAACACAGCATACTGTGATACCTCTGTCACTCATATCTGACTTTTCCTTCTTAAAGAAGATGCCAGACATGCATAAATAGTCAAGGCCAACAGCTGACTTTCTTACCTCAAAACATTTTGTAAAGCAGTTTGTCTTGGGACCCATTCTCCTAAACAATAAAGTTTAGCTCTCCCCAGGCAGAGGAAAGAAGTAATCGTGGTTCTCTCAAACTGGAGGGCAGGATCTCACCAAATCATCACTTCCCTCTGTAATTTTGTCGTTCAAATCCTTAGCTTTCTTAATCTTTTTACTTGTACAGTGGTGATCACCTTATATTTTGTAGTATCCCATTCTTATTTGTTTTTAACCATAATTACTTACTAGCTAGACAATATAC
Source organism: Limnodromus scolopaceus (assembly GCA_028565335.1). Classification (NCBI taxonomy): domain Eukaryota; kingdom Metazoa; phylum Chordata; class Aves; order Charadriiformes; family Scolopacidae; genus Limnodromus; species Limnodromus scolopaceus. The sequence goes on from JAOXNO010000003.1 coordinate 13,378,921, forward strand.
TGGTCACCACAAAGCAGTCAGCCAGAGGTCTGGGGCTCTCTGACCTCCTGAAACCCCTTCAAGAGAGATTATTCTGCAATAATAATCTGGCAAATGGAGCCAAGCCCACTTACTGTCTTTGCAAACAGGGAAGTGCCTTGTCTCTGTACTAAAATGATTTGACGCCATCATTTAAGCAACTGGATATGCAGATATGGAAGAATACATGCAGACAGAAAATTAAATTGTATAGATCATGATCATCTCAGGGTTGATTAAATGGAATGAGAGTGCATTTCCTCTTTCATACAGAAAGAGGCTTAACATTAAAAAAACCTAATCTTTTCTAAGATAAAGTTCATTAACACAATGATTATTCATTTGGCTTTTATAATGATACTGCTGCTTAATCACCAGAACATTGCTTCCTGTGCTCCAGGAGAACCAGCAGGAAACATTTGAAGAGACAGAGCTGGCGCTAATGCGGCAGCAGACAGAATGGAAATTTCAGTGCTTTTCATTTTCAAAGTGGCATCGTATTCCTGCTCAAGTTTCGAAAAACCTACCCGTCAAACAGCATGAGCTTTAAACCCAACATTAAATTTATACAGCAATGAAGCCTCAGGTTTCCTGTTTCTACACAGTTAAGATCTAAGTTTCCTCCTGGGTCTATTTCCATTATTTATTATATTATTTGCCTAGAGTAGCACCCTAGAGGAGCATTGTAATCGGGAACCGAGGCTGGGTTGGGAGAAATACAGTATAGTCACTCTGGAGTTGGTATGGCCTCTTGAGTTTATAATCCTAATAAACAAGGCAAACAGTAATAGAGATAGATAAACAAATGCTGTAGGTAGTTGTCTGGTTAATGACTTCCTCTCACTGCAGTTTTGATTCCCCACTTCATGCTCCTGCACAGTTTCAACCGAATCTCCTACGCTCAGCTGCCTGGGTCAATTAGAAACTCCAATGTCAATCCTGTGTTCCTTCACCTGTTAAACATGTTTATTTGATCTTTCACTTAACTTTCACTTAACAACCACAAATGTAAATTTTATCTTCCTTCATCTTTCTCTCCTTGAAGATCCCCCTCGCTGCTGGGACCAGTTCATGCAGGTCCATGGCTGGCCTTGTAGCGTGAGGACAAGGCTGGTCTCCTGCTACCTCTTCAGGTGCCATTGAGCAATCTCACTTTCTCTCCCCTCCCTGGCAATGTTATACGGTAGGGCTTGGAATAATTCAACATATTTTTTTTCTAGAGTTTTTTTCCTCTAAGAAATTTGAGGTGGGGGGAAGTGGTTGGCAGGTGTCTCCAAAGAAAGAGGAAAGAATTTAGAAAGCAAGAGCAGCTGATTTTAGGAGCTGATTATGTTGTAAACGTAGGGCAGGATGGGATCTGTTTGCAGCTGCACAATGGCCCTTTCTCTGTAATGAATGTGAATGCACCAGAAGTCAGCAAAGGCTTCCATTCATCAGCAGAAGAGTTCGGAGGAATACTGTGTTCTTCAGGCTGCTGCTCGCAAGCATTTGTTTGCATATTTTTACTTCAGCAAGAAAGGGAAGTCTTATAGAGAGCATGAGCCTTGCTCACAAAAGCATCCATTGGGATAGAGAAAACTGGAACACGCATCTGAGTAGCTCGTATTTTCACACTTCTCTAAAAGGCTGAAATCAAAAGGTCGCATTCTGAGCCCACACGAGTTTAACAAAGCTGAAGAGCGTTGCTGTAGCCCTGGTACAACCGAAGCAGGAAGATGGGATGCCTTCTGCTCGTTCTCTGTGAAAGTTCTTTTTGGCAAGCAACACTTCATGCCGCTAGCTTGTGCCCCTGATTAGCAGAAAGAGTGTGTACTGGATTGTTCATTATCTGCACTGTGCTAACAGGGGAAGTGACAGATAAAATTACTGCGTATCAGACTTGTTTCCTCCTTCAAGGATCTATTAGTCTTAATATGCACAAGAAGGGAGGATTAGGAAGTGGTTTGTTTTGCCTAAAAAAATTTCTAAAGGAATTCACGTTCTGTTTGTGCTATCCACTCTTAATTACAGGCTGTGTCCCTCCTTGTTCTTGCTCCCTGGGGATAATTTTATGGCTGTACTCAGTAGGGACAGTAAGTACCTTTGTTTCTTGTACCTGCTCATTGCAACAGTGAGAAAGCTGGATGAAAACAATTAAGGAAAATGTAACAACACTCTTCTGCTCTAATTGGAGCTGTCATAGTCCAAATTAGCTGGTACAAGCGCATGGTCTGGCATTGAAGTCCACAAAAATGGTTAAACGGTAGTTAAATCTGAAAGCAGAACTTCTGATTACAAGTATGTGTTGCCACATAAGTGCACTGGGCTATCTAGGAAGAGCATGTTTAACACTTGGACTTGGGAGGCACAGCAAAGTCCTAGGTCTGCTGCAGACCCTTTCCATGAGCTGGACCAGACCTCCAGAGAGGCTAAGACTAAGGAGATGCTATGCTATTAAGCATCTCTAGAAAGGGCTGGTGACAATTTCCAACTGCTTTGGAGATGTGATGGAATGTTTAGTCCTTCCTCCTGCTGCTGTGGTGGGGTTTATGAGATGGGCTCAGAGGCCATTACTGCACTCAGACTCCAGAGAAAGGCTAAGACTAAGGAGATGCTATGCTATTAAGCATCTCTAGAAGTAGCTTACCTCTAGTAGAATGCAGCACATAATTTTGGAGGTTTCGGTGGATTTTATATTTTTTCCAAATCTCTGCCTTAATCTTTCCATTTCCCTCTCAGATCCCTTAGTATCCACCTTCTAGAACAGTCAAAGGAACATGACAGCATTTTTTTAAGTGAAGATAGAAATATGTGAACAGCACTCTGGTTCTTCTCCACAGTCACACACATAAGAAAATTAATTACTACAGGTGATTGTTTCTGTATTTATTTGTTTGAATTTATAAAAGTGGAAGAATCACCCGTCATATACTCCAGGCATTCCCAGCTATTAGTTGAAAATGTGGTGTGCCATACAATTAAGGCAAACAAAACAAGAATGAAAAGCTTCAGAGTAAATAAAGGAAACAGCAATGCCTTTTTACAGTAACTGAAGAAGTCACCAAAATCAGGTACTGGTGCATGAGATCAGCTGCAAGTAGAGGACGAAGGCTTGTGCTGGGCTTTGGAGGTACCCTTCCCTTGGGGCATCGTCATCCAGCTCTTCCAGTAGAGTGGACCAGGCAGGAGAGAGCCAGGGAGCACCAAAAAACAAATGTTCCTCAAATCAAAACAATCTGCTATCAACCTCAATGAGAATTTTGCTCACAGGCAACTCTCTTTCCCAAGACATCTCTTACATGATTCTTCCAGCATAAATAGCCCCTCATTCTTCAGTTTTAAAGAAAATAAATGATGCTTTCAGCCCAGTCCTTTTCATTCCCTATGACTGATATCAGAAAAGCAACGGTGCTGGTTATGCCTATGTAGATACAGCCTGGCAGTGCAGATGTGTTATTTAAATTACAATGCTGGGAATACATTTGTGTCAGTAGCTTTCTGTCTCCTCTACCAAGCATTAAAGTTACGATCAGAAGAAAGTACTGTTTCACGAACACCACTGTATTTTCCTCTTTTCACAAGTCAGTTTGCTACATCTGAAGAGCTTACTCATGCATTCCCATCCAGTTCATTTTTATTACAGCTATGTGTTTGTTATAGATAAGCTCCAAGGATGCAGCTGAAATCTGGGCCCTTTCCAGACTCCATGTATTTTCCCGGGTTTTAATCGTTATATAACACTGTGTTATGACACAAGCTCCCTCTTGCTGAAATAAAATTGCCAAACCCGGTTTATCAAATTTTTCAAGGGTACAAAGTTCAGATGAGAAAAGTTGAGATAGTAATCAAAAATGTCAGTGAGAATTATTTAAGTTTCTGAAAGCATAAAAGGGGTTTTTCTTATTTTTTTTCCTTATAGTATTCTGATTTCCTAAATACCTAATATTTGGGGAAAACTCTTCTTCACGGACTGTTCTTCTTTTCCACGCCTTTTAATGGAAAACCTGCCAGTTGCAATCCCATGACTCCACAGAGAATAACCACTGGTCAGTTTTCAGTCGCTGGGAATGGACACCTGCCCTGGGTGGCAGCTGCTGGCTGCACTGATGGAACAGCAGAGTGGGAATCTGATGAGCTCATTGCAGAAAGAAATCCATGTTTGGCCCAGAAGCTGCTGCCTAATGGGTAACATTAGAGAAGACAAGGTCACATTTATTTCTTGGAGGCACACAGCCAGAGGGGAGCCGACAGAAGTCACAGCAAGGGAAATTCTTGTTAAATATTAGGGGGGAGGGAAAAAAAAAACAAACCAACATTCACACTAAGGACAATCAGACACTGGAAGAGATTGCCCAGAAAGGCTGTGGAAACTCTGTAATTGAAGATGGTCAGAATTCAGACCACTTGCTCACGGCCAAACTAGAGCCATCTTCAGTACTGGTCTTTCTCTGAGTGCTGGGGTTGGTCCAGGTGACCTCCAGAGGTCCCTTTCCACCTGAATTGCTCTACAGTTGGAATGTCTTGTTGGTTTCTCTCCATGTGAGGTAAATGTTTACCATCCAGACAAGGGAGTAGCAGTAACTTCAACCCTTTTTTTCCTTTGCACTCTTTCCATCTGCACAGTTGTTATTCAAGATCCATCATGTATTGCTGCCATGGGAGACAGTCATTGCAATAATTTTCAGAAAAAAATCAGTGTAATTCTGGATGCTTACTCTACCCAGAAAAAAGAGGGAGGGTAGGGAAAGCTGTTCTTCTGTCCTAGGAATTTCACTGCCAGTTTTGCCAAGTCTCACCCACGTGCAATTAAGCAATCATCAAACACTAACATTTATGGGTCCTTTTTTTTTAAAAAAAAAAAAAAAGTGGATGCTATGGTATATGTCAAAGATAGTGTAAGGGATTATGGGATTTTTATAAATAGATTACTGATAGTAACTCAATGACCGGTTCTTCAGTATTTCCTTCATGCTAATTAACTTGGCTTATCGCTTCTACCACTTCGTGGGATGGTGTGACTGATATGGTATCAGGTCATGTTGAAAGAAACACTCAAATGTTAAGAAGGGCTGAAGGAAAGATGGTCTGTGGTGATACTCTCCAAGGCTATGACTGATCTCACGTATTGAATATTACAGGCAAATATCTCACATGCTAACGTTTGACAGTCCAGATAGCAAATACCCAGTGTTTTGGAAATCTTCGTTTTTCTAGATAGGATAGTAGACTTCTTGCAATGCATTGATTGCATTTACTTGACCCTCAAGGTCAACCAGATAACAGAAAAAAACCATCAGATATTGTCTGTGCACCACACAAAGATGCAATTACCTGTCCCGTTCAGTAAGAAGTTAGAATATAAATGCTGTGATTTTTTTTTTTCTTTTTTCGAATGTGATTATTTTTTTTTTTCCTAAATAGCAAAGGAGTGGTTGTTCTCATTACTCTTACAAACGTCTGATCTTTACTGGAATCCTACTGCCTCCTTCCACACAACTCATTATCTGAAAAGGATACGTGTAACATGTTTGACATTTTCAAGCAAAAAAATAAAGACTTTTAATCCAGATGATATGGACAACATTGGTGTTGCTGCCATTTATAGATTCAGAGATGAGTAAGTAGTACATCCAGAAGTGATGAGTGATGGCTAAAATGGCAGATTTTGTGACGGACTTCAAAGCATAGAAGAATTCTCTGAATGTGATTCCCTTGATATTTTCGCACTTACAAGCCTGACTTTTATACGACCGAGTTAAAGGCCAAGAAATGTATACATCAATATTTTCTTGTTGTTGTTGTGCTCATTTTAACCAGGACGGCACTAAACTTTGTCACTCTTCCTCTCTTCCCAGTTTTGCTACTTTTTTTATTCCTTTTCCTCTGCCTCCTTTGCTTTATTCAGTCCAAGAAGAGGAATAAAAGGCGGGTGGAAGGCAGAAAAAGGAGAGGTATCCTAGAATATCTAGAATCTTATTGGTGTAGTATAGATAAAAGTCTCTGTATTTTGGACCAGGCCATAATAGAAATGAAGTCAATAGCACCATGTGCTTGTGCAGACCAGCTGTGCAGTAGGAAATGTTGTATCTTACATTAGAGGTTGTGTCCTGCAGGTTTTTTCCACTACTTCTTCCATTTATATGAGTCATCAAAGGAGAAGCTTCTAATTACAGAGTTAGAATGGATATAATAGTTTCCTCCTCTTCCCTTCAAACTTTCACAGCACCCCCATGACAGTTCTCATGGTTTAGTTTTAGGTGGCCCTGCAAGGAGCAGGGAGTTGGAGTTGATGCTCCTGATGGGTCCCTTCCAACTTCAGGTGTTCCATAATTCTGATTCTTGTCCCCAGCACTGCACTCTGCAATGACGATGGTTGACACCCAGCTGCAGAACAAAACCCAGAATACCTGAGATTATTCCTAGCTATTCTATTATTCATGAATTATTCGGTGGTAAATTGGCTGAAGAAGTAGGTAAAACTAATTTGATAATTATGAGTTAATAAAACCTTGAAGCTGCTTACTCAGAAGTCAGTAACCATAGATATACACTGTTTAAGTAGTTTAAATACACAACACTGTTAATTACCAATGCAAATTCATAAAGGAGATAATGATGGTACAGTTATACAGAGAGAATACATGTTATCTTTTTTCTGCAGATAATTTTTATTTCCAGAAATCTATTAAGAAATACCAATATTCAGCTGTGTAAAATCATTACAGGGCCTTTTGTATATAGAGCGGAGACTTGAAAAAACAATTATGCAAAGAGTTTTTGGACTGGTGAGGAAGACTAATTAGATTCCTAATAAGACACAGCATGAGGCTTTTTTGAAGAACCGCCACAAAAATGTATTGAACCCCTCCTGAGCCCTGGGGCACAGGCTAAAGCAGGCACAAGGTGGATACAGAGCTCCCTCAAAATAGTGATGGTGCAGCTTCATGGCAGGGCCAAAAGAAAAGCTACAAGCTTGTGCCACCATGTACCAGGAGGGAGAAGAACTGACCTGCCCAAATGTGTATGGGGACAGTTCAGGAGAGGACACCTCTTGAGAGGAAGAGCAACAATAGGTTTTATTAGATTTCTTTCTTCTCCAGGTGTCCCTGTGAGTTGGGTATAGTGGTCTGGATTCGCAATATCTTGGTGGTTATGGATCCGAGGCAAACATTTACTCTGTCTTAAAAAGCGGAACTGGCGTCTCTGCAGATACAAGCACAAATTCATGTAACTTAAATTCTCACCTAAGCTTTCTATGAGATTTCAGATAGGGTCAGGGTGATACTACAAATCTGGCTGCCGACTTTCTGTGCTTGAACGCATTTCACGGAGTTCACACACAGCAAAAAATTAAAATGTTGGAAGAGAACGATAGAAATAAAGTGAACTTCAAGGCCTGAATATTTGACATTCTAATATTCATTAAAATTCAGTAATTATCTGATTGTATCTATTAATTCTGGCACATTAGATTGCTTCAATCTTTAAATTCTACATAAATTTTTGTGCCTATTAATTAAAATAAAAGAAACTATGCTTTATACGCCTTCTTTATTCTTAATCCTTTTTTCCCCTTACCTGAGTGCTTCCCTTTCAAGCAAGGGGCTATCATTTACAGTGAATCAGACACCTCCCAAATGGGATGATCTCTTGAGAAATGAGACTTTGCAACAAAAAAAAAAAGGAAAATGTTTCATGTCTCACTTTCATCTCCAGAATGGTGACCTTAATATTTGAGTTCCTGAAAAGAAACACCTGCATCCTGAAATTAAGCATTCAAGGCATCACTGTGATAATCCAGTTCACCTGTGATAGGAAGTGTAAAGGAAAAAAGCATCTTGTAAACAATATTTGATACTACTGTTGTAGGGCCCTGTGGTGGAGGGTTGGATTTCTTTTGTCCACGTGCAGTATTATGGATTAGTTCCATACAATGCTGTCTTTGGCCCATGAGAGTCCAAACAAAAGCTTATACTGCAGCAGGATTTCCCAGGGATACGACTGCAAACTGGATTGGCTATTGAGCAAAACCAATGAGAAACGTTTTAGCCAAAGTATTTATAATACTTATATGTATGCGTGTATATAAATTTCTATACGTAATGATTCATTCAGGCTAATTAGTTCATAAAGAAATATCTGAGACTATGGAATTGTAAAGTATTATTTATTATTTTATAAAAATCTTGGCTATCACTGAAGTGCAGCCACCAAAGGGGTGGAAATATGGTGGGAAGCCATTTTATGCCTACAGTCCTACCCAAGGCAACTTTTCAGATAAATGCAAGTCATCCAAAGCAAACCACTCATTTTCCCACGTTAAACCTCAAGGGAAAACCAGAAAGAGATTGTCAGATCCATGGAAGGCATGTACACCAAAGGCTACACTTAATTGCATGTGCAGCAGTTACATATAACTTCTTCATTTATGTCACAACCCACTGGACAAATACATAGTTTTAGTTCACATCATCATTGTTGCAAACACTTAATAGGATGGCATAGATAAGATATTATTTTTGATCTTGAGAGTTTAGCATTTTTGCAAGGTATTTAGACATTTTATGTTTTTAATACCACATCAAAAATTACAGCAATGGCTAAGAGAAAGAACTCCAAAATCCATATGTAATCTGTGCTCTAATACTTATATAAAATTCAGTGAACTAGTTTGCTTTTCAAAAATACTGCAGATATCTTTTTGAATATAGGTGAAATAATACCTGATCTTTTTTTATATCCATGTGGTTGAGCAAGCTTTGTGAGTTTTAGTAAAAGCAGATTATCTTCCTGTCTATGTGTACGGTTCCTGGGTTGGTCTGCAATTTTGATATTTTGATAGTAGCCCATTTCTAATTGATTTACTGTTTCTTTCTATCTGAGATACCATAGAAATGTAACTTTTTACACTAGTATTTAGGACTTGTATTGAAGAAATAATAACAGGTCTGTTTGCCAGTTGATGGAAACCAACTTAAGGAAATCGTGTCACATCTGAGCTTTTTTTTTTTTTTTTAAACTCAAAGTGTGTACTTGCTCCGTAGTCATTCAAGTGGAAAAGCATGAAATGATCGTTTGATGTGAACAGTTTTAGGAATTGCCCATCAAAAAGAGTGAAACAAGGGCCTACTTGGATTATAACACACTTTCCCTTGCACTTTAATACAATAAAATGATTGTATTTGTCAGCTCATAACACTCAGAAAGTAGTGAGAGGAAACCTCACCTAAGCATTGTTAATTACCCTGAAATTTACACTTTCTGCCAGTGTTGAAAGTTTCTCTATTTATTTTTTGATTTAGAGATTAAATGTGAGAATGTCCAAATATATATAGTTGAGAAGATGAAGATAATAGGATAATATCCAGCAGGAAAGGGGCACAGGGTTGTGACGGGAGCATCAGGCAGCTTGTTTCTTCTTTGTTTGCACATGTCAATACATTCCCTTTCTAACAGCACAACAAAGAAAAGCATCAGTAACCTTAAATTACTTTTGCGGTCGTTACAGAGAGTCTTTCTAAAAGCAAAATAAATGGAATCTGCAGGGCACCCAAAAGGAAAAAAAAGCATCTCAACATATTTTATTCTGCTCAAGACAAAATCACAGAATCACCTAGGTTGGAAGGGACCTTTTAAGATCATCTAGTTCAACCAATGAAGGAAAAAAAAAAAAAAAAAACCAAAACAAAAAAAAACAAAACCAAAAAAAACACACACAAAAAAAAACCCACCAGCCCAACACAAATCCCTATCCCCGACCAAAA
>JAOXNO010000003.1:13388781-13408412 GCA_028565335.1 Limnodromus scolopaceus
GGGACGATCACCTCTCGGGTCCTACTCACCACACTGTTCCTGATACAGGCCAGGATGCTGTTGGCCTTTTTGGCCACATGGGCAGATGCACTAATCCAAACTCAGCCCTCTCCATCATTGTTTCTGTTGTCTGGCGGAAACCTTAGAGCTGCAGAAAGAGAAGCAGCCAATCTGCTCCTGGTGAAATGAGAGCAAATTGGGCATTTGGGAAGAGAGGGGTTGTGTAGCCTGTGGAAAATGGGAATCTGATCTTGCCTGCAGGAGATCCTCACTCCAATGTAGCCCAAGACTGTGAGGCAATGGACTTGCTCTCAACTTATGCTGGGCAATCACGGGCCAAAATCACGGGATGATGCTATCTTTTGTCAGCTCTGTTTAGAGCGTTGCAGTAATAGCCAGATTTGTATTGAACTGTTTAAAAAAACAGAACAAAACCACAAACAAAAAAACAACCCCAACCAGCTTTTGTTTCTGAATGGGTGAAAAGGATTCCCAATCATTCTCATAAGTCTATTGTCCATGTGACTCACTGGCTTTAACTGAACTAGTCTTGATTCAGCTGATATGGTACAATGTTCACAAGCCTCTATCATCTTTAATCAATTATCATAAAGTTTTATTTTCATACAGGTATGAAGATACAAATTTTTTTTTATTAAAATAAGCATATTGTACACTTCCAGAACTTTTACTTATTGTCTGTATAAATAACACATGGTACTGCAGAAAGGCTAGTTTTCCTTTTCATAGGTCTTTTTTAGAGAAATTACATTGGTGATGATCCAAGAACCAAGCCCTTGAATGATGTGCTTCCCCTGACTAGGCAGGCTTCTGATACATTTTCTGCAGAGTTGTTTGGGTCTGGCCACTGTTGGCTGGTTTGTAAAGTCATTGTTATAAAAATCAGTGTTTTCAACCTTTTAACATTTGTACACCTTCAAGAATTTTCCAAGTGAGGTATAAATTACTTTTATAAACAGTTTAACCTACTGGAAATACCTTTGCTTTCTTGAGTTGCCTCTTGTGTGACCCACAGCTTGAAAAGCACTGCATGGACCCTCAGTAGGTCATTTCAGGCAAATGCTGCGGGAGCTGAGGAGCAGCAGGCATATTTGTTTTGTAAAAGATCTTTCAAATCTTACTGCTTCACGCTTGCATATGACCAGCTGAGAAGCAAAGTGGGGAAAATATGCCCTCATTTATACAACTGCATGAATTGCAAGCAGCAAGGTTCAGTAAAGGCGAATGTGTCATTGAGCTGCTCAAGCTTGCAAGAGCGAATAATTGATTAATAGTAATTAGGAAAAAATGCCTAGAGCTTCCACATCTGCTTCTCTTTTCATTCTCCTACCTCTAAGTCTATCTGCACACGTGTATGTTTTATTTCTCCTTGTGCTGAAGAGGCCAGCTAACCCTTTCTAGAGTCTTACAACATCTTCATGTTTTAATTTCTTATTCTCCACACTAAATTCAGGAGTTGAGGAGGCAGCAGTGTTGTTTGACTGCTGTGTTCCCAGCAACGTGCACCTACAAAATCTGGAAGCTTGCACACAGGACATTCACACACCTTCATTATCAGCACAGGGCCAGGATGAAGACCATCCATTAAGTTTTCCTCTATTACTGAGTGGCCAGTCCGAATCTGGGTGGAAGTGGCAAATTGACTTGCTCTGGGATCCTGCCCAGAGCTCTGGGATCCTGCTCCAGCTACTCTGGAGCAACCTTGGTGGTGTGACCCAGGAAGAACCAGACGTGTGGTATTTAGAGGTGTGGATGAAGGCTCATAACAGATTGGGAAAGTACAATTTACTTCAGAAAAATCAAAAATTTTGTTGAAAAATAATGTACGATGATAAGGACTAGTCCATACACCTAATAGTGGTGCAGTAAAACAGTCCAGACAGAGCTCACTGAAATAAAGAAGTAGCTGCAGCTCAGCTCATCTCTTTGCTAGAGGCTTGTAGGCTTCAGAAATGTGGTCTTGTCTAGTGAACAATCAACTTTCTTCTGCATGAATTTTAGATTATATTTAATCAATTAGTAGAGTTTTTATTTTTCTTTTTTCTTTTTTTTTTTTCTGCCAATGAGTAGCTGAGTGGAATTTTACGTAGAGTCCCCAGGCTGTCTTTTTAACCCTGTAGAAATAGGAAAATAAGTAGATATGGGATTCTTTTAATTGTTAACCAGCACTTTTAAAAGTACAAAAATGACTGCATGTGAGGTATTTAATCCCTTCCAAAGGAAGCATATAATTTCTTATCCTAAGATTCAATATACTTGGATTGGTCAATGTTGAGAGCAGCCAGAGAAGAAGATTCCATAGTTACAATAATTGCTTTTTGTGGCAATCAGTAACCGAAGCCAGTAGCTGAACATCTTTAACTTTTCATTTAAAGTACAGATGAAACTATTCCTGCAACCATAGGCACACCTCATATTCATTCTCTAATCTGAACAATATGTTTCAGCACTGTCTCCTGGTTTTACAACTGTTTCTTTGAACTCCATTATGAGAAGGACAGAAAGTGCTGCCTGTGCAGGGATAATGGCTCCTCGGGATGGAGAAACCCGTACACTGCCGAGCCGTTGCCAGCAGGGATGAGGGATATGTTTGATTTTCTTCTCTCATCCTTTGCGTGTGGGATGCCCCATGATAACCTTTCCGAGTCCTTCCCAGAGCCTCCTTTGTCTGTGACTTCCCTGCTGGTGGCCTTCTCTGGCCCACCATGAGGGACAGCCAACCCCATGGCCTTTCTGATCTCCTCAACCCCTGTCTATCAAATCTGGAGCCCTGACAAGCTGAGAACATGGTTTCCATGTAGGAAAGTGTTGGTTCCAAGGCTAGACTGGAAAGAGCTGGTGGAGCTCAGAGATGAAGTCAGAGCAGGGACAAATGCTTTTCTCTGGATGAGCTTCTGGAGGCTTTCTCCTGCACCACAAAACGTAATGTTGCCCTCAGGACTCAAGTGTCTGATGTCATTGTGATAACATTACACTGCAATCTCTTCCCAGTACAGTTGAGACTGTCATTTCTGTCTGCAAAACTGAGGTATTTCTTTTTTTAGAGAGTTTAAAGAGGTTTTTTTCCTGAACTTAAGCTGTTTATGGTCTAGTTGTATGCTTCTTGATGTGTCCGTTTCTTGACGTGACATTGCATCAAAATGCCACAGAGGCTCAGGAGAGAAAAACCCACTAATATTTCAACGTGCTCTTACTTCAAAGATATGTGAAGCTTCTTACTTTCCTTTGATTGGATAATTCCGATTTGGGTACAAGATGAATTTGGCCCTCACCATGAGGATTACGTAAAAAGCACTTTTACAATGGATTTTCAGCTTTGGAAGGGAAGATAGAGGCTAGGTCTGTAATAATTGTGAAGAGGTCCATGCAGAAAGATAGATGCTTTCAATTCAGTCGCTCTGAATTTTTCATATTCTCCTTGCGCTGCTCCAGGTGCAAATATGGAAGACATTTTTCCCACTGGAGTTTTGGTGCCAATGTGATAATAATCTGAGGACTGATCATGTACACTTTCCTCGTCATTTATTTATAACCACTTAATTAAGTTATTATGAAGTCTTCTTTTTTTTTCTTATTGCCAGTGAGAACGCAATTAATTTTCTTAGCCTTTCCTTTGTAACCAGGATTTCTGACATACAGTTTCTCTGCTAAATCTGCTCTTTTGAAAAAGACATTATATTATCCACCAGGTAGTCTGTGATGACCAATTCAACACTTACTGCAGGTAAAGCTGCAACGGCATCAAAGCTTCCTTTTTTTTTTTGATTTATATGCAATTCCTCTGGCAATATACCCAAATAACCTGCAGTATTTCTTTGCTGCTTCTCTATTACGTGTTGCAAGGCAAAGAAATTGCTTAATCTTTTGTTTTCACTTTCCTTTCTCGTGCATCTCTTACTGTTCTAAATTTCCCTTCAAGACTTTTTCTCCCAAGACCTTTTCCTTTAATTTTTGCCACTTATTGGTCTAGTAGTCAAAAAGCACACAAAGAAGCCTCTGACAGAAGGCTGGTATCTCCATTGACAACAAAAAGCTGTCCTGGGAAAGACAGAAACCACACATGGACTGTACACAACAGTGTCAGTTTTGCTTCTCTGGACTTAACGTACCCACATGGCAAAACAGCTGCTAAAGATGATCAAAAAGAAACATCTGTGTTCTTAAGAAAAGAAACAATAGGAAAGTTGACACGTTGCTGCTTATTTTAATGCCTCATTTATTCTGAATAGGACTTCCCAATCGTCGCCAAGGAAGACTTTCTGATTTTAGGGCTAATGTTCAAGGGTTTTCTCCTTTCCATGCACTATATTTAGCTAAAAGGAAAGACTTCTCTCTGGATTTTCCTGGTCTCTTCCATTCATTTACTCTCCATTACATCATTCCCTTCTAAATAAATTTGACTTCTATTTTAATAACTTGCCCCATCTAGGGTCAGATTAAGTCATTCATCAGCTTACATTCTGTTTGGCAAAACCACCACGCTTCTTAAAATATTTGTTTAATACTACAGTGAGAGAAGGTTCATAATCCTCAGACCTCAATTGTGAAATATTAATAATAGAAATCACTTTGTAAGAGGTGAAAGCTTTTTTTAACTCAAGGTCTCACAAGAACATCAGAAATTATAAAGAAATTTGGATGCTCCAAAACTGACAAAAATCAGCAACCAGCAGGGACCTTGTGTCTTGCAAAACATTCAGTATTTATCCACCCACAAGAACACAGAGTAATAGCAAGTGTCTTGCAAATAAAGTGTTTAAACCTTTAAAGTATATAGGACATCAAGCCATTTTCTGTTCCCTCATTTGGAAATTCTATCTTCTTTGGAAAGGTGCAGTAAAACACCTCAGAGTGACTATCAAAATACTATGCACCCGGATTATTTAATTTCATATAATGCCAGTCTGTGTGTATATAGTTTATTTTTCCCATAATATTTTTTTATTTTCTCCTCAATCTTGAGTTAATGTCACAAATAGATTTTTACCTCTGCCTGTCTTAAGGATGTTAAATTCCTAAAGGTGATTTACCCAAGGGCTTACCCAAGGACTGCATTGCTTCTGTCAAGTGCCATCGACTCCAAAGCCACCAGCATGACCCTGGTGCAGGTGTAAGCTGGCTGACGTGGCCACAGCATCTGGTGAAGGCTTGAGGGTTCTCAACTGCAAGTTTCACATGGGTCAAAACTTTAACCTGACACTTGCCCAGTCTGTTGGGCTCCCAGAGCACGAGCCAAACGTGCCATCCAAAAAACCCCTGTCGCGTGCTGCCAGCTGGCAAGAAGCTGGCACCATCCTTCTGGATCACCTGGGTGGTGATGGACCATCCTTTGTGGGAGATACACCCAAAAAGGCACATGTGTTTTCAGCAGAGAGGAAAGAAATTGAAAGGTTGCCCTGCAATTCACTTTGTGGTTTGCGGACTGATTGCCTTAATGGCATTCTCATTAAGAGTTCTTGCTGTGAAATGCTGTTTTCTTTCTCTTTCGGAATTCTCTGCATTAATAATTAGTAGCTCCTTTTGGAAGTTATTTATAGAAAGTATTGCTCTTGTGTCACTTCATGCTAGACAGGACAGAAAGCAAGCCCTGTGCGGATGCATGCACAGAGCAGGTCTGTTTAACTACAAGATACCCTGTGCAGACAAGGAAAAACCAGGAAACTCCCTCCTCTTCTTCCTCCTCCCAAAACTCCCATGCTGTTCTAGCAGCAAAGTGGCTACACCGAAAAATGGGAAGGTAAATCTCCTCCCCAGGCTTTTCAGCAGCTCGCCTGGCGCCTGGGAAAAGCTCTCCATCCTCTCCCCATTCTGCAAACCTGCAGAAGGCTTCATTTCCCAGCGCTGCTGATCTGGCCTCTTTCCTTAAGTGCGTACATGCACGTTCAAATGAAAAACATGGCATTTAGTTCATGAAACTCGTGCCAGGAAAAGCACACGGGGAAGCAAAAAGCGGCTACGTGAAGCCCCTGGGAAGGGAGGGGAAGAAGGAGTGGTGCTGGCAGCAGCCTGGATGGGGGCTGCCAGACAATGGCGATGGGAAAGTTTAATTTTAGGTAGTGGGAGCAAAACACTGATTCACTTGGGGAAATAGGGACTGCAGAAGAAATAAGACCTGCAGAAACGACTGCATCGAGCAGGGCTAGCAATGAGAGGAGGAGGACGGGCACGGAAGCCCACGAGTGCCATTGCCAAGCAGTCGGAAAAGAACTCCAGCGTTAACAGAATGGGATTTATTTTTTCTCCCCCCTCTCTATACTATATCAAAAAGACAGCTGCAATGCAATCTGCTGTTTGTGTAGGAAAGGTGTTAGCCATGAGCAGGACAGGGTGCTCTCGGGAATCGTCGCTGGATCATCGAGTGGGGCCAGTGGCAGGGCTGGGGCTCAGCTCCCACGTCTCACACAACATCTTCTCAGCATCCTCCCCGCTGGGATCGGGGTGAAAACAGGCATCTTAACAGCCTTTCAAAAGGCCATCATTTGTCCCTTGGAAAACAAGGCATTAATCCTAACTCCTGTCTTCCAGACAGAGCATGATATATACACAGCATTGGATAAGTCTTGTAAACACAAATATAACAAAAAGGCCCGCGGAAGTTGATACACTCTATTTCTTTGTGGCCTCTCCCATCCCTCTGCGAGCCTGTCCTGGTTATTCTTTTCTCTTTCCCTGGGAAATAAATGCTTTTAATTCAGTCCTCTAAGAGGCAAAGATGCTTCCAGGGCAGCAACCTCTGTGCCTCCCCATAGACACAGTCACACAGAACAAAGAGAAGAAAGAGTTTGATAATAATAAGTAATTATCATTATAATTAGCACATATTTAGTGCTTTACATTTTGAAAGCACTGTACAAATATTAGCTAATGAATATTTGGTAAGCAAACAGATTTCAAGCTTCTAGAAGGATTATTATAAACTATGAGGAAAATATTTTATAGTATTTGGCTGACTTTTTCTTGCTCCTACATTTACAAGGTTATTAGGTTTGGCTATACCTGTAACTTAATCACAGAGAGCCATTTGCATTTGTTATTCCTATCGTATTTAAATGCTGATGCATTTAATTAGAACTTAAGGATTGGGAGGGTGTAGAAATAAGCTCTTTAAAGCATGTTTAAAAGCAAAGAGTATGTGGGTGATGTGGGCAAACATTTTGACCCCCTTTTTCTTCTTGTTTTAGCGCACTGGAGTATGACCAGGTCTGGACTCTGAGACTTAATGAATGCACTGTTCCTCCCTGCTCTTGTGCACATTCTCATGTACAATAACCCAATTTCACCCATATCTCAGTGGTTTGTCTGAAGTTGACCCAAGGCTCTCCAGTCTATTCCACATTTTGCCACTTTGGGTATTCCCACTGGATGTGGGTGCTGAGCAGCAGTTTAGGACAAGAGGTTTGGTTAGAGGGACCTTCCCATGGATGGTCTTCTGTGCTTCCCACTGGGAAGCTTCAAAAAGTGGAATGGGCATATGCAGAACAGATACCTGCAGTTATTTTGTTATCGATGAAGTTGTGTGTATCGTTCCAGGTAATAGAAACCCGGTTCATACCATCACAGATGCCTCCTTGTAGTAAACATAGAGCTGAAACCGCAGGGGTGGTGTAGATGCTGGTATAAACCATTGTCTCCTCCAGGAGGAGGTTAGCAATGTTCCTTTGTGGGAATCCTACCAGCTAAAATAAACCAGAAGAATGTCCCTTTCCTTTTCAGCTGTCCCAGTGATAAACCAAATATTGGATCAGATATTTCCCTTTTTTAGTGGATGGAATTGTTTGTGCTTCATAGTATTGATAATGAGAAGAAAAGCAGACGCATAGACACAGTGACTGCACCTGAACCTTTCAGAAGATCTAATAACTCTTTGAAGTTCAGCCACCCAAGTGCTCACTAAGCCAAACCCCTCAGATTTAAAAATTCTGATGTATATAGTCAAGTTCTTCTAATGAGATTTCTTGATGGCTGTAATTGGTCTCTTCTTTCCTTGTTTTTGTCCTTGACTTTGAAGTTTTGATTCATTACCTTGTGCAAATTCTCCTCCGCACCATGACAAACAATTTCATACCTGTGATTCCTCTGTTTCATTTGTATCCAGGTTGCCTTTTTTAAGCTAGCACGCTCTTATCTCTTCGTAATCAATTTTCTACCTTCTAAATATCCACAGTTTTGGCACCTGTATAGTAAGCTTTCTTCACATGAAGTGATTAAAGTATTCAGCTTGCTCTCTTTCTTCCTTCACCTTGTCTGCTTCAGTTTGTGCTTTGAGCGGTAGCTGGGCAGTGTATGTATCTTGCTTCTTAAATTCTGCAGATTATGTGTGATCTCTATATTAGTTTCTCTTCCAATTGCTTCTGCTTCGCTCTCCTTGCACAATATGCACTCAGCATCTGCTGCTGCCATTGCCTCTGAAAGCAGAAGTGATTTCTCCTGCCAATTTTCCACTTTCCAAAAAGAAACTGTTCTTTCAAGGCTTGATCTTGTTGTGTGCTTTAAAGTCAGTAATAATATAGTCTACTCGACATGTTACCGAGCTGGGGATAAAACAAGAAACACAGATAGAGCAGCCAAAATATTTAATAACAAACTCTAATATGCGCTGTGCTTGACGGGCCAAGGGAGATGCCGTCTTTCTCGAAATGACACCAAGCTCTACAAGAGGCAATCCGGACCCCGCACACTCGGGCCAGACAAAAGGGCATTGGACACGGAGCCAGGCACAGGCACAGATCTGTTTTTTCTGACGTTTTTAAATACTTATTTCTGCTTGACCAGAAGTTTACTTATTTCCAATCACCAGTGCACAGAAAAGTAATTTTCCCACGTATTTTTTGATAGGAAACCTGTCTTATGTTGCAGGGATGTTTTGATATTTTGGAAAGTTCACTCCAATTTCTTGTATCTCCGCTTCCCGTATCAGAGTTTGACATCTATTTAGAGTGTAAACCTTTCAGGCAGGGACAGTCTCTCACTTATCATAGGGAAAAATAAAGAATATATTGTTATTTATGTTCTCCGGTAACAATATACAAAGACAATGAACATGTAAGATGGAAACTGATTTTCTTTCTGGCTAGAATTTATATATAAGATCTTCCTAACAGGAAAGTACATTTATTCAAAGCCTGGCATAGTGAATCCCCAGTTTGTTGTAAAGGCTTTCAGGCTCTACATTCATACAAATAATCTGTCATAAACAGCTGCTACACTTAATTTTAGATAGGGATAGAGTTGAACACAGGAAAAAAATATGTAACTAACCAAAAATCAAAGTGAAAAATCAAACTATAAGGCGTTTGAGGTGGTGGTATTTGTTCTAACACATTGACTAATCTTTTCCATTACTGTCATTCCTCCTCCACTGTTTGGGATGTCATTAATGCCCATGTAATGCAAAAAGTAACCCAAAACTGAGGAAGGGGTGATCTTTACTGTATTTCCAGTTAATTGGAAATATAAAGCACCATAAGCACTTAATCAAAAGTGATTTTCTGCCTTACTTCTGGAGGTCCACGTAGGCTTGATGGGTTTTGTAAGTCCCTAGCTCCTGACAATGCAATGCCTACATCTTTGCTACCCACCCCCCCGCCACAAATGCCAATGCGTGATGACAGTTTGCTGCATTATCCTTTAGACAAGGCAACAAAAGAATATGCACTCAAAGGTTTAGGAGTGAAAATACAGGAAGAAAGAGTCACACACGGGAAACAGATTTCATTCCTTCTGTGAACAGCCAGGTTCAGGTTCAGCCTTTTTGCCTTTAAAAAAATCTTACAAAAAGGCAAACTTGATTCTTATACCTGCTGAAAAGGTACTAAACTGTTTAGAAGGTAGGTATCATCAGGCTGCTTCTCAGCGGGGAGCTCTGATTCATCAGCATCAGGGTTTCCCCAAAGCTTTCTGCCTACATCTTCTACTTAGCTTGGCAGGGACATTGTCAGAGAATAAAAGACTTCTTCCTCATGTCAAAGGGCTGGCATTCATCAAGATGATAATACGTTTTACCTAGAGCACCTTTTAGATGAGGTTCATGAAGCCAGTAAAGAAGAAGATGATAAAGAGAAAAATGTTGCAGGATTTTTTATTATATTTTTGGCACTAAAACTGATACTACATGAAATGAAAGATTTTTCTTTTATAAGTTTCCTTTGGCTTTTACTTTATAAATATTCCTTGGTTAAGTCAGTGGACTGCTTTTCACATAAAGCATAATCCAAAGCCTGTTAAGGTCAACAAAAAGCTTCTTACTAATTTCAGCAGTCTTTGGATCGAGCTCCAACTGCAAAACTGCTCACCGAATCTAACAAAAATTTTTGTATCGCAAAAACAGCATTCACACCTTTGAGGATCAAGCACTTCGTGATGAGGGGATAGTCTACAATCCAGTAAATCTTCCGGGGATCTTTCTGCTGATTGTTATGGGCTTGGGATCAAGTACCTTGTATCCAGCCTGCAAAATTGAGTGTTGTCTACCAGTGCTTGGCACTTTGTACTTTCACCTTCAGGGAAAAAGGAAAACATATGATGCCCTAAAAAGGGGGCTTTCTAACCCTCCAGACTGGACCGATTTATTGTAGGAAGAACTGAGCGTGAAGCATTTCATCCACAGCCTGTTACATCCCTATGAACCCCCTCGAGATCCCCAAACCTAACACCAGCTGTCTTTGCCATGGATGCGTAGGGTGTTTTTGTTGAGGCATGGAGTGTCTAGGTGGTTACAGTATGACCGTGTGGTCATTTTTCACATTTCCTCCCCTAATTACCCTTTGTTCCTCAGTTTTATAACCTAATGATGCTGCCTCCTTCAGTTTTTCCTTCCATTTGTCAGTTCCTGGCTCCTGTTTCGATCCAACCGTTAACCCAAATCTGCTCCACTCCTCGACTCAGTGGCAGCAAGAGCTGAGAAAGGTCCCTCCAAAAATTGAGGTGGGTTTGTCACGCTCTCACTTTAGTTGTCGTTGGGTTTTAGGGTATGTTTAGGTTAAAATATGGAACTAAACTAAGCTGCAGTTTGAGAGAATAAAATGAGTTAGAAAGGTCTATTTGTCCCTTGTCAAGGAAGAAATCCCTTCTTGTTAACTTCAGAAGTATCAGAAGAAGATGAAGCAGCAGCAAGTTTTCCACATAGTCCAATGACACAGCAGCCTATTGATAAACTTTATATCCCAAAATAAGTTTTAATATCTAATTTGACTCTAAAAGCTAAGTTATCTGCCAATAAATGGTCAATAACTTCGTTTCATTTCATCAAATTTTTATTTTCATTTCTTAAACTACAATTAAAAATATTTCAGCACAAAAATAGCTGTTTGATAAATTTGAAATTTTTATGAAAGCTTCCATTTCCACAACAAAAATCTTCTGGTTTTGGAGGATTTTTAAAGAATAGTATGAAGATGATATGAAAGCATACCCACACTCTCCCATGAAACTGAAGTTCTTATTTTACTTTTTAAAAATGTTTCGCAAGCCCTCTTCTCAAATGGGGAGTTTTAGTTGCTGTTGATGTTTTAGTGAATCTCTTATCATTATGATGCCTTTTATTCTCTGCTTCAGACATTAGTTTCTAAACCAATTGTTTTTTATATAAAAAGCAGCAAACCACCAGGTTCTGGTGCACAATTCTGTTAGACTTATGGGTGAATCTCAGTACCAATCTTAGACTTCTCTGTGAATTACTGCTTTTCTCCTTCCATGGTTTTCCAGGAAGACTTTAACTCCAAACTGCATTGTGGGACATAATTAATATTCATTCATGATTAATATTCATTGCCAACATCTAAGAAATAGGAGATTTATAGGAAAGCCTTGAGAAAGCAGGGAAAATGTGATTTGCAGAAGAGATGAGTTCTTCCATTGTCCTTCACCGGTAAAGGCATCTCTCAGCACCAGACGAAAGGAAGCCGGTGGAAAATCTCTGCCTCTTGGTTAATGCCAAACTGGACAGAGTATGGGAGGGCTGGGTTTAGTCCTCTCAGCCAAGAACAGCAACAGAAAGAATTATTAGGTGGTTTGAGTGATTTATCACCCATGAATGTTCCCAGATAAGCTGACCTGTTTGCAGCCCAGCAGAGTCCAGTGCTTTGCATCAACTTGTTCCTCCCTTGCATGGCCAAGATAATGAGATCTTGGACCTTCTAAATGAACTCAGATTTCAATGAAAGCTTAGAGGGCAGCAAAATGCTTTCATGGGCAAATGCCTAATTTGCATTTTCTAAATTCACATTTTAACCTTGAGCTATCTGCCCTACTTGGATTTAACCCACACAGAAAAATAGGAGGCCACTGAATGTCAAAATGTACAGAATGGTCAATTATCCAACTGTGAACCACACTTCTGGTGTATGTACAAGGACTTGAACCATACTTCCCTGGACTTACTTTAGGTTTAATTCTCCATAAAGCAGGTGGTTACGTTTTTAAGCCCCATCTCCACTGTAACTGGGATTCATTACGTACCCGCTCTGTGCTAAATGGCACAACCTTCAAGTGACAATATTATGGAAACTGGTTTAAATGCCTATTAGATTAAACTTCCTTAAATACAGAGCTGTTTACTTTTAATTAGCTATCTCTTTATGCTTACCCATATTTGCAAAGGTACAGCATCTGCCAAGGCTTTGAAAAATGGCATGAAATTCAAGAATAAAAGACACAATTACTCACGTTAAAGGTGGATCTCTCCCCCAGTTTCCTTTCCAGAGGCCAGCCCCAGCTCCTGCACGTGGGGTTCCCGTGCTCCCCCCCAACTTGCTGCCTGCCTTCCCCTTAGCGAGGGGAAGGGGTCCGTTCACCGTGTGTTCTCAACGTATATATATATTCCTTTGCCTTCAAGGGAATATATTCTTACCAGCAGAAGTAGGAAGTTCTACACCTTGTGTTCATCCTTCCCAGAGACAGAAAAAATTGCTTCGAAGTTGGTGATTGGGAATAACGAACAACATTGGAGGAACCAGAATACACGTGCAGCACCCTCTTCCTTAAAAAAACATCTGGGGGCTACGGGGGTTGATGAGCATAAAGCTCATCCGTAGCTTATCCTACATCCTTGTCCTCCAGAGGGAAAAAGCATATTATAACATTATCTAAACGATCTTCTTGATATTTCTTGGCTTCCAATAGCATAGCATGATAAAGCTTTGCAAAACTTGACTCAGATTGCTCAGAAATCAGCAGTAAGAAAGGACTTAACTTCTTGATGAGGTAAATATCTGCATTTGCCCCGCTTCTAAGTAACACAGACAAACCAAATTATCTGCTCTGTCACACACAGCATCTCCCAATCTCCATGGGAGATATTCACACAGACTGTGCACAAACATATTTTAAAATATATTTTTCTAGTCATTTTCTTTAATACAACTTAAAACCAAAAAATATTTATTGCTTCACTCACTCCACTTGGTCACTGAAGCTTCTCCTGCAGTTTTGTTCTTCTGACTTTCCTACTTCTCCCAAACCAGCCTGCCACTGGGCAGCATGCGGAAATAACAAAATAAAGTGAAATAAAGTGAAATGCAGTGCTGCTGTTTCGGGAAGCAAGCATAAAAGCTTTACAAAAACGGCAGTCTAGTGCCTCAGTGGATGAACACTGGCATTTGGCACTTTGTAATAGGTTAGGAGCCTCGAAATTTATTGTAAACTTAATGCAGTTTTACAGCCTATCTTCAAAACATTTACACAGCCAGTAAAAGATGATGGATATTTTCAGAGCATTCCTCTTCCCCAGCAGTTTCCCTTGCAGTAACACTGCACAAGCAGCAGTGATTTGAAATATATTATTGATGTATCTTTGAAGATCTATTATATGATACCTCATGTTTATTGCTATTATGCAACTGGCTTCTAAGTGTCCTCTTCTGTATGAGACAGAGCTGAGAAGATATGATCGGTATTATTATTTGTATTATGGTGGCAGAGGCAGTAGCCCAGCAGAGCACCATTGATTTAGATACCCTACAAAGACAGGGTGACAGTGTAGCTGCTCTTTACATTTCAATTTTTAAATAAACCAGGGAAACAAGACCAGAAAGAAAGAGATACAGTATATGAGCAATCAACAGCGAATGAAGCGCACAAGAGATAGATGTGTGTCTGCACCAGTAAAGTTAATGAGATCCATACTTTGCATTTAATGGTAGCCTTTCAATTGACTTCTCCGTGATGGAAAGTTGGAGAGGTGAATGAAGAGCTAGATAATTAGATGCCAATACAGAAATCCTGATTGGGAAGGTGGGCACAGTTATGGGGATGGCCAACTCTTTTATTACTATTGCATCTTGAATGTTTTGCTATACCGTGCCTTTAATGTCTTTTCATACACAGTGTGTTGTATGGATTATGTGGCTCAGACATCGTTTTCTTTGCGTGCACACTCTGGTCGTATTTATTCTCACTAATGCTGCTAACGTCTCTAAAGCTAAGAACTGGATCAAACTTACAGCTAAAAGCCCAATAGATTTTCTGCTAGTGTTGATTTAAGCAGAGGTGCAGGATATTTCTATAGCCAGGCTGAACCATGAGCACAGCATCGCCTTAGCAGGGAACGTCCCGTTGGACAACGTTTGCTAGTAAAAGATAACGACGGAGTGTAAACGTAACAGTATCTTCTAATCAGAAAATGAGTTGGCAAGAGCAGTAGGCAGGAGAACAACCTGAAACGTTTAAAGAGAGCAGCCAGAGCAGAGGCCGTTGGCTTTGGATTGAATAAACACTAAATTTCTCTTTAGCAAGGAATCTCCATGGGAGAGTATCAGTGGTTTTGTAAAACCAACCGATACAACAATGTCTTATATGAACTGTCCTGATTTTCTTATTCAGAAGAGTTCTGCCTGCCCCCAAAGCCTAACTATGCTTTCCAGCTCTTGCCAGTTTGCTTGACTTGCCAGTAGTTGTCGATTCAAGTTACTTTCAACACTTAGTGCAGGTCCAATAGTAGCTTCCAGCCCCATGAAGTATTAGAGAAAGAATTTTCTGTAGAAAGTTTCCTGTAGCAATTAAGCAGTAGCCCAATCTGTAAGAAGCCGCGTACTGTAAATGAGACAAATTCCTGAAATAATAAAAGTAGTTCTGTGTCTTGTCTACACCTGCAGCGCTGTAAATATGTGTTTAGCATAGGACACACTCAGCTCTCATGGGGAGCTCTGTTCAGCATGGAAATATATATATTATCCTATTATATTGGGAATACGTGTTATGTTTATGTGCAGAAACAAAATTTCTGGTTTTCCAGTACTTTATGCAGTGTAGCCCACGTTCTTGGAGCTCTTTCCCAGGCTTTCAATATAAAGCACCCATTCTACTTGCTTTGTTTCTGCTTTTTTTAACATTCAAAATGTGCCCTTTTAAAATCACAGAAACCCCCAAATGCAGCTGCAGCCAGTAGGTTCCCAGGCACGATTCATCATACCTACGTATAACCTGGGTGTGAAGCAGGAAAGCACAGATCTTATCTTGCCCTGTGGTGCAACTAAAAAGCCCTTCAATTGGTGGCTCCTTCTTTCATCGCATTCTGTACGTTTCTCCATGTCTTTAGGGCCAATACCAAACACCCGCAACCTCTGAGTATTTTCATTCTATTTACTTCTAATAGGTGACACTTTAAATTTTGTTTTAAGTGTGGCTAATTCTCTTTTCAGAACTGTCAAGTTGTACGGCTGAATGCCTCTAGGACTGATAGCTGCACAATGCGCGGTGCTACACCAATATACAATAGCTGCACATCTAAACAGTATTTTGATAGCGTGACAGTAGTTGTTGATAATAACGCATTTGTGTCATGGTTTTGGCTAGCAGTTGTCAGAATAATGGTGAATCTCTAGTTATTACACAAAATTAGTTTTCAGATGGAGCAATCGTGTCCCAGAGCTTTGGGGTAGAGGTAATCACTTGGAATCTAATTCAGGAAGGGCCTCAGCCCTGTGCCTAATAAATATGTGTATACTGGAGATGATTACTGCAAGGTGATGCATTAAAATTGTCACCATCCAAGAAGTTAAAATTCAATATGGTTATATGCATTTTGAGGGTGGGAGCTATAAGCTTGCAACTGCTTGTGTACAAATATGTTTGTGCGTATGTAATTCCTCCCCAGACCAGATCTGATTTTCAGTGTGTCTTTACTATTCCTATTACTATTTTTAGCTTTCTGGGTGTTATAGTAACAGGAATCTATTTAAAGTGTGGTGTTAAAAATGAAATGATGCCTTAGCCGCCATCGAAGTTCATAATTTGTAAAAAATATTTAATGCTCACTGGTAGAGCAGATGGAGCTGAGAGCTGTGAACGCTTTTCTACATGATAATAGACTTTGTTTCTGGCTGTTGGTGTTGCTTTGTTCCTTCATTTTCTCGTTAAACAGTAATCAGACTGGAAAGATAAGAACTTTGGTATTTTTCAAGAATTTCAAGGCAGGGTAAGCATTAATCAGGGACAATACTGAGAAATACTGGGTTCTCAGATGTCGGGCTATTTCAGTGAATATTTTTGCCCACGAGTCAGCAAAAATCAAGCTTTCAATTAGTACAGAAGTGCAGAAAATATATTATCCCTCTAACCACGTGGAGGAATTAAGGCAGGGGACCCCAGTTTAAGGGATGTCCCGTCTCATTTCTTGTTACTGAGAAATATCCATGCGCTTTTGTTTGAACTTTCATAACTGTGTGTATTTACATCAAGCCTCATGTCTGTGGATGAGAGGATACAGCACAGGGGAAGTCATCTACAAATGTGCTGGCTGCCACTCAAAACTTAGTGGTGTTCTGCTAATCAATAGAGATATTAATAGCAAGATCAGTATTGCAACTGGCTTGCTGTACTGCAAAAGGGAGCCGTGATAGAAAATTAAGTAACATCTGCTGCATTCTCATCAAATAAATTTTAATGTCATAAAAATAAGCAAACAGTAGGAGCCTATTTTGGTTAACAGAAAAGTGCAGTAGAATGAAGAAATGGGGTGATTCAGATCCCCGTTTGTGTCCAGGAGACAAACTTCCTCTGCAGTCTCCACTCTCACTGGTGGACGGTTCTGGGAAGCTCCTGGAATACTCTCCAGCACAATTTCTTGCAATGCTCTTTCTAAGGAGTAACAGCTCACATGAGCAATGGTTTTGAAATCGAAATTTGCTTAACAAGTAGATTTTCCATTTGGCCCTACTTTTTCTTTTCTTGTTGATGAGTATAGAAAGTTCTGCTAATTGTATATTAAACCTGAAGATTTTACCAAGATAAATTACTGAAATTCACCTAACTTGATTTTTTATTTCAAATAACAAGCCCATCACGGGTGACTGTGGTTACCATTATGCAGTAACGTGGCCAATTTTTACCCTCTTTTGCAAGGCTGATAATACCTATAGTCTACTGGGGCTCTAAAGGATTGATTAAATGAAATTCAAATTAAAAATACATATAGAATGTCAGAAAAATTGTCAGAATATTGCTTATTATAAGTCACTGATCTACGGTAGAGAACTTTGTGAGTGTATAAAAAGTACCTAAATAGGTATGTGCTTCTGCCACCTCTTCCCCCAAGAAACTTCTGTAGAGACACGGGACAGGCATTAATGAATATAGCTCTACATCTACCGATTAGATGAGTTTCTTCATCCCATTCTATGGATTTCAAAAACAAGAAACACATTTTTAAAGACAAAGTTGTGTGAGGGTTAGTTTTAGGGATAAAAACATTGATTATCAACTAGAGGGGCTCTGTTTTATTTTTGCATTTAGAAGAAAACCTGTAGATAAATTTGTTTTTGTTTCTCCCAGTAGAAATTTTTGACTATTTAATTAAAGGCCTCATTGCCCCATCATTAAATTCAAAGAAGCATATCTAATGCAAGCACTTAAATGTAATGTCACTTATTAGTCTTTAATGAAGAGAAACTTATTCTTTCTCTAAAGAACAGCTGTAGAAATAGTGCCCATGTCACCCACAAAATGATATATTATGAAGAGTATTAATGTGTATTTAATGACTGTAAAAATATTCCTTTATAAAAAGGACCATATTCTTTCTTGTTCAGCTTCACTCGTAAGGGAGGTTAATTAAAGCCAGAGCATCACAAATTCTCTAACACTACAGGTCATTCATCTGTACCAAAGTGTAACACAATTCTGCAAAATCCCATTGACAGTGATAACATAAAACTAACTGTTCCACTACATGGTAAAGATCACTGCTCTGTCTTGTAACTTGGCTCTAGCTTTCATGATCCAACAGCCACTAAATCTGCCATTAAACATAAAATTTATCTAACTCTTCTCATATTATGCTTTATAAATATATGTATTTAAAGTGTTTCTAATATTTTGGAGAAAAAAGGAAAGTGTAACTACAGTTTTGAGATTTTTTTACATGGAAATGACACAAAACAGTGATTAAATGCTGTATGTCATTGTCAAGTCAAAAAGTGAACATTAATCCTCATCCAGACTGCAAGGTTGTGTATTTGATGTTGAGTTAGTTTCGCACCATTTTTTTTTTCTTAAATTGATAAATTATGCAAGATAAAAGGCCAGAACAGTATCATAGTAAACCTTGAAGGGTGGAGAGATTATGAACAGTGGAAGATTACCAACACCGCTCAGGTGGTGACTGGATACTAGAATAGAATGGCCAGAAGCGGAACAAAGAGAAAATATTTCAGTGCCCCCCCAATAACAAAACTAAATGCATTGAGATGTTAGGTCATCACTCTTTCCTGCAAGCAAGGGTAACTCTGTTATTTTGATTATGAAGACTACAAAAATGTGCAAGTAGAAGGTGGAGCGATAGAATTTAATTCCAAGTCCACAGTTTCTATCATATGCACAGTTTTTATTAATCTGATTTACCCAATGTAATCCTGTGTATCCTTCTTTCGTGTATTCGGTACCCACAGTACCAATGTTACATAGCGCATTCATTTGGGCTCTTTTTCTTGTTTGCCACTTAAAAACTGCTGAAAACTTGATCACACAGCAGATAGTACCCTGCAACTTCTCCACTTTCTATTAAGCTCTGATCTTGTTCACAACCGTCTCACCCAGAAATTGAGAACAGCCAAACCAAATTCATTTCATCGGCTTGCGTCATTCGAGAGGCTTCCAAAGGCACCGATGCACTTCTACGTACCGGCTGTCCGAGTCTGATTTCAGTCTCATAAAAATGAAGATTTACTCCACCAGCATATGTGTATTGTCACTGGTGAGAAGGGAATGAAGATGAGCATCAAACCCTCGTGGTAAAAATCTGCCCACTCATGGCTCGTTTGAGAACTGCTCTCTGCAGTTACCTGATTCCTGATAATTATGTGACCACCTAATACTCATCTGTACTTCTCCATGTATGGATTTATGCAGTCCTGGATAACAGTTTCTCTTGGGAAGTGTAAATAGAGACATGTAAATTGTATCAAGGGGTGAGTGATAATCACAGAGGGCTTCAGCCTGGAAAAGAGAAGGCTCCAGGGAGTCCTTATAACGGCCTTTCAATATCTGAAGGGGCTACAGGAGAGCCGGAGAGGGACTCTTTGTCAGGAAGTGCAGTGACATGACAAGGGGCAACGGTTTTAAATTGGAAGAGGGGAGATTTAGATTAGACACCAGAAAGAAATTCTTTACAGTGAGGG
>JAOXNO010000003.1:13414296-13430686 GCA_028565335.1 Limnodromus scolopaceus
CCATCCCTGGAAGTGTTCAAGGCCAGGCTGGATGGGGCTTTGAGCAACCTGGTCTGGTGGGAGGTGTCCCTGCCCAGAGCAGGGGGGTTGGAACTCGATCTTTAAGGTCCCTTCCAACTCAAATGATTCTATGATTCTATTCTATGAGTCAGAGTGAAAGTCATTGGGTTGGTACCAGGGCAGTGACTGTATTTGTCTTGTATTTATGCCGCTCTATGGACATAAAACTCTGCTGAAATGATTACTGAAAGGAGTTTTGCCAATGGGGAAAAAAATTGCGTTGTCTGAGAGAGGTGTTCCCATGGAGGTCTGGTGCCATTGTAGCAATGGATGGAGAGAGCTGAAGGTCAGACTGGAAATTGAGTGCCTCAGTCCTCCACATGGGAGGTCATCTCTGATCCTTTATCCACTCAGGTGGATAGAAGTGGGGAGCGGTTGTTTTGCTAACTAAACTGTGCACAGAAGAAAATCCATTTTAATATTGAGTACCTTCCTCAAGGTTTGCCTTGAGGAGTAAACAGCAGGAAGACATTGGGAGAGAGGCTGAGCTTCTCCAGCATCTCAGGAGGCAAAATGAAGATGTTTTCTGGCATCAGCTGGCCCCACATTTAGGAGTACATTTTTGCATCATCCAGTCCTGATTTGTCAAACTATGTGTAGAGACACCAGGAACTAGCTCAGATGCTGGAAAAGGTCTCACTGGGGCCACGATGGAAGATGACACCAGACCTGGCAGACACAAAATGTGCAGTTTTTATCTGTGTGAGACGGGAGAGGATAAATGTCATTATAAACAGTCATCCTTCGCTGTGAAAGCTTAAGTCAAAAATTATGGGGGTGTTCACCTGGAGATTTAGCTGAATATTTGATATTAATTGGAGACAGTGACAAAATCCAGACCCAGACCTCCCTGGAGAAGCTTTTCCTGGGAATGCAGCGAAGCCCAGAGCCACCGTCGAGCTCTCCTGCACTTACAGCAGCACTCACAGGCTCCTCTCTCTCCTCACTGCTGCTTTTCATTTAGTTTCACACATTTCTATCCCTTCTGCAGAACAAAATAATGGAGCGTAACATTGCATCCAGCAAGACACTAACTACCCCTGTAAGAAAGGTCGTATTTTTACATGTTCTGTGACTAATTCGCGTTGACAGGACCAAGTCTCATGGTCTCCCTCGCACCTTCTGCTCTCATGTTCAAAATCAGACTTGGGATGCTTGTTTGCATCTGCTGAATTTAAATGTGATGGGTGGACCTAGAGAAGGCAGAGCCAAGGGGTCAAGCTGGGGAAGGCCACGTCTTCCTGGTCTCCCACCAACAAATGACCAGCTTCTGACTGAGCAGAGGGAAACACCGTTCCATTGCTCAGAGAGCCTGTGGTCCCTCCCTCCTGCCCCAAAGATTTCAGTAGCTAAGGCAGCTGAGCTTTAAGTTTAATTTTTTTCAATTTTCATATGCTTTTTTTTTTTTCCATGGTAAATATAATTTAGCACAAATAACAAAAACCTTTACATAATGACTCACGGACTTTGTTTTTCAAAATGTGTTTCCTGCAGATGATGGCGGTCCTTGTTGCTTTATATTCTCCGTAAAATATCAAATCTCAGTGAAAAAGAACAGTGTTTCGTGGGGTGTCTGACCACTGTGTATGACAAGAGATAAAATACAGGTGAATACAGCACCTGCACTGTGCCGCATAAGGGTCTCAGTCTAACGAGCAACAGTTCCCAAAGCCACATTATTTTCAAAATATGACAAATATTTACTGTTCTTATCTGAAAGGTCTTTTTTTTTTTTCTTTTTTAACCCCATGAATGTATGGAATGAGTTGGTTCAAAATAGACCCCAAGAAGATGAGTGAAAGCTGAAAGTTACAATTGATGTTGATCCCTTTCAACTTTAAAGTGTTGGAATCAGAAGCTGCTACACAGCTCTGTTCAAGGTCCATATGTTTTTTTGATAGGAAACGTGTTTTGATTCAGGAGTTATTTCTAGGGTTCATTAACATGTAAATTGCTCCATGAGGAAATCTAAAGGCGATTGAATCCAAAGATATGTAAATATTCAAACGTAATTGGGGTTCAAGCCCTACATCTCTATTTCTGCCTGAACAGTTCAAACAGAGGAGAAGGTTTTTCCATCCTTCTCCCCGAAATCCACCAAAATTTCTCATCACATGATTTGCCTCCAAAAGCCATCCTGAGGCATGAAGCTCAATGAATAATTATAAATTAGCAGAGTTGGAGGATTCGGAGAGAGGGAAGGTGTGGGCACCTGGAGTCGGTGTGCAGAGCCTTCCTCATCACCCGAGCAATTCTCCGTGCTCCGCTGAGTACAGCTGCGTGTACGCCAGCACTTTCTGCTAACCTGCTAAAGATCCATCCGCTGGTGCAAAGAGAAAACGTTATCTTCTTAGAAAATATTGTGTCTCCTATTACTTTTGATAGATCTCCCATGGAATTCTTTTACGGTTAAATATAAATCACGCAGGGAAGAATGAAATCTGTTCTTGTAAACACGGCGTATGCACAAGGAGTAAATCACGCAGATGCAATCGCGGCTGTTGTCATAATGTGTCTCCCTATGTGAAGTGGAGTGAAAAGGGATAAATAATCCTCTGGCTATGCCTGCACCTGTGTGATGTCATGCTGCATGTCACCGGCAAGTGACAGCTCAGGGAAAGGCAGCTACCGGGGAACATTTAACGAAAAGTAAGGTAGTTGTCTGGGGAGCTCCTACTGCACCGTGTTAACACGCACAAACACGCCGGGCCAAGGCAGCTGCAGGAATATCCCTGAAGACCAGGCTCAACCTGTGAAAATCAAGATCTACCTTGGATGTACTTGAGCCCAAGCATCTGCTGCAGTTGAGGGAGCAATTTATGACATTCATTCTCTTCCACGGAGCGGGCCAGCGTGCTGCCATGGGCTGGGTCCCCAAGCATCCCCCCCTTCCATCATTGCTCACAGAGCCTCTTGCCCTGGAGCTGGGGTGGAGGGAGCTCTCATGGGCCCTGTACTCAGCAGCCGCAGAGAGCGAAGGCTTTGGGAACCGGGGATGGGTTCTTGCCTCCCCCACCATCTGCCAGCCTAACCTTTGCAAATTATTTAAGCTACTTGTGTTCAATTCCCCATCTGTAAACTGGACACAATTACTCCTTGCCTGTACGTACGGGAAGAAAATAGTCTATTCATGATTGGGGTGTGTTTGGACACTTTCATCCCAGCAGAAATGACTAGGTTGAAAGTGTCTCTCCTCCCAGATTACTTAGCCAAGGTCTGGATGTGCAAAGGGAGGCAGTGGTACCCGAGCAGTGATGCAGAGTCCCTCACCTCCTGCCTGCAGCCTGGTCCAGGGCCAGCACCAGCGCGGACTGATGGCTGTGCACAGCACACACCGTTCTCCCTTCGCAGAAATCTGCTCCAGATTGCTGTAACAAAGTGATACATCCTCTGTTTAGTAGTTTCCAAATTATTTTCAGCTATTTCCAGCCTTTGTTGTTTCCATAATTTACTGTTATTAACATGTGATGAATCCGGTGTTGTACGGCTAAATCCATGCAAACCAAACATGAGGTGCTTCATTCTGCACAGTGTGGGTTTTCAGCGCTGTCACTTTCATAGTAGGAAAAGTATTTGAGTAATTATAAAACATACATTAGTATAACAGCAGGTCCTGCTTATAGCCAGGATACTTTTGAGGAATAGGTTTTCAATAATCACTTCTCTTTTTATACAGTGGTTTCCCCAGAAATATTTTATTAGTCTAATTAGGGCAGGCAGTGAAAAGATCACATTCAATTCCTGTTAGAAATATGAAAGATGAGCGGAGGAGACTGTTGTTTGAACTTCCTCATCACCCGACCTTTCTAAAGGAGCACAACCTCCCCCCAGAAGCACACATTTTGGCCAAATACACAATTTAGTAGGAGGCTGAGAGAAAGCAGAATTGTGCTGGGAGACCAGCACACCCTCTAAAAGCAGATATCTAGTGTTAAAATAAAAGATAGCATTGTAACACTTCCTTTATCATCTTAACAGTGAGGGAATGAGTTGTACAGGTGAAATGGTGACGGGCTGCTGTCAGGGGCTGTAGCCGGTACCTTGACAAAGCTATTGAAGGGTGTCTGTCCAGGTGATGCTACAAACCTCCTGTGCAGCCAAGGTCAGGCAGACCTTCGGTTGTCTGCTGAGTAAGTGCTGGCCAAGCAAATTAACAGAGTTTGGAGCAGATCTACCAGATGCACCCCATTTATCTTGAAGTTCTACACTTTCCCTACCTGCGTTTTGCAGATCTGGTCACACCTTCAAAAAGGATGAATTCCCTCCGAAGCAGGTGCAGAGGAGAGCTGCTTGGGGGAGGTGGGCACCAGGTGATGGACCCTGTAAGAGGAAACTAGGAGAGCAAGGTGTGGTTGGATAACTGAACAAAGGTTGGGTATGCACAGGTGGGAGGAGGTATGGCTGCTTTCCCTAAACGCCCCAGAGGGTGTTGTTAAGCCAGAGTATTATAGGAGTGAACAAAAACATGTGAATGAACTCAGGCTGGAAATTAGAAGGCGTCTAAGCGTTGTAGGAATAAGGTTGTAGTACAATCTTTCAATCGGAAGAGGAAGCATGGTGAGGTCCGACTGATTTCCAGATGGAGTTGGATGTACTGAGGAAAAGCGTGGAGTGATGTGGTTACTGCAGCGGTGGGAGACAACCGAGCAGCAGGAGGTGCAGGTTCAAAGGCTCAGCCATGCACCTTCTTTCCCAAGAGCAAGCAAAGAGAGCAAGAAAAGAGCAAGAAAGCCATGCGGGGATGAACTGGTTTCTCCATTTTTCAGAAAGTTCTCACTAATTTTGTTGCTACCTGTTCACAGGTGCATTAAAAAATATATAATTTGATGGGAAGGATATTCTTAAAGTAAGCTCCCTCTCTCAAAAGACCAGTCTAAAGTGTCATTCTTTATTGAACTACCTGTACTAGGAAATAGTATGCCTATGACAATGCATGCAACATTTTAAGCCCTCAGGGCTACATGAGGAGAACATCTAAATTAAAAAAGGATAATGAAGTCTGAAATAGTAAAAGCGCTAGCAGTTACTTTTTAATGGCAGCTAATTTAGTGGCATTGTTTGGGCTACAGTCTCAGGCTGTAACTCAACCGGCTTGAGCAGAACGATGCCGGTAGCTAACTGTTGTGTCAGCCCTCAAGAGCTACATATTGCCATTACTTTATTAATCACCACCAATAAACCATAGTCATGTAGAATTTAATTACCGGAGCCATTTGTTTTCTTTAGCTGTGTTTGGGGGGCAAGGCTTTTGAGGGTCATGAGACTTATTTGTTACTCACAGCATATGCTTTTCTGTTAAAATCCAAATTGGGCAGATTTCATAAGAGTATTGTTACAGTATTAACGTCAATCAAGTTTCTACTTACAATGAATTGAATCGCCATTGTGTAGATCTTCTGGTTTTATAAAGAAACCAGGTAAAATTCACTAATTTGATGGAATTCATTTAAGAGACAGTGAGGACAGGAGCAAAAAATTCAGCATAAAATGTAAGGGAGAATCAAAACAAAAGCTTAGCTATATGTCTTTGATAAGTTGACAGTTCCCATAGCTCAAGGTAACCTTTCTCCGTAACACTCCGGGGTTTCCCTTTATTGCTGTCTTTTTTAATAGAAGACCAGTATTATGCTTCAAGCGTGTTTTTCTGGTGAGAAAAAACACAAAGAGCAAAAGAAACAAAGCCATATAATGAGGCGAGGAAAGACAGGCAGTAATATCCAGATCCCCCACCCCAAGCTGAAGACCCAAGAAAGCGGTGACAGTGGCGCTGAAGTCCTCTCCACGTGCTGGGGCTGGAAGTGGCGTTGTGGGGTCACGATCTGCCAGACACAGCGTCCATCTCAGCTCAGGTGTTTCTGCTGTAGTTTTAAACAGTAAAGAAAAACACACTAAACTTGGATATAGGGTCAGAAACAATTACGCAGATTCAGCTATGATATATTTACGCTGCATGTTTAGTTCTGGAAGAAATATGAGCACTGTATAAACTTTTAGTAAAAATGTAGTTATTCAGTTAGGGTTTCCAAGGCAGGTGATGGATAGAAAGAGATCTGTTGACTGCTTTTTCCAAGCAGTTGTACTATCTGGTTGTGTAAATTATTACTATGGAGATACTTAGTCTGACATTTTGATATTTTAGGCTTTGTATTTCCATCACTTGACCTTAAAACTGATTCAGTATTTGATAGTCAAAAATGTGCATGTTAATACCTTCTTGATAGACCCAACAAGTAAGTTGGAGGGCCTACAGGATTTAATTTTATTGTCACCCATATCGCAAATTAAATAAGAAACAGTACTACCAAAAGAAGGTTCAACAACTAGTACCTGACTTTGAACAATGCCATGTGCCTTCTTTTGACCAGGTGGTTTATATACCAGCTTTCTAGCCTCCTTGCACTCTACGGAGTGCTTATGATTGTTCTGATTTTTAGCAGTTTTATTTGTACAGCCAAAACTTTGCACATATTTTTAGGAAACATTTTGAAGACAGGTTGAAGAACTTGTAAACGCTCTAAGTATAATAAACTGTTCTCAACCCAGACAGGTAGTCTCGACGCACTTGACTTTTGACAAAGATATATTGGTTTCTTTGATTTTAGCAGGCAGGGGGATTTTTGTTCCAGTGAGGAGCAAAACCAGATCTTGAAAGGTTTGCCAAAACAGCGTTGCTAGCTGAAGAGTAAGGTAGGTCTCATTTTGCCTACTCTGACTTTGTGAGGTGTGGACGAATATACATAGCTACAGGCTGATGGAGAGGTTGGCTTGGAAAGGTATGCTTACTTGATCTTTGGGTTTTGTTTTTGTGGTGTCTATGGGGTGTTTTTTAATAAAGTCAGAAAGACCAATAGATGTCAACAAGCAAAACAGCGACAGCTGAAAGGAAAAATATCCTCTCCCAAGTTTTGAGCTATGACTTTTTTACAATAGGAATCCATTTGCCGATGCCAATCCAGGTGAGTTGCATTTTGGAATTATTGTTCCCAGAGCGTCTTAGTGTACTGGCACCCTGCGTCACAGACACAAATAATCCCAAACTCAATAGTCTCACTTGAGGTAATGGGAAAATTCGCTGTGTTCACTGACCCTCAGAATTTCTCGTTTCTTGCTGATGGTGTGACAGTGGAAAGTGGGTTCAATGAGCTGAAGTATAGAAGTTGGAAAGGTATTAGTTCAGAAGTCTAAAAGGTGTCTTAGGAAACATAAAATAAACAGAAAATAATTCCCAAAGGAATAGAGCCATCCTGTTTAGATTGTATCTTTTTCCCTTTCTCCTGTATGCTCTGTTCAAAGCATAAAGCAGAGCAAACATATGTTGAGAGATGCTGCCTATTTATAAAGTAAACACTAACAACAAGCAGAAAACAAAAGATAAATGAAGAACATGTTTTGCACACTAATCAAGTTGTCTTAACTCAGAATGTAGCGAATCTGTGCTAGGTTTTTAAAAGTACAACCAAGGCTTCAGTTTTTCCACATATTTAAAATATCCCCGTGTGACCATTGCTCTCGACACATCTTCGAAGGAGACCTAGTCACAGCTTTTAATGTCACCATCTAAACTGGAAAACGAGACTCCCATCAGCAGAGATAAGAGCTCCTCCATCAGAGAAAGCATTAGTACAGGTTTCCAGAAAATGTAGTTTAAACTTGAAATAAATCTTTGATTAACAAAATAAAATGACAGATGTTCATGCATATTCTTGATGATACTGTAAGCCACTCCATAGATTCAGACAAGCTTGTACAAAACACTCATTCGTGAAGGTCATCTGAGGCTCAGATGATGTGTCAGGAAGGTTAGAGATGAAAAGTTTTCTTCATCTGTTTTCTTCACTCCAATTACAAATATCAGCAATGTTGGAATTCACCTTTGGCTGCATGGGACTTTGACAGTCCTAGCCGGTATGTCATGAAGGTTCATATACAGTGTCATCAAAAATGAAAACCCCTAAAATACAGAAATGACTATGGTGCTTATTTCAGCAAGATATTCTTCTTCATATACAGTTTTCAGTAAAAATATTACAGATAGCAGTTTAAATTCCTCTGCTATTTAGAGTGCGTGCTGGGCAAAATGACAGAAAAGATCCAAGCTGTTATGATCTGATTGTGAATATCAGACTATAAAAGTTGGTAGATACGAGAGAGTGACATAGATTTCTTATTTTATTTTGCTTTAGATGAGATGGCTTTGCTTTCCCTTGTGGGAGGTTATTGTTGAGGCTCAACAGCAGAGATTCAAACTGGGTGAAATAAGACTTTTCAGAGGATTGCTCTTCCTCACGTGCTCCTAGGGAATACACGGGGGAAGGACGAATGGAGATGACCCAGACTGGCCCTGCTGACCTCCCCTCTATTAGCAGAGAGACAGTGGGCGGCATTTGGCACACGAGCTCTGCAGACACGTAGATGCCAAGGGCTAAATCCCAGCCTTGCTGCCGCCACCCCTTTCCACTTTGCATGGTCCTGGCAGGGAGCTGGAGGCAGCAGCAGCCAGCGGGGCACCCTCCGCTCTCACATTCCCTCTTCTGCTTTGCCGGGAGAAGCTGATTCCACAGGGAGTGGGGTTCTGTGATTGCCCTCCCGTGCCAATTTAATTCTGCAATGCAATACTGTGCTGGCTCTCTCTCTACCCGACTTCCCTGCAGTGCAATGGATTATAATCTGCTGTGTCACCTGAAGGTGAAATCCCAGCATGGCACACCAGTAAGACTGGGACAGCCCTCCTAGCCCTGCTTGAGCAGGAGTATCTCCCAGCAAGGACGAGGATGTAAAAAGATGCTCTTCCCTGACTGTAAAATCTCCGCAGGCTCAAAATGTTGGGGGTGGAAGTGAAAATGCACAATATGTTGTTAGCAAGTGGTGCTACCTTTTTTCCCAGCCCCTTCTGCCCCTCTCTATTTTATAAATCCATGCTGCTTAAAAAATTTTGGGGTGAGTGCCTGTGTCTGCACGCACACACAGAGGTGCCCCGTCTCAACTAGAGCATCATTGATGGTTGACTGGGACTGTACTGATTGACTTCTCTTCCAGAAAGGAAGCTGCTTCCATTTAAAAAATATTTGTTTTATTTAATTCCTTCTACTATTTACCACCCATAAGTCTTCAGCGGTGTACATAGCATTTCATAACCAAGTAAGAATAGAGCATTTCTTCTCTGAGGAACTGGTACTGTTTAGTTGCTACATGAAAAGCATTAGACAAGTAGTGCACAGTATGCCTGTCATGATGGGTTAACGACCTGATGCTTAAATGGGATATCTTTCTGCTTTAAAACAAAAAGAGTTATTCTAATAAACCACCATTCTCAATTTCTGGGCCTCAGTATTGCTGTGTAATGATACATTACTTTAAAATGTCAGTTGATGAGACAATGTGGTCTTGGGTGTTTAGAGATGTGAAACGGTTTTATAGAGGTCTTACTGGATAGTGTCCAAAGGGATAATATCACCTAGCCTCAAGGCCCCTCCTTTCTAAGGGGAAATAACAGTATTTATGGTTTAACTAATTCTAAAGAAAACAAAACTGACAAAAATATGAAAAAATTCTCTGCCAAGTGAATTCACTGTATCAGCGTCACAGCCTAACGCTCAAAGGAGGGCAAAAATAGTGCATGGTCCTTCATTGGCTTTTTGACTGGAAATAAATTATTTCCACAGAATGTAATATGCTTTTTTCACTCATTTGTGGTCTCTGTCTCTCTCCGCATGAAACAGAGCCTCTGTGATGTGCTTACAGCAAAGGCGCGTTATCAAAGCGCCCCTGTAAGTGGTAGTTGGGAATGAGTGTAAACAGGTTTTGACACAAATTTCCAACAGATTAACACGTGGGACTAAAAAGGGAGGGGAGAGAGGGAGGAAGGAAAGTCGGGCTGAGATGATAGCATTACCTGAGCCATAATTGCCTGTAAAATAAGAAGGGAGCTGGCTTTAAATAAGAACATGATGAATATTGCCAAAGCATTAAACAAATATCCAGCTACTTGCCTTGTCTGCAGCCTCCGTGGATGTGCTCAGATGTTCATGTGCTACTTTTAACGTGTGTCAGATGAATGGTGCATGGGGGTAGATCATCTTTTAGAAAGCTCAGGAGGATGGGACTGTGCAACAAAAGAACAATTATTCCTACGTTGAATAGCACCGAATTAACGTTCGGGTATAACGTGTACCTCTGTTTGATTATTTGATGGTAGAAAATGAATTATTACTGAATTTATCCACACTAATACCACAGGGTAGCAAATGATAATTTTTAAAGAAAACCGCCGTTGCGGTTGTGGGCTACCTCGACAGCACAGCCCCTGTGTGTAACACGAAAATTCAGTGTGTTTGGATTACCCAAACACGCGCAGGAGGCTGGTGTTGGCAAACGGGTCCGTAATCGAGCCCTTTGGCCTCACGCTGCTGACTGCACGGCACAAGCCAAGCCGTTCTGCAGCTACAGTTACGCTTTCCATCAGGCAAGGAAGGCAACCTGCTAACGTCTGGCAAAGAATAACCCCAGTAAGAAAGCAGCTAATTGCTGAACATTTTTCAGATCTAAAAATAATCCAGAAAGCAAGACAGTGGAGAGACAAACCACCTACAGCTCACCAGAGCACACAGCAAAGTAACTTGCAGCAGGCATCAAACGTCTCTACATAGTTAAATCAGCTGGATCACTCCCCAGGACAGAAAAGACTACGATCCTTTGTTCTTACAGGCGGCTTTTGCTCTTTCTTTCTCTTTATTTATCATCTGTAATTTAAAACAAAGACAAGGAAGCAGGTAGCCCCGAAGCAGTAAAGGACACATATTCTTCCCCCTTCTTGCCCTTGGGACATCACACAGGGATAAATTTTAACTGTCATATTGAGTCGGATGTCAAGACGTGTATGTTTGAGAAGGGGAAAGCTCCCTTCTGACAAGGGTGGCTTGGATCAGCTCTTCTGTGCCATCTTTTGTCTTCCTGCAGAGGCTATACCGAAGGTGGAAAAACTGATTTTTAGTTTATTTGTTTATTAGCGTTCTGGTTATTACTGCTCTGCTTCGCTCATGCAGGCTCTAACTGGTGTAAAACCTAGCGAGAGATCTTCCTAGTGGGATTGTTTAGGCACTGAGTCCCACAAGCACCAACCCTCTGAATCAGAAAATATATGGCCAGTATCTTGATAATGTCCCTTTTCCTTGCTGGGCTGAGTCCTGGCACATCCCCAGCAACTTCAGCTCTTGTGGGAAAAGCTTCGCAGAAAGCTCACGGCATCGCGGGTTTGGTGTCCCCTGTGCACTTCCCAAATGATCGGCTGAGCAGGCACATAAGCATTTTGAGGACAGTTTTGGCAGACAATGACTCTGATGGAAAAGCCATCGGGTTAGCACTCAGGGATGCTGACTCCTCGGGGAAGAAGAAGTGTCCACAGGGGACAGATGTGCAAATCAACTCCAGTCCCCATTTTACAATTAAACACCCAGCCTTTGACGAGATGTTTCCCCAGAGATCCCTTTGCTGGCTCATCACATCCTTGCATCAGCTCCTCTTGGAGCCAGCTCCTGGGCGACTGGCTCATGCCTCCCATAAAGGTATTATTGACACCAGCCCTTCGGCACGGCGCCCGGCTCCTCTGGTCGGGCTTTCTCCTCATGGAAGTGAAAGTCTGTTGTCAGCCTCTGAGGTGAGAAAGGACCAGCAATTCCAACTTCTGATAGGGAAGGAGAAAGGAAGAGGTATTTCCTTGAATACCTCAATACAGTGGCTTGAGGAGCTTATGCTTTCCCCTCTTTAGATGTCTTAGCTTAGGTCCACAACGGTGATCTGCCTGCACTGGTCTTTGGATATAGGCCTCTTCTCACACCTCAGCAGGAATTCATGTGTAGAGATGACTGATTTACTGTTTACTTCAGAAAAACTTGGGCTGCATACAATAATCGTCAATCAAACCATTCCCATTTTGAGTTCCCTCATACCACCCCGTGGCAGCAGCTCTCTCTTGTCAAATCTAGCAGAATAATGCCATTCCCTGCTTTAATATCTCAGGTACGTAACATGGCTTCTTTCTACCCTGGCAGATCTGATGAAAGCCCATTCTTATTTGCCACGAGCATTCTTAAAGGAAGAGAAAAACATTGTTAAAAGAGTACAGTGCAGGTATTTAAAGAGGCAGCTTCTGACTGCTGCTCCTTTCTCCTCTTGACATGAAGATGAACTTCCTCTGGTAGCTGACTCATTGCCCTGGGCTATCGCTCTAATTTCTTTGACTTCTGATGAGCAGATGCTCTAAATCTGTCAATATGAAGCACAAAAGGATCTTATTAATGGTCCAACCGCTATGTTTTCCATGGGTAGGGCTATCAATCTTACCTTATACATGTGCATTATTGCTAGCAATTGTTTACATACTCTGTAGCTCCCACTCAGTGCTTTACACCACCTCGCTTCATACGGCTGCCTCAGATACAGTGGTCTTCATGTTACATATATCACATTTATAGAGCTTGAGTGAGCTTGAGGCTCACTTTCTTTGTAAGGTACCAGGCTGTAAGGTACTTTTCTGTTTTCCGTAGTATATTGGTGCGCCTTGAATTATTCACTCCATTTCTGAGAAGCGGCATTAAGAATGTAATCTTCTGTTCATAAATCCATTGGAAGACTCTTAATAATGTAAGCCTTAGTGGAACATCCCAGCATTGCAAAGGAAGGAGTAAGCATTTTCCTTTGGGTTCCGAATGGTTCGCTTGCCTTTCCTTTGACAGAGCTAAATCCATTCTTTAGAAAAAAAACCAAAACCACTTAGATTTCACTTTTTGAAAGATTTCAACCATCCTTTTCTTCTGTTTCCTTGTAACGAATGATCAGCTGTTCTGCCATTACAGGAAGGTGCATAAAGCTTGCAAAATGCACAAAAACTGAATTCAGGACCATTTATGTTTATCAGTTAACACTAATGCACTCCCTGATCCTGCTGCTGAGGGTTTGCTTCTATGGGCTTCTTTCTCCTGAGGGCAGAGGCACCCTGGAAGCCTTCATTTCGGTAGCAAACCATCACCTTATAAATACTCAGCTCAGGTGAAATCAGCCACACCGAAAACTTGCGTTCATCTCCAGAGATGAGAATTCCTGGAAACGCTTGCACTGCCTATGACAGAAATGGTGGCGCTGGCAGCTTTGTGGCCAAAGTCCCCAAAGCCCACACAAGCGTGACGGTCCTGAGCTCTCAGGCCATGAGTGAAGCTGTGCATAGGTTTGGTCATCTCTCTGCACTGGTCTGGGTTTTGAAGGGAAGACCTAAGCAGGGCATTTAAAATGTCTGGATTATTCTGGGATTAGCATCTTCTGGGGAAGAAATGGCATCTCTGAGTGCAGGCATCTGGAGCAGCAGGCAAGTTGATAGGAGAGGAGACCATGAGAGGTGGCAGCAGCAGCTGTGACTCCAGACAAGGTCTTGTTCCTGAAACCTTGAGGTGGGAACAGAAAGATTCGGCTGCTGAGAAACCTCTGTATAGCACAAACCACTTCAAGTCCTTGGATCTCTGATTTTTTACACCAACTTTTATGTGTTACTTCTACTTAGATAGCAAACTTCTTGTGGGACTGCACCCGCGTTGATTTTGATGAGATCTGTGATTACAGCACAACTTACTTTTGCAACTACACACGAAATTTCAACATTTCTACCCACCATCAGGCAACTGCAACAGAAGATGCTAATACTATGTTCTGATTTGGGTTTATACAGCAGCTCCACAACTGTTCCCATTCATGTAGTCCCAAAAGTGATTATAATTTCTCACAAGTATTTGCAGTGGGATCTGCAAGTTTGGGACATATGTTGATTAGTAAAATTAAGCAATACATTGCTTAGCACCTGTTGAATGTCTCCTGGTCTTGGCGGTACAGCATTTTGAACCCTCTACAACATTTTTACACTGATTTGACTTTTTTTTCTGGCTTTATTGTCTATGTAAATTATCTTCTGTGTTTACTTAAATATCATAAATACATTTGGGGCAAAGCTGTTTGGTTTTGTTTTCCCCCCCAGGATGTATCCAATTCAGGATATTATTTTCAGATAATGACTTAAATGGGAATATGCATGTTCACGTACTGCTAACATGACTTCCATAACAATATGATCCCTTTTAGTAAATTATGTATGCAGAATCAGTGTGTTGGTAACTGCTGTACAAAGCTAAAATTTAAAAGTGACAGTTAATAACTTATCTGTTGAATGTACGCAACTGTCCTTGGGAAAAAATAATTGTTTCAATTAAAAAATAGAGTGTTAGCTTTGTTTTTATTCTTCTAACAGTTCTAAAAGTATTTGTCTTTATCTTTATTATTGGCAGGATACTACTCTTCAAATAAAACTGTACCCTATCATTACTGGAATAGAGTTTATCTGTTATTCATAAGCTGCAGAGAGATGTTTTTCCCCCTCTCTGCCATTTTTAATGGCCTCTATAGAAATCTTTCAAATAAAAATTTGTATTACTTTCTTTTTCCTTGGCACAAATACATTTTTCCCAGTATTTCTGTGCTGAAATTAATATAGTTCTATTTTTGTCCTTTCTTATCTGTACATTAACAATAGACTATGTCTTGCCGAGAATTGTCTCCGTGGCTCCCATTCTAGGGAAAGTCTTACAGCCTTTCCCACTCTCATTACTGGGAAGAGCGGATCGTATTTTGAAGGGGGTTTAGTCAGCTACATACAACTTCAACCCTGTGTCTCTAAATCACTGGAAACTCCACGGGTGGCTTGTATGAGGACCACATGAGGCCCATGGTGCTGCTCTGAAAGCATCGGAGGCTCTGCTGCTGAAAGGAGGCAGGTCCACGTGGGTTGGAGGGAGATGTATGTCAACCTCTGACGTGCCAGTACCACAGTATTTATTATCGTTTCTGCATTTGGTAGCATTAATGCAACTTGTACGTTGCAAAAAGTTTCCTCTTGGCAGTTATGCACAGGAGTTGTTACACTCCTCAGATTAATTACGATGCTGATGGCAATCAGATTCACGAGCGGGATGTTCGACGACACAGAAGT
Source organism: Limnodromus scolopaceus (assembly GCA_028565335.1). Lineage (NCBI taxonomy): Eukaryota > Metazoa > Chordata > Aves > Charadriiformes > Scolopacidae > Limnodromus > Limnodromus scolopaceus. The sequence goes on from JAOXNO010000003.1 coordinate 13,429,382, forward strand.
ACTGAACGTCACACTTGAGGATGTCCAGCTGCTCTGTGTCCTAGAGGAAAGAGGTGTTTCTCACTCCTTTCCCTGGAATAACTCATGACAACCATGATTTGAAGCAAGGTGTTAGATAAGACAGACCATGTTTGATTTGATAATTCTTGTCCTATGACGTTAACTCCCAAGTGCCTTGAGTTGACTTTTCCCTGGATACTTGGAATCTGGCTTGGAGAGCCTGTCTCCACAGGCTTCCCTGGGAAGAAAAGCCGCCACTTTTTCCAGGATCACACAGTTGGACTTGTGGAGGACCATGCATGTAGGAATCAGTGGGGTTTCACATGGCTGGAGGGCTTCATTCATGAAGCTTAAAGTGTGGATTCATTCCCTGAAAGCCAAACACCCAAGTTTTCAGCAGAACATTTACAATAGAAAAGGCAAAAGGCTGCCTGTAACTCTCAGCTACCTTTGGAAGAAGCAGCACAGCACCGTGGTTGATGAGGCAATTAGTTGATGCTCCTTCTTTCATTAGATCTTCAATTTTGACCCACAATAGCCCATGTGCATTGTATTCTTTAATGAGACCCCAACTGTGCAGAGCTGGTGCACAAAAGTTATTGTTTTCAAAAGTCCTAACTAACTGCTCTGAAGAAGGTTTTGAGTTATCAGGGCCAACAGCCATCTTTGTTAGGACACTGAAAGGGAACGGGGAGGGCATTATGCTGTATGTTTATCAGGTGATGGATGATTAATAGGTCTTAGCACACAATGAATGTGTATCTCTTCTTCACATGCTAATCACATGGCATTTATAAATGTCAGCACCTTATCGTGGCAACACACTCTGAATTTTGTGTGGTTTTAAAGGTATTTATTTTTAACATTTTTAACGTGCTTATTATTAAGGTTGTGCCATTTGAAACTTCCCTTTTGCAATGATTTAGAAATATGGTCAGTTTTTCTTTTTATTTTCAAAATTATTAGATTATTGCATATTGAATCTAGTCTAAAAAAAATCCACGGCAGATAACGAAGTTTATATTAACATGTTTCTTTAACTACTAAAATGTAGCACTGGGTGTCACCTTGGAATGTTAATCATGACAAAAATAATTTACAATTATTATTGTTATTAGAATGAGAAGCTTCAGGGTTTTCCCATTCTGCTTTTTTTTTAATGTCAAACTTTTTTGTTTTGTAAGCTAAGGCCTTAATTTAGAGTTATAAATTATAGTTTTACCATTTGAGAATTGCATCATTTTCATTCAAAACCCCTGAATTTCATGATTTGGTCATAAAAGTGTGCTTTATTCTCAAATGTGA
>JAOXNO010000003.1:13430786-13464984 GCA_028565335.1 Limnodromus scolopaceus
CTGCTGGTGTCTTCCAGAGACTTTGTGGACCTAAAAAAATTGGAATTAAACTAAAGAAGTTATTGCTGTTTTAGAAATCTGCACTTGAAAGGTGCAGGGACAGGGAAGATGCTGAAGGTAACTTTTGAAGACTACTTGAAAACATGAAGTTTGAAGGTTCAGGTCATTGGTTCCCAACCATTTTGTTAGTGATAAATATCCACATTTCCATGGTACTTCACTAAAATTGTCACTAGCTGGCATCTTCAGCAGGGACCTCGCCAGAGTGGCCAAAGATTGACTCAGTCTGGAGCAAGCACAGCCTTGCAGCTCCAGGCAATGGTTTCTGAAACGAGCACTGGGTTATACTGGCAAAACACTGAGGTCTTGCTTCAGCTTCTTCCTTGCTCCCTAATAAGACATCAGCCTCCAAGCCCATCCATCCACCGCCCTTCCACAGCACTAAAATCGCTTCAACTTTGTCTAAGAGATTTATTCTCCTACATATCACCGTCTGTGTTGTCACTTTATCTGTGGACTTGGGACTATTTAGAGGTCCCATCACAAATAGTTCTCAGCCAGTTGTTGGTTATTCTTTGCTCGCTTTATCTCCTTAAAAAAAATGACGCGTTTGATGCATTGTCCTAAAATGAAACTCACAGGATGCAAGGCTGGTGGTGGTTAAAAAGGAAGGCAAATCCCTGCAGAACTCTTTGTAAGCTGTATTGCTCCCTGTGTCACTGAGACAGAAGCAGCCCCAGACTTACGCAGCCCCCCAAAGGACTTTGCAAATAGCCATCGCCTTGTAAAGATGGTCTTGGTATTTTAATTAAAGGTCAGACAAAACTACAGTGTAAACCTTGGAGATGTTTTGTAGCAGTCATTTAAAGCAGAGTTGCTTAACGAAGTGCTATTGTATTAGTGAAACAATGCCCAAACCCTCTCGAAGATTTACACGAACTGCAGCCTAAACAAAGAAGCCTCTGCCAAGTTCGGGCTGCGAGTTCAGCATCCATAAATCACAGCCTGGCCCTGCATCTGGTTTATCCCTATAAATTGTTGTGGAAGGGCTGCAGGGCTGGGCATCGCTTTACTTCTTGGGGCAGGACGTGGGGCTTCAGAGCCCCCCCCCAGTAACACCATCGCGGGGCAGGACACTGCAAATGCGTTAGGGATGGTGCCAGGTTTGTCTTCTGCTCGGCTTTGTTTGCACGCTTGTGCAGCAACCTTCACGGTAATTAAAAATAGTTTTGTTTTTACGTAATGAATATTACCGTGCTAAATATCGTAGTGATGCTCCGGGATGAATATCCCAATTGTCAATCACGGACGCCGTTGTGCAGCAACGTGCTTCTGAAGGTCACGCTGCCAGGCTTTATTCAAAGTGTCAGCTTTACTGTTACAAGTGATCTTAAAAACCTGCAAGGCAGTTTCCCTTGCCAGATTTATGAAGTATTTTAGACTATTTGCTAAAAAGAATATGTCTGATTTTTTTAAACTGGATTCTTTGATTTCTGACTCTTCTACCTTTGCCCTTGTTTGTGGATTTGTTTAGAAAAAATAAAGCAGGTGACCTGGTTCGTTTGGTGGTGAGTTATAACGTATGCAGAGAAGGTGGCACAACCAAAAGGCTTTCCAGGGAAGCCATCTGTCCACACACACCGCTTCCATGGGGTTACCTTTCAGGTCTTGTTTGCTTTTGGTTGCCACCTAGTTGAGGGTGGATGATGTTTTTCTCCGGCACTTGTAAGGATGTTGCACGCTCAGATGGGTTACAATGATGTATTCTACACATGTTCCTTTTGAAAAATTCGGAAGCATTTTCAGCGTTGATTTCCCTCAAGAGTTATTACACCCCACGCAGATTGGCAGCGCCGGGCCACAGTGCCAGGATTTATGAGGTGACCTTGGAGACACAGGCACTCCCAAATTGAAAGCACTTGGAGCTAAACTTGAAATATATTTATTTTGGATTACTGAGCAGTCTCCACTATTGTATAAATCAGAATGAGATTACACAAATAACACACAACATTTGTACAACATTTCATAACAGGAGGGGATTCATTCACACGCAGCTCAAGCACAACACTCCTGCCTTCTCCAGACTCTGTTTCCCAGGCGGGTCCAACTTTAAACCTTCACTAGGATTCGGGAGAGGCAGTGCTGGCTCCTCCTGCTCTCTCCATGAGCGGTGGACTGTGTTTTGGGCCACCCTCCATCATACAGGAGCGGAGCATTCCTAAGGCACCGGGGTTGCTCAGGGTCGGGCCAACTAAAGATGCTCAGCTATCTCCAGCCTCTGGAGAAGCCCTGATGCGACGCTTGGCTGTTGCATGTAGTGCTGCCCAAACCCCCCAGACCCACACAGCCAAGCCCCACACGGGGCTGAGCTTGGGGTCCCCATGTGCCGCCGGGGCGGCCACCCTCCGGACCTGCTTGAGGAGCTCCCCAACAGCCTTTAGGAGCCAAGGGCTGGGCTAATAAAGAGGTGCTGATAGATGGCAATGAAACACCCCAGCGAAGGCACGTCGAGTGAGAACCTGTGAGCAGCAATAAACGCGAATCCAACCTGCACTAATGTTAATTGTCATTCAGTTTATATCGATGTGCAGTTTATTAAACCATAAAGCAAGGCAGCAAGCACAGAGAGCAACTCTAGAGATAATTAAACATAATAAGGGTTTCACTTAATCCCTCAAAACCCAGGGGAGGCACAGTTAAGACTGAATACCCTCTTTGCACGGAAAAGCATTTTTTGCACGGCCATTTAAGAGCACTTCCCGGTACGAGATTCCAGGAGAGGGGGAAAGGTAGGTCCCACCTTCACTTTCGAATACACTGTATTTTTAATTTTCTTTGTGCCTGTAGATCACTCGTCTTATTAAGCCCGAACTCTTGACTTTCAAAGCAGTTTCGTGGCTCATAATTTGCGTTGCAGTAGCGACTGGACACCTTCATGAGGGATCCTGAGAAAGGTGCCAGCGTCGGACAGTCGCTGGGCAGAGGGGTGGCCAAGGAGGGCTGGCCAGCAGCAGGAATGGTACCTGTGTGTGCTCTCCTCTCCGGCTGGTCCCCTCGCCCTGCTCAAGATACTCATATTCTTGGACGAGGAGGGTCAGAAAGGGGATGAAAGGGGATGAAAGGGGAGGGTGGACCAGTCGTGCGAAGGGCTGACAGAGCAGAAGGAGGGCGGCAGCTTTTGAGAAGTGAGAATAATTACGGTAAATCTGGGATTATTGCCGGAGGAGAAAAAATAATAATAATAATAGTGCCCCGAGCTGTGATTTGGGACTCTCGGGTCTCCTTAGTGGGACAGGGACTGGTCGAGGATGAGAGAAAAGTGGGGAGAGGGAAGAAAACAGGCTCCCCCGCAGCCAGGAGGCGGCTCCGCGGAGCCCCGCGGGTGCGGAGGGGTCCTGTGCGTGCCGAGAAGAGCCATACCTTGCCCAAAAAGAGAGCGAAAAAGGAGTAGGGTAGGTGAAATTTCGGGGCTGAGCCGCCGTAGCAAACCCCGCGGGAGGGCAGCGAGCGTTGTACCGAGGGGGAGATGCCGGGCGGGGGGGAGATGCTGCGCTACAAGCGCGTCGCTCCCGCTGCGCGCAAACACCGCGGCCGCGTTGCGGGGCGGGAGAAGGGTTAAGGGCGGCCGGGGCCGCCGCGGCTCCTCCGCCCGCCCCCCGCGCACACGGCGCAGGTTTGGGAGGTGGGGTTTGCGCGGCGCTCGCCCGGCTCTCCCCCGGCCGCTGCCGCTCAATGCTGCGGCCGCGGGCTGCTGCGGGAGCCGCGCAACTCGGGGCTGCCGCGCAGGGCGGGCAGGGCAGCGCCCGCGGAGCCCAGCATGCCCCCCCGCTCCGCCCAGGTAAGCGCCTTGCACTGGGAGGAGGAGGAGGAAGAGGAGGAGGGAGGCAGGTTTGAAAAAAGGAAAAAAAAAAAATATATATATAGATTAAAAATGGGAATAAATAAGGGGAGCGGTTGCGGCGAGGGGGACGGAGAGCGGAGAGGGGATGCGCGGAGCGGCGCGCAGCGGGTGCCGGCGGAGCGGGCGGCTCCCCGGGAAAGGGGGATGCGGAGCGCGGGGGTGCGGTGCCCGCTGCCGCCGGGGCGGGGGGGGGGGGTGTCCCCGCCGGTACCCGCGGAGCGGAATTGCGGGCTGCGGAGCGGGATGCGGAGGGCAGCCCGGCTCCTCCGCGGGGTGCCGGGGCGCGCTCCCCGCCAGCCGGGGCGATGTGTCGGGGTCGGGCAGAGCTGATCCGGGGCGGGGGACACACACACGCACACACACACACATACACACAAACACCCCGCGGTGCGGCGCCCCGGGCAGCGGGAGAGGGAGCGGGGATGGGGCTGTGTGCGTGTGTGGCTCTGCCGGCGGAGGGCTGCTCCCTGCCAGGCTGGCAGAAATGCATGCAGAACTTTTTCCTCCAGCCAGCCAGCCTTCCTTCCTCGAGTTTCGGCTTCTTTTGCTTTCCCCAGGCTGATGCTGCTTCCGTGTCGTGAGCAACATAATGCAGCATGTTGTTTTATTTATCCCAGACAGGAATGACTCGCTCTCTAAACTACAAATTAAACGATGCCGCTTGCATAACAAGTGGAAATAGTTTGTATCTTACATACTAATTATCCCTCACCTCTTAGACTAAGCGAAATCGGGTGGCTTTTTTTTTTTTCTTTTTTTTTTTTTTCGCAAGGAGGGTCCAATAAACCAGTCTGGTGTCTTGCAGCAACGCGTTCGTTTTCCCGTGCTGGATTAATGTGGGCAAAGGATTAAGAGCCAGCATGCTGATTAGGCACCCCGAGGTGCAGGGAAGAAGGGGAACATTTGGCTATGGAGAGAAGTCAGGTTTTGTGTTTGTGCTCGCGCATCCTTCCCTGTTTACATGGTTCAGTTCAGGACCTGCATCCCAGCAGATAAATCACTTGGAGGAGAGCGGGGACTGGTGTAAGCCGCCTGTTCAAATGGCCACGCTGCTCATGAGATCCCTTCCGACACGGCGTCTGCCGCGCTCCCTCCCAGCGCGGCGTGCACAGCCGCCCACCGGCCGCCGTGGGGCCAGGGATGCTGGGGACGCCGTGGCCCGTGGCACGTCCCAGTGGCATCGCGGTGGTCCGAGCCCCTTCCCTCGTTCCTCTTTTACCCTGCCAGCAACTCCATCCCAGGTGTGCCTGTGATGCTCCAGCCTTGTGGCACTCAACGGTGCTGTCGTGGCACGGTGGCCGGTGCCGAACGTGGGAAGCAGGTTGATGGGACCCTGTGCTTGGGGCCAGCCTGGTGGATCCTCCAGAAGCCTTTTCTGCTGCTTTTCTGGCCAGGACACTTAATTTTCTTCTTTTCTGGACCTGAGGAGCTTGCATTTTTACCCTGCATTTGTAAGTCCCTGAAAACTGCTTAAATGGCTCTTGAATAATCCTTCAAAGTCACCTCCCCTCTTTAATCTAATACCAAAAGGACTTAGTTTACATGGCTAATCCCCCTTTTACTGGCTGTACAGCCTCATTTAGGGGTGTGCACACTGCTAATTTTCCCAAAGCAGCCTGCTTTAGACAATGGCTTCCGCTGGCGTGCAGCAACCTCTGCCTCCTCTGCTGAACTCTGGGCAGAGCTAAATACATCTGACAAGGTTTTGCTTGATTTCGGGAGGTGTTTCATTAGATCCCATCAAGTGAACTAGCCCTTTCCAGGAAGCCACGCCAAGAGCTTTTTTTGTGTGTGTGTGAATTTGTAAATAGCATTGATTCTGAGGTCCCGGTGTGTTAGCCAGCCCGGAGGCAGTGCTTGGGTGGTGCTGGAGTAAAGCAGGGTGTTGGAGTTGAATGATCCTGGCAAAACTCCGGCAACTTGGAAATTTTCCCATCCTTGTCTTCTGCAGGGGAGTTGAGCTCTCTTCTAACCCATCTCGCGTTCCCAGAATTTTCAGCTTGTGCTGTTTGACGTGATGACAAAATAGGTGTTTTGAATGTGAATGACAGGAGAAGAAAAACTTACCTTTGCAGGAAGCCTTGCTTCTCCCTTAGCAAGTAAACAGTGAACATGATGAAATGATGTTGCCTTCAAACCATAACTTTACATGCCTTACCAGTGATGTCTGGAGCTCCTTAGCCCCTCACCTGAGGTCACCGTGGATGTCTGATGAGGGACAAATGTGCCTTCAGTGTGCTCTGGGTGGTGGGAGGGGGCAAGTGGTGACGTGTCCTCTTCTCTGGGCCATGGGGACACCTTTGGCCATGGGGACACCTTTGGCCATGGGTGTGGCACAAGCCTTCTTGGATGGGTGGTCTCTGAGGCAGCAGCCTTCCTTCCCTGGAGTGGTCTTAGTTGTATTTCCAGTGTTAATCCCTCTATTGCTTGTTTCCCAAGTGATGATTTTTTAACCGTCAGCTGAGGAGGGCTTGTTGTAGAGGGGAAAATAGCAGCACTCCAAGACAGCAAGCAATTGGTGAGAGAGCCCACCTTGGTTCCCAGACTTGCTCCTCTTCATGCATGAAAGTGTTTCTTGTTGGTATCCAGGTTGTTATTTGGGTTAACATTTCGTTGATGTAAAATACACTCCTGTGTTACCCCATCAGGGACAGCTGAGAAAACAGGTGTAGTAGTTAAGCTCCTTTACAGCTTCTACCACAGATGTAAAAATTCAGCATAATTTTGTAACTATTCTGGTGCCACGTAACTTATTCCCCTTACTTTGGGGAGTTGGCATTGTCTGGCAGTTCTGTGTAGTTAGTGTGATTAAATAAAAAATTAAAATCCAAGGGAAAGACGAGGCAGAGCTGAAGGAAGGACATTAACCACAAGAGAGCTGGATCATTGCCTTTTTCATTTATTTTTTTCTTTTGTTTTTTTCTGAATCTTATTTGGGTGAAGCATGATGGAGGTATCGGCTGGTCCCCATCGGGGGGGCACGGGTGGGACAGCCCTGGTGTCGTGCAGGCAGTTCCCAGGCTGCGGGCGATGCGGGAGAAGATGCTGTTCCTTAAAAATACTTTGCTGCGTTTGAAAGTTCATAAATCATCACAGGTCTATTTTTAGCCGCGTGAGATTAGAGCAAGTCTGGGTTTTCTTCCCACACCTCCCATCTGTGGCCTAAAATGACCCGATAATGCCCCTGTAAAAGCTGTTTACACACTCCTTTTGGTTTCGCTGGTGACCTGTTGGGGGGGCCCCGTCGTTATCCAGAGGACAGGGCTCAATTGGAAGAGGGTTTGGTGCAACAGTTGGGAATTTTCCTTCAAATGCAGGCACTGGAAGTCTGCTGCTGGCTGCCTGAGTGATGTGCAGCCCCTGACAGGAAGGTAATCACAAACACAGAAAAGTAACATGAATCACACGAAAATCCACAAATGTCAGCTCCGAAGCTCTAATCTAGGCGTGCTGCCAAGATTTAAACTTGCACACATCTTTACCGTTATCTGCTACAGTGGTTACTCAAATATAAATGTGAATATCATGACAGTAGTGATTCATTCTTTTTATTATTAGCAAAGCAAATATATAATGATGACATCCAACTGATTTACTGTTTCGTGCGAGTGCAGTTATTCCCTGTCCCCTGCCATCACCCGCCTAAAAAGGCGATATTAAAACAAAACCTCTTGTGTTAAATCTGCTTGCAAGTCTTAGCATAAATAAGGTTCACATTTCATTATGAACCAAGACAACAGTATTTTCTACTCTAAAAAGTGGTTTCCAATACTGCATGTGTTGTACTTGGGAAATAACTTCATTCTTTGCTTTTCCCTAGATACAAGCAGTCACTTTTTATCTTAATCTGCAGGATAAAAAATCTGTTTCCGCATGACACCAAGAAAAAGAAAGATCCGTTGAGGTTTTTTTTTTTAATTGCTGGGTTAAATCACTGAAAGTCAAACCCTCGGGACCAACAGGGTCAAAGTATTATGAAAACAATGAATCTAGTGACTTAGGCATATGCATGATTCAAATTTAGGAAGCTAGAGCATAAGGAGCAGGTTTTGACTCTTCAATGTAAATTGGGATTTTTGCTGAGATACCCAATGACAGCATAGATGTATCAGCATCTGGACTTCAATGAGGTAAGTGATACACTTACTGCATTACTCCATGTTTTGAGGATTAAAGAAAGTCCATTACATATTTAAAATTGCCTTTACAGGGATATTTTTTCAAAATTGTGTTAAACAGCTCAAGGTTTCAAAAATGTGGCTCTACAGCATTTGTTTCTTCTATTAATCCTTCCATGAAATCCCAGCTGATCCGCAGCTGATGTTCTGTTACTTGAAGGTTTGCTGGAGATGTCTCAGATATGGCCAAACATCTTTAGTAATGAATAAAAGTTCTGATACATCCAGGGCCAAGCTCTCTTAAGATGCATTATACAAAAGTTTAAAAGGACCACGATGGTACTTCACCACCTTTTCTCCTCTTTGTTTTCCCAGAGGCTTTGAGCCAGGCTTCCGTGAGACTCGGTGGACACAGTCATTATTAACCATCTCATATAGGCTCTCCCCAGTCTCGTTTGCAGAGCAAGATGTGGTTGAAAGAGCAACTCTTAGGCTTGGCTTTCTCCAGGTTTTTTTATCCCAGCAGGGCAAAAAGACAGCACGCCCTGTCCTGGTGGTTAATCTTCCTTTGCAGTCCTTGTTCACAAGTAGGATGGTCAAAAGGGCTTCCACAGTCTTTCTCAGGAGTGGTTTCATTTCTGACCTGGTCACCACTTGCATCTCCAGGGATCTCCTGAATTAACGTATTTCTGAGGTGACTGGTTTGCTGGAGGGAGCATGGGAGACCGCACCCAGCCCAGGGGACATGGCCAGAGCTGCTGAGATTTAGGCGCCATAGAGGGTTGTATAAGAGACCGATGAGATCTTGGACTAAAGATGTTCTTATTGGAGGAGTTTCCAACAGCTGTTGACACTTGGTAGCTCCTCAGGAGACAAGTTGGTCCTGAGCTGCTTCTAACTCCAGATTGATTTACTTTTCTATAAATTGTATCAGTATAAGATCTTTGTCGGCCTCAGACAAAATCTGTGTTTATAGTTTATTTATGTAAATGTTTAGGCAGTGAAGAGATGTGGTATTTAAACCCAATCTACATGATGTTTAGCGGGTCATTTCAGTCAAGTCAAAGACTAAGAAAGGGAACAATTAGCATACTTGGTGTTTGTAATGGAAAAACACATATTAGAAATGGTAATTTAATCTGAATAGTACTCAACAGCAATAACCTACCAGTGTTTTTTTAACCTAACTGTAAGTGGATGGTTTATTAAACTCTTCTTATGCAGATAACAGGGTATTATTTGGGAAGACTTACAAACAACATCACACTCAAACAATTAAACACATTTCCATCTCTATGCTTCCAGGAATAGGAGTGTGAACACCCCACTAGCCATCTGTGAAGGTCCATGGGATTGCTGAGGATATTCAGGGCAGGCTGCTCTCCCTGCTCCCTGGCTGCTTGTTAATGGTTCTGGTCTCCCATTTTTACATCTTATTAGTCACAGCTCTAAAACCCTGAGCAGAGATCTTTCTCCAGTTTGATCCATAGCCATGGTTTGGGTGGTCTCCCCCTTCCTGGGCTCGGTTAATGAGTGATCTGTAGAAAACCTGGATTCTGCTCAAACCCCTCTGCTGGTCTTAGTCCCTCCTTCCTCCCTGCCCATCTTTTGACCGAGCCATGGTCTGTTCTTCTCTGCCTTAAGGTGGTCACATCCCGCTCACTACCTGTGAGCTGCTGGCTGACCTTTGGGGTTGGAGAAAGCTCACAAGCTGTCCAGGCTGCTGTCAGGCAGGTTTCCCTTCCTTGGACTGATAGTGTGAGGCTCATATCTGAGCCAGGCTCTTCTGTTAACATAGCTGTAGGTTTGTACTAGGTTTAAATCAATAATTTTTTTATAGGACAGTGTTGTGTATTAGCAAAGATCAGGTGTTGGTGAGCCAATGGCAAACCAGACTGCTGTTTGCCACAGTGCTGAGCTGCTGTCAGGGGATCTTAGACCCCCATGGAAACCTTGGTTTCTCACACCATCAAGAGTGTGAACTGTTTGCTGGGCTGATAACGCTGGAGCTTCTCCCCTTGGACCTTTAGTGGGACTCCTATATTTTCTGTGTGAAGAACCCATAATTAATGGGCTACCACTGGTGCATAAATTAATTTCATGTGGCTTTTCTTTTTCCATGATACTATTTGCTAACACTGTACTTCGTGTTAGTGGTGTGACCCGTGAGAGGTGTTTGAAAGGCATGTTCAGTGCTGAGCACAGGAGGTTTCGTCACCTCCCGCACAGAGCACTGAGTAGCTTTCATCAAATAAGATTTATTTTTTTTTATCACTACTACCCTGCTCTTGTGAAATGGAGGCAAAAACTCTGTATCCTCTTGTCATGAACAAATGGATGAATGTTCTTGGTCTTTGTCTCCCAGTCTTTTGAAAAAAAAAATATGCTCCTGAACAGCACTCAACTCCTTGCTTTTTAAAAAAGAGTTACTTAGCATAAGAGCAGAACATTTGCCTAAGAGGGTTTTAGTCCAAGAATGACTTTTCATATTTAATTGATCTGTATTGTTCAATTAGGGAGCTGTGTAATGCCCTCTGTTGTGCATGTATAGCTGGAAGTAGAAATGAATGAAATATGAAGTACAGTGGAAGAGTAATTTCAAACAGAATCAGCTCTTAGCAATGCACAAACCAGGATTTAAATCCAGGCCCTGATATGCGTGAGTAAATATGAACTGTGTAAATACTTCAGATCGTTAACTTCGACATGCAAATTATTTTGAATTATAATATTGGTTCCCATTTTGGCCAGAATTCAGTAACCTTTTTGTTCCAAATCATATTTATAAACACTTCCAGCTCTTGAATAAATATTCAGACATATTTCAGTGTGTTATGCTTTTCTGGAAACAGCTTATTTGGGCTTCAGCCCCCCCCCCCACACCCCCCCTGCCGCGGTTTCCCTAATACAGGTGGGATGCGGAGCATCGGGGAGCACAGCAGAGCACACAGCAGCGGGACACGCACAGACACGAGTGACACCGGTCCCACAGGGTGGCAGCACTCGACCCGCATCACCCGCGCATCACATCAGCTCCTATCACCCGCCCGCACATCGCATCGCCCGCACGGCTCCAGCTGCGGCCGGAGCAGCTTCAGCCCCGGCTGGTGATGGAGCATCCCATCCCGCATCCCTCCCGGTCCGGAGCACTGGGCAGCCCCGGGGCTTTGGGGGTGCATCCCTCTGCGCTGGGCTGGGAGAGAGCCAGTGCCACTTTGCAAGGGTTTAGACGGATATTGAATTTTATGCCTATAACCCTAATCACCACTTTTGCAGTATAATTTTCTCAGGATTCCTAATTCTGGGGAATCTATTAAAAAATGCACGATTTTTCTCCTTGCCCCCTTTCTTTCGTCGGTGTCGTGATTCTCTGTTGACCCACAAAGCCACTCTGCTGCTCAGTTTACCCCTCGCTTTCCCCCACTGCTTTCACACCTGCTGTTATCCATCTTTCCGTGCACAGCCTGATGCAGCAGGTCCTCTCACGTTTTGGCTGACAGGTAAGGTTTTCTTGTGGCTTGCTCAGCATCACCCTCTCTCTGCTCCTCCCCAGCTCCTTCGGGTTCAACACGAGATGATCAAGAGTACGAGAGGATGGACCTGGCAGAGTCAGACTCGCTGATAGAAAGCGCCGATTATTCATGAAGAATGACTTTAAGCTCGGCAGAAGTCGGTGCCCACGAGCAGCGAGCGCACAGTTTGTGCAGACAAGCTGTCCTGAAGGGGGCATGGGGACAAGGGATAATTTGTCTGCGTGCAGTTCTCCTTCTTGATGACTAGCAGGGAGGCTTTCGGGGGATGTACACGTGGCTGTTAGGGATCGCTCGGCGTTTGTCTGGTCCAGAAATCCCCGTGGCAGATCCGTTGGCTGCTTTGCCGGCTCCTTTTTGTGTGGGCATCAAGCAGGTGTCTCTGGGCAGGCAGGGAGAAGGTCTGTGGGCAGGAGAAGCGGGCAGGGCGGATGGAAGGCACTGAGCATCCTTCCTGCTCTGACCTCTGCTGCCACAGCGGTATTTTCGTATTGTTTGCTAATACTTCCTACAATTAATATTAAATAAACATATCACACGTCCTTTTAGCGGAGGGGCAGAGGTGGGAAAAGCAGGTATGGAGCAGATGCAGACCCCGAGCGTAAGGCTGGGTCTCTCCTAAGGGAATTTGCACTGGTGTGAGTCAAAAGAATTACTCGGGTGAATTCAGTGTTTGATGGGTCTCTTCTAATTGTAGATGTAGGGGGAAAAAAAAAACGCTAGTCAAATACATCTGAGGATGAAGAGCGCCAAACATGGATTGACTCAATATTTTCTCTAGTCAAGTGGAAAAAAGGAAGCCTCGTATGAGAAAGCTGGAAAGGTCAAACTAATTTGTACTTGTGTGATAATGGGTAATACCTCTATTGTTTATGAAGCTTGCAAATTCTTTCCAGTGTTAACCACTATGATATATCTGATGGTGGTTTTGAGAAATTAAAAATGAAGTGGCAATTGTTCCGCCCTCTTCACGCCTTAATCTGTTTTGGTTTAGGATTCCTTTGAAAAGTTATGTATTCTTTACAAATGAGTTGAAAAGAAATTCATTCCGTTCTCTTCAGTGTGCTGAGGCTGAAGGGAGGAGACCACTTTAAACAAAAAAGATTAATAGCGAGGTTGATAAGAGTAAGACTGAAAACCTGCCTCTGTCTTGCTGCTTAAGCAGTCTGACTGTGTTCCCCTGTTTATTTTGCTGCAGTCTTTTCTGTTTATTTACTAGGGTAAGTAAGTGGAAATTTTATATGCGTGTACAGCTACTGCTATTAAAATAGGAATAAGGAGAGAGCTCCTAATGCCCCAAACTGCCTCCTGCTGCTGCAGATTTGCAGCTTCTTTGAGTAGCCACTGGAAGTTGTGTGAATTTTCCTGGGATTCTGGTTTCCTGGGAGTGACAATGCTACCAAACTGCATAATTCTCCACGAAACAATAGGGGACTGTATCGGGGTCCCTCCTGCCTCGTGTACCGCAAAAAGTGTAGGCTCCAGAGGAACTCATTTGCTAGGCTTATCGCTGAGACATTTAATATCTAGAATGATTTAGTATATCAAATTCTAGAGTTTTGGGCTGAATGTAGCTGCATTCGTCATTGTTGCAGAACTTTGACAGTGAACAAAAGGTGCTGCAGGGAACCATAACTCACGCGGCAAATTAATGGGTTCCCGGCTTCGCTTGCTCAGCTAAATGGAACGAGGGGACGGTGTGGTCTCACCGGCCGAGGGCTTTCCGCAACAAGTGTGCGGGTTAGGAGTTTGCACGTCCTTCATCCCTGGAGTGGATATTAAAAGCATAGCCCTCCTGCCGACTGGCATTTTTCACTCTTGAAGGTACATCATTATGAATCATAGAATCGTAGTTTGGGTTGGAAGGGACCTTTAAAGGCCATCTAGTCCAACCTCCCCTGCAATGAGCAGGGACATCTTCAACGAGATCAGGTTGCTTGAATGACTTGAAAGGGGGGGAAAAAAAAGCCGTCGTTAGCTGTTACGGGAGCATGATGCAATTGTTTTAACAGAACTTTATTTTTAGTGTCTATCTATAGGAAAAAAAGGATTTGATTGAGAAGCTTTCATCTTCTCTAAATTTTATCGTATCATATTGCGACAGAGAATTTAAGGCCACAGTATGTCCAGCAACACTCACAGGCCATATAGCATCACTGATGATTTTTGCCACCGGAAAGATATGTGCATTGTGAGAAGATACTTGATCACCTTCAAATGAAGGGTTCTCCCAGTCTGGTCTAGCCTGACAGAGAACTTTGTCCATAGTCCCATGGAGGCTCACAGTCCCATGCAGGCTGTCTTAAACCAGAAATCTCTCCAGGATCCTCAGCAATAGTCCTGTTTTAGACTATTGGCCATAAGAGGGCTGCAGCCCCACATCTTCCTGGCCCTGATTTTGCTCTTCCCCCTTTTTTCCAACTCTGCCACCTTCACCAGGAGATGAACCCAATTCCTGAAAAGGTTCCTATCCTCTTTTTGATGCCAAATTACTGGATGTGCTTAAAGGCAAGGCATAGCTGAGAAATGAGGGATGAGGAGAGATGATGCTCTAGACCAGCAGTTTAGTTGGTGGTATGTTTTTTGGGCAGGGTGGAGTCAGCCTGTTCGCACTGATCAGCAGCTCCTGAGTCTGGGATGTGAGCTGGAGCTGTTGAGCACTTCATCGTGAAGAGCTGAGCATACGTTTGCTTATGGGCTTAATCACCCTCAAGGGCTTAGAAGTTAAACATACAGCAATGCCTGAGAATGCAAATGGGTGGAGAAGGGTGGACGCTGGTGCAGTTTGAAACTGCAGCTGAGTTGCACCAAGAATGCTTCAAAAAATGTGCAGAATTGGGTAGCTGCTAAGTACTGCCACTGTGTGGTTTTGGCCACATCAGGCAGTTCTGTGAGCTCTGAAGTTGCACTTCTGAATATCAGGAAGACACTGCATTTTTTGGCAGATTAGTCAGGTGGCCAGAGCACCCTTGCAGCCTACGGAGCAGTTCAGTACCCCCACATTGGCTCCTTGGGGGGGAAGCCACCACAAACCAGGTCACTTTCTCTCACCACAGGTTGACGTATGAGCTGGAGATGCCCTTCTCCAGAAAACAAAACATCGTGACTAACACAGTCTTCTAAAAAGCAAAGTGTGCTCTAGAAGATGCACGTTTGAAGCTGTCTGATTTAAGGCAGTGTGTCCACGAATGGTTGTGTCCCAGAATGTTCTGAGTATGTTGGGATTGTGTCATGTGCGCATCACGGATCAAGAGGGTTTCGTTGCTGGTGTTACCTTCAGTTTGGGGTGGCTTGGTTTGTTGGTGAGGGGCGCGGGGTTCGGGTTTGGGGTTTTTTGGTTTGGTTTCAATCTTGATTGTTTCCTTTGAAGAGCAAGTTTCAAGGTCAGTCCGTGTTTTTCCAGTGTGTAAGTATAAAGTCTGATGGTACCGCATGATTGTACTGTCTCATCTGCTTTTCTACTTCAATCTTCTGGACCACTGAAGTTAGAAACTTGACAGCATGTGGCAAAAGATGCCAATAATAGCTCGGTAATACCTTCTTCTGGTTTGTTCAATCCCCTGTAAGTGGGAGCTCACAGCGGAGCCGAATAGCGCACCGTTGGCCAACCTCGGGTGGTACAAATAGAGTCCTTACAGTAGATTAAGTGATAGATCCCAGCTCCTGTGCAAACATTATATGGAGGAGCCCACTCTGCAATAGCTAGCAAAAATGGGCAGAAGTGCAATGTTTTTATTGCTGTTTATTTAATTACTGCAGAATTGCTTCTCTGTAGACAACTGCCTGCACAGCCGTGCCTCTGAGGCTCTGCCTCCTCCTGAGCAGGAGAGAAGGAGATGGAACGTACTTAAACGAACCAGGACAACTGCAGGCTTTGTCACCTCTTTGCTTTGGGAGAGGAAAGGCGTGGGAGTTAGAGAGGAGGTGGGAAAAGGGCAAAGAGCACAAAGCACGGCAAGAAAACTTCAAAAGGCAAGGAAAAAAGAAAATCTTCCCTTTGATTCTTCCTTTCTCCTCTACTCAGACTCTTCTGCCATTTGCTGCTTTGGTGGCTCCATTCATGTGGTGGCTCATACAATGTCACCAATGCAATGTCACAGTACGAACGACGTCCCATAGAAGGCTGAGATATGGATGCTTCTCCTCTGCCAGCACAATCGAAGGAAGACTTGCCAAAAGAACCCGTTTGTGGTGGGTCTGCTGCCAAAGAGGTTCTCTTGCTTCAGAAGAGGAGGGACTGACAGCTGTTAGCTGGACCGTCCCATTCCTCCATCCCCAGGGACCTTCCTCCTGGGTGGAAGGAAGAGGTCATCCCTCCTGCCTGAAGAAGACATCTAGTGCAGATGTTTCTGGTTTGGTCCAGGAGGAAGATCCTTCCAATCCTCTTTTGAAAGCATTTAACCTGGCACTAGAGTGGTCTCCAAATCCATACCAGCCCTGGGACCAAATCCAAAACTCAGCTGTTACCTTCCATCTTTTTTCTTTATTTTAACAAGGCAGGAAGTTCTGAGATTTGTGGTGTAGAGTACACAGCTTTGTGTACCAGCCAGTGCTTCCAGTCATTCCCAGTGTATCCAGAGACAGCAAGGCTACCTCTGCTAGCCTGCCTGCTCTCAGCACGTACTGTATCTGAGAACCATTTTATTATTATGATTATTATTGTATTTTAGAACCATTACCTAAAATATGGAATCGCTGCCCCTAGAGAAGTGGATTATCCTTTCCTAGATAGCTAATTTTATTTCGCTCAAGAAAATTTGATTCATATTTCTGAAACATTGCCACTAAACAGCTTTCTAAGCAGAGTTGCAGTGCAAGACCAAATTAGATTCGTGTAGGGAGAAGGGAAATATTGTTGTTGCAAGTGTCCAAAGGGGTTGAAATGAAAATAATCTTATAGATCAAACTTAAATTGAGTTCAGATATTACGGCGATAACACAGTTCTACACCTGGAAAATCCCATCTGTCAAAAATAAACTTCAGGGTCACATTTTAAAATGGCATTTCTGGTTCTGGATCATCTGGCTTCTCTCTCTGGCAGACCTGGGATGTCAGCCCCGTGCGTTACCGCGGCACAGATCTTGCAAAGCACTTCGAGCTGCGTCAGTCTGCTCAATAAAATACAAAATAATAAATAAAAAAAAAGAAGATGGGGGATTGCTCTTTAAGGATTTATAAAATCCTTCACAAATTGCACCAGTCTGAAACGGCAGATACTGTCTGTCTCGGTGACTTTTGAATAAGACTCTGAAAATTTCGGCCAGACTATATCTGAGCCCAACGTCTCCAGAAGAAAATACCTTGTGAAGTTCTGCAGTTTGAAGCAGGAGCAGTTTGAATCAAACTTGAGAACTTATTCGACCCTTATTACTATAGTGTCTGAATGGACTTAGCATTTCGAGTCTTTAATTATCCTTGTGGAATTCTCCTGAGCTGGTTGTGTGCTATTTTATTGAAGATGAAGAACCGAGACGCACATGCTGAGATGGTCAGAGATACAGAGGTATTTAGGCATTTCAGTTTCTAGTAAGCTCTACCCAGATCCTTTGAATTTTAGGGTACTGAGCTATAAAAAATAATAAACTTATGGCAGAGGCGAAATTTTAACAGACTTTTCTTCTTATCCCCTGTGGATTGCATCATGACTCTGTCTTAGGCTCAAGACAGATTTAATTATTGTCGCACCTGTGTTTTTCCTTTGGATCGGTCCTTCCCAACTGCATGGATTCAGGGTATTTCCTAATCCTTACTTTAAAATTACCAGTACCTGGGACTGAAAGTATATTTCTGAAAATGTAATCAAATATGATTTAGCTGTCTAGAACATCATGAGTAGACCTAAGCATTCGCATGGAAATACTTTACAATATCTATACTAATGTAATGTCACCCATTAGTATTGTGCAAAGTATAAAATACCATGCAATATTTAAATCCAACTGCAGTGAATCCTCTATAACTATACTGACAGTATCTAAATTTAGTAACTAATTAAATTCCATGGAACAGGAGAACACATTTCTCCATTGCAATCCACTTCTTGTAAGGACAAAGACTGTGTATTTTCAATACTTCTATTTTTATATAAAGTGGAATGTTTTTATCTATATTTACTATATATTTGTGTTTTCTGAATTCCTACATCTGTATTTCAGCATCTCTGCTGAGGAGGACCCGGGGTGATGCAGGCTGAATGCCAGCCGGGGCTGAGGCTCAGCCACCCTCAGGTCTGGCCCGTGGCCACCAGGTCGGGGGGGAACCATCACCCTTCCCTTGGCGCTCGTTAGTCCACGTCTGGACCCCGCTGTGAGATGGTTGCTGATGGAGGTGGCTGAGCTCTGGGGACCAGAGGGGTGGCAGGGACCGTGACCTGAGCAACAGGATCTGGATTTGTCCTGACTCTCTGCTCAGAGCATCCTTCGTCCACGACCAGAACGACTCTTTTCACTGAAAAAGCCAATTCGTGCATTTTCTTTTCCAGCCACTTCACTGACCGAGCCTCTGGCTTTAAGACTGTGATGAAATTAAGCGCCCTTACAGGATCAGGGCCAAACACTTTAAATAATTGATGGACTGCTTTATTTCTTTAGCCTTTCTAAAGTAAACTGAGTTTCAGAAGAACATGAGCTGACTTAGATGTTTAGTTGGGGGGAAAAAAAACGCCCTTTGAATTGCGCTGATTTCCCACAGGATTAACTTGGGACCTGAAAAAAATAACTTCTTCAGCTTCATCCTTCTTTCTCTCTCTCCAACCAAACACCATTTTCTTTTTTTCTGTTCAGACTTTTTGGATTCTTTTGTAGAAAAAAAAAAAAAGAACCCTCTTAAATTAAACATACAGTCTGAAAAGAGGAGGGGAGGAAAGTTTGTGAACTAAAGTTGGCCACCTATCCCAAGAGTATTCTGATTTTGCAGAGTCTATGTCTGTGTAATTTTTGTAAATGTTTATAAATTAATAATACAACTAGAATAGCTGCATTTCCCATAACACCTGCCAGTGTGTGAGAGACAATGCAAAAGTAAGAGAATTGAAAGTTACTGACCCAGATACTGTGTAAGTTGAGAAGAAACGGCGAATGGGGGCCAAAAAAGTAAATAGCAGAAGGAGAAGCAGATAATGAGCATCCATGTTTCGATTGCTAAATGGTACTGTGTGTGGTCTTGTAGATGGGTTTGTTGGAAGGATGTCATTTGTACAGGCAGGATATGGAAGAAAGTAGAATTAGTTTGTTGAAAAACAAGCAGGAAATGTGTGTCCGTTTTGGATGGCTCCTCATATTCCACTTTGGCAAATGGCTAGATGTATTAGCTGAAAATAGAAGTGTGGCAGAAACAGCAGTTACACTGGGCTTCAGGGGGAGGTGGCTGCATTTGAAAGAGAAAGATGTGTAGTGGTCCAGAGAGGCGTCGTTTTTTGGAGACTTCCCTTTGAGCAATTTCTTTCTCCAGTGGAAAACGTCAATGAAATAGAACACTCCTGAGAATTAATTCATAAGACTGTTTATTTTTTACTAATGATAAAACATACCAAATTATTAAAAATTCTAAAAGCTACATTGGGCAAAGTGGTTCATAGCAGAAAATATACTTTGATTCAAAATGTTGGTTTGGTTTTTTTTCCTCACTTTTTATAGTCCTTTTACTCTTTGGGTTATATTACGTGTCTAAACACTTTCTTGTCCTTTTCTGAATCTGAACATGTTTAGAAACCATCAAGCTGCCTTTGAGGTGACTGTGATGGCATTAAGAAGGGGAGTAAAGTGATGGTGTCTTGGTGGACTTCTGACCTGGGAAAGCATTTCCATTCCTCGAACGTGATGGCATGTTGTTGGCACAGACACCCGTTATCATTGGTCATGGTTAAGGTTCATAAAGCCTTAAATACCTCATACGTATTAGCAACTCTGCTAACAAATATATATATATTTTTTTTTAAGACCAATATTTATAGCTGAAAATTAATTCCTGCTGTTGTCAACCCATTCATTATCCTCTTCGTGAAGAAAAAGGAGATTCAGCCTTCTGTGAAGGTTCCCCTGTCCGTTCATCTCCTTAGCCACTGTCACTCATCCCCTTCATTTCTGAACCTTATCATTTCGTATTCCAGATATTGGATTTGATCCATCCATCAGCTGTCAGTAACTTGTCAGAGACCCTGGGCACTTCCAGATGTATTTTCTGTGCAGGTCCTGCCAGGAGAGAGGAACATTGTGTAGAGAGAGCTGGACAAATCACAGACTTGATCCATTTTTGCTGCACTTCATCTTCAGATTAGCCTTTTTCGCCACTTTTTCTCCCAAAACAGAACCTGAGAATTCATAATGGAGAATTTCTGACTTGGGAGGAGTTTGTAGGTTTATTTCTATGGATAGAAAACATCCCTATTTCAAACTGCTTTGACAAAACACATAAGGGAAAATTCTGCCCTCCTCTGCACAAATAAAAAGGAGGGTAAAACTTTGCCTGTTGTGTTTCTTCAGCTGAACTTAGTGATAACGCTTAGAGAGAGGTTTCCATGGTGAACATAGAAAAATCAAATTTGAAAACAGTTTTCTTTTGTGTATTTGCTGCTATTGTTTTTAATGGTCACTGTTCTGCACATTTAACAGTCATTATTCACACCTTCTAGCTTGTGAATGTATTTACATATTTTAAATCAACATTAGCAAGGAAAAAATCCATGATTTGCCCAGGGCTGCTTATGATTTTTTTATTTTTTAATGCTGAAATGCTCAGGATATCCTCCAGTGGGATCTGTCAGAAAGGTCTCTTTTAGCAGACAGCTTTGCTTATTTGATAACTTTGTGTATTGATTCCTTACATCACCTGCTTCTTACTCACTTAGGTTATATTTCATTTCTGTCCCTTCTCCTATTGTAAAAGTACAAAATGAGAAGCTGGTAGCTGTTTCTTGGTTTATTCAATTTTTTCCCTGTTGGAGCCTCATGTATTACATTCCTTGTTTGTTTACCAAGCACTTTTTCGCTATTCCCTTTTTTCTTCAACTGAAAGAATCTGCCTTGGAAGCAGTAAACTTTTAATACAGATTGTTCAGAGCCATGCCTGTAGCCTAACCAATGCACTCAGGATGGACATGGTTTTCCAGCATCGTTTTCTTGCCCTTACGCAGCAACTCTCGCTGCAGCCTGGTCCTCCACGTGTCCCACGAGTGTGACACAGGGACACTTGTGCACGGCCATGGCCGGGCATCCCTTAGCCCTGGTACCCCAGTCCTGCTCCCCAGGACTTCTTCATACTCAAAGCCCTGGTGGTGGGTCTGCCAGTATCCATCACCTCTCAGCTTGGCGTCTTGCTCATTATTATTGTTGTCCCTGTAGGAGAGAAAATGTCACGGTGTCATCCCGAAAGCCCCTGACTCCTCGGTGCCTTTCTCCAGGTCATTTCTCCACTGGTGGTGGGAGGCTGCAGCCTGGGGAGCTCCTGCCTCCTGCTCCCACTCGGCTGCTTCTCGCTGGAATCGCGCCCAGTTGTTGCTTTTTTGCATTGTTTCATTTCAGTCGTATGCTGAAATCCTGCTCTTGTTCCATCTCAAGTAATTAATTAGTCCAATTTCCATTTTAAATTTAACTGGAGCTCACTAAAAATTTGCCAGCCCTGCCAAAGTGCTGACATGTGTTTTACCAGATATTTGTTACGAAAGACTTTCAAAATAATTCCCAGATAAAAGTCAAGTACGGTGAACAAAATGCTCAAAATAATCATAAGTGGCCCTGAATATCGAGTTGTGCTGATGAATAATGGAGAGTGTGTTCTGGAGAAAAAAAGAGGATGCAAGATTATTATTCATTTTCCTTAAACCCCTTTGCAAGGCTCTTGGTTTTGGCCTTACGTAGGAGATACTCAACATCTCGCCACACAGTGAAATCTGTAGGTAAGGAGGTGCTGTATAATATGATTAAATACCTGAACTGCGGAGTGACCTCAAACCTTGTTGAGCTGGTGCCTTGAGGGCGATGTCACTCTCTTTGGTAGGTGCAGTTCACTGAAGATAAATGTGAAGCTTTTATCCAGTATACATAGCAACTCGCTGTTGCTAAATAAGACCAAATGTGCAAAATAAGAAAGTAAATTATATCTGTTTACCCCCTATACGTGTAATCTCAAGGTGGTACCATCGTTTGTGTGCTCAAGCAGCGAGATCGCTGCCGCTCTCGTTAGGGGCTGTCCCTTTAAATCACTGTCGCTGTTGTCTGACAACATTCAAAACATCAACTTGTTAAATATTGCCTGTTTAATATACATTTCTGTGTGATTTGACAAATGCATTTCTTCAGTTTAATGCAGTAGAGAAGCTAAATTAGACGGTAAATGTTAATGTGTCCATGTTCTTCCTAGATAACTGGTTGCCCTTGGGACAGTATCAATAAGTGGCATTTATATGATATTATGAATGTGTTAATTATGTGTAGACAAAATAATGAGTAAGCAAAGGTCAAGGACAAATGCAATTTCCCCAGAAATGTGCATCAAAGAGCTTCTAATATTTAGGTCATTACCATTATTGAATATTCAGTGTAATTTAAATTATGTGCATTTTTTTCATTGCTTATATTTTTAGTCCAGGCGATATTGAACAACTTCAAGGGGGTTCAATGTTTCAAATGTTCACATGTTTTGTAACAAACTTCAGCAAAACTTCAGCCGTAGCTGGACTGTGTTTTCTACATACCCTGGTTAACTGCCAGGTGGAATCTGGGATTGATTTCTTGCCTCAGACGTAACCTTGTGATGGGTTTTTTTTTTTTTCTAAATTTGAAATGAAGGAAATGAAAACGTGGCCACGCCAGCTATTAAACTGCTGAACCTTGAAACTCGATGCAAATCAAAACAAAATGCTCTTGAGACCGTAAATACCCAACTTTGCCCTAGTTCATTGGGCCGTTCATTATCAATGCACTTTTAAAAAGCGATGCCGTTAGCAGGCTGGAGATTTCAGTCTTTGCTTCGTACTCACAAGCCATAACTCTAAATGCCTCTTTGGCAGGGACCTTTCCGAAATCCAGTGTTTTTTGTGACATGAGGCAAGAGGAAAACCCAGCTGATCAATACGGCCTTTAATTAGAAGGAAAGGTTCAGTGATGATTTTTACTTCTGAACTTTTACATATTGACATCTGGCAAAACAGTTAAGAAGTCAATAAGGATCTAAAAGTTACCGTACTGTTGGGTTGCTCGCTGAGAAGCAGCAATTAAGCCTTCTCTGCCTCCCAGGACCTCCTCTCCCGGGTGTCTGGAAGCATCTCGCTACCAAACAAGATGCTGTTCATGTATGAAATATTCATGTTATGACATCAAAACATGTTGCATATTATTTCAGTGCGCTGGGCTGAAATTAGATTCACATTTTATTTTGCTTATAAATGCCTGTCAGAGTCACTAAATCAGTTTGTCTTTGCCGTCTCGAAATCGCGTCAGTTTGAATTTCCTTCATGCTGCATATTGTTTTGGGCAAAGACACAGTACTTCTATATCCGAAATGGAGTGCCTCATATTCTTTAAATGTAGGTGAAAAAGGCCAACAATTAGGATTATTTTATAAAATTGAAAACTGGGTGAGAATGGCATCTTGGACCCCTTCTAAATTCATAGAGAAGCCACCAAATGCTGATGCATCGTGATCTTTGCTCCTGCCCTCGTGCGAGTATCGTGCATATGGGGCATTACCTATTATTTAATGGTTGTAGGGTATATAACAAGGCATTCTGGAGTTTGAAAGGCTGAGGGACCTTGGGTCTTTTCAGTCTGCAGAAGAGAAGACTGAGGGGGGATCTCATCAATGCCTGTAAATACTTAAAGGGAGGGTGTCAGGAGGATGGGGCCAGTCTTTTTTCAGTGGTGCCCAGTGACAGGACAAGAGGAAATGGACACAAACTGGAACATAAGAAGCTTCATCTAAACATGAGGAGGAACTTCTTCACCTGCCCTGAAAGAGGCTGCCCAGAGAGGCGGTGGAGTCTCCTTCTCTGGAGACATTCAAACCCCACCTGGACACATTCCTGTGCAACCTGTTCTGGGTGGACCTGCTCTGGCAGGGGGTTGGACTAGGTGATCTCCAGAGGTCCCTTCCAACCCCATAGCATTCTGTGATTCTAGCACTGATGACAGCAGAGATAAGCTTCGAGTACCAGATTTTATGAATTCCTGGATACAGCTGGGGAAGGCTCAGATGATTTCAGCATCTGCAGCCATCCTGGTCCATGGGGCACGAGCATCTGCATCCTTCAGCCTGGGTCAGTGGGGCCGGGACTCGGGCCATATCTGTCTGTGAGCTGTCTGGTACGGGGTGGCATGGCACAAAACCCCACCAGCAGCAGGGCTGGGCTCCTGCAGACCGCGCTATGACATGCAAAAGCATCTGACAAGGCGGTGACCTGGTCCTTTAAATCAGCAGGCAGGGGAATTAATTCACTGTTAGCTTTTTTGGCACCATAATATTGCACTCATGCATAAATAATCTCATCTTAGTTATCCTGTTGCTAAAAAAAAATCAGCTTCTGTCCCCAGTCTACCAGACATCTGCATTAGAAATATCCCGTCAGAGAAGCTACACATGCTTGAAAACATCTATTATTTTCTTCCCTGCCTCTCTCCTGTGTTCTTGTCTCCCAGCCTGTGCCTGCAGTCATTGCTCCCAGCTGCACCGCTGCCTGCTTCCCATCAGGGCTCTGCCGTTCTGCAAGACACAGTTCTTCTCAGAAGCCACTTTCACTATATATCTATGTATATATATTTAATTAAAACCAGCTTTTTAAACTTTAACCCTCCTCCTTTTCCCCTTTACTATTACCCTAAGTGCACTGCTGGAGTTTTTAACACAAAAGTGCCGCTGTCTTGTGATTTTTCCTGGATTTCCCTTGGTCTTTAAACAAAATCCCTTTTAATTACTACTGGTAGATTTTGTAAATTAAGGCTTTGTTGACTAATTTTGTTGATGTTGCTGTTTTCATTCACTGAATTTAATAATAATATAATTCATAATATATAATAATAACATAGAATCATAGAATGGTTTGGGTTGGAAGGAACCTTAAAGATCGTCCAGTTCCAACCCCCTTGCCCTGGGCAGGGACACCTCCCACCAGACCAGGTATAATATATAATAATGTATAATAATAATATAATTCATTTCCTTGAATAAAAGGAATAAAAGGAGTTTTATTCCTTGAATAAAATCCAAACAGGCGTAGCAATCGGTGTATAAACCTTTTGGATCACTCTCAGCAGTAGCTGGTGGGATCTCCAGCAGGTCTGGAGGGAGATGTAGAGGTAGGGAGATGCACAGCCCCAGCACAGCCCTTGCCAGGCATTTTCTCCCATAACAGGGGATTTTTAGGTGCCGTGCCGGGTCCTGCACCCCCTGCGTCTAACTCAGCTCTCGAAATTTGTCTCCTGCTCTATACCCTGATATCTTTTCAACATCCCTGAAGTGCCTGTGTGCCTCCTTGGCTCGCTCCCAGTTGTTTTCAAGGACCTGCTTTTAAGATAAAATCACATCTGCAAAGCTCCAGCCTCGACAAAACCCCCGTACTGCTCTTTTCGAAAAGTGAGGCTCTCGTGATGAGCTTCTGCATTTTCCATTAGGAGAGACTTTCCAAAAAGATTTTTTTTGAATGATTTCTTGATAGCTGGCAATCTCCTGAATCGTTTCTTATACAGAAATTGTTCTTCAGGGTGTTTTGTTCCGGTAACAACTGCCACCAAGCTTGGTTTGTCACAATTTCCAGCCTATAACTTGGAAAGCAGTGGTGTCTATAGGTCTGGCCTGAGGGGCCGGCGTTTTATTTCCTGCTCCGAAATAGTGGGCAGGTCACCTCATTTCTCTGTGCCTCTGTGTTTTCCTGCCTGGCTTTGTGGGTTTTTTTGTCTATTCCTTTGGGGTCTGATAGTCTTTGAGCTTGAACAATGTGGCTGATCCGAGCTCTGTTTTAATCCAATGATAAATAGTTAATTTTGGAGGTTTAGGTTGACAGCAAGCCACCTTGGAGTGTCAGGCTGTGAGACTTTGGTTTCTTTCTATAATCAGATAAGGAAGAGATATTTCCTGTAAATCCTCCCCTAGTGTTCAAGTCATACCATTAGAGCATTAAGTCAGATACATGACACCCAATTTCAGAGTAATTCCTGAGGAAAAAAGCACATTATATTTTTTTAATGGGCTTCCCAGGACTTATTTTGTTTCTTCCTGATGAATATGAATTCCAGCAAGTTCATCTGAATTCTGACCTTCAAATACACAAAGGCTTTTTTTAGGGCAAGAATATGTTTTTAAAAATATATACTGTCCACGTGAATGTCTTCCTCTCTTCCCTTAGAGCGCAAGAATAGAACTGTTGTAATTGTTCCTAAAATTCATCTGTCTATTTATTATGAGCTACTTGCATCTTACAGAAATACTATTCATGTCAACCTGACCAGGGCCGACCTTTTCTTTCCAAATGGCTTTATTTGGACTGTGTGCTGCGTACAATAAAGCCGCTTCTCTTCATCTCCTTTTCTCCTGATTGCCAAGTAACGTCAAGCAGATCGGAGAAACTTCTTGTAATGTACTGTGTGGCTCGCAATAACAGGCTTCCCCAAGCACCTTGGTTGAATAAATATCCATTGAATAACTGGAGAATACATTCATATTCTTTTTATTTTGATTTATGTTCTATCTTCCTATCTGTGCATCTTCAAGAGTAATTGCCAGTTTTCACCTCCTACAGAGAAAGTATAATAGAGCTGAAGAATAAGTAAAATGTGCTCTGTTTCTCTCTCTCTCTCCCTTTTGTAAGGGAACCTTTATATTCCTACCCAGGCATACACTAATAATTTGCAAACTGAAAATCATAACCTCATTCTCAGCTGGACTTGCTGCAAAAAAGCTGCTCGTATGCCTTCCCCGTCTCCTTTCCTCACGACGCTTGCCAGCTGGAGACCTCTGCGTAGGGCCCATTCCCCTTTCTGAAATAAGTCAGCCCAGCTCCGATGTGGGAAGGGTGTCCCCAATGAATAGGAAGGTTGGGGCCGGTATGTTCCCCATTATAGACACGTTATTCCCAGGCTCTGCTGATCTGATAGCAGCCAGGCTCTGCCACGTGCATTTTAATGATCCTGCCAGTACAGCATCTCTCAGACAGAGGATTACCGCGCCGGCTCCCTGTGATGGGTGGCAAGTTCCTTTCTGCCATCCCTTGGGGGGATGCTGTTAGGGGTGACTGCAGCGTGAAGCATCGCTGCGTGGTGGCAAAATACCGCGTTAGGTCGGGCCACACTCTTGAAGCGCTGGCTGCCGTTGCTCCGCGGGGACCTTTTCTTAATCTCAACAATAATAAGGTCAGTTGGGTGCAGCGTGATTTTTCCATCAATTAGTTCAGTCACACTTCTAACAAGCCCTACATAATCATGCATGTTTAACCTGCAGGTTACAGGGCCTAGCTGGCTGTGTGACCTACAGATCATAGAGCTGCTAATTTCTTATCTTGTAAGCGAAAAATTTAATAGAGATTTCCAATTGCACTGTCCTGTCTTATGCTTTCGGGTTCCTACCCAGCTACTACACAAACTGCAGAAGTAAAGTGCTCGGTAATCTGGACCCCCATCCCTTGGTCTTACACATGATCCCTCAAGGAAATGAAACCAGGAGCACACTTTGCTTGTGAGCTTTTCCTTTCCATATTAAGCCAAAACCCAAGCTCCAGGTGACCTGGTCTGCTGCTCACAACAGGTTTCTCCTCAACTTTCTCCTTTCCTGTGGTCATGAGCATTGGAAGATCTCGTTGCACGGTGATGGGTATCTCACTCGCTGCAGACATCCGTGGAGGACAAGAAATGTGAGGCCCCCTCTCCCTCCCTCCT
This sequence comes from Limnodromus scolopaceus, assembly GCA_028565335.1. Lineage (NCBI taxonomy): Eukaryota > Metazoa > Chordata > Aves > Charadriiformes > Scolopacidae > Limnodromus > Limnodromus scolopaceus. Next base: position 13,458,197 of record JAOXNO010000003.1, read on the forward strand.
TCCCTCCAGAGTTTTGCAGACTCTGGCGTTTAATCCTAGTTCAGTTCTTCTCTAGAGCACCAAGACCCACCAGGCTTTGGGTTGGAAGGCTGTGGACTAAAAGCTGGGACACAGGGGAAAAACGTTCACGTGCTGGAAAGTATTTTCAAAGCTATTGGAGCATTTGGGTTGGATTTATAAATTGCTAAGAAAAGAGTTACACGGTTATCATTTGAAAATAACAACTTTTCCCATAACAAAATGGCATGTTATGTGAGCCTGCAATAATTCTGCATCTTCGTGACTACCAGCAGGGAAAAAATAGTCAGAAAATTACCATTCTACTTGAAATTCACTATCTCTGAACACCCTAAAAATCCTAAAGATCTCATTTGTGGATGCATTCAGTGCTGCTTAAACAAGATTCCCCCGGATTGTCCAGTGTTTATGCACTTTCCATGGGATCTATTCATGTTTCAAATTTCTGAAGCTTCTGTATGTCATTGTGGGGTGCGAAAACCTCATTCAGAGAGAACTGAGACCTCGGTTTCTAATAATCCTTCTGGCACCATTTTTATCTTTATTGAGGAAATAATAAAAATTCAGCCATTTAGACTACCAAAGCGTCCTCTTTCTGCAGTGTTCAGTTGTAGTTTTAATCAGTACATGCCTTAACAACTCTAGGAGGAATTCTTTATTTCTGTTGGCACAGCATGGTGTACTTTCCCCTTCCACTTGAAATAACATTTCTCGCTATTAGCGGGATGAAGTTTGAAAAGTTTAATTATACAACGGGAAAGAAAGGGTCATAAACCAGAAGGCAAAAAAATCTCAACTCTTGCAGAGTCATGTGGAAAGTTACTTTAAACAGATGAGGTTGGCCTTGGTGTGCTGAGTGCTTACACCAAAGAACAGGTTACTGTTCTCTTCCTACCCTGTATTGCCACATTACTGCCTAATTTGACACTGATTAAGCATTAAATTATCTGCCAGAGGTCTGGCTTTCAGGTCAGGTGCATTTAAGCAAAACTGTCCCATCAGCTGAGTCTCAAAAATCCTGGAAGTCATTAGAGCAGGGCCAAAATCAAGGCTTGGTTCAAGATTAGTGACCACACACAGGCTGGTACAACCGAGCTGCTTCTCGTAATCCCAAATCAGCAAAACACAGACACAGAACGAGTCATAAAACCTCTGCTCAACGCAGGCACTAACACATGAAGAAATAAACATCATTACAAGGTCAATGTGGCTAAATTGGTATCCTCACTGTATTATAAGAAAGTAATGAGAACCACCTTCAGCCTCAAACAGAAGTCAATAGAAAATCAACCAACGGCTACCGCAGACACCCTTTTTTTCTAGCAGGAAGCAGGGACAACAGGCAGATGCTCTGGAGTAACACAAATACACACACGCGCGCACGGGCAACCTTTAAGAATAGGACAAACACATTCCAGCAAGCGGCGAAACCACCCACTGCTGTTATTTTATGAATAGATGGTAGATTTGCTTTCTGCACGTTGGTGAAATAATGAAAAAATCCCAGGATTTTGAAGGCGTAAAATTGCAGACAATTTATGTTTATAGCTGTAGACGGCCACACAAGTGAAACTAAATTGAGTGCCGGATGGAGCTAAGAGGAGAGGGAATCAGAAATGCAAGTGAAAGATAAAGCTGGAGAAATTTCTCCCTCCTAAACTAATCAGAACTAAGTATCCTATTGCCAGCAGCATGGAGAATGCTTCAGATAACAGATAGCGATGGAAATTATGTAGGATAATTATGTCAGAAATAACAGCAAAGGGGGTGTGCGCTGCCTCAGAAAATTGTCACCTCCTTCCTCCCTTTGTCACCCCGGCGTGGGGTACCCGCTGCCACCTGTAGTGCCGAATGTTACCCTACTGGGGGAGGGGAAAAGCTCAGGGATTAACTGTGGGTAATACCTACCATCTAGCATAGTATTCAAAACGTAATCGCTCTAATTTGCAATTGTAAATCTCCTGTTATCAATTAATTTACATTGTACAAGTAACCATCTGATTATCTTTGTGCATTGCTGTATTTACACTGCAATTTAATTGTAAGTAATTAGCATGTAATTGCATGTAGTTATTTATATCTTGTGAAGAAAGTGATGCATTTATATGTCGTTAAAATAATTGCAGTTGAGAGCCAATCTTTTGACTTTCCTCCCTTTTCAATGTGTCTGACAGTTTCTATGGCCAAAATTGCTGATGTCTAGGCAAAGCCGGGTCTCCGTTGGATGGGTGAGGTTAGCCTTCCGCAAGCTGAGTTGCATTTTGCTTTTGGCCCGCATTCATCCTCCGTTTAAAAATACACTAACCTGCCCCTTTGCCTTATAAAGAGGATTTGTAACAGGGGAGAGTGCCGGGTGTCTCGAGTAGAAATCCCAGGGCAGCCTGTGAGGAAGCGGTGAGACAGTGACCTCCGTTCTTGGCATGGATGAATGCTTTCCACGTAGCGGCTCTCCAAAAAATATTACCCTATTAGAGTAATACCTGCTAAGGGTATACTTTATGAATGCCATCAAGGGCAATGGTGGCTTTCATGTCCAGTATTAGTGATGGTAATTTTATTCCCCTTGCTGCTATCCTCAGTCCTCCTCACCCCACTTAGAGTCTCTCTGGTGCCACGCTTTGCAGTCACAGCCCGTTTCTTGCCGTCCCGTCCTCCAGCGCTGGTCCTTTTAAAAGAAATACAGCGTTTTCAGAGCATTACCATAACAGAGGATCTCTGAGATCCAGTTAGGGGCTTTTGTGCCCCCCCGAGGTGTAGCAGGGAAGGATACCTTGGGTTTGTGAGAGCTCTGGGAAACGTCTCTGCTTCGTTACGCGTGCTGCGAGCTGTCTGCTGGGGAGGGTTTTGATGGAGAAGGGAGATGCCCCATACTGCTGCTTGCTCAAGGCCAGTTCATTAGCATTTGTGTTTCTCTAATCTGAAGAGCTGGGAGAATATTTTGGGATTCACAAAACAGCTTTGAGTGGCACGAAGGACAGCATTATCTCCTGGGATAGTCCATGTCTCCTCTTGGGCTGGAGCTGCTGGGTGCCTTGCTAATGAAGGGTTTTTTTCTTTGCTTTGCTGGTTAGACCCCAGAGTTTACTAAAGGATTTTATGTCTGCTCAAGGGAGAGTATCTTTTCACTTCTCGTTGCTGCTTCTGCATTTAAGAAAATAGCTCCCAGCCGTGCCACTGTCAGATTCATATTGTCCAGAAATGTTATGCCATAGCAATCATCTCATTGCTGGGACTGATGGAGAAGCTCCAAGAGGTGCCTCTCCTTTTTCTGCCTAAGCGAATGGCAAATGGCATCAAAGCCATGTTTCAGCTCAGTCTTCTTCCTCATTTAGCATTTCCCCATCCCAGCATTTTCACACAGATCCAGTGGAAGGAATAATATGTGTTAATGACAACACACCGTGTTCGTTCAGCGGGGCTACCAACCAGCCCGTGTCTGCAGAGCAGCTTTGCCCATGGAACCTGCCTCCCCCTGCCCAGCTGGATGCAGTTGGGAGGGTAGAAGCACACCTGCAGCAGGGTGGGAGGAGATGGAGCTCTGCAGGAGCTTATTAGAGAAGGTGGCTGGGTGGTTGGTGGCTTTTGGCTTCACCGCAAGTAGCTGAGCAGAAGGGGCTCCCTAGGACCTGTTCCTGGTGAGTGGCATAAGGGCTCTTGGGGGGTGCTGTGTGTCCTGCCTGCCCTGCACAGGGAAGATCTGTGCTGTTACAAGGCTTTTGGGAGTTGTAGAAGACAGTGGGATAAGACTTCATCCTGAAGGTAGTGTCTGCCTTTCTGAGGATTAACTGCAGGGTTGGGTAAATGGCTGTGGTCAAAAAGCAGAGTTTGGTTCCGTGTTTATTTATGTCTCTGTTGAGTTCTATTTCTTGGAACTCTATTTTCTTTACCCTCATATCTCCTACATAGCTCCCCTGGTAAAACTAATGCTATTATGTAGATAATACTTTAGCTTCCAGAAGAGGTGAGCACGTACCTGGAGTTAATTACTGACCTGCTGCTTAGTGTCCTGCACACAAACTATATTAATTTATATATAAGAAACTTAAGTCCTGATACAAGAATTAACAAACATAAGGTGCTGAGAGGTCTCCAGGTGTGCTGGTGGTAGTAGTTACTATTATGTCAGTCAGAGAAGCCTTGTAGCTAATGAGACTCCTGTGAAACATCTTGACCTCTGGAAGGTGGTCTCTAATATCTGCTGTTTTTCTCGTGGATGTAAATAAGGATTAATAGGATTAATTTGTATTCAGAAACATCTAGGAGCCGGTTCTCACTGGCTCATTTGGGTCTACTTTAACAGTGTACTTGATACTTATTTGTGTGATTGGGTTGCAAGCCATAGCCAGCAGTGACCTTGGTCAATTAAGGTCTAAAGCTGGTCAAAACCTGAGAGGATATATAGATATATGTTCTGCTCAAACTGTAGAAAAGCACTATGAGATGAGTATTTTCCATTGCTGAGCTGTAGTAGTGGTACATAAAGAGAACTTACTCTATGTAGGTGTACATGTTCTTCACTGGAGCTTTTGCATTGGTGCGTTGTTTTGTTCCTGGCTCTTCCTTCCATTGCAATTGCTTGTTCCTTCCTTTTCTTCTATTTTATTAGATATATTTATATTTCTGTCATTTTGGTAAGTGTCTGAAAGGAATACTGAAAAGATATAGGAATATTTTATCTAGTAAATAAGCTGCTAGATACTTCCCACCTCCATCTCTCTTCGATAGCAACTTCTTTTAGGTATTTGCCCAATTCCCCTGTGACTTGAACAGTTGCTCGGAGCTCTGGGGATGAATAGCCAGGACTTGTTGCTCAAAAGAAACCCTTGACAACCCTCACTCCTGCTTCCGTGATAGCCTGATGCTGATCATAAGCTGTTTAGCCTTTGAGGATTAAGTGGAATCCTTAATGTACCGATGTCATAAAGTTTGCGTTATTGGTGTTCATATGCAAATAGGTAAATAGGGTTTCTGGGGGGGAGTTGGTTTTATTCATTAAAATATGCATAGAAATGTCTACAAAGCCAGGTGAAACTCAGGCAGTCCTGTGGTGTATAATTGCATATATGTGGCTTAGTCCCTGAGCAGCTTTACCCCATGGAAATACTAGTTAAGGCATAGGTTTCAGTGTATTAGTGAGTTTATGACCTGTATAAAAATGTCAAGTCAAACAGCTGCCTCCTGAATTATTCAGCGTATTGATAGAATAATGACTTTGAAGATGGAGATATTGGACTTAACTCTTTCAAGAGGAGTGGGGAGGGGAAATGAATCAGCTGCACTTGATTCCAGCCGGATGAAAGCAAGATCCCTAATGTTCCATGGCACCTTTGAGCAGAAGATTTGAGTAGAATTAAAAGTCAGAGATAGGATTGATTTTGACACTGATGTGAATTTTAAATTAAGTGCATTTTTAGTAGAATTTGATAGAAAACCACAAACCCAGAAAAATGGTCTTGCTGAATACTTAAGTTTTTTACTTTCTCAAACAAGGAAAAAATTATAATTTATTTTTTCAGGAAAAACAAATATAGGTGATGAGAACTTCTATATAATAGGAGTCCATGCTCTTAAAACATTTGTAGAAAGATTTTGGGCGGTCTTGCTTTAATTTCTCTTAAACCACTTGCTAGTCAACTTTGTTGCAGTAATAATAGAGGCTTCAGGGAGAAAGATAGTCTGATTTATGTAGATGTAGCAAAACTGTTTATTCACTTGTTTCTTCTAAGCTCCACTTGTCCCCTGGCTTTAGTTAAATGCATTCCCTAAGGGTAGCTGTAATGGGTGGACAAAGAAACAAAGTTTCAGTTTTCTTATAAGATTAATATCTGAAAGTTTCAAGTGTGTGAGTGCTTGTCTGGATAGAGCTAAATTTCTCGGTGTGTGTTGTGGGGGATAAATATATATATATATACAAAGATATACACAATGTATTTATACTTTCTTGGGAGACGTACAAAATATATTTACAGAATATATTTATGAAATATATCTTACAGAGCCCTCATTATTTTTATGAGAAGCATATTTACATAAATGCATATGGAGATAATTTTATACTTTCTGTGTTTACCTTGAACATTAACATTTTGTATTAGATGCTATGAACATCTTTTCTTATTTTCAGATTTCCTGTATTATGAGAAAGTTAGTACTCTCCTTTTGGCTTTCAAAACATATTTTCACATCACCAATCATGGCCTGGCAGCCACAACAAATCTGTTTTACTACTAATAAATGTTTGGTGGAACAATGTAATTAACCAACTGGCTATTTTGCTGTGGAGGCTGTGGTTAAGGAAGTTGGAGGTGCTGGGAGAGGATCAAATCCTGCTCCAAACTGTTTGAGCTTCCCAAACATACGCTGCCGGGAGCCGGGCTGGGTGGCATCCAGGAGGCTGGGATGCTCTTGCTGCTTCTGGTTTCTGTTGTTCTTGAGTTCTGCTCATCCATCTTGGTGTCTTGGCCAAGTGTTAATGTTGGCACTTGCTGTTACACCAGCCACGCTGCAGTGTTGTTTCAATTCATCTATAGGTGCTCAAAGCTTTCTCCTGTTTCTTGGCAAGAAAGAATTTGCAAGTTTGAACTCTACCCCCACCCCAAGGATTTTTGAAGTTCAGTTGTTGGCATTTGGAACCGAACTTAGAATCATAGAATGGTTTGGCTTGGAAGGGTCCTTAAAGACCATCTCGTCCACCCCCCTGCCCTGGGCAGGGACACCTCCCACCAGACCAGGTTGCTCAAAGGCCCATCCAGCCTGGCCTTGAACCCCTC
>JAOXNO010000003.1:13465084-13488749 GCA_028565335.1 Limnodromus scolopaceus
GGATGGGGCAGCCACAGCTTCTCTGGGCAACCTGGGCCAGGCTCTCACCACCCTCACAGCGAAGAATTTCTTCCTGATATCTCATATAAATCTCCCCTTCTTTCAGTTTAAAACTGTTTTCCCTCATCCTATGGCTCCACTCCCTGATCAAGAGTATCTCCCCATCTCTCCTGTAGCCCCCTTTAGGTACTGGAAGGCTGCTGTAATGTCTCCCCAGAGCCTTCTCTTCTTTTTCAATTTTCCTTTTCTTTTTACAGTTTTTTGGGGGGTTGTTTTTGTGGGTTTGTTTTTTGTTTTTGTTTTTGTTTTGTTTTTTTTTAGATCCTGGATGCTTTGCCCTTATCGACAGGGCTGTAATGTAACTCTCCTGCAGCCAGCTCAGATCCCCAGAATATCAGTGGGATCAAAACGCAGTCTGGTGGTGTTTTACTGTGCTCAGGATCAGGTTTGCTCTTCGAGGTGTTCTGCCTACGCGGTTGAAAATACGGCGTGGCTGGCTGAGTCTTTTATCCTGGTTCATGGGATTCACGGTTGCCAAGTCCCAGTTTTGACCTTCACGAACAGGATTTTGTCTGCTCTTGTGGGGTTATTTGTGATCCTTGAGCAGGTCCGTCCGTGCCTTCCAGCCCTGCTCCTTTCCTTTGATCTCCCTCCTCTACCCTGTGGGCTGCATCAGCTTAAGAGACCGTCACCCCATCAAAATGAAGCTGCTGGGAGTATTAGCCTTTGAAAAGCATGTCGCTGTTAATGTGCTCTCCTTAGTGAAGGATGGCCTTAGCTCTTGCTTGAGTTTTAGTGTCAGGTGCCAAAGGATCAAGGCAGGAATACCTGTTACGAAGAACTGAGCAGCTAAGAATTGAAAAATACCAGGCTTTATATTCACTGTCATTTAAAATTGAACGGTTTCCAAAGCGATCGAAGAGCTTTTCATCCTTCTTTCCACCTGCACCAGCTTTAGTACCCATGGAAGGCGGTGTTGTGCTCGGCTGACGTGGACCACGGGCTCCGTAAACAAACCTGGCCTGCTTCTTATGATAACACAAATTATCTGCATGTAAAAACAGAGCCTGAAGGCATGACAATGTTAAACTAGGTCAACAACGACAAAACCTTAGTGCTGACATACTCGTTTTTATAGCTAAATTCATTAATACTTTTCGATTACCCAGGGTGTAGGTGTAAGGAGCAAGAGCTGCATGAGTTGTTTCTTTTTTCCTGCATCCTGTACATCCATTAAGGTAGTCAAACTAATTGTGTGATTAAGGTGAATAGGACTTAATAATGGAGAGGACATCATGGCAAAATTGATGAATCTGAAATAGGGGGAAATTGTTGAACAGATACGTTTGCAGCACTAGAATGCAATGAATGGAAGGAGAGTAATTTATATATTAAAAATTTTTAAAAGCAAATCCTATGCTTATTATATTTCCTTTTCTTTTTTTCCTCTAATTTCCCTGGAAATAATAACACTTATTCATGATGCTGCTGCAATAATTGAACTACTGGAAGGAGAGGAGGAAAAAAAGCTCCCCATATAAATTACTACTTGAGACCTGTTCTGTTTTGACAGATGTCAAGGCTGGGTAGCTGAGCTTGTTCCCCTGTTTGTATGAAAAGGGCTTGGTATCACTAGGACGCAGACTAATAGCTTTCTGTGCTTCTGAATGTGGATAGATTACATTGCAACAGAGTTGATTTTTTTAATTATTTTTTTTTCCCTAGTCATAACCTAGTGACTCTGAGAGAATAAATTGATAAAATATTCCCTAGTTCTTTTGCAGGGTGTTGCTGCAGGAGTGGGATGTTAAGGGGGAAGAGGTAGCCTGCCTGCTGGACGAAAAATGCTCATGGTGTGTTAGCATTTTGTTTAGATTTGGGAAAAGCAGTTACAAAATTAGTTGAAATCTGAAGGAAGCAATTTGCTGCTGTACACCAAGCTCCTCTGATTTTACACTTAGAGCGTGTGCTGGTTGTTGGTGACACATGTATGTGGCCTTCACTTAAATCTCTTGCTCCAAAGTATTTTAGTCTTGCTGTTCAGGACTTGCCAATTTTTACAACTTTTTTTTTAATTAAAAAAAAAATGTATGTAACTTGTGCATTAAATAGATAGCACTAAAATAAATGGGTTTTCTGGACTTCTGTCTTTGTATGCTGCTTTCAGTTGTCCTGGATGGGGGATAGTCTCATCTCTGCCCCTTGCATGACACGTTCTCCTTCAATTTTTTTCAGATATGAAGTTTTTGCTCCGTTACTTCTACCAGCCTTTCTGGTTTTGTTCATGCTCTTAGGTTTTTATCTTGTACTCACCTTTATTAGCTGTCTGCTGCTACAAAATACTGAGGCTTTTGGATGTAACGATTAGCTTCATCTATAAACTGATAATTTAGAAGAAAATTATCTTGGAAAACTAAAGACTGCATTTTGTTATCAGTTCTTCACTATTCTCGGGTCTTTTATGAGTCCTTTGGAAGAAACCTCTGACTGAGATACAGTTTCATAATATGGGGTTCTGCTCGGTGATGGAATTGCCCTGAACAAGAAATCTTGAGTGCTGTTTCCAGGGAAGTGAGATTTATTGTACCCTAGTCACTAATGATGTTCTTCTGCACTTGGGGAGTTTTCGTGAGCTTTTGCTGTTGCCATGTGTGCTATCAATTTTATTACACTTACTTGCTTTTCTTGCTGTATACTGCTTAGAGTAGACAGAGTAAGGTAAAAAAAAAAAAATCTTTTTATAGTTCTTTGCTGAATAATAAGACTGGAAACTATTGGTAGTTCATGTATCAGTTTCCTGTTCTCCAAATACTGTATATAAACAACTTTTGTAGCTGGCTGTTAAGGTCAAGGTGGCTTTTGTGGGTATTGCCACTGGCTTTCCCTGGTGGCACCCAGGACTTGCTAAATCAATTGTCTTGCAGAACTGTGGCATAATCAATCTTTTTAGCTACAATTCAACATTTTTAACAACAAGTTTTTTCTCAAGACAGTAGAACTAGAGCTATTTCCTTAGATAGCCACAGCCTTCCCACTGGGTGCTGCCCTTCAAGTAAGACGCTCTCCTAGTTTCATCCTGGGCTGTGAGTGAGCCTCCAAGAGCATGAGTAGCATGTTAATGCTCTTCTACTGATTTTTCAGAGCATTAATAAATAGAAATACAACATTGCATGGACTATTGGAACTTCAAGTCCGTCCCTTTGTTCCCCAAGATTTCAGAGAGTAATGGGTTTTAAAAAAATTATTTAAAAAATGCTACTTGTTATGTTGAGGCACCCTTGAGATGAGCAGGCTCACTCTGGCTGTGTGCTTCCCACACCAAACACCCCACAGCTCGTGGTGGCAACCTGCAAAGCCGATGAGGACTTCCTAGTTCAATATTGCAGGCTTGATTTTTATGCATTTATTTATTTTGTGGTGTCAGTGTCACGTCTTCTGTTCATCTAACCTTGATCTGTGTTGGTCGAATACAGCAATATAAAGTGAAATATCTTATTCATATTGTTGCTTTTTTTATATAAAAGAATGGGGATGAGCACCAGGAGGTGTCTATTTTGTGGTTGGCATTGGATGTGTTTATCTTCAAAGCCTTCTGCAGACTTTGTGTATCTCTGCACTGTGTGACCCAGTTATGCAACTTAGCAATTTTTTTTAAAGAAACCAACTTAGAAAGCAAAAGACCTTGTTTTTTTGGAGAACATGGTGTTGAGGGAGTATGTGGGCGATCTGAAATGTCTTCTGGCTTGCAAGGACAAGGAACAAATTAAAAAGAAGAAAAACAAACAATTTAATGGTGATGGAGCTGTAGCTCTAGCAAGGATAGACTGTGGGCGTACATCCATTTTATCTTGTTGCAGAAGATTATTCTTCGACACAGAAGGTCATAAAAATCTCACTGCTGAGTATTAGAAGATTATCTTGCTAAAAGTTTAAAATGCTTTACTAGCAGTAAATATTTAAGGCCTTCATTTCCAGCAATCAGGGGACTGTGTGAATACATACCTTAGCTTGCAAATAAGCACTAAATTGTCACCTCAAATAAAAACTGAATGGTAAAACATGTGAAATTAACCATCAAGGTTGCAAATTATTACAAGTTGTGTAGACATTAATTACTCGGTACCTGATTTATTTTTTTTTATCCCTGACCTTTCTTGGTTGGTATTTTGTAATTGGTTACAAGTGATTAGAGGTATTTCTGATCACTTATAATTTTCGCTTCTGGCACTTCAATCCCAGTAAGAAAAGATTTAATATAAGAGAGTGATAGGAACAAGAAATGAAGGGGAACTAATGGTCCCCTCCCTTCCCCGGTAGGTATAGCCTGTTAACTTCTGCTTGCTCTTTCATGCAAAGAATCACTCGGATGTGACATTGAACAATATCCTTTGCGCTGTGTCCTTCAGCCGAGGCAGGCTTTTGGCCAAGTAGAAACTTGAAAAGAAAGTGCAAAAGTATTAGAAGATCCCATCTGGTCTTGTAAAGCTGTGGTGGACTCTTTTCAGAGCTACCAGTGTGGCTCGTGGGCTGGTGAGGGCTTGGAGAGGTGATGCAACCTCCGTTCCCTGGGGAGGAGGAGTGAGACTCGGGTCTTGCACAGCATTAGAGCTACTACATGAGCTCTTGACACCTCATTAAAAATTAAGAACATTATAAACCTGCAGCTTACAGTGAGGGTGAATAAAATGGGGTTGTTTACTTAGTGAGGAGCTGGTAGAACCCATCCCCTTCTGTTGCTTGGAAAACAAGCTGTAGTGGACTGCAAAGATCTTGTTATATCTTGCTAATGAAAACACACGTAAAAAAAAAAAAAAAGACTGTATCTGAAGTGAATTTTTCCTTTGTGTCATCAAAGCCTGACACATTCAGTTAAAATAACCTTTGGTAAGTGGCCGGGTTGATGCACTATATGCAAATGAGCAAAGGATCTCTTAATCAGCAGTTTGGAGAGACTAGAGTATCGCTTTGGACAATGAAAAACAATTTAATGCATTTCATTACTTTGCCTTTAAAATAGAAAGGTGATGAACACATCATCCTCTCTGAATGCAGTCTCCCGTCGTTATCCTGGGCTTTTGACTGATACATGGACTTTTCACCTGTATCTCTACGGGAAAATAGCTTTGAAATCCCTTTCAAAGAGGCGCCTCTTCTCTGCGTACAGTCAGTAAGCAGTTGTTCTACGCCTGTTCTGATGGAGCAGGGAAGCTCATTTTAAGTAATAGAAGACAATTTTAAGGGTTATATATCTTACAAGTTCAATTTATGAACCAGCTGGTGAATCACTTTTGAGATTTCTTTGACAATCTCTCCAAAGAATTCTGGTGTCTAAAGATTATTTTATTATCAATATGCAGTCATGCAGGTCAATGTTCTTTTCATTTGGGAAGCAAATGACATCAAACAAATGGCATTGTAAAGCCTAAAAATCCAATATAAATGTGTAATGCTCATCCCCACTTGATGAGACCAAGGTGTTTTGCTACCTCAAAATAACACTTTGAAATATTTAATTTTCACCTTTTTTTTGTTATAATAAACCACATGGGATCTCTATTTTGACAGCGTTTTACTTTGAAGTTAAACCTATCAAACCTTGGGAGAGCTATGACGGTGATTAGGCTTTCTGAGCTTTTCCTCCATGAGATAGATTACACTTGCAAAACGCTTTTTGGCTGACTCACTAAACAGTGTTTAAATACGCAGGAAATGCTTCTGTGACAAATGCCTACTGGATTTGTGTTTCGGCTTCAGAAAACTGTGTCTTCCCCGTTTAGCCCCCGTAATCAATCCATTGTGTTAATAACAATGTTTGAATTCGGGAACAAGGAGGCAAGCCAAGGATTCAAACGTTACTGAGGAAGGGCTGCAGCTGGTGGATGATGCCGAGTAAAGCGTGGGTTCCCGCTGTGCGAGACCTGTGCCTCAGTGGGGAAATGACGTGGCCAGTGCTTGGTACCATCTTTGCTGTTCTTCTGTTGATAGAGTTGTAAAACTGGGGGATGCTTCAGAGTTGGTGTCCTCCGGGGCTTTGTTTTTTGATGGGCACGGGCTTTGCTGCAGGAGCAGGAATAGGGACAGCAGTAGGAGCAGTGGCAGGGACCAGCCTTCCTTGTGAAGGCTGGTAGGACTGGGGGAAACAAAAAATCACCGAAAGCAGGTTTCTGATGCACTTGATTATTTAATAACCTCTATTAATAAGCCCATAGGCTCGCAGGCCTGTGGTTCTCGCATTTCTTTGGCTTGTTGCTAAGTGCAGAACGTTGCGTTTATAGAAGGTGAGATGTTTGAAGGGTATGAAGTTCGTATCAGAAAAAAAGCAGCAGGGAAAGCTCCTAAAGAGTATATGGAGAATTTCAAATAAAGACTAATCTGCAGTCTGAGGGCTTCTGGAGCACCTAATTTGAGACTGGAGTGAAGCAGAGAGATGCAAAGCCTCGTAGTTTCCTTATTTAAGCTTTCTTAAAAACAGTGAATTTGGGAGATAGGACAAGGCTAGCCTATGGTTTGGCAGGCAGTATGAAACAGTGCCGGAGTAGGTGAGCTTGATAAACCTCAGCCCAGAATAGAACCAGGGACAGTAAAAAGATGGAAAAAATATCAGCAAATGAGTTGTTGCGTGTTTGAAGTGACCAAGGGAAAAAATTTTGCTTTGAGGATTCAGAGCCTGATGCATCAGCAATGTTCCTGCCATCAACCAGGCTTGATTTCCTCCCATGGAGAAATACCATCACCCTTACTCTGCAGTCGTATCTCGCATAGGTACTCTGAGGAAAGATGCATTAGGAATGTCAGTATTTGCATATTATGCTAATAAATTTCCAGGCGGAAAACGCACCTCAGCTTTCTGTGGGATAGCTTCTTTCAGCTCAGTCTGCATTACTGTGTCAATACCAACTCGGAGTGTAACGTATGGATTTCTGCTGGCAGCAGACGAGATCAACTCTTCTTCAGGCTCTCATCAGTACTCCCAGTTGCCAGCTCCCAAAGAGCTGCTTCTACCTGAAAAGCAGATTTATTTTTTTTTTTGTCCAATTATACAGTATTTCTGTGAAATGAAGTGGTGCCTCTCTATTTTTATTTTCTATCCATAAGTGATTTTTTTTTTTCCCCTTGAAGGATGTGCTGTTCCTTTACATGAAATGAGGGTTGCACAAAACTGAATTTCTTTTTAGCTTTCTTGGAAGTTACAGCTTCCGGAACAACTGGAGTGGCAACTGGGGAGCCACATTAAAAGAGTGTTGTTGCCTTTTCCTTTGGAGACGACTTCATATCTCTGTTCTGAAGTTTTTTTTCAAAGCCTTCTGTTGACAAGGGACGCAGAAAATACTGAAGCTGCTAAATTCAGTTCTTAGTGTGCTGTCTTCCATAGTGTCACCTCGGGGAGACAGCGCTGTCTGTTTCCCTCAGTACCTGTTCCAGTCTGTTCTTCGCTTGGGATGAAGGTGTGTGTTTGAATTGATTGAGAGCTGTGGCCAAACCCTCCAGGCTATGAGAGGATTTTTATTATTTAGCAAAATTGCTTGGGCCCTGCTGAATGTTTGGGGGTAATATAATTGAAATGCTTTAGGTTTTTCAAGCCCAGAAGCCCAGGTTCAGTGCTGCTTGTGAGGATATTGTACAATTACTTTAATCACCATCTCCAACGCGTGACTATGAAGAGCAATGTTCAGCCTTTTGCAATTACTGTGGGATGAAATACTGTACCGAAAATAAAACATTCTGAAAACATTCTATTCCCTGGTTGAAGTCAGTATCTCCCTGCCAATGCAAAGTGTTTTAAGAAATTGTGCACAAAAGTCTTTCTGTTGTTAGAAGCTGAAATTTCTGAAGGATTTGAGTAGGAACGTGCTGCTGGTTTGATCTGTGAAGCTGACAGAAGTTCTAATGGTTTTTTTAACCTGTTCCTTCTACCCCAAAATGACTCGGTATCCAAAACCCTCAATGGGCTTATGGGAGATCTGATGTCCTACTTCAGTGAAAATCTAACCAGTGCGAGCAGCCCCAACAGAAGAAAGCAGTAATAGGCTTAGTAGTAAGTGCATTTGCTGGAATTGTGGGGGAAGAGAAAAACGAAGATTTGATCCAGAGTCTCCCACACGAGTGCCAAAAAAACCCACCCTGCCTCAATTATGCACACAAGCATGACAGGAATTTAAAAAAAAAGAACCAAACCCAAACCAAATGCGGTTCTGGAGGTTTGATCTGTGTGACAGGTGTTTTGTAAGAAACCTCTCTTCTGCTTTGGCTTTCTGCCCTATGTGCCCACATAAGCTCAGGGATACTTGAGAGATGGATAGGAAAGTATAGAGTAGATCAGAATTTTCAAAGTAAAAAGCTGGAGGGTTTTTTTTTCGTTGTTTTCGGCAGCAAGGGATGGATTCGTAGGTGTCTAAAAATATGTAGCAATGTTGGTGTTGGAGCATTTCTGAACTTGTGCAAGTTGTTCTCCTAAACTTTCTATGACTGAAGTGATAAGTTGAACAGTTACAGTAAATAGAGTAATATTTTGATTGGTATGAAACCCTTCGTTTCTTCTTGATGTCTAATTAGCGTAGCTCTGAATGTCAAATATTTATCTGCTCTACCCGGCGTTGTGCTCACTTCAGTGGGGCTCCATCTGGCTCTGCCTTCCTTGAAGCCTGCTCCTCCACAAACCATCTTGCCCGTGCTCCGTGCTGGTGCCGGATCCCACCCGTTGCCCATCAGGTCTCTTGGATGGGAAAGGAGCTCTTCTCTCCAGCAAATCTGGGTGCCAAGGAGCACTGTGCAAAAACCAAGAGATGAGCCAGTCTGTGACTCCTCTTGCTTTGCGAGCTGAAACTCTGGAGTCCGGGCTGAGAAATGTCACACCAAGTCCTTACTAAAAGCTGCTGAATGGTGGTAGTCTACAGGCATATTATGGCTTCGTTTAACAAATATATACCACTTAAGCAATGTAATTCCTTCACACAATCTCCCACAGCAAAACTGGTGTGGAAGCCTTTTGTATTCTGGGGGAGTTCAGTAGCAACTGTATTTACAGACTTCAACAGAAGCAGGGGGTCTCCTCTAGTTGTGACTTCTTCATCTTGCGTTAGAATAGAGCCTACAACCCTTCAGTTAGAAAATGGACAACCAATGCTTTTCTTTAGGCCAATATGTGAGACTTTTGTGCCTCTCCTTGCTGGAATGTGTTGATAGTGCACAAAAAAAACCCCTTATATTTCTTAATATGTTTGCTGGATTATGGTGCTCATCCAATTCTAGTTAGATAAGTGTATTTCTGCATCTGCCATATGTATTATTTCGTGTGTCTGATAGCCAGTTACTGAACACTTGAAGCTATGTGATGAAAAACATGTATGGAATAGCTTTTCCCAATGGTTTTCTACTTTTCAAAACTTGGTTAGGGAGTAGTTTGGATGATCTAATGGTTGTACTGGAGGTCCTGGGGAAATGGCTCTGCTTTGGCCCTTTCTTTGGAATTTAGGTTGGTTTGCTCTCAACTGAGAGTTGGCCTGAGTGAGCAGTGATGGGGGAAGCTGGGCATTTACACCAGCTTTGGGAAACCAGGAGAAATTTGAGCAGTGGGGGAAGATGGGGATTTGCTGAGAGAGGCTTTAACAGCTGAAAGTGCTTATCAGCCGTTAGTAAAGTCATTAGAGTTGAAAATAAGGTTCAGTTAGACCCAGGTGGAATGGCAGGACTCCAGTGTGACGTGCAGAGTCTGCAGTGAGCAATGGGCTGGTGCATCCTGGTGGGGGCCCTCAGGGGGGGAGGGAGGGAGGGAGACCTGAGGGAGACCTCAGTGGGGAAGGGGGAAGCTGTGAACCAAGCAATGGAAGAATCCTGTAGAGTATCTGACTGGTTTACTGCTTTTTACTTCGAAAATAGGAAACTAGAAATAATCGAAGACAGCCCTTTTTTTCTCTGCAAAATAAGTTATCATGGATAAGAATTAATTTAATGACTTAAAATATCAGTATAACTGACTTTCCATATGAATTTCTACTTTCAGATATTGGAAATTTGACTGAAGTCTACATACCATGCACTGGAGAAGGTAACAATTTTTTAATACTAATTTTGATTTGTTGGTGACGTTAATTTCTCTTCTTTCCTAACATCATTGCATTCAATGTCAAAACTTTCTTTGCATTGTTTGTGCCTTAGTTTCTCAGCACATTGACAGTAGGTTTTGTTTACCTTTTTTGGAAGAATGTCAGAAGTCTGCCTTTAAGTTCTTAGGGTATATGTATTGCATTTAGGCAATTCTACATGGAACAGCTTGCCTTCAGAAAACTATTTTTGTAATGCACCATTGTTTAAAAGAATGCATATAGCTTAAGGAATGTTTTACAAAACAGTGTTGGTATCCCGTTGTTAATACTGTTTATGGTTTGGCTCTTATTTTTCTTGTCATGAGGTTTTCAAAATTGGTGTTTAATGAATCATTAGTTGACTGACTCCATAGGTGAATTATACAAACAAGCCTGTGGCACTTTTGACACTGAAATTGTCTTAATGGCATCTCAGCTTGACTGTCCAAAGGAATCAATATTTTTAGTTGAGAGGTGGGCTTTATCCTGTATATCCTGAAATTTCCTTGTGGGGTTTTTTTTTCTGGAAAAACATCAAGTATGAAACATAAATTTAAGTCTGAAATATTTTGCTCTTTGGTGTGTCCAGCTCTGGTCAATTCAAGAAAAGATGGCTGTGTTTTCTGCATCCCTACGATGTTGCTTTTGCCCTGTCCCAAAACTGCCCCACCAAGTTTGGCTTCCATGTAGCCAGTCTCCCCAGATAACATTGCTATCACTGAACAATGTGCTTTTAAGTATGAATTATGCTATGTTATTTCCAAAGGAGAACAAAACCTTTTTCAGAGCTTACAATGAAATATTTAAAAAATAAACGTGGTCTTCCCTCTTAGTTTTAGACATTATTGCCCTGTCAGTTCAGAGAGGTTGCAGATGCCTTCTGATCAAAATATTTAATTTCTTAATCCTTCTTTTCCTTCTGGAGTAATTCAAAAGTTTCTCCTCGGTGGTGTTTACAATGAAATTGGAATTACTGCTGTAGATCAAGTATAAACTATTCTTATTCAGCTTGGACCTTCTTAAATTTGCAAAGCTATCTTTGTGTGAGGTTTTCAAAGGCAGTATGATAAATTTTGTGATATATCACTTTCTAGTGGTCTGAAAGGAAAAGCTTATTTCTTAATATAAAAGATAACTTTGAATAATGGACTCCTCATCCCTTTGGACAGTACTCCTAAATTAGCCACAAAGCTGTTTCTCAGGTGAAATCTCGTTTTCAGGTTCCCCATAGTAAAAAAGGAGATACTGATACCCATTTCATTTGGAAAGTGTTTTCAATCTGCTGATGAAAAGTACTTCTGAAGAGTTAGGCAACCTTGATTAATTGAGCCTGAATAAGAAGTGCAGGATCAAATCTCGGGATATTATTTTTAGGCTGCAGACTTGTGTTCTGCATTCCAAATCCTTAAATGCCAGCTTGATAGCAAGTGTGAAGGACTGGAGTAGACAGCAATATGCATACTAGTAATGGCTTGCAAATGCTGACACCACTACAGACAGAAGAATGGAAATTGCTTTCTGTTTACAGAACAATGTAACTATTTGGGAAACACTTCTCATTAGCACAAATGTGATCAGAATTTGTGTTAAATGCCTCACTTCTGTGATATAACCAGCGTGGCATTTGTAGTGAAGTGGTATTTCAAAAAAGCTAAGTGTGGATAAGAACTTAGCAAGTGCAAGTGCTTAAAAGTTCATTGATGTAATGTTTAGGTCGGATAAGGGGACCACAAGCCGCAATTGGGGTGTATGGGAAGGGGGATCAGAATAGCAATCTGGGGGAAAAAATCAACCACCAAAAACCAAACCAAAGCAAAACCGACTAAAAACAAAGCCTCTGATATCCTGAGCAGAGAACTTGTACAAACTGTGTGCCTAAAATTGGTCCCTTGCAGATGGGGGTCTTGGCTAGCAGTGTACATTGAGATTCAATGTTGTGCTTTCAAAAAAAAAAAGCTTTTTTAGGAAAGTGAGGGATCACACCCATTGTGGTGCTTGACAAAAATACACTTATGGGGACTGCAAAGTCAGGTTTTACACACATTTCCTCTCTGAGGGAGGGAAGGATTTTCTAAGCCACAGCCCTAAGCAGCATGTGGTCCTTGCTAAGCCGTAAGTCAGGCATAGAGAATGCCAACTTCAGGATTTGGCTTCTGGTCTGTTTGGTTAAACCAAAACTGGCTGTTGTTTACCGAAGTGACTCAGTAAGTACAGATTTGAAAGGAAACATTTGTGCATTATAATGGTATAATTATAAAGTTCTACTTTATTACCTGTCAAGCTAATTAAAACAGCTACAGGCTAACAGTCATCTTAGAAAGCTTGTAGCATCTGTGCATTGTATTCAACAACCAGGCTTAAAGTGTAATTTTAATTAGAATTATTACCGGCAGACGCAGTGTACAGTTGCGCTGGAGAAATGTCCTTGCCTGCACAGGAATACTGAATGTAATAGCTCTGGGAAAGGAAATTATAATGAATATAATGAATAGCAGTTAATTATGGCTTGCTTTGAAACTAGGGTCTTTCTTCCTTCACTGGTGTCCGGCACAGAAGTGGTGGCTTCCCATTTGCTTGGTGTACAAATGTTTGTGTCTCGTAGGTGTTGGCTCCTTGAATCTGGAGAACTGCCACTCGTTACGGGTGGAAACTGGCTCAGATGGAAGGGCTGTGGGTCAGTGTGTAAGAGGATTACTTGGATAT
This sequence comes from Limnodromus scolopaceus, assembly GCA_028565335.1. Lineage (NCBI taxonomy): Eukaryota > Metazoa > Chordata > Aves > Charadriiformes > Scolopacidae > Limnodromus > Limnodromus scolopaceus. Next base: position 13,477,870 of record JAOXNO010000003.1, read on the forward strand.
GGGCTGAGCACGGGTAACTTTGAGATCACTCCTTCAAAGACAGGAGTTGTTTGTGATCTCCAGGCATTCCTCTGCTTCTCAAGATCCATGGAAAATAACAGGCCTCCTTCCTAGGCTCCTTATTGCCAGATGTGTCTGCCACCGTGTCCTCTTATTCTTTCCTTAATTCTCCCCTGAAGATCTGCTATGTCCTTTCCTCCTCTATTATCTCCTGTTTTCCTTCCATCCTGGTTCCTTTCTCCCCCTCTGCACCTTCTGCTCTCTGCCAGCTCTCTCCTTAGACACCTCCTCATCTCATATTCCTTGGGTTTCTCACGCCGACAGTGCTCCCCTCTGCTTGGAAAGCCTGAACAATTAAAACTTAATCAATTGTTCTAAAGTAATTTGAAAAAATGAATTATCGCAATTGCCATTTTATGGTGGATTTAGTGGTGTCTTTTTAAAAGATGAGTAGTCTCTGAGCTCCTTGAAGTTGCACCTCAGAGATCGTTTGCTAATTTTGCAGCAGGATGAAATGACAACTTTTTGATATGTACAACTTGGGTTATAGTTAATTATTCAGGGGCAGCATTTTACTTGATTTTTTTTTCCTTTTTCTTAACAATAATATTCAGGATGGAGTACTATTGACTTGACTTTTCATAACGATATGACAAATACAAAAGCACCAATCAGATACTTGAACAAAACTTATAATAAAGTTACGTTAAAAGCCATGGGTACCTGCCCAGATATCTCCCTTGGAAGCAGGTTTTGGAAGATAAGCTATTGCCCAAAGAGATGTGCTTTATTTCAGTGAGAACGTTCTCTTGCAAAACTTTCAGAGTGTATTATCTTCCATAATATGCACAAAGGTGTGTTCCCTGAGTGGGTGTATGGGGCTGAAAATAAGACCAGTGAATGTCTGGTAAGGCAGGGATGCTGTTATTGATGAAATCTGATGCAAAGAATATTCCCGCACGAAGAAAATCTGCCCTTCTGCACTCGCTTGATATTGTAAAGAGATTATCGTGGCCTTACAAGGTAGGTTAAGATGTCATGAAGTTTAATATACTCTGAAAATAGTCCTTTTAAAGCCACTGTTGCTTGTGATTGATGATGCAGGTTATGATGGCAGTTCTAAATCTTGTGTTTGTGTGTGCAAATTACTGTTTTCCAGCCTTTTCAAGGTTGCTAACTTTATCTTATGGTGCAGCCCATATTTAAGAGTTTCATGTTGCATTAGCCTTTGATTAAGGGGAAAGTAACTTTGATGATAAAATGCTGCTAAAAGAGGTTCTGTGGACTAGCTTGGAATAATTCATCAATCGTTCTTCATGACTGAGAGCGCATTTTGGACATGAGGGTCACCCTTTGAGGATTAATTTTCTGAGATAAACAGCTAATGGCTGTTGGATGATTATGGTCAAAAGCAATTATTATGGTATTCCAAAACTGTTCATTACTACAATAGAGTCGCTAAACCGAGTAAGTTTTAAGCTGTTGCTTAAATAGCTAGGTCAAGATGCACCAGCCTTGATTCAAAGGCGTTATGGAATGACAGAGTTGCTGATGCTTCCCCACTGCCTGCTCTGGCAGGGACAGGTCCTGGCAGTCCTTTGTTGCCTATTTTGCATTTCTTTTTTTCCCCTATTAACCAATCTTTCTGCAACTAAAATAGCCAGTTGGCAGTTTTATTGGAGTCCCCTGCAAACATCAAAGTAAACGTGTATTTTCCAGATATTGTGAAGAACACTTCGCAGCTGCCTTATGTTTATAGGTGGGTGTCACTGTCTGCTGCTTATCCTCTGGGCTTCAGGCTTCCTTTCTCCTGTCTCCTTTTTTAATTTCTGCAGCTGAAAGGTAGAGAGGAACAGTATATTGCAAGGACAACTCCTGAACTACTAAAAGAAGGAGCCTTCTCATGGATGTAAAAGTGTGGTAGTGTCTGAAAGCAAAAGAAGTATGTCTGAGATAAGCTACTTCTATTTAATAAAAAAAGGGGAGAGCCTTAAACAACAAAGATATAGGTAGCTGCTGTCAGGAGCACTACTTAAAAGGAATGAGAAACTGTCTTTTTGGAGGGATTAGTGTACTGAGAAATAAACTGCTGAATCACTGGAAGCAAGCGAGCAATGCAGAGTCTAGAGGCTCTGCAGAAAATAAAATGGCTGCTGTAATTCAATTAAAATCACAGTAGGATTTGCAGTTTGAGATGGTACATCCGTCATCCCGTGTCTTGTGGTGGCTGCTGCCTCAAGGGATACTTAAGTGAGTGTAGAGCTCCTGAAAAAGGCTGGAGTGACAGTTCTGGAATGATGTGATTCTCCGTTTATTCATAGAGAGACACGTTTTCCCCGATGCACCTATTGAGTTTGGGCTACTGCTTCGTCTTCATGCAATTGATGCTTTTTAGTAGACTGTTAATCTGAACCGAGAGTTGTAGTTTATCCTACAAACCGGAAGAGGAACACTGTATGCTTTCTTGCAGATAAATAATCAATTGTTAACAAGGTAATGTTAAGGATAACTAAATTCAGTGAGATTTATTGTGTTTAGATTCTTACGAGTATTATGGATATAGGCTGAGTTTCTAAAATTAAAAGCAACTTTTTACCCCTTTCAAAATTTCTTTTTAGGAAGCAATTTAAGCTAGGATAGTTGCTCACTTTGCTAAAACACATGGGTTTATAAAGGCTTCCTGCAGGACCTGTGCCAGTTTGAGTTATTTGAAAAAGTGTATCATCCTCCTTGGGATTGAAGAACTATAAATTCTTTCACTAATCTTAACTTGGTAAGTAAATTTCAGACCCCGCCATGTCTCTCTATTCAATGTTTTGTAGTTAACCAGGGCAAAAAGAGCTGTGCTTGGTCTTGGTGAGCTCAGGTATTTTTTGGGATGAGTCAGCAAGATGCATCAGTTGTTTTAAATGCTTTTTTTCTTTGTGGCCACCTTCTCCAGCTACGAGTGCAACTTAGCTGGTGAGCTGAATAAAGAGACTTTCTTCCAAGCAATGTTTAAAAGAAATAAGTTTATTTCAACAAGTTCTCATTAAAAGCAAATATCTGCTGAAACCTTTCTCTACCTCCTGTCAGCCTGTTGGCAGGTTGTTGCTGATGGTTTTCTTCCAGGGACCAACTGTACAAAGGGAGGACAGGGGCACTTCTGGGATGCTCGGTGTTAGAGCTGTGTGTTGGGGAGCCTGAGACCCCCAGTCTGGGCAGCAGGGTCATCTCTGGCTGCTTTCCACTGCTTGGACTGTGGACATTCAGGGATTGGGAGCTGCAAATCAAATGTTCTTAGGATTTTTCTTTTAATTGTTTAATGATGTGCTTGTGACATTGACGGGCTGAGCGGCAAGGGAACTTCAACAGCCTCCACTCCTCTCATCAGTGATATCCGTGGTACCAATCAGAAAAGGCCTGAAACACCCATAAAAGGAGCCCTGTCCTTGAGTGAAGGAGAAGAAATCAGGGTTGAGACGACTATCAATTTTAGATTAAATTGCACCAGTTTTACTTGATTTTTCAGTAAGCAAAAAAGTAAGCATTTCTTACTGGAAGTGGGATGAGGTATGGCAGTGGTTTTGACCATTACTGAAATGGCTTTTCTGCCATCAAATCTTGAGTTAATTGTTTGAAATGTCTTGAATATGCCCGTAGCAATTTTCAATAGCATCAATTAACATTTAGGAAATTAATTTCAGACCACTAGAACATTAAACATTTACTTTAGAAATGTAAATGAGGTGTATTAACCTGGTATCTCACATGCCCCTTAGCTTGAATATTCGTAAGGTAAAAAAATGCTCAAGTCCGGAAACGTGAAGGTGTGTTTCATTGCTGAAATTGGAAATAGGAGATGATTGCTCCAGTTTTGATACTGCACCAGTGTACTCAAGTTCTTTGCTCAGATTCATGGAGCTGGACCACTTTGAAACTGAAAAAAGCGGCTAGAAATTAGGAAATCCAAAACTAAACCATTGCCTGAATGAAACACGAGAGCCTGTCTACCTCTCATGGTTCCTTGTGGCACGCTTTACACTTTTTCTCTCTTCTAAAAATCTTCAGTTCCCAAGAAGTAAATAACTTAAAGAGAAATTAAGGTGCTTCAGGAAATCCATAATTAAAATTGCTCTTTGATTCACAGTTTAAAATATTTAGTTTAATCTTTATAGAACCTAATTCTGTCACACTTTTATCAATACGAAATGTTACAAATATGATTCTGCAAAAAGTTGTTAGAGCATGACTTGCTCTACTTGAGAAATGGTTGTCTTGTTTGTCGTCTTTACCCATGTTGGTCTTAGGTGCGTGTTTGCATCCCTTGCCCCAAAAAAAGTGCTTTGACAAACTGGTGCCTTACTTCAAAGGATGAATGTGCTAAGTGAAGGAATGAGAAATATTTCTTAGAGTGAATTTTGAAGTCTATTTTGAATTTTGATCCCTGTTTTTTTTTCACTTAGGAGCACACTTGAAGATAGTGTTTTTATTGAGAAGGAAAATAAAATCTTTTTGCTTAATTCATTCAATGTGATCATTGTACCTATTTATACCATCTTAGGAAGAACATCTTTGCCGTCTTACCTGGAAACACGTCTTCTGTTTCAATTTCTCATAATCTTACTTTTTTTAAAATAATAACTTCCTGTATAACATGTTCTATATAACAAGTTTTGTTGTCATAGAATAGCTGAGTTTGGAAGGGATCTGTAGAGATGATGCAGTGCAACTGCCCTGCTCAGTTTTGTGGTAGAAAGTTATTTCAGTACTTACTGAGTGGCAGCTGTCCTCAATACACCATGTGGCGTAAAGAAGGAATCAGAATATGACTAATTTTTTTTTTTTTTGTCTCCAGAATGTAATTCCTTCTGGTCTTTTTCCATCGCTTCAGCTCCCCTGCCACTTCTAAAGCTTTTAGGAGTTATCGCTTCAGTCTCACAGCCACTATTTTCATTCCTCTTCACATAAAACAACTCCTTTGCATCAATTCTTTCCTGTAGCAGGACTAGGTCTGTGTTTTCGTTTGTACTTCTGACTCATTACTGGTTATGAGGTATGTTAGTTGACACTGACTGTAATATACTTATTTTCAGTAGCTTAACTGCCCAATATTAGAATTTCCTGGGTATAGAGCCATACAGCTAGTAAACTGTATTTCATGCACTACTAAAGTTAATGGGAATCTGGATCAGCTTTGTGGTGCTCTACTTCAAAGTAGTTCAAAGATCTCTTATTTCCTCATATTTCTCTTAATCTTCGTTCCTCTCATTCCACAAGAATTATCACAATTCTACTGTATCACCTGCTTTGATACGTGAGATGTTATCTTCAGCACAGTCCTTGAAGTCTTTTTTTTCTTCCACAGGAAGCAGACGGAAAAAAACTGTTTTCATGCTGAACAGATGCGTCCTGATTTTCTTTGTTTTTGTTTAGGTTTTGCCACAGTCTGTTATCCTAGAATTATAACACCTCTTCAGAGGCTGATGATTAGAGCTACCTCTTTTTCTCCTCCTGTAAAATGTCACTGTAGCATCTCTTTCACTTCTTCTTGATGAGTTTTTTCAAAAGGTATGCAGTAGTGTAGCTGCAGTGGGCTGTGCATTAAGTTGTGCCGCTTGAATGTAACTTTAGCCTTCACCATTGACAATCTTGTATTAGTAATTCTTCGTTTTGGTAGTGCTACAAGAATATATTGCTCACAATTTCTTGTTACACATCAAGATCTGGAATTTTCCAATCTTTCAAGCATCCCAAATGGCTTGCATGCTCTTGGGACCAGCTTGCATCTGTTCCAACTCGGCACAGCCTTGCTCCGAGATCAGTCGATGTGCTCCTTGTTCCCACCGTGTATGAAAACCCACCCTAGTTTCTCTATAATTTTTTGCCTTATCCCCAACTCCTGTTGTACTTTATTGTATGCCATTTTATAGCCAGCTACAGTCTTTCTCATCAATTTATAACGGGGGTTATATTGATTAGCTTGGATAGGCTTTTTATTTAAACTTTAAGGGTATTGGAAGGGAATTACTGACACCCTCCCCAAGAAGTATGAGCCTCTTACTTTCTAGCACTCAGCAATACATGGTGGTGTTTGGGTTTTTTGTCAGCATATGTTTGAGACTTCCGTATTGTGCACTAATTACAGTTGCCATTTAATTAAGCTGTACCCAAGCTGGGGATGGATGTGGTTATTTGTAGGCCCTGAAGTCTCAGCTGTTCTCATGGAGAGGATCTTGGGCAACTTGAGACACTGCCCTGAAGCAGAAGGGCTTGTGGCTACGGCACATGTAGAACGGATGGGTGTGCTCTTATTAAAATTCATCTGCTGGTTTTCACCATTAATTACATTAGTGTGAAGCAGGTGTTAAGTGTGGTTTGTTTCCTTTTTGGTTTTTTTTTTTTTTTAAAGACCTCTAGCCACGTTTGTCTCTTCTCAAAGAATCACAGACCTCCGCTTGCTCTTTCAGCTGCCGAGAGAGTCTGCAGCAGCTCGGCGTCATCCCGCAGCGTTACAAATAACTTCAGACAGGAGATGTGCTGCTTCTCTCTCCGGTGGCTCGGATCTGGAAGTTGCTTTGCTTTTCAGACAACTGTAGCTCTGGACTCAGCCTGGGCATCCCCATCTTACGCTGCCTCTTCGTCGCTGTCAGAACTCGTCACGCACATCTGCTGAGTAACTTCTGTGGGGTTTTGCAGAGTGAATCTCCCAAGAAGATGCTGTCATCTTCGCTGGGTTGCCGTTTCTTTGTCTTTAGTGCTTTCTGCAACTTACTCGGAGTCACAAATCTCCCTGTCCCCGCTTGTTACATGAGCCTGGCTCTGGTCAATGACCTGCAGCTCTTACACTCTTGTAGGTTTTTGGGTTTGCTTTTATCTTTTTAGATCCTTTCCCCTCCTTTATACCCTGTGTTTACCATCTGCATTTTAGAGATACTTTTCAAGTATCTTTATAACCATCAACTCGGGTAATTGTACCGTGTTCACCCCCTGTAGTAATACACAAAGAGGTTGCAATCTTTCTGTTCTTCTGCTACAGCTGGGAGCAGGAAAAAAAAAATCATCAGTTTCCAGATGACTTTCATTTTCCTTCCTAAGCCATTTTCTTGTATTTCTGCATTCCAATGCTCTCTCTGTACTAAAGCTCTTTATGCTGTGGTGTATTTTTAACTAATGATGTGTCACCGTACCAGCTTGGATTTTCTTGTATCAATTCTGTAAACAACTAAAGTTCCTTTTAAGGGGGAGGAGGAGGAGAAGAAACGGTGCCAAGGAGTTACAAGTCGTGTTCGTCCTCATGCGAGTAAAAGAGATCAGACTGGCCTAGGACCAAATTAATTAAATGTTCTATTTAGTGGAAGATGTCAGTTAGGAATAGATAATACTTTCCATCTGAAGTGCTTCACTGGTAGAGAATAACGTCTCTGTGTGAGCAAGCGGCTTCTGAATGTTACACAAATGTCAAAGCACCAGGAAAAGTTTTAAGGCTGAGACTTTGCTGGTGAATGTTATCTCTCGGCAGGTTTTTCAGCTCCAACTTTTCCATTAAGAGGGGCAGCGTCAGCAGAGTGCTTTGGGATTACAGGAGCCAGAAGGACCAAAGCATCATGGAATCAAAGGGAAAGTCGGAGTAGTTATTCTTGTTAGCGGATTGCAGTGCCAGGTCCGTGAGGAGCAGGGGAATGCGCGGGTTGAGAGAATAATAGTGGACCGAGTAGCTCTTACATTTATATTTAATGAACTGCTAATTGTGACATACAATGAGGAGAGAAGAGGAAACCTGCTGGGATTAAGTCTAAGAAAGGAGTTAGGAAAAGAACTTGGTCAAAGTAAAGCAATATATTGACAGGAAGACTGTGGTTTTGGTTTTTTTTTCTCTTAGCAAAGTGTGTGTGTGTGAGGAAGAGACTGGAATCCTTTCCTATTTATAATTTTCTGCAGCAGTTAAATATAGTTGCAATTTCTGAAACTTTAGATACACATCTAACATCAGTTACCTGGAATATGTATTGTTAGGCTGCAGCAATGCAATTTCACATAGGACTAGGTAACTTTAATAACCATTTACTGATGTAATACTGCCCTCTGCTTAAGGAATGCCAAACTTCATTGCATAGTTGTACACTTGAAACAAAACATATGGGAGCAAAAAGTATGTGTATTTTTATCCAGGATTTTGGATCACATACTTGTCTGAAAGGCTTGGTCCCTGATATTTGTGGGATGCAAAGTGGGAGCACTGAGTGGATCAACTCTATCGCAGGTGGATCCTGACACCCATCTGGTGTTGTGGGATTCTCCTTATGGCTATAAAATAATATGAAGTGCTTGTTATTCTGCTCTAAAATATTTGTGTAATAATTTTAGTTTATTATAAGTCTTGACTAGAGCTTGTTAGGCAAAATAATGAAGCTAATCTACACATCCATGAAAATCCAAATGCCTCGTTTTGATTAATCTGCTTGAAATAAATACCAAAAGGACAAAAAATTATTTGCTTGTCATCTGAAGTGACTTAGTGCACTTGATTCTGCCACTGTACATCAGATGTTGGTTTTGCTTGTAGCTACTGCAAGCATAATTCACGTGGGACAGCAATGTCTTGAATTACTGTTTTCAGAGAGGGTGTAGATAAGCATCCTCCATTCCACTTGTGCTTTTTTTTTTTTCTTTTTCTGGGGTCAGCTTTTGGTCCACTTCATAGACAAATACTGTTTGCTATTCTAAGTTATCTCCATGGCATTGGTTTTTAATCCCATAAATATTTTGGTTTAGTTTCAACTGTGCAAACCTGAGTCTACTTCTTGTGCTGTGGTACCTTGTACACTCCCTGATGCCCTCTGCACTGGGGACAGATGGAACTTGAAGTGACAAAATACACGGGAGATACCTGCAGTAGGTTAGAAATGCAGACAGAGGTGTTGATACACAATCACCATGGCACACAGACATCTGGCAGGACTTCGGGTTGCCGACTTGAGTGAGAACTATCAGAGACACAAATGTGATGACTACTTGTCTTGTGGGGTTTTTTTTCTCCAAGTTCACCATGTCACTTCTTATTTCTCTTGATGGAGCCTCAGCTTGCAAGCGCTCAGGCATGTCCCAGCCTTAACCAAGGAATTAAGCCATCTGAGCTGGAAGAGATTAAAATATTAACAAGAGTATAATCAAGATATAGAGTCCCTGACAGCTGTCTAAGGTATAACCCCTCACCAGCAGAGGTGAAGGGGGCTGTTCCATGCAGAACCCTCCCTGCATGCTCCTCCTGTCCCATAGGTCTTGTAGGACCTCCCCGAGCAGCATCCAGCCATACTGTGCATCCAGCTGATGTAAATCCGTGTCACTTGATTAGCTGCACCAGAGTGACGTTGGTCTGTCCAAACCCATCATCTGTCCCTTGTTCTGCCAGTGGTGCCTCATGGAAAAAAAGCCAATTTCAGAGCTCCCTTCTCAAAGTCTGGGGTTAGTAACACAAAGTGACAGAGTTAAAACTCTGCATTTTATATAAATATTAGATGTGATATGTTCTGCTTTATTAAGAAAATCTGTTTGGCATTCTGTTGCGGAAGAACTAATTGGGTCCATAGTGAGTGCATAAATTAGGGTTGCCTTATGCAGCTCAACTAATTTATGCATATCAAGGTTTTAAAATGTTCTAGGCATCTTTAGAAGAGATGTGCAGTTTTGGTAAGCTAGAAAGTGGTAAAATGGCTAAAGATGTATGTGTATTTGAAGCTTTCTCCCAAAGCATGCACTGTTGTACGTGTACATGTACATCCCATATGCAGTTGTACACTAGGTAGAATACTAGGCAGTATATAAGGTGTGTAGGATAGAGTGTTTAAAGTTCCCTGCTGTTCTTCATTTATCAGACCTGACCAGATAATTCATAACTTGTAATTATTGGGCTAATTGAGCATGATTTCTTCATAACAGAATGTGTAATGATTAATATCTTAGATTTTCAAAATGAATCAGTGAATATTTGTCTCTATAAAGATACAGAGGAAAGCGCTGAGACATGAAAAGGTATGGACAAGTGTGATGTCATAATTTTTTTTTCCTCTTGCTAATAATTGGAGAAACAGTACCTGAATTACACAGCAAACTTCTGTCCTCACTGAAATTAGCTGTGTCCATTGCTCCTGGAATCCTGAAACACGAGAAGAAAGGGCAGGACAATGGCTCACTTCTGCAACAAGCCAGGATAAGAAACCTCAGTCCATACTTTCATGAGTAAGAAGCAGCAGAGATCTGGTGAAGGGAGTTGCTTTCCCTAAAAAACAGGAAAGTAACTTGGAGAAATATGCTTTGCATCCTGCAGTGTGATTGTGGGAGGATGTGCCTGAGCAACTCCTGGGTTCCCAGAACTGTACAAACAGGACATTTCCCAATTTCCCTGCAAACTGAAACACACCAAAGTTGCATCAAATAGTCTTTGAATATCAAAAACTAACTCCTGATACTGCAAGCTTAGAATGTTATTTTTTCCCAAAGTATATGGACCAATTGGTGCATTTAGCGGAGAAGACTGGTGATGTGTAGACGTCTGATCCATTAGGAAATATAGAAAGCCTTGTTGTGTAGCTTGCAGGAGCAAATGTATGCAAGATAGGGCTTTAGTTGTGTCAGGATAGATTCATGCTAGATATTAAGAAGAAAACTCAGCAAGAGGAAAAGTATTGGAACGGAGTTTGGAAACAGGTGTCTCCCTTTGGTTGGATCATAGGGTGGATAGTCATCGCCTTTGTTACAGTCATTCGTAAAAATGTCTGATTAACATTTTTATCAATGACATAGAGGGATTGAGAGCACCATCATCAAGTTTGCAGATGACACCAAGCTGTGTGGTGCTGTCGATACACCTGAGGGATGGGATGTCATCCAGAGGGACCTGG
>JAOXNO010000003.1:13488849-13511832 GCA_028565335.1 Limnodromus scolopaceus
TGAGGCTCGACGAGGCCCTGGGCAACCTGGTCTAGTTGGGGGTGTCCCTGCTGACTGCGGGGGGGTCAGACTAGATGGCCTTTGAAGGTCCCTTCCGGCCTGGACGATTCTGTGATTCTGTGGTTCTTCTGTGATTTGTAAGGAAGATTTAAGGTCCCTTAAGATCCTACTGCCTTACAGCCCCTGTGGTACTTCATGGGAGCCAGACCATGTCCTGAAGGACAGCATCTCTTGGCAGCAGGCTGTGTGGAGAAATCAGCTGAGGAATGCTTACAACTTGACCAGGTTTCAATCAGAAATGCTTTGGAGCACAGAAATAACATGGAATTTAAGTGTACTATGTGTATGTGGAGGACTCTGTTAATGGAGACTAGGGCCAAACAATAGTCCCTTTCTTTATTTCCATTTATGTGGTGTGAGTGGTTGTCTTTGGATTTTTGTTTTAATTTTTCCCTTCTTGAGAGGAGTCTGGCTTCTTAAAAGCAGGCTACAGTCCCCTCCTGGGTGCTAGATGTCTACTCTCAGCTCTACCTATTGTTTTATGTGCCTTAAGGTAGTAGATAAAATACATAAACGTAGCCAAACTGGAAACCCAAGCTTTCCAGCTCTCAGGAGAGTGGCCTGATGACCACATTGCAGTGGCAGTGTGTGACCCAGCCCAGTTAACTTCTTGAAGCCCCTCTGGGTCACAGCAGCAGGAAGGAATAAAATCATTTGGCGTTGGACATTCCTCTGTAATGTGGTAATAGGGGCCGAAATGGCTTTGGAGTGGAAGGGCTCGGGGTCACCCACTCGTTGGATGAGTTCCTGTCTCGACTTTATATAGAAATTCTCAGCTTATGTGGTTCCCCTGCCAGTGTTTTTGAAGAGGGACAATAGCAACCATTGTTCACTTAAACCTCGCTTTATTGGGCAGAAATTTTGTGAGAATGGGGAGCTGGGTCCCAGCGAGCAGCAGAGACTGCCAAGTCTGCAGTCTCGCAGGGATTTACTTATGGATGCAGCTACTCTTCAGCATAACGATGTGTGAAGCACTTTTCCTGCCCAGAAGCTACATCATAGATGTATTTGGAGCTTCACCACTAAGTTTTACCTCCCAGGCAAGCTTTTCGCTAGACTGAAGTTTTAAGAATCTGAACTGGGGAGTTAAGCGCTCCCGTCATATATGGGACACTGTCCTTTCAAAAAGTAGATGCCTTAGGTTTACAAAGGTGTTTTCAAAATATAATAATAATAGTGTGTCTAGAATATACCTTTTAATTAAAACAAAGGAGTTTGAGTGGAATGAAATAAATACACCTATAAAACAAGTAAGTGCTCACAAGGACTTCATTTAATCAATAGTCGTGTCGGCAGTGATTGCAAAAAAACTTCAGTACACCATTTTAATCAGAGATGTTTTTCCTGGCACGGGGGCGGAAAATATACTGATTAATTAATTTCTATTCCTGGAATGAGAGGGCCTCCCAGCAGAGCTAATCTGAACAGCTTGGTGACATGGCAATATGCAGTAAAAATGTAAGTGGTCCCTGAGTTCATGTCGCCAGACCCAAGGCAAAGCCCCCAGCCAGTGCTGGGGCTGATTAATGAGTAGGTCTGGTCCGAAAAAATAAGTAGCAAAACTTCAGTTCTGAGAAGACCTGGTGGTGCTTTTGATGCACTGGGTTTATTGAACACTTTTTTTTTTGCCTGGCTGGGAGCTTATTTTATGACTTTTTATGTAAGTAGTTTTTATGTTAGGGCTATTTTAGAGTAAAGATCTTTCCTCTTTGATTTGCATGTCAGACTGGCTCCCGCAGTCTGTCCTTGCTCAGCAAGCAGGATGCTTGTGCCTGTGGGGATGCAGACCATCCCAGATGAGACGGGAAAGGTAACCGGCTTCCTTCTAGGAGGTATTGATGTACTAGTTGCATATAATTAAGAATGTTAACAAGGGTATTATTCTGCTAATTATTATGCTTAATTATGGAAAAAATAAAAAATTTCATGGCCGCTTCCTGCTAGACAGAACTTAAAGCTTTCCAGAGACTAAATACATTAATTAATCTACTATGCTTGCTTAAATATAACAATATACTATGAATATTTTCTGTTTCGGGGGGGGGGCGGAGAAGCAAGGGTATGCGAGCTTTCTAGTGAAGCAACCAATTTAAATAAGTAAAACTAAACTAAAAGTGGTTACAGAAATGTTGTTTTGATCCAGTTGACAAGACAGCCCAGTGAGCAGCTGTAGAACAGAATATAAACTGAGCTATGGGGCAGAAGAAGGAAATGGAGGAGAGGTGACAAATATTTTCAATAGGCATTGGTGGTAAATTTGGTTTATTATGAGACTCTTGGGTAAAGAAGGGTGGACTTGGAAGGACTGACTTAAAAGAGAAAGAAGCTGCCTGGGAAGGTGAGAGGGGCTACCCAAGATGTAGCATGATTCTCCTCAATACATCTGTTGTTCTTAATGCAGTTGAGTGTTTTTCTATGTTAGTTGAGTAGCCTGTGAATATTTTGGTTTTATTAATAAACCTTATCTCTGACTTTGTTACTCGAAGTAGTAGAGGCTTGGTTCAAAAAGCAGGGTCCTCCATGTGCTATATCCCCTATTTCACCACCGTGCAGAATTGATAGACTGCCCTGTACCACTTCCAATATCCCATGGAGAAGTTCCTCCAGCACTTTCTCAAGCTTGTGTTGAGAGGTGGCCAGTTCCAGAGCATCAGGGCTAGAAACACTTCAGCAGCAATTTGGAGCAAGGGCAATTGTGGGCGTGGAGCATCCCACCCAGGTCCGGACTGGGACCTTGGGGGTGATAAAATATGTTAATAATCTCTGGAGTCTGATCCTGACTTTTTACGTGCCTCCAACTCCATAGGAGTAAATGGACTTAGATGGAGTCATACTGGTAAAGTGCACATGCCAAAAAGCCTTGGTGGGCATTTGTATGCAAACATAATTGGCTTCTAAAACCAGCCTAAAATGGTGCAGTGGTTTATTGCAACCAATAAAATTAATTGCAGTGACATCTTGTGCAACTGGTTTATATGCTGAGAATTTTAGGTGGCCAAATATGAACGTGATTTTAGAAATGCTTTTATCGGACAGTTGCAATTTGCTCTTAGTTCATTAAAATCAGGATGGATGTTATGATCCATTGAGAATGACATGAACTGTTAAGAACTTTCAGTTTGGGATTTGGTTATTACAAACTGTAACTCGACTTCCTTTTATTGCTGCTCTGTATGTGACAGAGTTCACATCTTTATCATCCTGTGAATCAAGTTAGATTTTAAGAGGACAAAAACTCCCTAAATTCTTTTTCTCCAAGTTTACTTGCATGACAGGGCAAGAATTCTGGCCCAGCTGTACTATTTCAAAGAGTTACAACACTTGGATCACTTGTGTGATGGGAACTTTGAACGGTGTCATTTAAGTATGAGCAATTTGAACTTTGAGAAGTAACGCTGAGCAGTTAAGCAAGCTACTTTGGCTGTAACTTCGCCCATTTGCACCCCTTTCAGCCCTGTTGCAATTGCTTGTTTCTAAGAAATCAGTGCTGTATATTACAGAGAAATCATACAGTCAAGAATATCTTGTGCACCAACCATCTCGGAAGCTGAGCACTCCAATCAGTTGACTCAAATATTCATTATGAAAGCGAACCCCTGCTGATTGTAATGAGAATTTTGTCTGCATAAGGCTTTTGTGACTGGACCTGGAGTGATACTTCAGACTTCGTAAGAGTGTTTCAGGGTCTTTGCTCTAAGATAATCTTTCCAAAAACTAATGCTAATTGCTCTCAGAGCCTCATTCAGAAATGGTGGTATTTTTCCACTGGGTCAAATGGACTTTGAATCAAGATTTGAAACTTTGTTTTCTAAGTTTTTTTTAGGATAAATACATTTTTTTTGTATTCGTGCAGCTGTTCTACATGTCAAACTCAAATGGTCTTTGAGTCACGTGGGGTTAATTGGGATGGTCATGTTATGATTGAGCTAATCAGATAATCTAAAGACTCATCCCTATTGTTGAAAGCTATTCAAAAAAAGTATAGTTTGCAGAATGTTTAGTTGTTCCTCATTCAGTCTGAAGGCAAAATGTGACACAGCAGAAGAGAGACTGCAGTGAACACTTCATCGCTTGACTGTTTTAGAAAGGCTGTCACTTAAAAGGCCCAGAAGCTGCCAAGAAAAGTTTGTGGAATCTCCAGTCTCTTTTTTTTTGTATCAAAAAGGCTTTGAATAAATCTTAACTTTTTTCGACAGATCTGTAAATTTTTCTGGGAGCTTTTCTGGAGAGAATCTACCCATCTTGACTGTTTTGCTAGTCCTCACTAAAGCAATGTATTCCTCAAGGGAAGGGTGAACACCCGGAGAAAAGATATAAAATGCTAATGATACAAATTATAATTAAAACTAATTAGAGTTTGGGAATACAGATGGGAAGAAACCAGGGATGTTAAAAAATTTGGGGGTTTTAGTATAGCTCTCAACCCCAACACAGTTTAAGGTCTGGTAAGGGGTAGGAGTGACCTCTCACGCACACATCTCTATGGCACAGCGGAGAAGAGCGTTACTAAAAATAATAATAAAACAAAAATAATTCTGCTGTTTGTGATAGGAAGTGTGGTCATGGTTGTAATTGTCCATAATGGCAATCTTTCTCTTAGCTTGATAAGGGAGGACTTGACACTGCGGAGATATATGGTGTCTTGCAAGGTTCTTAAACAAAGTGGAGTTTTTTCCAGTCCTGAACAGATGTTTACGTCAGAATAAAATAGATTTTGCAAAACACTCTTACCATCAAGTTGAGTAGGAGAAGCAACGCTGTATCATGGAGTTCCATGATTTTAAGATTAAATGGAATAGAATAAGCAAAATACCTTTTCCTAACCTGATGAAACACCAGTAAAACAGGAAACTTCTCATTTTTAAGTTGTCGAGCTCTGCTTATCCAGTGAATGGGCCATCAGTCCTGTAAGATGGAAATTTGCTGGATTTAAGTAGCAGAATTTGTAATAAGCTTTGCGTTTATTGTAACTGGTTTGTGAATGGTGGCAGACCTTAATTAGCTTGACACAAATTCATTAGAGAACTGTGTCACAGTACAAAAGATCAGTGAATGAGAACCCAAAATATTGAGCTCAGATAGCGAAGGGTGTTGCTAATAACCAGTTGTTAATGGGTTTTCTCCAAAGGAAGATTGTGCAAGGTGAGTACAGGTACTTGCTTTAGTAAACTATTGGCTAAACATAAAAAAACCCCATAATAAATTTGATGCTAGGTGATACAAAATTAACAGAAAATTCATTAACTCTAGGTGTTTATTTGCTTTGCAAGGATACAGAAGCTTTCGGAACATGATACCTAATTGAAAAATCCAGGTTTGAGTACTTGACATCTCTTTTATTTTTTTTTCTTCCTTTTGACAGTTCAATGTTTGCGCTGTTTGGTTAAATCTTTATCCAAGAATGATACATTCCTTAAAATTGCTTAGAATTAGTGAAAACAAGTCATTCTGGGATTGTTCCAAACCCCAGCAAAGTCGATGAAAAGGCAGTGGGATTTGTACCATATGGCTCTGTTCAGGTACTTAATAGGATGACAAATTATGAGGTGTTGTTTATAGAGCAACAACACTAAAGGTGTGAATTATGGCAGACAAGTATAATTTTCCGTCTTTTTTTTGCCACAGGTAGTATAATGCAATTGTAAGTCTTGATTTGAATTGTTTTCAAAAGTTCTTGATATGACTTTTTTTATAAGTTCTTTCAGTCATTACACATCATTTTTTAAAAAAAATTATTGAAAAGTTACCTTAAGCCTTTGTTTTATGGAAAAAAACCGAGGACTAATATTTTTCAATGTTTGTGTAATTGCCTAGAGATCTTATGAATTAAATAAATGTAATTGCATATTGATTAAACACTATCAAATCCCCTGGAAGAATAGTCAAGATTTCTTAAATATTGGAAAAAATCCTTACTGTAACTTTTTCTATCATTAAAAAAATTCTTATATATGAGGTGGTTTTGATCTGCCAGGAAATGGTTCTGGGCTCCACAGGACTGTGAA
This sequence comes from Limnodromus scolopaceus, assembly GCA_028565335.1. Taxonomy (NCBI): domain Eukaryota; kingdom Metazoa; phylum Chordata; class Aves; order Charadriiformes; family Scolopacidae; genus Limnodromus; species Limnodromus scolopaceus. Next base: position 13,494,915 of record JAOXNO010000003.1, read on the forward strand.
TATTTCCCTTGACTGATAATTTTGGGCTGTGTTAATGGACTAAGTCTCTGCTGAAACAAGCAAAATTTCCAACAGGCCTAGTTCTACTGTTTGCTTTGGTTTTAATGTTAAAATAGGACATTTTTAGCCATTTTGAGTTTTTCTTTGGCTTTGGAGAGCTCAATGTCTGCTAAAAATTGTGGCATTAAGGGACTGAAATGTTTCTTTGCTAATGTCTTTTAACACTAATGCTTGGAAGTGTCTGTAATTCCGTGGTAGGTTTCAAGGGAAATGCAAGGTATTAAAAAAAAAAGGCAAAAGTGATGTCCTTTATTTCTATAATGCAGAAGTGTCAATTTAAAAATGGCAGCTTCTGGAACAAGAGCTATATTACCAAGAATTTTTATAACTTACTGTACTTGTGAGGGCTCTGGAAGCATTTGTATAAAGAAAAAAGATGACCTGTATATAAAAGGTTTCTGGGAAACGCGATGACTTTTACATCATATTAAATACCTTTTTAGAAAGGATGAGTGCATTTGAAATGTTTGTCCCTTCAGTGCTTAAAAGGTTCAGAATGCATCCATAAGTCGGTGTGTTTTATGTAATCTGTATATATGCATCCCCCTGGTCTCTGTTCTTTTACTGAAAGTATGTCTATTTGCATTCATAAATCACTCCTACAGTTGTGCATTAATGAACAAGAAACTTCATGCAGTGCTTCATAAGTTAGAAAATACTCTTTAGTCAATTATCTTAGCAATTGTTTTATTTTTTTGTTTTTATTAGTTACAGAAATACATTTTAAATGGTTTTAAAATAAAATATTAATATATTTTCTTTTAAACCTGTAGTCCTCTAGTCTAGTGCATCCAAATGTTCATTAAAAATAATTTGGATATAAATGGTTTTGTACCAGAATTCAGCTCGGAGCACTAATTACATATAAAAGCTTTGGTTACGCTAAATGTCCAAGTACTTGTTAAAAACAGACCATTCGCAATCATCGTCATTAGCATAGATATTATTAAAGAACATTAAAGTTTATTTCAAGGAAGTTCTGACTCAGGCTAAGACAGATATTGGAAAACAGAAATGAAAAGGCTGAATTTAAAATCCTCAGAATGAAGAAAAGGGAGGAAAAAACCTACGTAAGTAAATCTTTGACAGAACTTTTTCGGAAGGGTTTGTCTACCGAGTTAGAAAATGGGACAATAAGGACAAAATCCTTTTCTGGGATGAGTGTGGTATGTGTAATTTTACAGTTTTTTCTCTATGTACTTGGAATATGTAGAATCTTCCAGTGCAGTTTTGCTTGAAGAGCGCAGAGTGTTTGTAAGCCAGTGCCGTTGCCTTCCTTTCCATTTGAGAGGGGACAAAAAGAAATAATCAGGGGGGTTTGTGTGTGTGTATTTGCATGCAACGCTGAGCTATAAAAGTAGTTTATTGGGCTGTAACAAGCCAATAAACAGGGGGTTTTGTGCAGATTTTGCAAGAAGTCCTTAGTAGCTTGCTGTAAATACTTTATAGTCATATGGAAGACTCCTGTCACTCCCTTCAGTGCTGCCATTTTTGTTCTAGTGCCCTTAAGTGTGGGTTTTTTTTTCCTTGTTTAAATTTATTTCCTTAAATTCAAAACAAAGACCCTTTCCCCTAATAAGCAGCTATTTATCGCCACTCCAGAGTAGACAAGTCTTCATGCTGTATTTAGGTATTTATGGTCCCTCTTCATTTTGGCGAGCAGTCGGGTTGTATTCCTGAAAGAATCGGGTACAAAGGCTATTTTGAGGAGCCTTTATGCCTTTATCTAGGTGAATAAAAGTTAATAGTTAAGATAATGCAGATTCTGTGAAGCTGAGCATGAACTCTGAAAATGGTGGAAGTAAGCAGATGTGTTTTTACAGTGCTGTAAAGTAAAATCTGTGTAAATAAGCACTAATTACCCCTCTGACAGGGAACAAAACCAAAATCTGTATCAATTTAGGATGCTATGCTTTCTGTAAGCTGTTTTTGTGAATAATCCAGTTCATGCATTTATTAACCTATAAATACATTTTTATAAATCTCGATGACATTTAGGTATTTTATTAACCACAATAAATGCCAGAGAAAATTGAATTAAGAAAGCTTGTAATGTGCTTTACTACCAGTTTTAAAATTTTGCTGAGCTGTAAATGGTCCTGCTTTATATCAAGAATAAATCTGTTTGAAGACTACGGGAGTAATTTTTTTTTTTTTCTTTGTTGCCAGAGGCCTTGACCTTCTTGTTGATGGCTGTTTTTTAACAGCTTTACCTATGTCTTATTCTTTTTGATTCTAAAGAAATTTGATTATCTGCCTTGAGCAGCAGGCAAAGCCCCAGCAAGAGAAGGGAAGCCGTTTAGGGGATGGTACAAAATACCTCCTGGTACTGCAGAATGTAGAGCTTGGAGGAGGCTGGACAAAGTTATAACCACCATGATTCCACAAACACCTTGCAAAATGCAAGCAGAAGCTTTTCCTTCTGTTCTTCCAGGTGTTGCGATCACAACCTCAAAACAGGTACTAGGCTTCCCCAAAATATGAAAGAAATCTGATTCCAAAAGGGCAGTTTCTTTCAGATGAGATTTTTTCCCCCCTTCATTTGCAGAATGAAGTGCAGAATGTGAACAATTTGTGGTGAATGCACAAATTTCACCAGTTTTTCTGTTTTGCTCTTTGGTTGCTGAAGATGCTTATATGAAAGTTCCTCCTTTCCTATTTATCTTCCTTTCTTACACCTACTGTGCAACATTGATCTTGCGCTATTTATTTGCATGTCCTACACGCTTTCGACTGCTCGTGATAGTGTTCACTTCCTTATGTGATGCATTTTTTTTTCAATATTTGTGTATGAGAAAGGAGAAGCTGGACTTAATGCAGTGTGGTGGGGTTTTTTCTTGTGAACCCAATTAATATTTTTTTTCAGTTAATGAAGTACAATGACCTCATTATTTCAGAAAGGCATTTCTTCATTTTTATGGTATCTAATCCAGTGCTGGGGTTGAATAAAATCTATGGAGCATCTTTCTGGGTAAAGACACTGATTTAATTGTGGATGAGTACCGTAGTCCCAAGGAATGTTCATGGAACTGGCTACATGGGTAAAACACCTTCTTCCTCTGGGTTTGGCTGATAAAGTTGAGGCGTTCTGTCTAGCTGAGGGCAGGAACTTAGCTCTGTGTTATAAATGGGCTCTCCAGTGGCAGCAGGTTCAGGTTTAGGGTTTAGTTAGCAAACTTTGGTTGCCAACTGTTCCAGTTAGAAATGGAAGCCGCAGGATGCGTCAGGCTGAGGGTACCGCTGGAGCACTGGGGTAGCTTCAAGCATTAGCTCAAGAGATGTAAGGCTGTTTGTCTGAATTCATGATGTGGGGTACACAACGTGGAGGGTAAAAGCACTTTAAGGGATTATTAGTGTAAAATCCATTCCTGCTGGTGGGCTATAAAAATGAAGCAGACCCCGGGGCAGGACAGGCATCTCTGTGGTGAATAGGGCAGTACAAGGAGCAGCAGCTCCATTGGCATAAACCAGGGCAACTCTATTGATTTAAAAGTATTCATAAATATAAACTGCAGGCAATTGAGCAGGCAGAAGGATGTGAGAGTCAAGTTCTCAGAACAAAAATATCTCCATCTTTATTTGATTTTTAACTTCATCTCTGGAGTGCATAATCAGGGAAAGGCCATATCATTTGTTTATATTGACTTAGAGACTTCCTTTGAGGAGCCACTGACCACCTCATTCATTTATAAATGCTTCCTTATCTATTACATGTGTACCATGGATCAGAGAGAAACAATGCACTTAACAGCAATATCCATGGCAGAGAGCATTCTTCCTCCTGGAAGAGGAAGATGTCTGAAATTCCATCAGGTTCTTTTGTTGTTGTTTGGGAATAGTGGATATAGTTTAACTTGCATGAAATAGTTAAATAGTCGATAGTTTAACCGAAATAGAAGATGGGACAATGTGTGGAAATAACTTCTTAATTGCTTAGGATTACAGCATAATTTATATCTTGCGTGGGAGGCCCTAGCAATGAGGAGAAATGAGGTGGTGAAGCCAGGCATGTTGCATGATCTGACCCATAAAATGAAATGTCGTGTGACATTGTGATATGTGTCTGCATAGAAATCCATAGCAGAGCACTGCTTGAGAGGGTTTGTCTTTGGTGTTCAGCTTTGAATGAAGACCACATTTAGAAAGGTCCAGATTTCTCAATCAGGGAACGCTTTATCTAAGGAATGTTCCCCACTTATTTAGGGTATTTATATGGTAAAACAGAAAATGTAAAGTCTCTTTGTAGATGCCAGAAATACATGTGTACAATGATTATTTTATGGTTGTTACAGGGAAGGGGCTGGTAAGGGAGGGGGAGCAGAGCAAGTGCTGGCCTGTGTTTGGGTGAGGACCTGATGGAGGATGGGGGCTGATGCCGTGTCTGCTGCTGGAGATGTTCTTCTGCTGCTCCCTGTAGGGTTTGTAGCAGGAGGACTCGGGTACATCCAGTATCTCATGTTGATATCTTGTAAAAGCAAACATTAAGAAGTTTCACATTATATAGTTGTCTTTTGTACTGGAACCTTTATAAACTTTCAAGAATCTTAGTAGAGGCAGAAGAGACTCATGTTACTTCAGCATGGATACAAAAGGGTGAAAACTTTGGGATGACCTGGGATGCTGGATCAAATGATATTTCTGCTTAGTTGCACTGTGTATAGATAGTAATGAGACTGCAGATCGTGCTTCCTTCCTGAGCGGTGGTGGATTAAAGTTACATAAATAGGCAGCAGAATTCCCCCCTCTTCATCTTAGGGCTGTAACTCACCTGGCGAGTTGTCAGAATCCAGGTGGAAAAATATTGTCAAGGTTCTTTGACTCCCGTTTCATATTGGTGTGTCAGCTACAGGTCGGTCTAAAGACTGTTTCATTCAGTTTAAGAACCTGGATTATTTCCGTAAAGATGTAAGCACTGAGGGATGACAGAAAAACAACACTGGTGTTACGTATGTTTTATTTCTGAAACTTTTCTGGGTGAAGAGGAGGTTGGCTGGAGACAGGCACATGTCATCTTGGTTTCTGGTGAGCACACATGAACTTCTTAGCCTAAAATACGTTTTATCTTGTCTTATTTTATGTTTCTTCTTGCAAGTGTTGTAGGTGTGATAAGCTTATTATTTATTTTTTTTAAGCTCTTATGCTTCTCAGTAGGCTAGTTCAGCAAAGAAATAACCTTCATTTCTGGCATAACGTAAAATGTCCATCACTCAGTATTACTGTGAGTAATGCCCTCTATGATTTAAAATGCTTTTATGTGGACATTTATCTTGAAGAAAGAGCTGGCATTGACCACTTGCTTACTGCATTGCCCCAGAAACCAAACACCAGCTGGATTTTCTTGTCAGACTCTCACTTTTATTGTTTTATTTTTCAGAGTAATGACTAGCAAGACCTACCTAACACTTTCGGTTGCTTTTGTCTTTCTCCTGACACTGGTATTGGCAATGCTCAGTGGTGTCACTTTGAACCGCGGTGTATCTCCAGAGCATTTACATATTCTGGTACTTATTCAAAGGGAGAATAAAGCAGAGCCAGTGTTTGCTTTATGTATGCATATACTAGTCTTGAAATGAGATTGCTCTGGAGATTTTTAAATAGTCTTTCTGACTCTGAGCCAAGTACCTTTGTGTCGTAGGGGAAATCCCACCATTTAACTTGCATCAAAGGCATGCAGGGGTAAAGTCCTCTAAATGCTGCTGCAGGCCAGCATTCAACACCGTGATATTTTCAATACAAGATATAAAGGGCTTAACCAAAAAATAAATAAATCTCAACTTGAAGGTCAAAACAACTGAAATGGAAGTACTTTGAGTCCGATAATCTACGGTGGTATTTTATGAACTGTAGCTTTGTATCCCTGGGTCACTGGTTTGTTTTTTTTCTATTGCTGATCACTGTAATCCTAAATCATTTCCCTTCTATTAAATGGGCTGCTCGCCTGGACTACCTGCAGCTGGAGGATGGGCTACGGGGAGGAATGCGGTAGCGTGCCCACCTCTAGGGAGGGCAGAGATCACCGAATACATGTGCACAGAAGTCCATGGTACCTTATCCTACTACACAGACCAGCTGAGTTCATAAAATACTCGAACTTTAGCTTCCGTCAGAGACTTATAATCCTTCAAAACAAAAATGTTTTGTTCTAAGCCAAAATACTTTGGTTAGAAATAATTGCTTTCCTGTTCTTTTTTTTTTTGTGTGATACTCATCATGCTCTTATTCTATCTTTTTTCTTGCTCCAGCAGTCTGTAATTATTTATGTTTTCAAAAAGAAAATTCGTACCAAGATGAGTACAAGTGTACAGCTGTTAATTTTGTCCTTAAATCCACAGAACACTTACTGAGCTGCGACCTAATTAGCAGTGCCATTGGTGTGAGTGTGGGGCCCAGTGCAAACTGGTTGATCTTCCATTTCATTTGTTTGCTTGTTAGCGCTGTTGCTGAAAGCAGCAGGAAATGATGACAAATACAGATTCCAGCATTCACTTAATAGGGTTTTCAGAAATTATTGACTAGTACACAGGTGATTTGAATGCTTTGTAGCTGACTTTACTTGATTTTAATGTATATGGAGGTACACTTCATATTCCTCTCTGTAAATCACTTTGGATGTGGATAGCAAACTAGAAATAAGGGAGCTTGAGCTGGTAATACCCACAAAGATGCTGCATTAACTGCTAGTGTCTTCCAAAGGACTTCTTAAAATGCCATCCAGACAACTGGAGTTGCTGAATTGTCTCCCTGCCCTTGGGATGGTGGCCAACTTGTGACATGGGGGTCTGCCATAGGGATACAGAGCAGTGACATGGTGAGAATTGAACACAGGAGAAGACACTGAACTTTAAGAAGGAAAACAAGAAGCGGCCTCCCTTATGACAACCCTAAAGTCTGACTGGAATTGATGAAAGCAAGGAAATTCTCTCAGCTTTCATGCTGTTCCCAACACACTCTGTTGTAGCTTGAAGAAGTTATGAGCTGCTTGAAGACAGAGCTACAGGGACTTCTGTTAATAATGAATTGTCTGTTTTGATTTGAAATACTCCTGCTCTTGTCATCTAAAATCAGCTGCTTAATATTATTTTCAGTATTTGGTTTGTAGTGACTAGTGTGCTCTATTTAATGTATAATTCAAGTATTTTAACATTTCACCAGTTGCTGTGCATTGTTAACATGCTAGTTAACCTCTTAATGCCGGTTTGCTTAATAACATGGCCAGTTGCCTCTTATTTACAATGAAGAAATCCCTTTAATTAGAAATAATCTGAAAGATTCTGGCAAAACGGAAAACGTTGAGAGTCAGTTGTTGGATTAATGTTTATATTTCGGTTTGGAATTTGGATCCTGTTGCACGGCTGTAGAGCTCATCAAGCAATACAGAAGGGGTGGCACTGGAGGAGGACATCTACTCTGAAGGTGAGGTTGGCTGCTGGCTTGGGTGGCTGAAGTTTGGGTGATTTCACTCCTGTCTGCAGTCAAGTAAATGTCAACTAAATGGCAAATCACCAAGGGATTTGGAGCATCTATTTCCTCTAAAGATGCTGTGGGTTGACTCGGTGGCATTTTACTTTGCTAATGAAGGACCGTAGTCCACCTGGAAATCCATGAGTCACTAAGACTATGCTTGGGCTCAGTTTGAAGACATAGAAATGCAGATGGTTTGTTAAAATACCCCATTTTTCCTTCGCTTGGAGACTGGCATGCCAGAGAATAGCTGTGCTGCCCAGCCAGGCTTGTCGAATGGCTCTGGAGCTGGGCTCATCCCACCCATCTCTGGAGAACATTAGAACTTCTCTTGCCCGCCTCTGTCAGAGCTCCCAAAATACTACTATTTTATTTACTGCTTTTTTTTTAAACATAAAGTCAGGGCTGAAGAAATCACACTCGCTGGTAGATTTAACAGGAGTACAGCCTAGAAATGGATTATTTGAAGCTTTAGTCCAGGGGCTAAATTATAAGCTATTAAAAATACCCTTTTGTTAATGTTATCTTCCTTATAATGCAGGACGAAGTGATCCTGTCAGGCTGTGCCCTCTTTTAAGGTATCATCTGGTATTCGTTTCATGAACAATATCATAAAATGCCTTTTATCTTTTTCAAATCTTGTCTGTCCCATAAGGCTAACACCTCTGGCCTCCGAAGCAGTGGTGGCCCTTTCTGCTGAGCCCCTAATACTTTGAGAAGACAGCACGAGTTTAAAACATTTGAGATATCAATTTGTCCATTTAATGAATGCAGAGCAAGATAAATAACGCATGTATGCATGTGTCACTGGCACTTAGGCATGTGCATGTCAGCGTTGATAAAGTAGTGAACTTCCAGTGTTTTGACTAGATTAGTGCTCATCTCTCCAGCGAAGCAGCGGGGGCTTCATTTACCAGAGCATCATCAATTTCTGTTAGGACCAGATATATATATATTTTTTTTTTTCTTCTTACTTGAAGCAGGTCAGACTTGAAAACTCATCAAAATAAAAGTGCACATGGCCAAAAAAATGCAATACTTGTGTTTCTTCGGTATGTGGCACTTCTCAACAGCTTCTTCAAATGAGAAGATGGGAGTTACATGAGCTGCAGTAATGCTTTGTGCCTATGGAGGGGGGTGAAGGAAGAGTTACGTTTTTAAGAATATCACATTTTAAGAACGAAATGGATTCTTGTTGCATTTGATCACAAAAGTGTTTCTTAACGTGATATTCAGGAACATAATTTTCTTCTCTTGGGTAGCCATAGTTCACAGTTGCTTTGGCAGTTACGTTCTATTTAATCTGTCAATTTTTCTCACATGGTGTAGCTGCTGTGAAAGAAATTGGAGCCATTATATGTGTGCTTTGATACAGTTTGTAAAACGCAAGGTGGAAGACAGTAAACCAAACACAGCATGCCAGTAATTTCTTTAAAATCGCTGATGTTCCAGCACTGAGATTCTCTGTCCCAGCGAGCTGTCATCGTGCCTCACGGAAGAGGATTGCATTGTTTAAACGTTTCTTTTTCACTTGTTTCAATGTTTTTGGTGGTGCTTATTAAATACACAGAAAGCTCGGCAGCTTTCACCCAGTTTCTTGTTTCTAATGACTCTGCTCCCTACCTGGTCTGTGATCACGGGAAACAAAGTCCTCCATGTGAGCGCTGCATCCGTGGTGTCAGCTGCAACTGCCTTAATTGGTCTTTGAAATACTCTTCATGTTCAGATCTGGCCCTTAAATATTGAAGAGTAATAGCAAGCGCTCTGTGGCCAGAAGCTGCCTCGTTCCATGATCCTGAAGGGATCTCATAGCACAGATTAGCAGTGGGGATTTCTGATTTATGGTGCTTAATATTGGTGGCCAAACAGCAGCAGGCGTAGGCTGTCCCCATCCGTGGAGGTAAAGGGGTTGCCTGTAAAGTCATTGTAAACTCCTCAGTGTATCTAAAAAAAAAAAGTATAGAAAATAAAGGAAGTTCCTGTTAGAATTTAGCAAGACACTGAACCGGTCACAATGGCATGGAAAACTCCATCAAATGCCAGGGTATTCCCAAGTGCACCATCTGTCAGGCAGAAAATGTTACACCACTTTCCCAGAAACTGTTCCCAAAAATGGACCCGGGGCTTTACTATTATAGCTATGCTTCTTTGAACAAAATATCTCTTTTATTATTTTCTTAATTGTTAGACTGTAACATATCTTCCATCTCTTGGACCTGACATCCAGGAGGCTGAAGCTGTGAAATGTAGGAAACTGAGGCACAGGGTATTTCCAGTGCTATGTGGCTGAACATGTGCTTGAAGATGGTCATGTGTAACAATTCCTTGTGTTTATTTATATTCTGCTGTTCTCACTGGCATCTGCGATGTTGTGAAAGAATAGGGTGGAAATTTCACATTTGTCACTTTGTAACTTATGGGGAAACTCTGTGTACACTGAGAATCCCTTTAAAAGCAGTCTTTATTTCTAAGGGTAGTTCTTGTAATAAGAAATTGTCAATTTAAACTTTATTCTTCTAAATTGAAGTATCCTTCTTTAGGGGAAGGATAGTAAAAAAGGTCCTCCAAGATCTTTTCTTTTATACAGCTTTTTAACCTCAATTATTTTTTGGTAAAGCCTTTTCTTCATATAGTATTCTGTAGTCTAGACGTATTCTAAAGACTGTTTTTAGTCTTATCCTTAGTCTATCCATCAGGCTTTCTGTAGGGGTGTTTGGGTATAGAATGAAATATACTTATGGAATTGTTATAAATGGAAGTCAGATTATTCACTATCTTGTCAGTATAAAGTCCTGAGCCCCTCACTCCCCCAGCCTTGGTTGGAAGCTCACCATTTCTCCCAAAGCCATCAGGACTTAGAGGCCCTGTAGGGAATATATTAGTTGATCTGTCTCTTTTTCCTCCTCTGTCGACATTGATGGGTAGACTATCTCTCAGCATAATGGTTATTTCTTGGTCTCCTTCTAGAAAAAACTTGGTGAACCAAAAATTATCCCTCTGTGGAAGCATGAAGTGTGCTGGTACCTCGTGGCCACATATTTAAAAAACCCCACACTTTTCAGATGGTATTTCAGTATGCCTGCATATATTTTTTTTTTAAATTGATGGAAAATTGGAGACATAACTATAAATAATATTTTGTATTGTAGGAGATACTTCATTGCATTTTAGATTAGTGGCTAAACATGCTTTACCTTAAATCAGTATTATCACTTTGTAAGGCTTCCAAATCCAAACAACAGCAACTTTTGTAACAACAGAGTGAGAACAAGCCAACTTGAACAAGCCAGCAGGAAGCAGTAAATTCTGTGCATTTATTCAGTGTACGTTTTCACAGACCTGGTGCCAAATTCAGCATCTCTCGTGGCGCCTGATGCAATTTCCCTGGAGTTAATGGAATTACACCAGGTCCGAGTCTGACTTCTGGTCTGTCTCCGTGACCTCTTGCTTGTCTTTGCTCTGAAACTTCCGTATTGCGGTTTTCAGATGACTCTTCGTGTGTCAGGACAGTGGTGTGTGTCTCAGAGTTTTACTTCTTGCTGCTGACCTTCACAATGTACTTTTACCGATATTGCTAAGCTTAATGGTACGTTAATTTTATGCAAATTCTATTTTTAATTTACTGTATTATTATCTGCTAGTATACCATACTCCTCCTGTAGCACCTACTGACATAAATTACACTGAAGCAATTATCAGTAAGAATTCAGCTCTGCGCGTACCACTGTGTTTTCAAATTATTAATGCTACTGCTCAGAACAAATGCACAAATCTGCGGTTAATTGGTCCTTTTTGTAGGATGTTCTGTGCGTGTTTTTATAAAAAAGGCACTAAACATTCCTACTGACTAGATAAGAACATTATCTACCTACTTGTTCTGCATGAATTAGAGTTTTTTCCCCTGTTAAAGTATTATGCGTACACAAAGAAATGTTGAAATAACTTTGACGGATTTGCAAAGCCAAAAAAAGGTTAGAAATTTTGCCTGTATGACTGCATTTCAGTATACTGTATATTTTTGCAAAATAATAGTCTTTAATCACATAATTTCTACAGACCTGTCACTTTGGATATTTCTCTGGTGTGGGCTTGGGTTGTCTTCAGCAGGTTCCTGCAAGGGTCACCCAAAAGCCCTTCTCTCCTGTCTGTATTTGAAGTCTCTAAACCTTTGAATTTATTCATTCTGCTGCTGTCACATCTCAACGGATTTTATTTGCACCTGTTTTAAAGAGTGGAGGGAAAAATAGTGCCCTAAAATCAAAAGAAAGGGTAAGGCTGGAGTCTGGGCAGCGTGTCGGGTCACTGGATCTTGCTGTGGTTGACCTTCCGTGGGTCTGTGTGGGTCAGGAGCTGTGACACGGACGCACTGAGTGTGGGAGCCTGGGCTTGATGAAGGGAGACCTCTTTACTGGTCACGGCAGCTCTTGCAAGAAGAAGCTTGAGTGCTTGTCAAAAAAAGCTGGCGTGCACCAGGGAAATCGGTCTTTCCATTTTGATTTCGCGAGCGCACATCAAATTCTGATTATTCGTGTTTAGGGCCTGGTGTTGATGCCATGAAACTAAACCCATGAGCGCTAGCTTGGCCCCAAATCTGGGTATGAAGAGGAAAAACGAGCACAGAAGCAAATAAAGTCTGTCTGAATCAGGCTGCTTGTGATGTCTCATTACGCTGATGAGTTACTCAGCGTGACTAAGGAGATGTGAAGGGCTGTTGCTCCTGTCCAGTGTTCCCTTTAAGCATTTCCCTCAAAATCCGTAACCACTCATGGTGAAACCCTCATGGGAGGATGGTCCAAGGAATCGCTGTGCTCCTGTGACTATGCTGGGACCAAATGGCTTGAGATTTATAAGGTCCTCTCTTGGAAGTGCCGCTCTAGTGCTTCATTGTGTGCCTTAACGTTGCAGAGCATGGAGAATAATGGAGTAAAATGAGCGTTGCGATATGAGCTGCAGCTGTTGAAAGGGAAGTTTAAAGGTCCCAGTATGGAAATTTCATGGTCCCAGTGTGACACGTGTTCCCTCCTACTCTCCTATGTATTAAATTGTCATCGTGTACTGATTCATCCCAGCTGCTGTGGGTTTGGCTTAGCATTTACATTGAGTTCTCATTAAGTTCCTTATAGCAGTTATGCTGTTTATACCATAGTGTCCCCAGTTTCTTACGGGCTCCTACATGGAACGCTGCTGATCATGTCCTTGCATCGTTGGAGCTTCTCAGGCATAGTAGCTTCTAACACAATATTACTTTCTTGACAAACTATTTAATAGCCATGGGGCTTTCCCTTTGTTTCAATAGGAAACAATGATGATGAGCCCCAGCCCTTGGGAGAAGGTCCCTTTTGGCATTTTCACTAAGACTTTCTGCCAAGTTCTGAATAGCTGAAAGTGCCTGGTTAGAGGTAACTCCCTGATTTTGTACTTGGGTAGAAAGACGTGTGTTTTTAAGGCTGGTCTGGTTAGATTTAAGCTGCTCCAGTGCTACAGATAGAGAAATCTTCTCAATGTATTTTCCGTAGGAGAAAATCCAGGTGCAGGTTGTGCCAGGAGCACTATTTATGGCTCCACTGATTTTTGCAAAAAGCCTTTTTGAAGTTGGTGTCGCTCTCTGTACCTTGCCATTGTCTGGGGATAATGTTCACTACTTAATCTTGTGCTAATGCCTGGAATCTTTCAGAAATAAATTGTGGCTTATAATCTGTTACGAGAATTTTAGATTAATATGGCTTGCGAATAAGAACTTTCATTTCTAGAACATAAGCTGAAACTGTCTGTGTAAGTGGAAAAGTAATTAACTTCAATAATCTTTGTATATTTCTTTTAGTAAAAACAAATCTGCTGCTACAGTCTGTCATCCAGCTTTCAGAGGGTAGTGGTTCTGGTAGCTCTAACATTTACGGTGGATGTTGCAAGTGTCTGAATTTGCTCAGATAGGGGTATCCTGAAGATAGCTGTAGGTGTACTCTCCACTTGGTTCTGTTCTGGAGTCCTTCCTAATTTTGGAGGTATCTCTCTGAAGAATTATATGAATCAAAATGGTTTGACTCTTTTTTTTTTTTTTTTTTTTTTTAAAATGAAAAATATTGGCCACGCGAGGCTCACTTTTACCCTTTGAATATGGCACTAGGTTTGTTGGTTGATCAAGAAGCATATTCCAACAAACTCACTTTCTCTGACTGCTTTCAATATTTGTTGACTTGCAGATTCAGGGAGTGGGGTCCATACAGGGTCAATACCTTCCAGTATCTTTTCCTATTTCTTTTGTTAGTAGTTTTACTTTGGAGGATATCTACTGCTATGAGAAAATAGAAAGAAAAAAATCACATTGGCTGTAGTTGAAGCTATTAACCTCCAGTTAGAAAGATGTTCAGGTGTTTGGACCCTAATAATGGCTCCAAGAAGGGGCAGGTTGTCTGCTGGTGTTGGGGCTGAATGAGCGGGCACACAAGCATTAAAAGGTGTATTTTCGAGTCAAGGTGATAGTTGTAGTCAATGGTAAAGATACTAAAGTAAGAGAATTGCCAAAAAAAGGAAGGGTTGGGGGAGTAAGTTCAATGTAGAATCTACTTGGGATGGTAACTACAGCACGCTCGAATAAACTTGAGAAAATGTGTGGATGTTCTGTGTGCATTTTTTTTTTTTGAGGTCTATCCAAATACAGAATTTCTCAATGATACTACATTTTGTTTGATAATATTGTTGTCCCCACATAATGGCCCATATACTTTAGAAAATATGGTCTATTAACTACTTTTATCCCCTTTCTATAAAGGACAGAAGCAATAGTATGGGGCTGCAGGAATAAAGAAACTGGTACTGATGAAATGAGATTTTATTTGCAGTTCCCTGATAACGATCTTGTGAAGAGGGACAGATATACTTCTGGTACAACATGTATAATAAAAGCTCTGAAAAAAAAAAAGGTATCTGTGGAGTTGCAGAAAACCTGACTACAGTATTGAGGATTCCCTTCTGTATTTCTTTTGACAATCACATTACACACTGGATTCTTGTTTTGATTCACTAAAAACTATATGTGAATATGCAAATGCATTTATAGACTTTTGTGCTTGCATAAATCCTGTGTGTATCTCTCTGTTTGAGAATTCATTTGCTGCACATTCAGACAGCCCTGTTTAAATGCCGGAAGTCCTGGGATGTTCTAAAAATTTTTTTTCTTTTAAAATCCAAGTTTAATATATTTGCTGAAATTAATTCATCACAGAAGGAGTTGTTACACATCTTGGGGCCTGCTCGCTCTTACACAGATACAGCTGTGACATGGCTTCCCAGATGGCACAATTATCTTTCTAAAATATTGTGGAAAACTTTCATTTGTCATTTGGATTAGTGCAGTGAGCTTTCCGTAAACACAGGCAGAGAGATCTGCCTATCTGTGTTCTTCGTGGCAGTAATTAGCAGTAATTCACTTGGAATCAGAAAAACATTTTACGGGAATAGGGAACAAGCTGACTTCTTCCACTCTTGAAAACGCTGTCCCACATGAGTGTAACTTAAACTTTGACATGTAACTAGAGCTTTATATGATTTGCTTTTTCTTAAGAGTATTTTATATTCTTCTAACTGGAATGCCAGGGTTCTCCTGTGGTGGGCATGTTTTCAACGTGGACTAGACCATGATATTTACAGTAATGTCTTGAATGCTGTATGTAGGATGATAAAAATTGGGCTGCTTATTCATTCTCCTATCAGGAAGGAGGCTCTAGTAGAGAACGTACCTTCTGTGTAAACAACATCAGGCCTGTTTTGTATATCATATATGAATTTATTGAAATGTTTTTGGCTAATCATACTTGAAGTATAAATGACGTCCCAATTCTAAAACATAATACTGTTTACATTTTCTGGGGGAAAAAGAAAAGTGCTGGGGGTGAAGCTGTAGGATTAGAAAAAAATTGCTCTTGAATTAGGAAAAGGAAAAAAAAAAAGCAGAAGTTTTATTAGACTATGTAAGCCTGAATTTGAGTAAGAAAAATAATGCATAAAGATGACATATTGAATGATCTTATTCAGAATGATAATCTGGCTGGTGGTTTTGTGTTTTACCAAAATTTACTTGCTACCTGCAGGGAAAAAAAACAAAGCTAGATCTTTGTTATGTGAGAGGGCAGGTAGTTACCTGCGGAATTATCATGTTCCAAATTTAAAGTCTCTTCATATTGTGTGAAGTGACACCTTAATCAGCAGTGGTGTGACACAGAAGCGTGGGAGAAAATAGGATGTGAATTGACAGATTCTTATTAGAGGCATTCTGCACTGCTGCTGAACAAAACCTGCTTTGCTTTTCGTTATTCCCTTGTTTTAAGAGAAAAGCTGCTTCCCTGCAGCCGCGAAGGGGATGGTTTTTTGGTTGATGGGTTAACTATCGGAGAAACCAAATACAAATAAAATAAGCACTTACAACTAAAAATAAAACCACTTTAGTCGTACCAATTCAGCAGACTCGAGCTCTAGGAAAGGAGTAACATCCTTTAAAGAGAAGGAGAGAGGGCAATTCTCTGCAGGTAAATTCATGCCTTTGGTGCCCAGAGAGGTAGGAGTCCAAGTGCTTTCAAGTTACTTACAAGAGAAGATTATGATGCAAAAAACCTCTTGTCCAGACATACACACTTGACATTTTTGCTGAGTGAAATAGAGTTGGTTGAACAAAATAGTACTGACTGTGTGAAAGTTATCCAGTCCTTAAATTTGATTTTGATTCTGGCAAGACATGAAGGTGCTGAATTAGGTCATCTTTCTATTTGTGTCTACAAGTGGTGAGCCTGGTAGCAGGTGGGGAAAGAGAAGTCCTGTTTGAATGCTGGAAGCCGTGCTTAAATATCTGTGATTAGGAATTTTTTTGGCAATGTTTTAAATTTAAAAAGGTTATTTCATTAAAACAAAACTTTTTTTTTTTTTTTCCTCCCATGAACATACATTTTGGTTTTCATTGTGAAAAATATCTTTGAAGTGTATTAAAGAATGGCTGAGGTTGGCAGGGACCTCCAGAGAGCATCTAATCCAACGCTGCTCAGAGCTGGGGCAGCCAGAGCAGGTTGCCAGGGTCTGTGTCCAGTTGGCTTTTGAGCATCTCCAAGGATAGAGAAGCCACAACCTCCCCGGGCAACCTATTCTGGTGTTTAGTCACCCTCGTAGAAAGAAAGTGTTTTATTGTGTTTAAGTGTACCAAGGAGAAGAGTCTGGTTCTGTCTTTACATCTCCCCTGGGCCTTCCCTTCAGGCCGAGCAGCCTTTCCTCCTGCGAGAGATGTTCCAAGTCCCCAGCCATCTTCATGGCCCTTTGCTGGACGCGCTCCGGTATGTCCCTGTCTCTCTGGTACCAGGGAGCCCAGAACTGGACATTGGGGATGAGATATCACAGAAATACCCTCCAAGCCATT
>JAOXNO010000003.1:13511932-13522822 GCA_028565335.1 Limnodromus scolopaceus
ACATTTTGGTTTTCATTGTGAAAAATATCTTTGAAGTGTATTAAAGAATGGCTGAGGTTGGCAGGGACCTCCAGAGACCATCTAATCCAACGCTGCTCAGAGCTGGGGCAGCCAGAGCAGGTTGCCAGGGTCTGTGTCCAGTTGGCTTCTGAGCATCTCCAAGGATAGAGAAGCCACAACCTCCCTGGGCAACCTGTTCCGGTGTTTAGTCACCCTCGTAGAAAGAAAGTGTTTTATTGTGTTTAAGTGTACCAAGGAGAAGAGTCTGGCTCTGTCTTTACATCTCCCCTGGGCCTTCCCTTCAGGCCAAGCAGCCTTTCCTCCTGCAAGAGATGTTCCAAGTCCCCAGCCATCTTCATGGCCCTTTGCTGGACGCGCTCCGGTATGCCCCTGTCTCTCTGGTACCAGGGAGCCCAGAACTGGACATTGGGGATGAGATATCACAGAAATACCCTCCAAGCCATTTTTGTCTTAGGGTTAATTAATAGTAAAAGCCACTTGGAAGCAGTTTAAAGCATCTGTGGTAATGGCTGTTCTAGAACAGATGACCTTCATTCGCTCTCAGAAAGTTTCCCTGGGGGAGGAGGTTGTCCCAAAAAAGACTATTTTTTTGGTTTTGGAGCAGAGGGTGCGTTGGCAGGAGTTGGGTTTCCTTTTGGAACTGAGGCTGTGTTTGCATGAGAGGAAATCCATTCCACATACAGGCTTATTATTTATATCCTTACTATAAGAGGGTTGAAAAAAATTGCACACTTCCAAAGGCCTCTGGGGCAAATATGGGGATAGAATTTGTGAGGACTTATTTTTTCTTATCCACAGGCCATTCCTGTAAATTTTTTTGTGAATTTTTTTTTTTGATGCCCATGTACAACTTCATTCTACCTGGGAATTGTTGCATCTTAATCAATTGGCAGAACTTGTGGGAGAAAGCAAAATGCTGCGTAAGCTCTTTTCTGTGTGACCTGTGCGGTTCTAGCCAAGTTTTAACCAAGGGGGTCAAATAGGCATCTGGGTAGTCGCCTCAAGAGCTTGTGCCATGAAACAAACCACTCTGCTGCAACTGCTGCTCATCGCTCTCAGCTACGTGTTCAGGAACAATAAATACAGATTTTCATCCCAGTCATGAGTTTTCTGCAGCAGCGTGAAAACTCCAGGGTTTCTTGTTATCAGAAGATAATCATATTCTGGCAGTGGTGCTTATCATATCCTGTAAATGTCCCAAGGATGCGATTATCTCCTGATATCTCTCTAGCCTGTTAAGCTTTGTTGTTTACCTACAGCGGAGAAAGCATTTGCAGTCTCTCAGGTTGATTTTATTCATTGTGATAATGATAGTAGTGAAGTGACCATGTGCTTGCTGGTATCAGGCAGCCAGATTAAAGCCCAAAACGTATTAAACCAGGTATTGAAGAAAAATGAATGTATTTAAATGGTCTCTCCTTCCACCAGTATTTTGATAGCTTCCAGTGTGAAGATAGTCTTGAGCAGGCAAAGTTTAAATAGGGATTCTAGAAACAAACGCACTGTTTTGTATCCAAACGACCTTTCCTTCCTATAGAAAATTTGGGTTGGTTCTTTAACACTTATATGACACCAGTGGAGTTGAGCAGAGGGAAATTTATTCTCCTCTTGGCTACCATTGTACTCCCAGAGCAGATCTTTCCCGTGTCCTGGACCTGCCGCCTGGGCATCGTTACCAGCCAGGGGTTTCTGAGAACTGTAGAGGAAAATGGTTCATGTGTTCAGATTTTATAAAATACGATGGAGAAAGAGATCTTGAATATATGTGTTATCCCACTGTTATAATGCAATATTTGGCAGGTCTGGCATTGCTGAGGATCTCATAAGTACCACTGAGGAACTAATTGCATTTCCAGATATCTTTGAGAAAATTTAGATGTCACTAAGAAGGTTGTGACAAATGACAGTCTTTTCATTACTTTACAATGAACAATATCTATTAAATCATTTTTTTAAGTTTATTGAGTTAAGTATGAACATTTCTGGGTTGTTAGCTTTAAAAGAAAAAATCCTTGAAAGCAGATTTCTAATTTGTTTAGAAATACTTTTCTAGGCACTGTATTTTCTGGCACACTTAATTAAGTGAGGTCAAATTCTGCTTTCATATGAACTGAATTTACAGGGAATGAGAACTTAACCTCGCTTTCTATCCCCATCTTTAATTGTATGCTTTCTTACCCTAGTTCTTGATTTTTGTTGTATGGAGCTAAATTTGATTAAATATTTCATCGCTTACTTAACTCTGGGGGAGAACTTGGTTGAAGCCAGGAAGAGATGGTCCCTTAAAACCAAAGAGAAAAGAGTTAAGCTGATTGCTGTGTATTGGCAGAGGTACAGTATGAGCTGCAGTCATGAACACTCTTAAGAGTGAATTAGACGTGTTTTTAGAGGAAAAAGTACAGAATACAAACAGTGATGATGTGGTCGGGTTGATCAGCGCAGGCTGCTGATCTTCTGGGAAAGCCAAATCTTCTGGGAAATAAAGCCTTGCCCTTTTTTTTTTTTTTTGTCCAACCTCCAGGAGGTCCCAAGGGGTGGTGGCTGAGGTGGAGCTGGGGCTTGAGCTGTGGAGCCAACGTGCTCCTGGTGAGTTGTGCAGGAGCCCAGTTTGCTGCACGACGGCGAGGAGGGTTTGTCCCGGGAACCAGCCCTGAGCCCACCATTGCACAGTGGCGCCGAGGCACCATGCTTGGAAAAATGCAGGAATGCAATGAAAACTGGGGGGGGTATTTTGAAGACGTGGAGGAAGGTGCAAGTTAATTTGGAGAAAAAGATATGGAAAAAGTCCTGAAACTTCTGCAGTAACTAGTAGAAGTAAGCTTCCCTATTAAGAGTAAGATGCAACGTATATACAAGTATGTACATATACACAGAAATGTATAGAAAGTGGCACTGATGTGTTGATGCAATAAATTATGAATTTTTTCAATAAAAATAAATATACTATTGCTGACTAAGGCATGGCAGGCTGATAAACAGTTCGTTGTTAGGGGGGTTGTCTGTTAGTGAGGTTATAGTGCAGAAGGTTTAGATATGTGGCATTCCTATATAGATCTGTTCTGTGCATGGGTATCTATATATAGCATATAGAGGCAACGCAAATTTCAACCTACAGTATGTATGAGATGTGTTTGAACAATACAGAAATGATGACATTTCAGTCACAGTACTTATCAGTTAAAGAATACCCTTTGAAGGAGAAAAGTGCAGCATTTTACTCATTACTCTAAAAATAATTTTCTTATTCATTTGATAAGAAGCATTCTGTGCACCGTTTAGGAGGAAATTTTGAAGTATCATAGTTTTAATTTTTTTTTTTTCCTCTTTTTAACATGAGGTTTGGTGCCCAGATCTCCAGAAATAAAGGTAGCCACAGCTTTTGTCACTTTATCCAGGAAACAAAGGTTAACTCTTCTCTGCAACATTATTTATATGTTTTTTAGTTAATAAGCCTTTTTTGTTAATGCAGCATCTTACCTGCTGAGTCGTAGATCTGTGATACGCAACCGGCCCTCGGGTCTTAGTTGAAGGTCAGCCCACAAGTGGGAGATGTTGTACATGTAACCTGCCTTGTTATCGGATCGGAGAATGTCACTGCTTCCTCTGGGGACCTTCCTGCGGGGACGGGGACTTGTTGCTTGGGAGGCCCTGTGTCCAAGGTAACATTATTGTACTCCACGGAGGTGGAAGACAGGTTTATGGGATGTTGCAGGCAAATATATCCATGCGGTGTTTGAAAGGAACCTCCTGTGCTAGTGTTTGAAGGTGTGGAAGGAAAGCGCAACCAGGTAAATCAAATGGCTCAATTCAAAGAAAAGTGAATTTTAGCTTGAAGATCCCATGAGAGCCCACCAAGTAGGAACTCTTAATGACAGAAATGGTGAATATCCATCTGATTGGAACCTGAAAGGTCAAAGTCACCAGGCTTTGTCATTGATAAAGAAAGACTATGCATTAGTTAATTAACAAGAGTAACCGATGGATGCTCTTTGGTGATAACGCTTTTGCTCCTGCTTCCTGAGGGCTAGTTCAGAAACATTTTTCTTTTGATAAAAGATACACCTTAGTAAGTGAGATTAGATTCTGCACACATACAAAAGAGGGTGAAAGAGCACTACTGCATCTACCTAGGTACTCTGTTTAAAAAAAAATAAAAATCGATAGGTAGAGATGTCTTGTCTTTGGCAGAAAGTGGTTCTTATTACCAAAGATGCTATGGATCAGAAGTTAGCTGTTGCAGGGAGGGCAGATTAAGAAGGTGCTATACTGTCAGATCAGACCTCATGCTTTTAAGCTGCAATTCTATTATTGATTACAACATCTCTGTAATAAATCAGGTACAAGCTTGCATTTAATTTTCAAAGACTGCAAATTCCGTTTGTTCTACAACTTCTGAGTGACATAAATCTTTTAATGAATGTTAAAAAAGGTTGTTTCTCAGATCGTAACCAGTCATTCATAATTGTCCAAGGAATTCAATTGTATTTAGAACGTATCATGTGTTGGATGAATGAAAATTTCTCAGTTGTCAACATATTGTGATTATTTTTTTTCTGATTCCTTTTTGTCTTTCCCTGAGATGTAGAAAAAACAATTCAAAGTTTCATTAAGTCCTTATTTGTCATAATGGATACCTTATCCCAATGTTTTTTTTAGACTGTAGTGATTTACAGAACAGTCAGCCTGGATTTCCAAACTGTCCATCAAGAAGAGTTATCTACTAGTATTTGATAGAAGAGAAAAATGCCTGATTTTCTTCCTACCCCAATGTGTACTTTGACTATCTGTTCTGTGCGTTTTTATTGACATTGTATTAGTAATACTGAATTCATCCTTTCGGATATCGAGCCATATAGAAATAATGCTTCTCCTCTGTCCTTTTCCCTGTGGCTACGTAAAACTGGGGGAGGGGAAATGAAAACTTATTTCGTATTGAATTCTTCCAGAATATGCACATATCCCACTGATCCTGCGTAACGGGTAGCCTGGTGTTTCCATCCAGGGTGTTCAGCTGCAATGTATGGAGGAACCAGTGCCTATTTGCAGTGGAAAAGGAGATTACAGACGCATGGGGTGGTGAAGGGAGCTCCCAGCCACTCTTCCTGATGCCATTGTACAGTTAAATGAAAGGAGGGCACATTACAAATGAAGCTCGGTATTAAAATTAGCTGGAGTGAGACACGCATAAACACCCCAAGGGAAGTATAATTACTCTTCCAATTATCGCTTACCCTGAGAAATGACTTGTTACCTTTTTACAGCTGCAAAAAAAAAAAAAAAAATATATATTTTAAGTTTTCACTGCTACTTTTCTTCATCCGGTTTTTACTCTTTGCTAGACCAGTGGGCATCACGAGGGCCTTCAGAAATAGCTCTAAATATATAAACGATGGAGCATTAGATTCCTCTTTCTTGTACAGCTGTTCATGCGAAGCCACATGTCCATCCTGTTTAATTAAATGCCGTCTTTGCCCCTGTAGTGATTGCTTCAATGGGATGTTGTTTGTCACTAAAAAAGTATCATATTTGGAAAGTGTCTGATGATGTGATAGCAGAGCCTTTTTAATGAGTCCCACTTAACAGGGTGAATCAGTTTGGGCTAGGCATGATTAAGTTTGTGATCAAGAGCTTGACTAAGAATTTTATAGTTGATGTTGATTAAGAATATTGGATGATAATTAATGCATAACTCCTGTCTTTTACGTGTCTGGAGAATCAAAATAGCTGAGAGCAGTGCTAGAAAACAGTGGGATTGCCAGCTTGCTTGAAGCATTTAGCTGTAGCAATTTTATCCAATTCATGAATTTGTTGTGGACAGTAACAAGAAAGGTGCCTTCCATTTTTAGCCCATCTCTTCCTTAATTATGACAGGGACCAGAAATCCCATGAGGATAAGGAGGCTCAAATGTCTTCAGGATTCAGTTTGTTTTGTTGAATAAATATTATAGTGTTACATTTCAAAGGCTGCCTCTGTCCTTAATTTCTGGGACTGAAGGACCAAAAGTTTTGGGATCACAAGGTGTCTCTTGTCATTTCCAGTTTGCACTCGTGGACACATCCGCAGTGTAATTAAAGTTCAGTTGGTCAGAGTCTTCATTTAATTTGAGAGAGAAGACCTTGCCCTTTAATTTGAGTGAGCCCCTGTGGACTCTCCAAACCTCCTCTAAAAAATATAGGTGAAACAGTCTTTTTTGTTCAGAGGATTTGGATAAGGCATCTTTTGGGGTTTGTTTTTGTCTAATCTTTTTTAATAGAAACATATCTCACTGCTAATAGCGTAACATTATTTTTACTGGGGAAGACAAACAATAACAGG
Source organism: Limnodromus scolopaceus (assembly GCA_028565335.1). Classification (NCBI taxonomy): domain Eukaryota; kingdom Metazoa; phylum Chordata; class Aves; order Charadriiformes; family Scolopacidae; genus Limnodromus; species Limnodromus scolopaceus. The sequence goes on from JAOXNO010000003.1 coordinate 13,518,270, forward strand.
ATGAGACCTGCAAGAATACTGAATAGCCAGACTTCAAGTGACTATTTGCCTAAAAAGATACAGTCTTAAGATAATATAAATTAAGAATGATCTAAAAAAAAAAAAAAATAATCAGACTTCTGTTGTAGGAGAAGTTCTGGCAGTCCAAAATCTTGTTTTTCAGCTAAATGAAACCAAACCTGAAATTGCTCTTAAACAAGATTCTCCACGCTGTTGCAAAACCTTCATAGTTCTTCATTTAGATAAATTAAAAATACAAAGCTCTATTATGTGTTGCACTAAAGAGGAATGAAAACAATATTTTATGCAAATGAAATGTTGACATAATTGAAACAAAATAAGTACAGACATTAATTTTACTCTGTTTTAATTTCATAGAGATCACATTTATCACAAAACTTACATTTGGAAACACTGGAAAGCTCGTATATCAAATTAAAAATGAACAGCTCTTACATACCACTAAGTAACTTGATTTGGCTTCAACACAAGAGTTTGTATCTGCATAGAGAGGAAAACATATTTTTAAAAGCAGAAGCTTGTAGAACAGATGAGTTTTTAAGGGCAGGGGGGGAGTGAATTGACAGAGGTTTTCTAAAGCACCCTATGAACTGGTGCCTGGTGGTTTAGTCCATACAGTCTGAATGTCCAATCTGTGGTTTGCTGGGCTGAGTTTGGAGAAAGTATCCCAAGCCTCCTCTAAAATAATACCAAAGCAATGCAACGGGGTCAAGTGTGTTGGTTCCTCAAAGACCGTGTCGCCCAAGGGCTCGTGCTGTGGGAGAACAGTGATAGGGAATACTGTGGTCCTGATCCCACGGGGTCACTACGCACGTGCTTACAATGCAATGAGAAGAGAGCTCGGAACTGCTCTTGTGTTGGGTTGGATTTTTATTTTTTTTTGAGCTCACATAAATAGCTGTTTTTCCTAGATTTCCCAGAGCGTTTCCCTGCTCAGAGACTCTTCATGGCTTGGAGTGATGAAAGCTCCATTTGCTGCACCATGTCAGCTTGCTTTTGGGCCAAATGTCATGAAAATTGGGTAAGGAGCACTCAGAAAACTTTGACCTCTTTCTGAGAAGTGTTATGAAGACAGAGGAGAGCCCAAATCTGTCACCTTAGCATCCAGGAGGGCAATGATGGAGGAAAGAGAGATTAGCAGTGATAGGTGAAAATAAATCCGTGTCCTTGCTGTTCCCTGTGGGCAGCGTGATTGAGTTATTCCTGGCGCAGAACTTCGGAGGGGATGGTCTTGCTCTCGCCTTGACTGCAGCCTCCACGGGGCTGTCGGCACTCCTGGTCTGTGGCACTGCCTTCTCCCTGCTGCTCATCTGCTAGATGTCACCAGAGCGTGTGATTTCATCTGGTGTTTTGAATACATAAACAACGCGTGAGACAAATCCAAAGATGGGTTTCCTGAGCTTGACTTTGGCTTTGGGCAGCGCAGGTATCCTTAGTGTGACTCATGTTTTAGTCCGAGACAAGGTAAAAATGAAGGCACCCCTGGGTTCTCCACAGGTGAGGTTAAGTCCCCGTGGGACCTTTGATATTGCGGATGAAATCTCTCTTTTATCTTAAATCTTTGTCTCTCAAATTTCCTATTTTGTTTCTCTTGCTTGTAGCAACTGTACAGTCGCCATAATAATGTATAAAAAGTGAGAACCATATGTGTGCATCACAAGGGCAGTCTGGGACCTGATGGGACATATGATCTTTGCCCTTTGGCACATTTGTGCATAAAAAGTTCACGTATAAAGCCTTTTAAAGATGAGGGCTACAAAAAAAAAAAACTTGTGCAATTTGATCAAGTACAAGTTCAAATTTCTGAAGACTTCAGCATATTCATGAGTATTTGGAAACATGAAGTGTTAGAAGTATAAGATTTGAGCTTCGTGTATCCTAATCAACAGATGTGTATTCCCCCTCCCCTTATTTTCCCCTCTCCCTTTAGACTTATGAATTAGTTTTCCCCTTCAGCAGATTGTTTTTTCTTTATTTCTCCTATGTAGATACTGTAAAAAGTAATTAAGATAATCTTATCAAAAGAACATGAAACAGAAATTCAACTGATTAAGTTTCAGACCAATTAGTCATACAGAAGCCTTTGTGTAGACCTTCTGTGGATTCTGCACCGCTTGTACTTTCCATTTCCTATTTTACAACAGCATGAAGTTAGGAAATTACATTCCATGGAGATGGTAATTAACTTTGGTAATTAAAATACCACCTTCGTAGCAGATAACCAGTCAGCTTCAGGTCAATGACAATTTTTGATGCAACACATTTAATCTTACAGAAGATTGAAATATAAGAAGTTACATCAGTAATTTTTGGGGGGAGGGTTGCTGAGTCTCTTCGTGGTAAAATATCATACAACTTCAGCAAGATAGTGGAACAGGGGAAAGAGGGATTGGAATTTCTGTGCAGGACTTAAACTAAAATACAGTATTATATATCTATTTAATATTATCAAATTATCTTGCTCTATATATGGATCAGACATAGTCTACAGATTATTATTTGCTCTATATGAAAAAGAGAAAATGCGGTATTTCCCTGCTTCACCAAGGTGGACCTAGATATTCTTGAGACATTAAAGAGGATGTGAGGATGAAAAGCAGCTAGCAAATGTCAACTCCACTATAGAGAATGTAACCACGTGGAAAAGCAGGAAAAGTAAAGCTTTTCCATTGTCAGAAGGGATGTTCTTCGGCCATAAATTGACAGTTTGCCTTAAGAAAGTAGAGCTTCTTTTTAAAAAAATAAATATGCAATCAAGTGTGACTAAAATACATTTGCAGACATGTCATTTCGACAGTGACTTGAGGAACGATATTTTATTGGGGGTTTTATTGCAAATATAGAAGATTAATTGGCACCTGATTCTGTCTTCCATATGTAGATCAAACCAAAACCAGAACGAAAAAGTTCATGTTCCAATACCACAGATACTGCAGGCTGGAAGAAACAGTTGTCGTTGGTCTGGAATGGTACATGGGAAAGTGGTAGGGAAAAATCCAAGTGAATTAAAATGGCAAAAAGATATGAAAAACCTTTCAACGCAAGGACATAGAAGCTTTTTTGTCAGCACGCTTAGAGAAATGGTGGGGCAGGAATGAAGGTCTGCTGAATAGTAACACTGAAATGGGTCTATAGCTATTTGGAAGTCGAACTAAAACTTTTTCTATAGAAAAAACACCACATATTTTCACAGATGTCATTATTTTCTACAGATGTCATTGCTCACTCTCTAACTTTAGAGTCTCCTTTGAAATAAAGGGAAGATTAGTAATGAGATGAAAGTTGACTTTAACTAAAAAGAAATTAGACCTTAAAAGGAGATTAGTAATTACAGCTATCTTCAAATAAGATGCACACAAGCCTTGAGGAAGTAAAAGATTATCAGTGTTTGTAATAACTGAGCCCAAGGTACGTGTACAGTGTATTCAAAGCCCTGAAAGCCAAGGATCAGAAGAGCAGGTGGTAGGATGCAGCTACTGAATAATCCTCTTAACCTCATCAATACTCAATCAGGGCAAAAATGAGAGTGGGAGGGGGGAAAAAGCCTGTATTGCTAATGGCAATGAAACAAAAAGGAGATCAAAGCCACCGGAGAGGCACTGCTGAAAGTTAACTGTGCCCAGCACTAACAACTTTGTTACAGAAATTTGCTCTGTGGTTCTCTGAAATCTCTTGATCAGTGCAGAATAATAAATGAGTGGATTATTAAATATTTTAAGGAACAAAATATTTAGACCGTGGTTCAAAGCGTTTTTATCTGTACAAAATCATCAGAGACTTGACGTTCAGAGTATGGTGTGTCGTCTGGAGAGCAGCTGAGCTTAATTCCATCGCTACTCCATGCGTGTCATAGACACCCAGGAAAAAGACGGAAAATAGTTCCTTTCTTTAGAAAGAAACTGGTTTTAGTCTCTTGTGAAACACTGTCACCATCAGAGTGACCCTTTGGGGCAGTTGGGAAGGAGCAGCTGGATGATGCACGGCATCCCAGTGATCTGTGCTCTCATCCTGCTGGGTGTCCTGGCTGGACACGCCACTGGCATCATCCCGACGCTGGATCATGCACCACAGGTCCAAGCCAGCCAAGGAAATACGTATTTTTAAGTTAAATTTACAAATTATAAGACACCACTGATAAGTGCCAGCTTCTTTCTCCCAAGCCCAAATTGCTTTTTTCTAATCTTTACTAACAAAGTATTTCAGCTCAAGAAAAAAATACCTTTTTCTGACTTGATTGGAGGAGGTGTCTCAATGATATAAATTCCTATCTGCTCTGCTTTTTATCTCCCTTCAAAAGCTTCTGACCTGCTTAAATGGGACATTTTAATCTAAAACTTTTTACTGTTTTTTTTTAATTTTTTTTTTTTTAATTTAACCTTGGGTTCCTGCTGTGAGGAGCCCTCTCTGGAAGTGGGGTTATCTGCACCCAGGTTTCTGGGGAAAGAAGCTTCTGTTTTGAAGCACTGCCTGGTCTGGCAAAAGGCACTGGGCTTCAAAGGCAACAACTTGATTTATGTTCAGAGCTGATTTGG
>JAOXNO010000003.1:13533749-13568933 GCA_028565335.1 Limnodromus scolopaceus
CCACACATCCAATCCACATCTTAGAGGAACTCTGTCACAGCTGGACTTTTTTCTCATTTCTCTTCATTTATGTCGTAAGCTCTTGGTCAGGGACTGTCTGCTGTGCTTCATGCAGTGCTGTGGATGGGTGGTCTCGGGTGAGGCTTGTCAGTGCTGCCAACAACTCAAAACTCACCTCCAGGAGCCAACTACCATCACATGCATCTTGGAGAGGAGAGCTGAAACCATCCCTCTGTGCTGAATGAACGTGCAGCGTCAGAAGCTTGGCTTAAATCTGGCGACTGCGAATGGTGCGTAATCAGATACATAAAACAGGTCGTAAATAATCACAGGGAAACCCCAGCACGCATTTTCTTTGTTAGTTTCTGTAGCTTCTGAAAGAAAATAAGTACTGTGTAGATTGTAGTACAAGAGTAAAATAGGTATTGAAAGGCTCTTTGTAGCTGCTAACTTGTTTGTTGCTAATTTATTCCTGGTCTGTACAGCCAGACAGGATGAAGGTGTGTGCAAGGAAACCTAATTTCTCTGTCTGAGAGAGGTACCTAGAGGTGTGTGAGGGGGAATAGCCCTAACGCTTGCATCCACAACAGCAGTTTTTTTCTTCTACTTGCTACTGAAAAGCTTTATTCCATTCTGGATATTTATTTTATCCCAGTTCTTCCCGTAGAACCGGAGAAATCTCTACTCAACACTCCAGTTCCCCTGTCCCGGGGGAAAGCTGGGGAGCAGACCGGGGTGCTCTGGTGGCTCGGGAAGGCAGAGGGGGGGCTCCCTTGTTTAGGTTCCAATACATTCTTCAAGTGTGAAGAAGTCACTAAAAGATGACATTAATTACCTAAATAAACTTCACGAGAAACGTGGGTTGGAGACCCTCGCTCCTGGAAAGAGGTGTCAGAAGAGTCTGTAATAATCTTTTGTCAGCGTTTCAGTTTTCTGATGAAAAGATGTGCAATAAGGAAAGAATTGCTTCCTTGCAGTGGGGGCCCTGGTTTCCAAAACGCTGCAGCGGGGAAGATGACAGGAATTGCTTTTGAGTTGTTCTGGTAATAACGACCGTAGATTGAATTACAATAAGGTCAATCTCTTAAACATTTCATTTTAAAAATTAAAAAATAAAAAAAAATAATCCACTTTTCTATTTGGACATACGTTTTAGCTCTGTGGCATGGCGTTTATGTGGAAAATGATAGAAGGTAAGACATGGAGTGCTGTTTAGTGGAAACATTGTGGATTATAAATAGATTAGATTCATCTGATGGAGGAAATATTCAGTACATGTTTCAAACTGGATGTGGCTTTTTGCCAGCCTGCCTAATGCGCTCTTAGCAATATTGGGGTCAGCTGACGGACAGCCCTACCTAGATTTTTAGGGTTAATGCTGGAGAAGTTACTGTAGGCTACTTTTTAGACTTTTATGAAATAAAAGATTGGAAATTGGCAGCGATTTTAAACAGTTGTTTCCCATGTAAAAATCTCTGAGTTTAGGAAGAAAAGGTAAAACAGTAGAGCAGTGTCTCTGACCTACCTTGTACATTTGGCAGATGTGCCCCTTGTCTAAAATAAGTAAACTTTATTTGAGCTTGAGATTTTCTTCACTGTCAAATCTAACTTGCACATCGGTGGAAAGTTATGAATGACCACTTACATACTCCAAGCATCCTTTGGCTTTTCCAACACAGCAAATGTGTTAGACTAATTTAAAATGTATTTGGTTTCAAGATGACACGCTTGATCTCCTCCACCCCTGTGCCTGCTCGCCTGGTCTTGTGAGGACTCACTCCTTTGGCTTTGGCGGGGGGGAAATGATTTTCCCAGTGCTATGAGTAGATGTGTGTATTCCTAAGGATACCAGAGATAGTGTCCTGTTGTGCACTGGGATAAGCCCATGGTGTGTGTAGAGGATGGTGGGCCATATGGGGTCCCTTCTGTCTTCTTCCAGTATTTCCTGCATGATGATGGTTTCAGAGCTAGAAAGATATAGCAGCAGTTTAAAGCTGAGGGAAAAGGCAAAGTCCAAGTTTAATTGGCTTTGGGAATCTGTTTTGAAATGTAAGTCCGTGGTTGTTTTCTGTGTTCTCCATTTTGACTTTGCTTTCACCTTCTAACTGAAATTGAATATTATTGCCCTTGTTTACTGTGGTCATGCATTTAGCCAATACAAAAGGCAGTTCTATTGTTAGTGTAGGATTTTCAATAATATAAGACAGCTTAAATAACTATTCTTACTAAAATAATCAGAAATTTGTCATAACACTTCCAGAAACTGCAGAGTTCTATTTCCAGATGTTTCTAGCAGATTTTAAGCTGCAGTTGTAATGGCGGTGTAATTGATGGCAATCAATTTAAACTAACTCCGCTTATTTTAGATGACCAGCTTACATACGTTGTATATGTGTATTTAGGATGTCTTTTTTCATGCTGAGAGCTGAACTCATTTCTACTGCTGACTTTTAGGAGTTTGGGATAAATGTAAATATATAGATGGATAATAGAAAAGATATTCAGAGGTGCTTCAGCACAACATAGGGTACTGCCAGCGATTGCTGGGCTGCTCAAGTGCTCCTTGGAAACTTGCTGGGGCCCTAGATCGCTTTGGGAAATGTGGTCTTAGCTATTGAGATGTTTATAGTGTACACACAGCTCTTCTGTCTGGCCCAGAAATCTCAGCTTTAGAAGTCGAAGTGCTGGGAATGTGTGTGCTCTTACGCGAATCGCGGGTTGAGAAATTTTGCACAGTACAAGTTGCAGGGTATTTGTACAGGCTGATCAAATTGAATGCTTATCAGAGCCTCTTAAAACAGACATCTGCATCTTTCATCACAGTAAGTGGAGCTAAGTAGAGTTGCAAAGCTTCTAATTACTGGTACGTGTGAACTGAGAAGCGAGGCTGCCCTCTGCACATGCTAGATACAGCTCACATCGAGGAGTGGATGTTATTAAATCTGTAGGGGAAAAAAGAAAAAACACCCAACAAGGCATAAACAAAACTGTTAGTGAAAAGAAATAGTCTTTGATAAAATTCCGCATCTGAATTCACCTTGAATTAGATTCTTTGAGGGTAAGGTCACTATTTCTCATAAGAGGTTTTCCTGTGATGTTTCTGCTTTACTAAAAGATGTAATACCTCTCTGAGGTATCTCCTGCCATTTTTCTCTGTTAGCCACGATGGCTCTCCAATTACGCTGCACTTTGAGCCTTTCCAGGAGACAAAAACAAGGTTTCAGATTCCTCGGGAATTAACGTAAACTGAACTGATTTTAAAAGTGAATTGTGGTAGATTAACACTAACCCCCACCTCTCTGTAGTTGCCTTACATCATGATCGGATCAGTCATTATTGGCCAAACACTGTCAGAATTTAATTTAAAAGCTTAGCTCAAGTTCAGGAAAGTGCCCCAGCGTCCTGAGTATTTCCCTGTGCTGAACCTCATCGATTCCTCTTAGACTTAGTAGCAAATCAAATTATTTTATATCAAAATAATAGACTTAATAAAGAACTCAAGTTCTTTGAATGAACTGCTCAGCAGTGAGTTTCCATTTTGTGGGGTTTTTTAAACACAGAAGCATTTCTCTGTACATCCACTCTTTCTTCTGCTCATTCCCAATTCCAGCCTCTGATGCTCAAGGGAGGAGAGGAAGGGGTTATGTCTATTTTGTTGTTAAAATAATAAATAATATGGGTTGGGGGTAATCTGGAGGTCATCTCTCCACCCTCCTGCTCTGAGCAGGTTCAGTTAGATCAAGTTACTCAAGGACTTTTCCATTTGAGTTTTGGGCATTTTCAAGGACTCCACAACTTCTGTGTTCAACCTATCGGCAGTATTTTGCCATCCATTGACAGGGGGAAATATTCTCCAAAATATTAACCAATCTAGCAGCAGTAATTAGCCAGACTTGGAGAAGATGCCCCCATACACAAAACAGCGTTCTTGTGCTCTCATCTTTAGTGTAAAATCAAGCAAATTAATGCTGAAGTTAACACATCTAGCAATTGTTTTGGTAGATACTTAGAGTTGTTTTCCAAAAGGTTGGCAAAGGATTTGCTTTGGGGCACTTAGGATCAGTTTGTTTTCCAGCAGAACAACCTGTAGCAATACCTTGTAGCTCCTCCTGCTGCTGCTTGCATTTAAGCACATTTGTGGATGTAAATACTTCTGTGCAGTGTGGATAAACATGATGGGCAGCTCCAAAATTCCGTATTTGCGGCTTAAATAGCTTCATATCATTATATATTTGAACTCAGAATAAGTAAGACGTAAATAGTGGTAATGTAAAACTGTTAGATTATAGTGTACTATATGGAATTAAATTTTCAAAGTGACTTAGGCTCTTAGGAAGCTAAACCTCAATTTAAGACCTAATTATTTCAACAATTAGGAAAATTTTGCCCTTACACATTTTCCCAAAAAACAAAGCAAGAAGTTTCTTTCTTCTTGGCGCCAATTTTTTTTTTTTTTTAAGTTTGGTCTTAAAAAGATTAAACAGCCTAGCTGCATTAATTAGGTTTTCTGAGATTTTTATTTGCGATATGCGAACCGAAGGCTGAGCGAATAGCCGGGAATTCAGCAGCCCATGTGAACATGAACAATGAGATATCTTTCAGAAATGGGAAGTTTTCTCATAGCGCTGCCAAATGTTGTACTTCAATTGAATCCCTTACACGAGGTGACTTCCAAGAAACGTTGTTTCCATTGAAGACGTATGATTGTTTGAGCGTATTTTGCAGCTCAAAACCATGTGCTACTCAGAAACGTTAATGACTGTTATCTGGCCTTAAACTCTTTATTAAAAAACAGATGTTTCTTGCAGGCTTTCAGTAGCTTGGCCAGAATGAAGGCGTTGAATTTAGCTTTTTAAGAGTTTTTAAGAGCTTTTAATATTAGCCTGTGTGTTGTAACAAAAGCGGGCATCACGGCACCGGTGCAGTGGTTGTGTTGTGTATCTGCATCTGAGATAAACCAGCAAATAGCTGGAGGCTGAGTGTGCTGAGGGGGATAAAACGGTGAAGCCGAGGGCAGGAGAGGGTATACCCACCTTGAGCACCATCCTTTTAACCACGCTGTGTGTGTTTGTAGGGTCTGCAGTAGCTGTACCGAGGTAGAAGTTTCTCAAACCATTAAATGACAATAATTTGTCTTTTAATTCATAATAATAATAAAAGCTTAAAAAAAAAGCTTCAAGATTTCCTGATTTGCAATGCTGAAATACTGATTTGACTGAGATCAGCATGGCTATTCTAAGCAGATGCTGTGTTGGGTGCTTTCAATGTGAGCCTGGACATCTACTAAAAAAGGTCTCCTTGCTCTCCCAAGGTCCAGGACAGCATTTTCTCGGTGCTGGTGTCTCAGGATGAAATGTTGGAAAACAAAAGGTCAATAAAAAGCTGCATTGGACTAGGAATTTTTAGTTGTATTTTTAGATGACTACTTTTGTTTTGCTTTGTTTTTGTTTATCATGGTCTGTGTCCTTATCCAGAACACTTTTAGGCACTTCTGAAAATGTCAGCTAAGGCATGATTGGTAGATTGAGAAATAGATGATTTTATGAATCATCTTTTTCTTTTTTTTTTTTTTTCTGGAAGAAATAAAATAACAAAAATGATTCCTTTGCTGATCCTTGTCTTTAGGTGGTTCTTGTTCTGTACATGGATCAATAGAAATGTGTCTTTAACAATGAGAGGACAGATACAGGGGGCAGAAAAATTAGTCCATTCATCAAGGACAACATGAAAGCAGAATTATTATTGTGAAGATGTTACAAATATTAATGTGTTGTGTTGCACTCCCATGACACTAAAAGTCCCATTAGTGATAAATATTTCCAGTTCTAAATATCTAAAATTTTAGTAGCTGCGAAAGCTATTTTTATGTAATAAAATTGATGGTTGTTCAGAAATTTTGTACACGTGCCTGTCTCAAAAGAAGCATTGTTGTATCCTGCTCCATCCATCCTTTCTGAGAATGGGATAGCAATTTAATTTTAAACCTGAAGTGTTAAGTTTTAATTTTTTTCCTTTGCTCAGTCTCCTACTTAGTCATACATAAATCAGAGGAATATGAAAGAACTAGTAAAAATGGCTGTATCCTTCTAGAGCTGTAATTTGGCTCCATGAATTATTAATTATTAGACCAGTATAGCAACAGCTTTTTCAGAAGTCAGTATAAATGTAAAAGGCTCACCTTATCAGCTAGGATCTAAGCAGTGGCAGTAATGTAATTCTTACCATTTAGCACTTTGTGGTACGTTGAAAAGGAATAGGATATTAGACCATTTAAACTTTCTGAAATATAACACAAAGTAAGGAAGTGCTTTTTTTTTTTTTTGCCTTTTTTTTTTTTCCCCTCCTGCCTCTGAAATATTTTCAAAGAAATGAATACACATGGATTTCTCAGGGGTCTGGACTGGTGGAGATGTTGAAGCTGTTCCATTTGTGAAGCATCACTGCGAGGGAGACCAGCAGCTCAAAGAGCTCGCTTGAAAAGGAAAGGCTTTAGCTGCTTGCATCGGCTAGAAGAAAAGAAGGAATCCATGGAGGCTTGAAATTAAGCTAAAATGGATGAAAGGTAGCATTTACCAACTGTAAAGGCATCTGGCATTGTAAGTAAAATTTTCCTTACTAAGTAATGTAGCTCTCCAGATTATTACTGCAGTAAGACCTAAGTCTGGTGCTAATTTTCTTGAAGCTGTACCGATAGCAGCACGAGGGGACCCTTCTGTTGTCCTCGGATTTAAGTGGTCTGGCAAAAAAAAAAAAAAAGAGTATTTTTGTTTCTCGTCTTAAATGACTTTTGTGTTTAAAAAGAACCTTTAGGACTATACCAAAGCTTTGTCCTTCTTGGATATGATCTGTCTTTGGCAGTTTCAAAGTTGAGTGCAGTAGCTGATTAATTGAATCACATCTTGCAAAATTTAAGTGCGTGTAATGGAAAATTGAAATACTTCAGCACTCACTTTTCCAATTCTGAAATTTCATTTTAACGTTTTTAGTGCTTTAGGAATACTGTTCTCCATAAGTTATTAAAATAAGGAGTCTATTCTGCAATATATCATAATCTATTTTTAAAATTAACTTATAAACAAATTAGGAGAGGGTATTAAGAAACTGATTAGGTCTCTTTTTGTATTGAGGTTTTTAATAACCATTATATTACAAAATTTATGCAAAGCAATATTTCAGGGAGAAATCCTAATGACATTCTAATGTTAATTTTACCTGAGATTGTTTCACCGGACTGTGAAATAATCTAGGTGCTGTCACTCGGTTCTGATTTACAGAAGCCGTTTTGCTCCCATCTGTTGGTGCAAACAGTCTGGGCAGGGGTAGTTAAGAGCAGTTCATCAGCGCCAAAGAGTGTGTACAACACTGGTTACAGAAAAGTAATTAGCCTGCACAAATTCAGATGAAGTATTTAAGTTCCTACCCCAGTTCATTTTTAGTGGCGAAGCTGAAGAATTCAGTAGGCGACACTGCAAAAGAAAGTTGGAAATCTTTCTTAAACTTTCTTACTCCTTTTTGTTGTAGTTCTTACCTGAATTTTGGGTACAGTATATATTCAAAACACAAATTTCCTATGGGAGATTATTAATTAACCATATCTCACCTGTGTCTGTTAAGCTAAATACACTGATATATCAACAGATTTAACAACTCGGTCTAGGGAAGGGTTTGTATGGTGTGGGTTCGCGTGGGGTGCTGATCTGTTACAGCTTCCCTGCCCCCATTTCCTATTCGGGATCATTAGTGTGTTTTTAGAGCTATTTCTTAAAACTTGCGGCGAGGTCTGGACTGGGGGCTGTGGAGGGAATCACACCATTTGTGGGGAGCCCAGGGTCACCCCTGCGGCCGTCTGTGGGTGCTGTGCCACGGGTAAGGTGTTATTTGAGGAGGAGGAGAGGCAGAGGAATTTGTTTCATTTGGTATGGGAGGTAGAAGGTCTTCCTTTATTATTAACTGCACGATCGTGCTCTGATGATGCTTAACACATGAAAGTAATCACAGAACCTTCTTCATCTCTGGCCAGTGGAGAGAGGGAGTGCATTAATTACACGGGCCTTCCAGGTGAGCTGCGCTTGTATGCAGCACATTACCCAAGTTAATGTGACAAAGACCATTAAGAATTATTTTTCTGATGAATTTAAGCTATTTTCACGACGTCTGTTCCAGCTGCGCTAGCGTAGATTTGTGCAAAACAGGACAAGAGAGCCCAGGGAGATGGAGAGGAGGAGCTGGTGCCCAAGGGCTGGCGTTATGGTGGATCCCAAACCCGGGACCACCAGCACAGACACCCACCGTGGCCTGGGCACTCGCCAGAACTGGAGTCTCACCCGAGAAATTGGAAAAGTCCTTTGGTGGGGGAAGGAGAAAGATGCGGAGGAGATTAAAGATGTATGTCTTAATGTTGGAAGCGGTGGTGCACACACACTAAAAAACCACAAAAACACATAAAACCACCCAGAACCATGCCGAAAGGTTGTTAAAGGGTAATTGAAGGCTGGTGGGGGCTGCGTGTGGCTCTGTGGGAGCCCCCGCTGAGAGCGCACCAAAGCGTGTGTCGGCAAGCCCTTTGCAAAAGCGTGACCTCCCCAGCAGACTGCTCGGCCAATAAATAACACTAAGGTTTATGGGCTTTCAAATGGACAAAACCAGATTTGGATGGCTTTTTCTTATCACTGCTTTTAGGGGTGTGAGGTGGTTTCCCCACCCCCCTCCCTTGGAAGAGCAGTGAATATAAAATGTGTTCAGACACCTCTTGCATCCCATGGCAGCTGCTGGGCTGTAGAAGAGGAGAATGGGTGACTGGCGAGGTCCGTGCCATGCATGGCTTGGAGCTGCTGCCATTGCATGGCTTTTCTAGGGTCAGGGTGCTGGGTGGTCACCTGCCATCTCTATTGCCTCGTTGTTCCCAACATGAATCCCTTGGAGAACCGTAAGGGGGTGGAAAAGGCTAACGTGGCTTACAGCCTTCCACACGTACGTCGGTGGTCCAGCTCTGAGGTTGTCTGTGCTGTGTTTGAAGATGCCATCACACAGCTGATGGCCATACCCGAGCTTGCATTAGCAGAGCTGGCTTGATGTCTACCAAAACAAAGCCACCACGGTGTTGTCTTTGTCACGGGCTGAGAGCTGCCGTGGCCCTGGGTATGGCTGTGTGTGGCACAGGCATCTCAGCTGCTATTCCTGCTGTTTCTACTTAGCCTGGCTGGGCTGTGATGGTAATTATGCCTTTGATGGATGTGCCCTGAAAGCTTGCTTTACAGTTCCTTGAAACTTGGCTTTGGGTTGCCCCTTGGAGCTGCTGGCTCCAATTCGCTGGAAAAGCTGTTGCCAGATCTCAGGTATTGCCCTGAACATGGGTGTCCACAGCAGCATCCACGTTCTTCCCATGGAGCAGAGGAGCCTGGCAGGAACGGTGTGAAGAGTCGTTAAATCAGTGCACGTTGTAATTGAGTAAAGGCTGGTGATTTTTCTCAGGGATTTTCAGCTTTGTCAGATCTACTGTTTGGCTGAGTAACGTTTTTTGCAACTTCCGTGTAAAATCCGACATCTGAAGTGTTTTGTGGCTGCCTCCAGGAGGCTGGGGTGGAGGAGGCGAGGAGGGGGGGACAAGCTCTCCTCGCTGGGGGTCACCTCTGGCACACAGGGCTGGTCCACGGAATGCTTCGGTAAAGCCACGTTGAAGCGGTGTGAGGGCATCGCTCCCCTAAAAAGCAGCTCAGAGAGGTTGAATTCAGTGCAAGGTGACATACCCATACGCGTTTGCCTTAAGAAGTGTTTCGAAATGGTCTCATTTTTCACGGAGGGGGTTGGCGTGTGGCTTCGTGTTCAGTGGGAGCTCCTAATGAGCATCCCTCAAGAAATGCTGTTTCTTGAGCTGGGAGCAGCCGCGTGGGGCTCCTTGGTGTCCTCACACCCCAGGATGGTGGCAACCAGTGCCCACCATGTCCTGGTGGTGGTTTTCCTGCAGTTGGAGAAGAGGAAACCACCCAGCCTGCAAACATGGACCCACAAGCTTAGAAGGCTGAAACAGAATTAATTTTTGCAGGGCAAATTATGACGCATCAAAATGCATCTCCAAATAATTGTGCTTGGATTTTGCTTTTAAATCTCACACATTAAACCTATCAGGAAAGTCTTGGTCAGGTTTCTGCGGTGCGGTTTTGCACAGAGAAAGTCTTGTTCTGTGTTTGGAGAAACACAAGTATATACTTAAGGTGGTGGAAAACATGACAAAATGCTTATTGCTGGGAATGGAAGCACATCAGAAAATATATGGCTGTTATCCAGCCTCAAGTTTCTCCATTTAAATGCAAACAAAACAGGAAAATGAAATGCAATTTTTCGTTTAATCAACTTTCATGAGTCTTCTGGGAAGCCCAGAAGTATCTGAAAGGAGCCTCTGGGACCTGTTGGGTTTAAATATGAATTTTGAAGTCCGCTCGGTAATAGACGGTGTGCTGCGTTTGGTTTAAAAATTAAACTTTGCCAGTGACATCTGGGCCTAACTGGAAGCTGGCTGGCAAGGGGGAGGGCTAGTCAAATTAATTGCTCATTTTGGAGGTGGATTAACCCTTTCTTTTGCTAAAAATGTCTAACATGTAACAATGCTCTGCCCACTGCATTCTACAGATAGCAAGGTAAAATAACAAACTTATCCATTATAATTATTAAAATAAAAAGACTAAGTGTGGATAGAAGAGGTGATAAATATTACACACCAGACTGCAGGAGGCAGGATGTTGGAGAGAACCGTGCTGGAATTGTGCAACTGAGGGAAAATGGCCCCTAGTTATTCTGCCCATATAACCATTTATTTGGGGGAGGAGAAATAATAATTATTGAAGTATGGCGTTGAATATCATAGCAACGAGCACCTGATCTATAGAGACATTACAGGTATAAAAAAAAAAAAAAATATGAAAAGTTTGTGTATCTTAATTAAAAATCAGTGTAAGACCGGAGGAGTGCAAAAGGTATAGCGAACTGGAATTTTTTAAAATCTCTGGCACTAGAATGGGCTGGGACATTTTTGCATTGATGTCCTCGGTGTTACATTTCTCTTGAGACCAATTACAAAGGTTCACAAGGTTGTTTTTATTTTCCTTGCTCTTGATGCCTTTTTAATGAGGCCTCCTAGTAAACAGCAAGCATTATGCTTTCCTGTTGTATTCCTGTCTGCCGCCTTTAAACATTTATTACTAATACATGTGGGAAATGATTTATAAATTAAATATTAGGAAAATGTACTTTTAAAGAACAGAAGTAGTTAGGGGCTATATTTTATAATTGTCATTGGGGGAGTGGGAGAGGAAGTCATGCCAATATTTTGCTAATGGAAGCGCAGTGAAAGGGACTGTTAAAGCATCATTGTGGTTTTATGTAATAAATAGAGATAATAGATGCATGGAGTTTTCAGTGCATGTATCTGGGCCTGTGGCTTGGTGTAATAAAATCTGAATGCAAAAAAATAAAATCTGGATCTTCCAGATTCAAGTGATACTTGCAAAATATTCTCTAATCACCAGCACCAGCTAATCAAGCCTAATAGTGCAATTATTTTTGGAGCTGAAGCGTGAGAGCCCTGTATGGAGTCACTCCATCACGCTAAACGCTCTCGTGATGGGACACTGCCTTAGAGATACCGAAGTCAAGTACAAATATCATAATTGTTTAAAGATGTTGTACCTCGTTACTGTGTTTTGTTTACTGGCTGCTTGGTTAATATATAGGCAAATGCTGCTTGTATTAAAGTATGACTGGATTTGCTGTAGCCAAGGCTGTTTTCACCTGGGTTTGGAGAACCTGATTTGCTTTCTCATGCTTTGGAGCCAAATTCGCAGTAAAGTTCGGGGTGAGCAAATGGAAATCTAGTTGGGGTCTTTTTGGACAACAGTCTCTGCATTTGGCTGCCCAACAGTAGGCGGCCGTGAGTGGTCTCTGGTGGTACCTGGTGGCTGCATCTCAGCTGATGTCCTCTTGTTGTCCTGCTGATATACTCAGCACATCTCGTTCCACATCTGTGGTAGCTTTTGTGGGGGGAAATAGATGAATACGTTGATAAAACTCACCTATAGGTGTGTGTGTATATATTTATGTATCCAATAATTGTTCTAGTAAAAGCAATGCATTTTTGTATTTCAGGGAGTTCTTGCCAGCACAGTGAATTTGTCTTTGTATGCCCCTGTTACAGTGGAGAGCTTGGAGGAGTCCTGGTCCTCTTCTGGGTTTTGCTCTGGTGACTTGCAGCAGTGTTGGGAGCTGAGCACAGGGAGGCTATTGTTCAAAGAGAGTCATTTTAATCATATGTTTTGATTTCTCTGGGTCTGGAAGCAGTTGTGGGTGCTGCTAAGACCAGGGAAGTGAAAAGACCTTACTCGGTGTGTTCCCCAACCTGTCTCAAGCAGATCTTTGCTTCACTTCTTGATATTTGCGTCTGTGATTACAACCACATCTGCGTACTGCAAACTCAGCTTCTCACTCCTGCTCCATCCTTGGAGTTTCTGTTGAAAGTGGCCAAAGGTCTCATCCCTTGGCTGTTCAGAAGTAACTCAGCTGAGAGTTTGCCGTCTCTCGGATACATCACCCCTCCGAAAACCCTTTTCAGAGGGAAGATGTTGGAGGAGAGGAACGGAGCGGTTGTCCTTCGCTGCTGTACTGGAAGGTGTTTACTTCTCAGTGTTGTCAGGCTGGTGGCACTTCTCTTCTAAAACACAACTGGTCCAAGAATGTGAAATAATACTTTGATCATTTTCATCTTTTACCTTTTTAAGTAGCTGATTTGGTTCTTGTATGAAAGCAATTGGCTCGGATAGCTAATCAAGCTGCATAATGATGAAAAGGTCAGCACAAAATAGTGAACCACCGTAACTTACTGCGGAGACTGGGCTCAGCTTCCAGAGGAGTGCAGACCGTTGTCAGAACATAAAAACTCATTTTTACTTTTCGAAAAGAAACTAGGTTACCATTTTTTTTCCTGTCCTTTTTGCTGTAAAGTCATGTTGTCACCCGCAGATGTTGTCCTGAGAAAAATAAGAGTGAGGAGCTGACATCTCTGGTAAGGACAAATTACACTGAGAACACAGAGGTCCCCTAATTATATTGGAGTAATAGCAGACTTGAGGCTGTGAGGGGAACATGCTCAACAGCAGCTATCCATTCTCCAGACAAGGACGGCAGCAGCCTCACCAGAATGCCAAACCCAGTCTCTCAAGTTGGATTGCGCGAGCAGGGAGCGTGGTATCGCCTTCATCCAACCTCACCGCGTCAGGCAGTGAAAACAGAAAACAATACGAAATTAATCCTTTCTTGATGGTTTTCAGGTGATAACCCTCTGTGCTTATCCTCTTGAGCCAAATTTGGAAGATCTTATGTTCTGTTGCATCTCCTCTCGTCTCCTACCCTGCCGTGTCCAAGCTGGTGTGTGGTGCAGGTTAAAGCAAGGATTTGGGCCAGTGAAGTGGGTACCATTATAAAAAGTTTAACCTTCAGTGTAACAAGAAGTGACTCAGTTGAGATGGAATTTTCCCAAGCTCTCTGGAGACATGGGGCTGGCGTGGCAGCGTACATAGTCAGGTTGCTACAGGGACTTGCGGTGGCATTTATTTGAGAAAGCAAATAATTTATTTTTTGGTTCTGCTGCATGGGATTTATTTTTAGTGTAACTAATCAAATGAGTATAGAACTAGAATAGCATTGGTGAATCAAACGAACCTTTTCATGAGTAGAAGTAGCTTGATTTATTAAGTGGAATTGTAATCCAACATGAAGCATTTGATTACCCTCATACTCACTAATCCCTTTTTTATGAGATCAATTTGCCCCGAAGATCTGTACGTGGTATTTTTTTGGCTGCCTTTTTCCTTAAGACCTCAAAGTGTGGTATAAATGATGAGCTCCAACTGTTTCTCATTGTGTGGTTTGGTTTCTGACACACAAGGTACTGGATTTTAAGCTTCTCAGACTTCTCCCCAGTAAGTATTAAATAATAGCTACTGTTGCCTGAACATTGATTTTAATTTTACCAAAATAAGTCCATTAAAATGTTTACATGTTGTTATTTATTACCAGCTGGTTTGTTGGTGTTGGAGATGGTGGTTTTTATTTATTTCTGGGTACAGCATAATTAATTTCATAAGCTTATCTGGAGACTTTCTTGTCAGTTATTCATAGCCTGCCTACTTTGTCTGCAGTCTTCAAACCATTTACTACGGTGATGTGAAATATTTCAGTGTGTTTTTGCATGAAGATTTAGAATAATGAAACTGTCTCTTGGTATTTATAGCAGTCTGCTGCAGCAGGAGGCGGTTTTCACCTTTTATCCTCGGCAGCGCCGGTGGTGGAGGGAAGATGGGCTTTACTCACCTTGGGGAATCGGTTCTAGCTCAGATCTGGTCTAGTTCAGCACATTTGTGTGTGTTTAAAAATCATGGCATTGACCAGCTGAGCAGAATATCTCGGGTCCCCAACTAATTGCGTTGTGACTTTGTGGGTTTGGATATAGAAAATTTGTTTTCTGCACGTGTGGGACATATGCCTCATATTTTACATACATCCACGTTGTCCTTCTGCACTGAGGAATGCGTAAGGAGTTTGGGGAGATCTGTAAAGTTCTCATAGTTTCCTGGATGGTTCCCCATGGTAGTGACAAACTCCAAATGAACCGAAAACAAATGGTCTGGGATTTAGGTCTGGTTTCACCCAGGACTTGGGTGCTGTGCCCATGTGATGGACATGGTTGCTCTGCTCTCTTGCCCCGGCTCCTGCCTCCCTGTCCTCCAGCTCCACCTCCTGCCCCTGAACCCATCTCCTTTTGCTCTCAGCAATGTTCTTTTCGTCAGTGGA
Organism: Limnodromus scolopaceus; assembly: GCA_028565335.1. Lineage (NCBI taxonomy): Eukaryota > Metazoa > Chordata > Aves > Charadriiformes > Scolopacidae > Limnodromus > Limnodromus scolopaceus. The sequence goes on from JAOXNO010000003.1 coordinate 13,548,588, forward strand.
GTTAGTGGCAAGAGCGTGGTGGCACCTGGTGACTTTTAAGACAGTATTAAAAAACATTTCCAAAAATAAAGCCTGAACTGGGAACAATCACGTTTCCAGAGGTAATTAAAGCAACTGTTCAGATCTATTTAAAGGAGAGAAAAATTGCATGTTACCTCTTCATCTACTCAAAAAATAAATAGCACAAATTGAGATTTGTGTATGATTCATACTGCTTATTTATATGATCACAGATTCATTAGAAAATAACTGTGAAATCAGAGAAAACAGTTTCTGTGTATAAATTGCAAACAAAATGAGATTATATTAAGACTGGGCTTTGAGACAGTCAATACTTGACCAAATCTAGGATAATTTGTTTAAAATTTTGCAACTGATTCTTGCTGCAAGATGCCTTAAACTCTTAAAAACTTGGTTCCTATAAACCCAGTTGTTGCACAGCTTTCCAGTGTTGAGTGGAGTGATTGTCAGATTTTTAGCCTTTCTTCTTATTAAACAGACATCGTTAACATTTGAGGTCGTCTTGTAAATACAACATGAGAGTGGCACAAGGCATTTATCTTCTGTATATTATTTTAACCCTTAAGAAGGAATATATACCTAGAGAGTATGGGCATCTACTGTGACCCTTGGCATGAGTGAGAAGATGCTTCCCCACCGTATCAGTGCTGCTGAAGTTGGTTTATGAAGGTCCCTTAATGTTCTGCTCAAAACAACGTTCAACTCCCTGAGAGTCAGCAGAAGAGTTTGTGCTTCTTGGTTGTTACGTGTGATTACAGTTTACAGTTGAGCATGCAGTAATTATGCAGTTTAATCAGTTTCTGCACAGATATCAACCACTTAAAATATTTCTGAGTTTATCAAAAACATTGGGTATCCATCTTCAAGGATTTTAAAAAGAGCAAAAATGAAATGCCGTAGCTCACAGACGATTAAATATTTTTTCTTGTTTCTTTTCTTTTTTTTTTTTGCCAGTATTTATAATATATCAAGAAAATGCAGAAATAAAATGAAAAACAAGGAAATAAATTTTATTTCTTTTAAAGCCCAGGACTGAACATAGAGCTATTCAGCATCTGCATGTGGCAGATTTCATCCCTTCTTTCCAACCAGGTATCTTTCTTTGTGGGAGAGAGAACTGGTGCTGTGGAAGGAGGGACAGACATCTGTCTGTCTGTCTCACTGTGTTCCCAGGGCTGCCAAACTTCCACAAAAGAGTAAAATCTCCAGGGAGTCTAATTTCCTAAGATTCAAGCCCAAAGGGGTTTGGCCAGCTTCATATGAGCTCCAGCTGAGCCCCCAGGGTTTGTCCATCACAAGTAATTACCATCTGTGGTTGCTGATGAAGGTAATGAGGTGGGTGATACAGCAAAGGGTGTCCCACTGCCTGGGCACAGCTTGCAGGCAATGCCAGTTCTTACAAAGGCATGCCTCGAAAAGAAATTTTGGGACTAAAATGGACAGATAGACTTCACAAGGGCTGAAAATGGCAAATCGAACCTTTTCCATTGCGGTGCTTTCATCACAGAGAGGGGGAGAGATTTGCTTCGCTCTACTGTTTCCCAAAATACACCCAAAGCAAAACCAAACTGTTAAATTGCAGTTGTTTCCCTCTGCTTTGGAGATTTCTTTACAGATCCAAAACATTGGTGGCTTTCTGCGTGTTTGTTTGGTTTTCTGCAATTGGAAGCTGTTGCCAAACTTCCTGGCAATTTGGGTTGTTTGTCATGCAGTGGGAAGAAATTTGTCGGTGCGTGTTTTGATTTCCTTTCCCTCATTCCCTTTTCCTAAAAAGAAACTTGACAATGTGATATTTGGAGATGATGTGAAAGAAATTGGTTTGAGTTCTTCTAACCCATTGTGCAAACTGCTTGGATTTTCCTACCTGGCCTCCTCGTACTTTTGATATCGTAAAGGAGAAAAATGATACCTGAGACAACTTGTCATCCAAAAATCTACCTCAACGGTAGATTTTAAAAAAAATACCTAAAAACTTTGAAATATTTTGTTAGACAACTGGAGTGCCAGGGATCATTTGGGGAAGCAGCCCTCCAAAAGAATCTCTCTCTGTGGCCTCATGCTGCTGTCTGGGTCCAAACATCAATCCTAATTCTTGCATTGGTCCTTCTGTCATGGAGAAGGGCTACCACATATGTACGTATGTAATAATTAGAGAAATTACGTCCCAGAAAGTACATCCTGTCCTGCATGCTGTGAATTTCTTGGAATTGATGGGATTTTAGCAGGGGATCAGCAGGACTTGGTTTTACCACCTGCCCTGATGGCTGGGTGACACCTTGGCTGGTACAGGTGGCCACATGGGCTTCCCGTGGGATGCTCTCCCACCAAAGCAATGCTCTTAGTATCCTTACTTTGAGGAAATACAATAATCACATAAATGTGATTTTATAGAATATTAAAAATGAACTTGTATGGTAATAAACTCCAATGTATGCACTAAGCAATAATTTTAGCTCACATAAATATTACCGCTTGGAAGTTTTCTTTCTGGGTGTTTCTTCTATAACTATGTTTCTAAGCCTTCTTACTGAGAAGGTTATTCTGGTAATTTTTTTTTTTTTCCGCAAATAAACTATTTTTCAAAAGCCCATCCTTCCTAAGGGCAGCCAAGTGTCAAATCCAGAGTTACGGGTGGTGTCAGCTGCGTGCAGAAGCACATGCTCCATTTATTCATTACAGCTGTGAGAGCTGAGCTGTGCAGGCGTCAAGCGCCGGTTGTGTACCTGTCACTTCGGAGCTTTTAATGAACATTGATCATCTTCACCCAGACATTTATTTGAATAAGGTGGATGTGAAGTAATTTTTAAAAGCAGTGTGAACTTTTCTTTTTTTTTTTTTTTTCCTCCCATGGTACTTTAAAGTCTTTAGGATGAACCTGAGAAAACCGTTATCTGTTAATTCCCATCTCTGAAAAATTATTACTCAGTGAGAAAAGGATTCGCACATCTGCTTTGATCATCTTGTGAAGGTTCATTTAAAATTTGGCGTATGATTTCTTAATATACTATATATTTTTTTATATATATATTTATTTTTTAAAATTAGTTCCCAAATCCCTATTCTGTGTAGTTTAAAGTTGTTCTTTAAACAGTCCCTTCTATTACCTTTGGGAAAACAAACTTCTCTCTGGCTCTTCATGCAGGACTTAGTTATGAATTTGGGGAAATAACCTTCATCTCTTTGCTTGCTTGAGTGAATGATCTGCCCTCCCAGATTTCTTCTCCTTCTTGGGACTGTTCTAGGTGACATTAAATGCGAAATGTAGAAGTGTTGCACTGCCAAAATCGTACTAAGATTCATGGATCTGTAGAGTTTGTGCCCTGAAGCACTGGGCAGACAGATGGGGACCCACTTAACAATAAACCAGGCAATTGCATCCTCCTTTAAGAGCGATTGTCCCCTATGTAGGGCACAGTTTGCTGCATGTATCCTATCAGACACACAAAGCAAAGCCACGGTGTGATGGTGGAGTTATAAAAGATCTTTTGGGAAACCCATAATCAACAAATAATTTACAGGAATCCCACAGAGAAGAAATCTGTTATGTGGTTGGAAAATACCACATTCATTTTAAGTTCTCTTTCATTAAATATCCATTTCTGCGTGAGCTGTTTCAGGGGAAGTACCTAAAATAGATGTGGATACTCTGGGAAATATTGTGGTAGCTTAAATTCCTTATTGCAGTGTAGTTGTACAAAAGAAACATGCACCAATAAAACTTTTCTAAACAAATTCAGTGCAAGGTTTGTAACTCAAAGAAGCTACACATTTGCAGAAGGAGGAAAAACATTTAATATGTTGATTTTAATATGAGCTAGTTAGTTTAAATCGAGGACTCAAGTGAAGTCTGTAACCAAATAAATTGATCTGCAGGCTCTGCATTTGTGGTGACCATAGTAAAAGGAAATAAATCCATAGGTCACTGCTGCAAGAATAAACCTGACGTTGTTAGCTTAGGAGTCACTCTTAAATGTTGTTTAATGATCTTGTAAGGTGCTGAGCTTTCACAATTGAATTGTGTATCTGAAGATAGAAACCTCATAATATATAGGTGATTTCACTTCTTCAGGGACTGACTTCAATGCAAACTTTTAAGCTTTTTGTTCCCTCATTTTCCTTTTCAAATTAATTTAACAATAACCTTTTGAATTTGAGTTGGCTTGGAATTTGTGGAAGACAGGGAATGTCTAAGTAGAGCAATCAGATGATAATTCTGATTACCTAACCTTGTACTGCCAGCATCTAGTGTATTATTAGTCCTACTGGATAAGAGTTACCATTACCAGTAGTTTGATAAATTTTGTCATTTTCCTTTGAAGAAATTAAAGGGGTTTTTTGGTACATTAACCTGTTCTGCTCATTGACAAACTCTTCTGTCCTCGTAAGCTTGCTTAAAGCTGCACAAATGTCTCAGCCAGCAAAGCAGAGAACACACAGAAGACAACTGGATGCCATTTGATGAGAAAAAGTCTACAACAGAGCACAAGCAGCCTGGCCCTGGAAGGACAAAACCTGGCCAGGAATCAGCAGCAGCTTCCTATTTTACTGCTGGAAATTAGAATTCTCCTTTCACATGGAAACACTTTTTTCCCCACTTATGCTTTCAGCAAAAAAATTATTCAGTGAAAACGCTTGATGATTTTTAAGTGTGGATAAATATTTCTAAGATCTTTCTCTTGTAATGTTGTGCAAATCCAGTTCCTGCTGCAGAACTGTGTAGAAACAGTGTCCTGTTTCAAAGCGTTTGTTGTTTGATTTCCACCTGGGGACTCGTAACAGCAGTTTCCTTTCTGTGTATCGCTTTGGTTCCTGGCAAGACATAATTATTGAATGCCTTCAGCGTCGCCTGAAACAAGCCAGTAAGGTCTCTTCCAGTTGCCTACAAGTGATTATCCACACACTTGATCCCTGATGATGATCAACCAAATTGCTGGCTTGTCAATTTTGATGCAAAAACATTTTTTGTTCTTATTGTGTTATTTTGGGATTCTGGATTTTCTGGATTCTGGAGCGTGTCCAGAGAAAGGCAATGGAGCTGGTGAAGGGTCTGGAGCACAGGTCTGGTGAGGAGAGGCTGAGGGGGTTGGGGGTGTTCAGCCTGGGGAAAAGGAGGCTGAGGGGAGACCTTCTCGCTCTCTCCACCTCCCTGAAAGGAGGCTGTAGCCAGGGGGGGTTGGTCTCTTCTCTCAAGTCACAGGCGATGGGACAAGAGGAAACAGCCTCAAGCTGCACCAGGGGAGGTTTGGGATGGATATTAGGAAAAACTTCACAGAAGGGGTTATCAAACATAGGAACAGGCTGCCCAGGGCAGTGGTGGAGTCACCATCCCTGGAGGTATTTAAAAGCTGGGCAGACGTGGTGCTGAGGGACATGGTCTAGTGATGATTTTGGCAGCGTTAGGGTAATGGTTGGACTCAATGATCTTAAAGGTCCCTTCCAACCTAGATGACTCCATGATTCCATGATTTTTCCAAACCTGTAAGTGGGGCTGGCCAGGAGGCAATGGATCTGCCTGGCTGAGGGAGCTCGTGGTCCAGGGTCACATCCAACAGAGCTGCTGGCTGACACGACCTCCCTGGCAAATCCCCGGCTCTCAGGGAGTGCTCTCCCATCGCTGCCTCCCCTCGGAGCAGCTCCATTTTGCCAGTTATTTGCTGGAGAGAGGATGACTGATGCCACTGAGCAAAGGTGTGAGCTCCTGGTGAGGGTGCAGAGGATTTGGTTGACTCTCGTGTCCGAGTCGGGCAGACCAAGGGGCTGGAGCTGAACTTCTGAGCGAGGGCTCTCACTGCAGGCCCACGAGCTGGCGTGAGAATGAGCTGCTCTTCCTCATGGAGCAGGGAGTTCATAAAAGATGTTTTTTATGGTCCACATACATCCATTTGTGTAAAGGAGAATTTTATCCCCGTGACATTTCATAGTAAGAAATCTCCTTTCACCTGTTTGTGCTCAATATAATACAGCGCTAGGTCCAGCACAGGTCCTGGCTTAAATACTGCCTTCTATTTCTGTCCTTTTAATTCAAATGTAAGTGAACTAAGGCAGCAAGGAGAGACGGCATCTTCAATTACCTTTGAGAAGGGAATGGATAATCGGTGAGGCAGAGAGCTATAGATAGGTTATCAGCCCATGAGTTGGTCCAGCGGTGGTGGCATCTCCTCAGGAGTTGTCACCAGGAGGGTGAGGACCGATAGCATCGGTGCTGTGCGTGGAGCAGAATCCAGGGCTGGTGTGTCTGGTGTAGCCAGAAAGGTCTTCAAAGCAGGCTCCCACCCTGCGGGCCAAGGATGGTGCTTACTTAGGGATGCAAGATTCCTTACTGTTGTTTTCCTTATTTTCCTATATTTCTTATTCCTTTTATTTGTTTCCTGCTGCTCGATGGGAAGTTCTGTTTAACGTCTGGATGTATTTCCGTGTCTCTCGAAACAAGCGCAGCACGTGGTGCCCACAACTTCCCCGTGCTCTGGTCCCTGCGTTTCTTCACAAATGATAGCTGCTCCATCAGCGCCGTCACTCTGGTGTCCCTCGTTGTGCTATTTGCAAATCAAAATGGTCTTTGGGAACCGTTATTTAACAGGGAATTTCCAAGGCGCTGGTTAAAGTAGAATCTCACCACCTGGACAGGCAGGGGAAGATGGATGGGGTTTTGTCTTCTGCGTTGGTGGAGCTGATTAGGGTTTTTTGTCATCACCGAAGACCCCTGGGGCTGAGCGTGGCGGTAGCTCGGTTGTTTTGTATTCTGCTCCTCGGCACTTCCACGTTCCTCCAATGGTCACAGGGAGAGAGAGAGGAGAATATTAAACATCAATAAATGAGTCAGGTCACATATGGAGTGTTCAACACACGGCAAGTCTCTCTTACAGCGAACCTTGTTATTATATAAAATAAAAGTATATATTCTGTCCAGCTTTCCAAATTTCCCTGTAAGGTTTTGGAAGGGAGGCAAAGATCAATCACTGATAAAGACAGCCTGTGGCAGTGGGTGGATGAGACTGTCGAGTCAAGTGAGAAGGCAATAAAGCACGCAAAAATATTAAAATATTTTGATTCTTAGAGGCTTCTACTTATAACCTTTGATTTCTGCAGCCTGAGGCTCCCCGTTCATTTGCGGCCTGAAGAGGTCTCAGGCCTTGCGTGCACTTTTTAATTCCGCGTATTTGTTTGCAGAAAACAGGTGATGGGAGGAGGGGGGAAACTTCTCCTTTTTACGCCAGGCACCAGAGGGGAAAAGGCTTATAGGAAGAAAGAACCTCTCGCAGCGAGTAAATGAAATTATTGATTAGGTATGCAATAAAGCTAACTCAAATATTTAATGATATTTGATTCATGAGGACTGTATTCACGTTCAGTTTCTACAATTTTGCTCAGCTGCTGTGACCCGGGGTTTGCAGAAGGCAGACCCGCTCACCGGGCAGCACCTACAGAAAGCGCTTTAAAAAAGAGAAGCTCCTGTGTTTTCTCTGCCTTTATGTGAATTTCAGGAGTCTCGGAGAGAGCGAGGGAGCAAATTGCCACAGCGAAGTGCGTGGGGCGTGTGTGATATATTACATGTTTCATTTCTTATCTGACTAATAGAGGGCCGAGGAAGAGTCCTGAAATGCAAATAACACTGATGATGTGGCAAATGAAGCGTGGCGTGTCTTGTCTTCCCAGAAACATGGGTTTTACGGAGTGAGTCAGACTGAGCCTTTCTCTAGCGAGCTGTAGTGTCTGCCTCTTAATTTCCAGCCCTTGGTGACAGTGAGTCAGTGAAGCTCATGGAAGAGTTAGAAGAAAAAAGGAGCGATGCACCAGTGAGAAGTTACTGTGGGACCCCGGCTCATGGGTCTCGGCTCCTTCCTGGCAGAATTGCGTGGTTTGACCCCAAAATGGGCATCGCTGCCCTTTAGAAAGCAGATCTGCTATTGCTTTGGGTGCTGCAAAATGCCCTCTAGTCCAAGCACTGATTTGAGACCCAACATTGGACTCAACCCACCAAAGAGCATCAGTGGAAGCAAGAAAGATGATTGCTTGGAAATAGACATTGCTCTTATTTTTAATATACTATCTGGGGAATAACATAACTGATCATCAATTTAGAGCTCAGGTAGAGAGGAACAGATCTTGAAACAGCTGAAGGTCTTTTTCCTACACTTTTTTAAAAAAAAGCTTTACATTGGGTAAAGGGAAAATAACCCGTATCTGGAGCACTCAAAATACCATTTGAACATTACTTTATCTTTCTCGAGTAGAAAATATTGCAGATAATCCACCAGATATAAAGTTGGAAATGCATTTAATAAGAGTAAATAAAATCACTAGGTCATAGTTCTGATCACAGAGCATTCACTTTAGTGCTTGCACCAACACCTTGAAGCTGGCGGTGGGTTCCAAGATGTGATTTATTCAGAAATTACATTGCAGCTTTATAAAGTAGATCTTTCAATCAGTTTGCCTTTAACGGCTCATCTAGAGGTATTTCAGAATTTGCATTTCAGGTTAGATTACGGTAATTTCATTCTATGAACAGTACTAGAAAGACAAGTTTGGGTTATTGCCATGATCTGTCATTTTCTGGTACAGAAAAATCCGTGCTAGAAACAAACAGGGAATATCTTAACTCACGTGCTGTTGTGTGGTTTGTGGGATGACTTTTTGGGTGGCTGGAGAGAAAAGAGTGAGGCGGTGGATATGCTGTCCTGCTCCCTCCTGCCCTTAGTGAAGCACTGTGGTCTTTGTGCCACGGGATGTCCCACCCACAAGGTGCCTTCTGTCCCATGGGGATGACCCAGGAGGGAGCTGTATGGCCTCCAAGATCAACCTATGGATTTATTTGTGCAGTTTTGCTTCCTTCCGAGGTCTTTGCCAGCCAAGGTTCAACGCCGGTCACTTGTGATGTAGATTCATATTGTACCAGCCAATAAATAAGTTTGAGCAAGGGAAAGATAGGTTTATCAGTCTGAAATAGCTGCAAAGCAGTTTGAGGTCATTCTGGGTTAAAGGTGTTACCTGTTGTGATTTTAAGGAGTCCTTCCATCGTTTCCTTGAAATTTGCCAGTTTGCTGAAGGCCGGTAATAACGTGTTTGTTGGAAAATACCCGCTGTTCCCAGGCAGGCCGTTGGCGAAGTCGAGTCACTCACAGGAGCCTGTGGCAGCACAGTTTAACACACACACACAGACAGACAGATGTTTGGATGCCCTCTCAGGTACCCAGATGTTCAGGGCTGTGTCTGAAGTTCACAACTCAATTATGCAGGGTTTGGGTTTGGTTTTTGTTGGGGTTTTTTTTGGTTTTTTTTTTTTTCTTTTTAAATCCCAGATAGCTAAAGTTTAGCTTAGAATCTAAGCTGAGAGGCACAAGTGCAGGCACTGCCCGAAATATAAGTTTTATTTAAACACTGTCTTCCCATGAGTTATTGAAGCAATTTATTTGCCTAAGCCACAAAATAGTTTGCAGTGGAAATGTAAATAACAAACGGCCAATCCCTGCTGGTACAGTACAAAGGAAATATTATTTTGGGGATCTCTCCACCCGCTGTAGTTGATTTATGAGCTCCCTTCTAGCTACTGGTGGCCCGTCCCGAAGACAGCAGAAAACGCTGCAAGAAATGGCACAATTTGGAATGGGAATCTGTGATTTCTCTCGGCCTCGGTGTTCCCCTGGTCCTCCCAACCATCCGCCCTCCTGAGGTTTGTGAAGCAGCGAGGGCAAATGGCTAGCAATTTGGGGAGACAAAATTCAAAGCCGAACTACTGTTTTAGGGGTTCCCTGTGTAATGCAGAGTGCTCAAGTGGTGCTGCTTGTGCTTAAAAAAGAATATGAAATGGTGCAACGAGGAGTTTGCTTCAAGTGAAATAATAAATCAAAATAAATAAAAAATTAGGATGTCTCATATCCAGTTGTCAAAAAATTTAGAATGAACAAACCAATTCTAACATTTTCTAAATGACATTTACAGCATCTTTTCCAACAATTGGTGTTTAAAAACAAGTAATTTTTTGCTGATGGCAAAATTTTGCTTCTGTAACATGCCTAGTGGTGAAATGACTGCTTGAAGGAAATAACACTGGCAGAATTTTTCACTTTAATTGCAGAGGGTCTTTGGGCTGTAAAAGCTGTTGTGTGGTTAACTAATTTTCTTTAAACTGAAGGGAAAAGCAAAGCAGAGAATGCATTTTCCCTGGTGAGATGATATTTCTGGTTGTTTGTGAGCTCCTGCATCGTCACTTCTGAAAAGCAAACAGGAGGAATATATGCAAGAGAACATAGATCATCTGGATGTGTAAACTGAATTTTATACATAACCTAAAAATAGTTATAAACCACTGTAGAAAGTGGCATGTTTACTAGAACTGAAGGAACTATTCCAGAAAAAACACGCCGTCCTTTAGCTCTTTCTCTTCCTTGCTCTTCACTCCATCCCTGGGGTATTTGCCCTCAGTGCTGCGGCTGTATGAGACGAGGTTCTCCTGCTGAATGAATGTGAGGGAGGTTTTTTTAATTTCCCCGGGTGCCAGCCAAGATTAGAATTGGAAATAAGTGAACAATATGAGAAAAACTCTCACCATGTTTATCCCAGGTAAAACCATTCTCTGTTCTCTCGCCAGAACCCAGTAAATAACTGTCCTGGTACGTTATCCCTGTAGTTGCCCTGTTTGTCCTTACTCTCTTTGAAGGGATGGTGTCTGGCATTGAGCTTGTGTCCAGGAAGGTGAACTTGCTTAAAAAAATAAATGAGAATTAGTTATTCTTGGATGCAGTGTCTATACAGGTAACATCACTGTGGGTCATGCTCCCTGAGCTGGATTTGGCGATGGAAAGCAGAGCGCTCCCATCACTCTGATTTCTTTCTTAATGAGCTTTTGAAGTCTCTTACTTTTATCATCTTAAGAGATGATAAAAGATGAGATCTGAGCATTAGGGAAGGCGACATGGCCACAGCGGCCACCTTGATCGTTTTTTCTTGAGATGCTGGTCTTGGGCAGTGGGAAAAGAAATTTAAGATCCGGTGGTCTTGTTAGGGACATAAGACCTGTACCGTGTCTTTCCAGTCTCGGTAGAACAAGGAATATTTAGGAGGTGGAGATTGGAGCTGCACGTACCAAACAGATACACGTGCCGCCATCACACCCAGTACAGAATTTGCAAGGTTTGTTTGCTGTGACCAGGGCTGATTTTTCATCGCTATATTGTGCTACTAAGCCTGAGAGAATTTAGCCGTGTTACTCGGGATTCTGCTTGCGAGGTAGCAGGAAATTCACTCGGAGAAGATTTAATTTCGGTAATGACCACTGAATAATTTATTTGCCTAATTTACAAATATTTTTATGGAAAACACTTGAGGTTTTAATTATGCACTCAGTAAACGATTTGTGTGTATCAGTGATTAGAAGTTTAATGAAAATCCATGTATTTCTGAATGTTTTGTTCACGTTTGGGAGCTATTTCCACTCCTCAGGCACCTGCCGAGCTGGCTGCGTTACAGCCGCTGGGACCCCCTGCCCTGCTCTGCCCGGGCTTGGGTACTTCATCTCATGAAGATGCTTCCTTTCCCCCATCTCCTTTTCAGACTGTCATAATCTTAGGAGTGTCATTTAGATTATCGTTTGATTCTTAAAATTCACTTCCATGCCAGATTATGCCCCGTTATATTCAGGTTTATTTAAAATACTGGTGGCCTCCTGTAAATTATTGTGTGGCATAACCTTAAGGCATCTTAAAATTTACTTCCATGTGAAAACAGCCAGGCAGATCGCTAAATAACTCACTCCAGATTGCTGTGGCTGCTACAGTCTCACCCCTGGTCAGTAATGAGGAGAAAAAAAAAAAGGTTTGTAGAAAGGCTTAGAAGCAACGCAGCTGATCCTGCTTGAAATAGTCCATTCTTAGGTTTTCCAACAGTTTTCAATCTTGCCAAAGAAATCAAAGTGAAGTTTCAGTGAAGGAAATCCTCTGTGGTCAAGATACTACTCCAAAATTGTCTTTGCTGTTTGTTCTGTCATTTCAGTGCATCTTAGTAGGGAGAGACGTTATTTAAATGCACCGTAATCTCTGCCATTCAAAGTAGGAAAATAAAATCCATTTGTTTGAATCTACAGAGCACACAGATAAAAATAAAATCCAAATATAACGGTACAGACGTAGCATCCCAGGTGAAATCCAAGCTGCTGATGTTCAATAGGAAGAATTTCTTCACCCAACAAGTAGAAAACCCTTCAACTGTCTGACAGAATGTCTCTGGTTTTCACTGCCCCTTTATTAGGTGAACTTCACTTTCCAGCCAAGGGGCCAGTGCCATACTCTGGGACAGGTCAGCAGCCTTTCTGGCCTCATTTTGTGGCAAAAAATGCCTCAGACTGCTCTTTTGGTTGATATTTAGGAAACAGGCACAGCTCATGGCTGAGACAAAGCAGATGATTTTCTCAGCCCAGTTCCAACAGTGATAATTCCTCCCAACTCAGATTCTCCTACAAACTCAAAAGCACCATAACCATGGGTTTCCTCGGTCACAGAAACCACCCAAGCCTGGCACAAGTTTAAATACAGCCTGTAAAGAGCATATAATGCAGTTAAGAGTGCTCTTTGCAAAAGGAGAGACCAACACTGCAAAACCATCTCATTTTTTTCATAAACGCTGTGTATATCATAGTGTACGTCTCAGTAAGAAATGCCTTTTAGTGCATACTTTTATCCATCAGCTACAAGCCACTCGTAGCTCTAGAAATTCCTTATTTTTATAAGGAATTATTAGTTCACATTGGCAGCCACAAATGTTTAGTCAATACTGATTTTTCCAGCAATGGCTACTGTTCCAGTCCCTGGCTGTGATGCACTTGCCCAGGAGCAAACTCCAGGCAGCCCGTGCCTCTCTTCCCAGGGCAAGAGCAGCTCTGTGCCACCTCTCCTCTTAGCTTTTTTTAAATTTTTCTGCTTTTATTCCTTGTTCCTTTCCATAGCATCCACTTTCTTCTTTTCCTTGTCTCCCACACAAGAGAAGAGCTGGATTTGAGATGAGTCGTGCCCGCGTTTTGTTGCGTTCATTCTAGATTTTCATTTTGATATGTAATAAAGTACCTGTAGCTTGTCCCAGTTTCTTGCCCTTTTATATGCTAATAATAGGAGTTACATTGTAGAAGGGGAGAAAATAAACAATTAAGAAAAGCAATTAAATTAATTCCTGTCTCAATACTATGTACTAAGAGAACAGTTCAGATTACAAATGTACATAAATTTGAAATTTTGATTAAATAATAATATTTATAGCAACAATAAAGAAAAATATGAGAGTAAGGGAATTAAAGTGACCTTGAATCCAGGTACATTATTACTCTATAGATACTGTTTGACTTTAATTTTTATTAATGTAGATAATGGCTTACATGGGCCTTATGGCTGCATTACTAGTGCTCTAAAATTTAATTAGATTTTTAGAGCAATCGTTAATGTCTTCTCTAGGATTATATAATTCAGTGGCAATGCCAGAAAACTTCATCCATTTCATCAGACTCTGAAAAGAAATTGAAACAAGGTATTTTGTCTACAATACCATTTTGAATTCCTGAGCCTTTCTCATAAAAATAAACAAATCAATGCAGTCCCAACTGCTTGTTATCCTCACAACGCAGGTTATAGTTAACACGCTAAACCATGGAAAGAAAAATGCTTTCTTGGAAATACTTTAAAAAGCTTTTTTAGGATTAGGATTTTTATTTCTCCTTTTGTTAGACCAAAGACAAAAGTTATAGTCACTTGAAAGAAGCCCATTTCTAAGGTGAATACAAGGCAGGAATATGTCTGTCCCCACCTCATCAGCTTGATGTCATCTACTGTATGCCTGGTGTATGTGTGTGTCGCTGCAGGAATGTAGGTGATAGGGGTTTATTTTCATCATAAAAGAAAATAATAGTGATGGGTTCTTTTATTGTCCTGTCCATCAAAAATACAAATAAGCAGAAATTAATCAGGATCCGTATTTTTTTAATTAATTCCAGCAGAACTTTCTGAAGAAGCAGCTGTGGTTGTACTGGAGGGAAAGGTATTAGAGTTGATCCAATTACAGGCAATGAAACAAATCTCAGCCGAAAAGCTTATAGATAATATCTCAGACCAATTTAGTTCAGATTAAGCAGGGTCAAACAATAGAGATGTAAAGCTTGCGCCAGGGATGCCTGCTCCGTACCTGGGGTGTGCAAGAGGCTAACCAGAACAGGCTGTGAACAGAAATTTGGTACTTGTGGTATTTTTCCAAGATATCTGTGTAAAAGAATACATTTATTTAAAAAAAAATAATAAATTAATGAGAAGTTATAGACTGGCATGTAAAGTTTGCACTGTCCAAAGGGCCAATGAAGAAGTGCTTTGGCATTGTTCAGCCTGGAATTGATTTATCTCCTTGGCTGCACTCGCTGGAATTGAGAGGGTTCTTCCTTCCCCTGACCATGTTTCCTCCTCTCTGAGATAAAACTATGATAATTCTATGCACGGAAAAGCTCTAGGAAATAATTTTAAGTCTATGAGGTACTGTGTTCTAAGTTTGGTGCTCTTCTATGTGTGTGCAGCTTCCCCGGTTTTCAGTAGTTTGGCTGAAATCTGTGTGTTTGCTGTCACCCGGAGCTGAGCAGGTAACGTTCGCTCACTTGCTCATTCAATCAGTGTTTGAATTACCCGTGAATGAACTTCTGAAGTCTCGCCTAAATAAATATGGAGCAGCTTTTGGCCTGTAAATTACCCTTGTTTATGTTAGAAACTTAGGGGTGGGTGGTTAGTTTTCACTGGATGTACGGCTCAATCCAGGATTACTTTCTTTTAAATCTTGGATGAGATGAGCACAGCTTTCAGAACAAAGTTTCTTGCTAGAAGGGTTTGAAGGATATGAGGCAAGGAAAGATGCAGAATAATTTGAAAGCATGTTTAGGGGGAGAATGTGGATGATAAAAAAAAAAAAATATCCAATTAGCTGACAAGTAGGAAAGAGGTATCTTATCCAGGGTGACCTTCAGTCGTAAGGTACAACCCATGGTTTCTCAGCGTGTGTTCTGTGTTAGGAGAAGATCTGGAAAGGTTTGCTGCTGTTAGTGATTCATATGTTCCTGCTAATGAGGAAAATGCTTTTTTTCTGGCTTGGTAAACTTTGAGCTTTGTTCTTTGTTGTGTCACGAGGATGACTGAGAGTATGTATTAGCGTTGCAGAGTAGAGATGTTAACGGATCAAAAGATGAGATGTGCTGGTTAAAGAAATTATAATGATAAATGACAGTGACCTAATTTATGAAACAATCCTTTAGCATAAAATAATTCACTAGTTTGTAATTATATGATTAACTCACCAAGAAGAAAATCAATCATGTCAGAATCATCAAACACTGTAACAAAAGGCTGCAAGTTTTGCAGTCGTGCCTGGAGTGCTGTGCTGCCGCTCGTCCCTCCACCCAACCCTACGTGGGAATCCAGCGTGGGAAACCAAGAATGAGATTCAGAGGATGACAGTTCAATTATTTAATATCAGCAAATGGGCGGGGAAATAACTAGCAAGTTTGCTAGTTTAATAACTAGCAAATGGGTGGGGAAAGTGTGTCTAGAAATTATCTCTAAGCTTTGAAGTTGTGGAGTCCTCTTCTTTGGAGATTTTCAAGACCCGCCTGGATGCCGTCTTGAGTAACATGCTCTAGCTTTAGGCAATCCTGCTTCAGCAGGGGAGTTGGGCTAGATGATCTCTATGGTCCCTTCCAACTCTAAAAATTCAGTGAAATTCAGTGAAGGAGAAAGATCATGGACACGTTTGCTGAAGGGTTTCCATATGGCAGGGTGAGAAAGGAGTGGGGCTGGTGCTGGAGAGGAGGCAGAGACCTGAGAACTCTTGGGGCAGCGGAGGCTCTGGTGTGATGCTGCTTCTTAGTCTCCTTTTCTGTGTCTCAGACTCTGAGAAATAAAAATAAATTAGAAAAATTAGGCGTTTTAACCACTGGAAAATTTCTTCTGATTGAAATGGCACTTTTAAGGAACTAACAAAACCTGTAGTGCTTGACTTTGGTCAAAATCTGTTATTGCTGTAATCCATTTAGAAATAGAAAGGCCCATAGTTTCAGCTGCATTTGATAGATATCAAAGAACAGTGGGTGCATCGCTAAGTATGAGCTGCATTACATCCGTTGGCAGTTGCAGAGATGGAAGCAAAGCTCGTTGATAGATGGTATGGAAATGGGAGACGGTGGTACCACTAAGGACCTGCAGCAGACCGGTCAGCGGGTGCGTTCACATCCTCTCTGCTGAAGGATGCACATCACACGTCTTGCGTTTCATCGCGCTGAGTGGCTGGAGCTGGGCTGGTAGTTCAGGAAATGACACGAGAGCTATTTATTAGCCAGGAAAAATCAGCATCCAGCGACAGCCATTATTCATTCAGCGTTATTGATTTAACTTAAGGCCACGGCAACTTGTTTCATGAGTAGTCCTGGCATTATTCCATGTGAAGGCTGACTTGGCCGAGGAATTCGTTATTAAAAAAAAACCAACAAACCAACTTGCATCAGACAGCCAAAATATCCAAAGTGTTGTGGGAGATGTGAAACAGAAGTCCTGTGTTTACTCTGAGATGAATGCAGCAGTACGGGAGCTGCCACTAATCGACAGATTCAGCAAAAGTTATACTTAATACAGATCTCTAGTGCTTGTAAAATTGTGGGTCTGTCTGATACCTCTGTCTTCAGCTACTTAGAAACTTTGCTTTTCTGTGCCCTATCTCCGTTTCAGTCCGAAAAAATTCAGTGTAAATGGATTAAGGTCTTTACGTTGCTTCAGAGTAAGGCCCATCCACAGAAGTGATCTGCCACTTCTGGAAAGTTTCGCTCGCCCCAGAGGGACTCTCCTGCATTTCAAATGTAAATAAAAATCATTTTTAAATCAGAGAAATCTACTCTGTAGTTAGTAGAATGTCTAAAGACATGGTTAATTCTAAAAAGCTTTCCTATTTGATATTTAATAGAGCTGAGTTTAATAATTCATAATTTAATGTATCTGATTAATTTTGCCTCTTTTTTCTCGGAATGTCTTCAAAGCACATAACAATTATCTCAAATGTACTTATTCAAAATGACTCTGTGACCTCTCTTTCTAGATCACTTACTCTTGATTCAGTTTTTCATAGCAGTGCACAGTTCCTATTGGTTCCCATTCATTCTTTCTCTTTGCTAATTGAGTAATCACAAATCCAGTTTAAAAGAAACCCCAAAACCCAACAACCCTGTGGTAGGAACGCATGCTGAAAACGCATTTAAAATTCCTTTCTGCCAAGTTTAGTTTTAAAATGTGTTTTCAGTGGCCTGGAAATGCACGGAGGTAGATTGCACATGATGCATAGCAACTAAACTCAGAAGGGAGAATACTGGAGGTGAATTGATATTAATACTCCAAAGAATGTTTGTAGCAAATATTAAGTATCGCTTCCCTCAAGATGCATATAACTGAATTGACAACAGAGGTGGTGTTTATACCTGCCCCAGAGGTCTCTGGGCATGGAAGAAAATGAAGAATGCTGGTTTTCTCATGAATTGGAGGTCGTTGGGGTACGGCTGACACTGGCTCAGGGAGCTGGGGTCGGGGACCTGTTCTCGCAAAGCAAAAACCCTTCCCCAGACTGGGAGCAGGTCCTGGCTTGGGTGGCTCACGTCACCTTCTCGACATCCCTGAGGAGATGACAGAGGTGGCTCCGGCTCCTGCAGTATTTCACAGTCTCTTGCCCGCTTTTGAGTCCAGAGCTTATTTCCATTTGTTGGGATAATTCAATTTCTTCCTTAAATTGACTTTAACACTTTTTTACTTTTCTCTACCATTTTCATTCCAAGGCTACCTCTGTACCCAAAGCCTTCTGCATCCTCTGTCATTCACTCTTTCTCCCTGACATCCCTGCTGCCAGGTATAGGGACAGCACTCTGCCACCATCCCAGCCCTGAAGATGCTTTTGGACGTGATGAGACACACTCATTAAGTGCGTCTCTGACCCACAAGTCAGGGCTTTTCAGGGAAAATTTGTAGTACTAAAACTGTGCTTATTCTGGAACCTGAGCCTAATTCAAGGACCTTTCAAACACTTAAATGTCTTGCTCAGTCTTCTGTCAGCTCTCTAACTGGACTGGAAACCCGTGAGGAATCGGGTTACCAAGAACATTCATTTCTCTGGGGGAATTTAACTTTCCTCCTGTGCATGGTGGGGATGAGGGATGGCACGGACGCTAGCAAGGCTCGAAGGGATTCACCACCAGAGTAGAGCAGGCTGTTGTGTTGTCTTTGTTCAAGGTCAGAAGTAAATGAGATACTTTAAAGCTACCAAACTTCAGGGTAGGGTCCATGAACAGCTTCCCTTACTGCCTTGGAAACCTGGTACCTCCAGCTGAGGAGGACCCAGTGTTCTTTTAAGAAAAACAACTGATGAAATCATGTTGTCCTGGGAATTAATAGTGCCTTTTTTTTTTAATTCAAGTGATGATCTAACCACACAAATTGTATAAAGATAATTAACCTACGTTAGCAGATGCACTGAAACGGGCAATGTCCTTAATATCAAGATATTTGATTTACATAATATATTGTGAAGTGCAATATGTTTATTAAGGTAAAGTTCAGAAGGACAGTGGAATTACACCAGGGCTGAGCTGGGCAACAGTCTACCAGTGCATGTCTCTCATTATAGGGAGATTTTTCCTTTTATTTCACTATGTTATTTATTTTACAATTAAAAAAAATATAAAAAACCCTTAATAGTCAAATATATGGCCTTAATGTGATGGTTTCATTAAAACTAAGGATTTTATTTGGCTGTTATCTGTCTTTCCCCTCTTACTAGCAGTCTGTGGTGGTCATTTGTGGTGACCACGCTAGCACATCAATGCAGTTTGTTAATGAATTTTCCACAAATTAATTTTCTCCACTAAAACAGCATCAATAAACACGAGCAATTATTTTATGTGGACTAGGAATAAAAGAAAGCATAATAACTTTTCTGGACTTTATTTTGTGGAATTAAAAGTACTTCTCTTTTGGCCTTTTTTTCATTAGAGGCTCTACTAAATGATTGCAAATAAAGTAATGGGGACTAGCATGAATTGCTAGATACATCTAATAATGCCTTGTTTTAGGCTATTGACTTACCCTAATGTATTTCCAGATGTCACTGAATTTTATTGCATGAGATCTATTGATAGCTTTAGGTGGCTTTTTTTTCTGGTTATTCACAGTCACATTTAAATAACCTTTTTTCTAAAAGAAGCCCTTTTTTTTCCAGCTGAAGCAACTAAAAGGTATCAGCATCAAATCTGATAAATGGATACCCCACAGTTAAGAAAATTACATAGGCTTAATACCTAAGGCAAGTGAGATGCAATCTCAGCAAAAGACTCTACAAGGAGCAGGATTATCATTCAAGGAAAAAGGGGTATTAACACTTTCCTTGTAACTCTCATGGGAGGGAATAGTCTTCAGCACCTTCGTGTATTTATGGAGGTTTAAAAACCCATGCTAGATAACTTTTGGTGTAGATTTTAGGAATATGTTTGTTTAAATACAGTAATATAGGTCAAGCCTTATTAGTCCATAGCAGCTTTAACAGAAAATTTGGATAGTGAAAGTACTCACGTTTACATGGCTTTGGATACTAATTTCAAGTGTGATTTCCATACGCATGCAACTCCTTCTCCAAGGCATCCAGACAGTGTATTTGCCACATCATCGAGACCATGCCATTATTTTCAAGTACAAAATAAGAGATAATTTGTGACATTTTTTCCACAGCATTTACCTGACCTTCCAAAGCAGCCGGTTTGTGTGGTGCCTGCAGTTGCTCGATACATGGTTGCACCCATGGTAGATCTCCTGTGCTGGGTCCAGGGAATCAGTAGAAGTGATGAAATGTTTGGAAGAGCAGCCCAGGCCAGGACTTGTCTGCCTTTTTCGGGTGATTTGGGTCTGGTAACAGGCCTTTGGCCTTGTAAATACACACCACCACTTCCACTCCGCTGTGTTTGGAGAGATGGAGGTGAACCCTGTGGTCCCTGGATGTTGTCCTGGTGACCCTGGCCACCGCTGCCCACGTTTTTGGGGTGTCTTTGCATAGGGGAGACTAGAGCACCTTGTCCTTCAGGTGGATGTAGAGCTCGGCTGTGTAGCATGTGTGCAATGAGTCCCAGATGAGTCCCCCCATTTGGTTTTGGGGTTTCAGCTGCTAGGAAGACTGATATTAGCACGGTGTGATTTTTAAGAAAGCAATATTAAAGAAGGCAGTATTTTTTTCAGCAGTATGTGGAAAACATCAGGAATTCTGTTCAGTGGTGGCGCCTGTTTGTAAATACAGGGT
>JAOXNO010000003.1:13575163-13586287 GCA_028565335.1 Limnodromus scolopaceus
ACCTGCACACAGTGCTCCAGGTGAGGTCTCACCAGAGCAAAGTGGCAGAATCCCCTCTCTGGACCTGCTGGCAACACTTCTTTTGATGCAGCCCAGGATGTGTTTGGCCTTCTGGGCTGCAAGTGCCCACTGTCTGCTCGTGTCCAGCTTCTCGTCCATCAGCAACCCCAAGTCCCTTTCCTCAGGGCTGCTTTCTAATACCTCATCCCAGTCTGTACTGATGGTGAGGATTGTTCCGGCTCAGGTGCATAACCCTGCACTTGGTCCCGTTGAACTTCATGAGGTTTACTTGAGCCCACCTCTCCGGCCTGTCCAGGTCCCTCTGGATGACTTTGACCAGTGCTGTGTGACCACAGGGCTGTGTTTCGGTGGGAGACGTGTTGGTCCCCCAGTTTATGCCAGGTTTAACCGCAGTGTCCAGAATCTGCAGATCAGGGAAGGCTGGAGGGTGAGGTTCAGCCTCCTCTCCTCTGAACCCTCAGGCCAGGGCCACCACCAAGCCAGGCAGGTGACAGAGGTGACACAGTTCTCCATTTGGCCTTGAATGATCTGGTTTCTTAGTGTTGTCTGACATTCAGACATGTAATAAAATTATTATAAATGGTTTGCAGTGTACAATTAGTACGTGCTAAGTGTGGTTAATGTAGCATCAGTTCTGCTTGCTTTTGTAACTAATTGCTGCATTAACAGGCCCAGTGATTGTAGGAACCGTGGTTAGATAAGTAGCAGTGGACAGGAAAAGATCTAGAGAAGCAGTGTTTCATGAAGCTTTCTCAGCCTTCATAAAGGGTTAATTCTCTTGTCTTTTGCATAACCATAGATCATTGCTAATTCTTAGCTACCCACTAACATTTATATTAAAACTCTGCAGCGACTAGAGTTTTTTTTCAAGTCTCTGAGCAGTCATTTGACAACGTGCGAAGTGGAAGATGAGCAGTGGTGGGGCTGGGAAGTAGGTGGTGTCTAAGGGTAAGCGTATTTGGGGGAAAAAAAAGAAAAAAAAGCTGTGACAATTCACAGCACAAGCAGCCTGGAGATACCTGAAATACGCTACGTTTAAGCCTTCTACTCCTGTAGACAAACTGCTGATCCTGGGGTAGCACAGGGGTTTTCAAATCCAGAGTCAAGAGGCTTAGGTCTGGGTCTGAGAACTGAGCAATTCAAAGACGAGCGGGTTAAGGTCGACCTAAGCCTATAACACGAACCTAGCTTCTTTTCATCTCCAAATAATGTTTCTAGCATCTGGTAGGTAGCCTGGTTTTCTGTCGTCAGGCTTAAAGCACCAGTGCTTCCACAGGAAATCAGCTTTAAGGTGAAGAAGAGAATTTCTGCTTTGCCACAGACAGTTGTAGGCAAAGTGAACGAAGCTCAAAAATCTTTTATGTATCGTTGGCTGTAAACAAAATGTCCAGGCTAAGACAATTGAAAAATAGCTATATTGTATTTTATATCAAAATGCTCTTCTAAGAATGGTCTGTAAGTGGTACAGTGTGTGATTTCATGCTTTATTGTTCCTCGATCTGTTCAGTTTACAGGGGAAAAGGCATTTTTCATTCTCCTAGCTGCTAGCTTTGCCAACGCTACGTGAGCTCTGAAGCTCAAGCTGTGATCTTTCTGGCTTCTACATTTCCATCAGTAATAAAGAATCTGCAGGACAAATTCTTCTCTTAGTTACACCTGTGAAACCCCATGATCTTCCAGGATTTCACAGGCAAAACCAAGCAGGGAATAACAGCCCCTTTGAAAAATCAAAAGGACAAGAACCATCAGAGAAGAGCTGCAAGCTGGAAAAAGCATCCATTTAAAGTTGTACAAAGAGGAGTGTAACTGAGTGAAAGGGGAAAACGTAATTAAGAAAACATGACAATGGAGAAAGTTTTCCGAGGGTGAGATTTACAGAACCATAGGATGTCATCTCAAGGAGGTGGTGACAGGTCTGTTGCTTGGATATTTTCAGTGAAAGGGTGGAAAGAAGATATAATTCATCATAGCTGGAGATAATTCAGGCATTTGGGGAACAGTGAACTGAAAAATGGTCATACATTTACTGTATTTTAAAGTCTACTAGGATTTTTTTTTTTTTTAAGTAGGATGACTCTTTCTTCCCCTTTCTTTGCTATTTTCTTCCCAGAATACAATATCCCAATATTCCCATGGCTCAACATAAGTGTAGTATGATAAGAAATGAAATGCCAAGCTAGTTATTTCCATCTATCCCATTCCATTCACTCAATATAACTTCCCTAATGTGTCTTCTCCAGCTTTAACTGCTTCAAAATATCTTATGTTTGGTTTATATACCTTTTACATAGTTGTTTTTTCTATACTCCTGCCCTGTCCTCACATGGCTCCTGTCATTACAGCCGTGTGGAGGTCTCCAGTGCCTTCAGACACTTTAGGATTAAGAGCAGCAGATGAACCTACCTACAAGAGACTGTTGACCTGCTGATCCTCTGTATTTGCTTTTGTACGGCCACTTATCACAGTGTAAAGCTTCCACAAAATACCCTTGTGCAGTTGGTAACATTTTCATCTACCCTCAACGTGTTCCTTCGTTATAAGTCTTGAGGTATGACAATGCAAATGAGCACTGAGATTAGTTCCATGTGTGTCTCTCCGTTGTAACCAATGGCAAACTTGGATGGGTCCTGGAAAAATATTCATAAATTGAAATAATGAGCTGATTTTTTTTTTTTTAAACTACATAAGAAATAAAATTTTTGAAGCCATTTGTTGCCACACGGCCGAGCGGAGACACATGCATCAGGCTCTCGTGCCTGGGAAACAGATGCGCTTCCGATTAGTTCGGTGCCAAGTCTCTGCTCTGGGTGACTAAAGGCTGTTGCGCAGGAAGTCCAGCAATGTATTTTATTAGCAGAATGGTATTTTAAAAGTGCCACCCTTTAGCAATTGGAGAGAAAAACTTGGAAATGAGAGAGATGTGCAAACCAGTACGAGGGATTTTTGCACAGTTACCTCCCTGTGGGTGAAAGGCGGACTCGTATTTTCACATCTGCTAATTTGACTAATTTTATGAGCTTTAAATTTTCCTCTAATAATTTTTGGGGATGGGAGATTCAGGAATTGTCACGAGTGCTAGAACAGCGATCTGAATCGGAAAGGCTACCTCACTCCATCTGCTGGCTGTACTGACTTCATGAGCCAAATTCTGTAATTCTTACTCGCTGCCACCTAGGAGAATTTGCAGGCAAGGATACTCGGCAGGTTCTTGCTTTTTCCACGTCTAACCACTGCTGTGACTCAAACCCATACTTCTTGGGAACCTTTCCTACCAGCTGACAGGAGCGAACTCACCCAAAGACAGACGGGGTAGCACAAGATGTGGTGACAATGTCTCTGCAGGAATTCATGGTTCCGAGGCATGTAAGGCTGAAAAGAATATAGGAGGCAGCTTTTGGCAGCAAGCAGAGGCATTTTCAAGCTAAGACTGGCTGTAGGGGTAGGACAGGTTAGGTTTTTCTTTTGAAAACTCTGTCGTCTCCTTTTGGTCCCTAGAGAGTGAACCCGAAGTAGAGCGGGTCAGCTCCTGGTATGCAATTTTGGAGGCCTCCTTGGTTCAGCAGACCTTTCAGTTTCATCTTGTCTCTCCTCATCCGTGTACTTTGCCAATTAAAAGACCTGAAGCAATTAAACTGTCTATAATTATCCATGATATCACGTTGGCTTTCTGGGCATTAGCCAAACAGCACATTTAACAATCACTTGCACTTCAAATACCGTAATCAGCAATTATCTAAAATGCATAGTCTTAACAATTAGCAATTCAAGGTCTTGTTTGCTTGAAAAAGTGAGCAAAAGTAATTCCATAGCGTAGTGGCTTCCCTTTCATACACAATTACAGCGTATGTGGGAGGCAGCATAAATCCCAACTTTGATATTAGTGCATTAACATCAGCTTCAGTTGAAGTAGCTTTTAGGAATGATGGAAACAACCGACTGTCACAATATTATATAAATTGAGTGTGGGCACCATCTCTGGTAATAGATAGTTTGGAATTCATAGATATAAAGGCACAATAAATAATACAAAAGGGACAAACCATTCATCTTAGCCTTGCCATGCTGAGACTTGCTGACTTGCATTAGCTTTTCTTTGGCACGCAGCTTTGTCTTTTTACAAATTATTTTTCTGTTACGAAATGAAACATTTTCAGATTGAAAAAAAAAATACACTTTTTGTTTTGGGGGAACAATGAACCAGTTATCTTAACAGTTCAATATTTTTTGATAATCTTACAAATGTTATTTGTTCAAGTCTTAATGGAAGAAAAGTACGGATAGCGTTAAAAGAATGAGCTTCACCGAGCTTCACCATTCTGTCTTTGATGACTGTGATCCATTTGGTAAGTCATCAAAGATGTAAGGGAGAATAAATCTACTCTTTCATGTCCGTCATCTTTATATAGTCTAAAATAACGTATAGAGTAATTTTCCTTCTTTTTCTAAACCTAAGTGCTTTTTTTGTGAATCTTCCAGTATTATTTTTCACTCATACAGTATATACTTTTAGTTGATAGCTCTCATCTTTCATGGGAGAGCTTGCCGAAGCTGAGTAATTAAAGTTATTCTTGACTTCCATTATTTACTTGAAACAGCTGAATCATAAAAGAATAAGCATTATACTTCAAATGTTTTCCTGTATACGTTGCTCCTGGCAAGTAATTCCTTAATGGCATATACAACAACAACAAAGTATGTTCTGGAAAGGAATCTGGCACTTGAATTGTGTTCTTTATGCAGCATCCTTGCCATCAAGTGACAGGTGGTAGATGTATACCTTCAAGGAGCAAGTGCTGCTTTATCATAGTATTGTCCAAACCCCTTCTGTCTCCTTTTGCTTTCTAAATCTTGCTTATATCTAATATTGCCATAAAAAGATTGTTTGTTCTCTCTCTCCTGTAACCACCTCATCCTCTTTTTTTGCATGCTCTACAACGTCACCTTCCCACCTTTTACAGGATGGGCCAGGGTACAGTGAGCCATCACCTCCAAGAGACAGTGCAGTAATTCCCTGGGGTGGGACATATGAAAGACATGGGTGAATAAATTAAGAAAACAAACAAACAAACAGCAACGCACATGTATTTTAAAATTTTCTAAGGATTTTCTGCATAAAAGTTGTTGCTCCTGAATGCATGCTCTTGGGTCTGAAGGGCAGCAGAGTGTTTTGTTCCCTGGGTTAACGGCGCTTGTAGGTCAAAGCTGTCCTGGGGATCTCAGAGCAGGGATGTTCCCTCCCAATGCAGTACTATTTCTGGTTAGAAAGTGGTGTAAGAAGTCACAGATGGTGGGCAGGATGGGTTTTTTCATGGGGTATATATGTGTCGGGCAGTGCAGGGTGTGCTGGGTGTCCCCAGGGGGGTCTGGATGAGGGGGGCATCTGCCCCCCAGCTGCCTCCCCTCCTCTTGGTTGAAGGGACTTCGCTTCTGTCCAAGGTGGAAAGGAGCTTGTCATTGCAAAACTTATTTAATCTCTACACAGGGGCCTAGATCTTCTGTGCAAAACAGCTTTCTGTGAGCCCAGATTGGTAGGCGTGGGATGTTACAGCATTCAAAAAAGGCAGAGAAACAGAAGCACAGCTCCTGACACTTGGTACAGCTTAATCCCAGGGTCAGTTTTTCCTCACCTGGGCTCTTCCATCATCTCTGTTTTAATTTTATGACTATAGAAAACAGATAACTATCCAAGATTATAGGCACCTTCACACAAATTACAGGGACAGGCAAAGCTGACTAACTCCCAACAAACAGGAGAATCTGTCCTTCATCAGGGACACAGAACTTCTAGAAAACATGACGTGAACTTCAGTAACAGGAGGAGAGGGTTAAATAGGAATATGTTTGCAAGGTGTAAAGTTTCTTTTAGGGGAGGGCTCCACCTTTAGGACAGGAATCTACCTTTCCTTTGTGAAACGGGTGTGGGAGTGAGCACATCCAGGGAGAAATGATGCAAGAAGCATCTCAGGGGCTTCCAACCCCTGCAGCACCTGGGAGGGGTGTCCATGGCTTTATTGTGCTTGTGTTTAAAATTAAGTAGCTCCTTTCTTGTGTTCAATCTCCCTAAGCGCCGCCACAATGCTCTAACAGCAGAAACAGCTATTGCTTTATACACTCTTACAAAATAAGGAATTCAGAACGTTGTTAGGCGAGATTGCTGTGGTTTGTTTACCAGGCTTCAGCGCTTTCTACTGAATGGCTTAATGTAGTTTTTTATTCCTGCTCTGATAGTGTTCTCTTGCACAGGATCCATCAGTTCCTGGGTTTTTTTTGTCCATCTTCTACCTGTGGAATGGTTTAATAATGAATACATGCTTTCTTTTCTATAATGTTGTTTTTCCCTTATTGTGATGTATTCTACTTTAAGGAAATCATTGAGACATTGTGCAATTTAAAGTTACAAGTCTTCCTGTCTTTCATAGTCTGTCTCCAAGGGAATACATCCCAACAGGGATAAACAGAACTGGAAGGAATTGTGTTTACTAATTACCACCACCATTTAGAAAGCAAATACGAGTCACAGGGCACCACGGTGAATCCAACCCAAAGAACAATAAAAAATGAATCTATAGAATTGCAAAGGAAATGAAGACTGAATAGAGCTTATTTTCATTTTATTACCAGAATAAATATGTCAGAATATTTTCATTTGCTTCACTTTTTGTTTGCTCGTGGGGTCTGCTTGTTAAGATGACTGGGATGTATGAGAAGTCCTTAATTAACCTGTTTTTGTGGGCATCTCACAGCTTCTATGAAATATGTGTGCTGACAGCTATGTAAGAATAGTAAAAATAGAAATGACAGATTTGTAAGCACTGGTCAATTAAAAAATGTTCAAGAAAAGCAGTTTTTGAATTATTGGACCAAGCTTCTCTGCAAATTGGAGTTCAGTTCAGTTAATTGAATTCACTGGATCTATGGCAATTTACATAAAGTTATAATAAAAGCATGGTTATCTTATCAAAAGCTGCAGTTTCAGAATATTATACTAAAAATGGAATAATAGAATTTTTATTTTATAATAGCAGAATGCAGAAATATCTAATTGACACGTAAACAAAATTGAAACATGTATTCTGCTCTCAGTTACAAAGAAGTCGGTGTGCAGTAATACAGTATTGTGGATGCTCTATGGAAGGTAGATGTTGGTCCATTTGTCTATCGTTTTGACGAGCTTTGTCCCAGTCCTTTCCTGTATTTCAAGTGAATGGCTTTGATTTACTCCTGTATACATTGCATAAAGCAAATAATTGCTTTTGTTGGAGCCCTGGGAGCAGGTTCCTTGAACCAACGATGGTCCCTGTTCCCACAGCGGTTGTGCCGAGTCTGGGGTCCTTGCTCGTGGGGATGAGAGGACTGGGGGCGTCCTCCGGGTGTTTCCTTCAGCAAATCCACATCCTGACTTTTCCTTAACTACTTCTCACCGTCTGTTTGATGTACACATTTATGTACATCCACAAGTGTGTAAATGTAGTTACTACAGTGTTTTGTTCCCGGGGCTGTGTTGAGAAGGCTCAAGTGCAGTCTCTACTGATTCAAAAGGACCGTGGGGAAAGGATCTGTTTACTTAAATATGGCAATTAAATATGTGCTACGTTGACCTTATGAACTAGTGGATATGATGCTTAAATAAAACATGCATAAAGCAATAAACTGGCAGTATGTGTAGGAGGAAGATACATCTATATAGCTGCCCTCACTGCAATAAAATCCTGAAAACCTGTAATGATGTATGAAGGTATTTTCTATTAGTGTCTTTGAAGGGGAGACTTTGGGAAGAGTCTGCTCCCCAAAGAGTAAACCTGCAAAGAAAGCAGAGGTTTATGCGGGGGGCAGCGGGGTGATGCTTCAGAGGGTGCAGCCCCGCGTGGCACAGGCTCGGCAGCCCACCCAGCACAGCCGGCGGCGTCCGGATTAATTGCAGGGATTTCTATAATCATCTTTCAGCAGTGAGAGCGGGACTGTAGCCCGCCCTGAAACCTGCGAGCAAGTATATGTTTCGGTTTGCGGTTTGTCTTCCCTCCTGAACCGTGCCAGGCTCAGAGCTGTAGGAGAGGGAGGAGGGTGGCTCTCCCGGGGGTGCCAGGGAGGGCTGGGTGCTGCCGGGATGCGGATGCTGATGGCAGAGGTCCCAGGGGATGGTGCAGCGCTGGAAGGACCAGTTTTCCTCCGCGGCTGCCCTGCCAACAGCTTCTGGCGTTTCATCCTGCTGCTCTTCGCTGAATCAAGCTGGTGAGAGAGAATCATCTGCTCAGAGCTCACCCGGTCCTTTGGCTTTTTCTTTTACGGGCATGTAATTGATTCATTTAAGCAAATTAGCTGTCCTTTAGACCAAACGCTTTCTGCAAAAGTTAAAGACCTTGCCGTGCAGGATAGCGCTGCATCGTCTCGGAGCCAAGCATCAATAAAGCTCTTTAAGAGCAAGCATGATCAGTTCAGCCAGGTATATCAGGGACAAAAGTAGGACAAATTATTTAGCATAAATAGAATTTTTCTGGCTGTTGCATTCTCTGCTAGAATGTAGAAATTACTTGTTGATAAAGCAGCTGGTCGCTGGAGCTATCGGGATGGAGGGGAGGGAAAGGGCAGTGTCGTGTGACTTTCGCTAGGCTTTAAAACTTTTTGGGGTTGTTTGTGGCTTTGTTGATAGAACGTCAGTAATCTTGATTTTGTTTCATTTAAATGCTGAGAAGTGAGTTAAGAGAAGCATATGCTTTGCCCAGGAAGACTTTTCACTTAGATTTCTTGGAGTATTATGAAAAAAATACTATGAAAGCAGAATTAGAGTTGCATGATAAATGGATGAAATTTTTTGCCTTTATTCTTACAAGTACTTCCAGGTGCCTGGATAGCCCCATCCCTGTAAACTCTGAGCAACTTCAGTCACTTACAAAGATGCATTAAGCTAATGCTGAGCTTACAGAGAGAGTTGTCATTGCACTTTTGCTGTCCCCATCGATGGTGGGAGAGCTGGACCGTTCCCCTCCCCGTACTCGATGGGTGCCCTGATGCTTCAGCCTCCTGAACCCCGTCTGGCCAAGAGCACCAGTCGATACCTCAAATACTCCCCTTGCATTTGTGTACCACCGTGGTTTTTTGCGAGGCCGTGCTATTTCGAAGTGGTGGTAGTGACATTTAAGACTGATGACACCCACGTATCCAGGTGTATGGATTTTGGGGGGCACCCCGCGATGTTAGTAAATGTCACTCGGCAGTTCCGTTTGCTTTTGCAACGCAGCGGTTCAAATGCTCTCTCTTTGGACTTTGTTTTTCTCTAGCTAGAGCTCAAAGCCCAGGAGTGCTTTGAAGCCCTTCACCAAAAGGGTTATCAAGCCTTGGAATGGGCTGCCCAGGGAAGTGGTTGAGGCACCATCCCTGGAGGTGTTCAAAAGAGGGGTTGACATGGTCCTCAGGAATATGGTTTAGTGATTTTTATTTCTTATTTATTTCTTTGTCAGAGTTAGGTTGATGGTTGGACTAGATGATCTTTAAGGTCCCTTCCAACCTAGATGATTCTATGATTCTGGTCTCATTTGAGGGCCAGAATCATTGCACGGGTCGCGTGAAATTCTGTGACGCAGAAGGTACATCAAAAAAGAACGGATAATGTTTTTTTTCTGAGCAGGCAATAAGTCTCAAAGCAGAGAAGATGCCCAGGCTGTGAAGTATGGGAGTGTCTCACTAGCAAGGACAGGGTACATCCTCAATGGATTTGGCCGAGGAGAGCAGCAGTATCTGGTTACCGATGTGCTACGGATATTCCTGGAGCCAAGGAGTCCAAGAGGGTAGAATAAGGAAAACATAACGTACAGTAAGAAGAGATGGTGAAATATCAATGCAGTGTTAGGTATAAACCTGAGGGAAGTGGCATCCTCCCCTGCAAAGGGACGCCGGGGTGGGATTATGAAGCTTTCTGCTTTCATGGAAAACACTAAGTCGGAATTAAGCGTGTGCGGCTGAGTATGTTTCAGGTTTGTTGTTTTCAGCACTTTTTTCCTAATTGAAAGAAGAACTTGCCCTCGTTTCAGAGTAAAAGGCATCCCCAATGAGCACCAGTTGTGAAAGGGCTGATGTGAATATTATGATGATAATTTATTTTCTTAGGAATGTTGTAATTTCAGCATTTCTATAATGATTATAAGCAGATGCAGGAAAGAATGGGGTATGTTTCAGCATGCATCACATTAGTAAAAACCACTGTACTTAGTAATGTGTCAGGCTTTTGCAAATATATACATTTTCCTTTAAAAGCATAAATAAATAAACAAACCCACACTGAGGTTGTGCTTTTGCAAGACCAAAGCATCTACATGAAGAGTTGTTTTATCCTGTTGCTGAAAATTGACTCTATTGCCAAACTTTCCCAGCACGATTATGCAAAACTTTACCACTGCAGTGGTAAATTCTCTAAATACTATTTTTATGCCTGTCACTTCCCTCATGTTTACTTTAAACAGAGAAACCAAGTTAATTTGATGCTGGAATGAGCTATGGGGTAATCTTCTCCCCTGTTTCTGGTTTGCGTTAAAGAACAAAAATCCTGAGCACTAGCAGCCTTCTGGTGTTATTTATGGAGGAAAAATTTGAAAAATGTTTGAAAACCTTGACAAATAAAGCAGTTGCAATCCCCTCGTGAGACACAGCCTAGCTTTGTTGGAAGCAAAAGTTGAATTATTAGAAAATGTTCCCCATGCTGTGCGTGTAGTGGCCAACAACACACTTGTTCTAGCGTTCTTAGCACACCACGGTGTTCCGCTGCCTTTGAAAGCCCAGGGTTTGTGTTGGATCTTCTGTTGCTTAAAAACATGCAAGAGGAAAAGGCAGAGAATTTGGGGAGAAATGCATTGAGAGCCACAGAGTCGAGTGACAGCAGCACATCTGCTGTTGGCACGGCTGAGCAGAGGAGTGATTTGACTGATCTCAAAAAATACATCAGGTTATGAATGTGAGAGATGTGAGACTCCACCTCGAGTGCTGTGTCCAGTTTTGGGCCCCCTACCACAAGAAAGACATTGAGGGGCTGGAGCGGTTCCAGAGAAGGGCAACGAAGCTGGTGAGGGGTCTGGAGCACAAGTCTTATGAGGAGAGGCTGAGGGAGCTGGGGGT
>JAOXNO010000003.1:13603920-13617490 GCA_028565335.1 Limnodromus scolopaceus
CAGGGATGGGGCAGCCACAGCTTCTCTGGGCAACCTGGGCCAGGCTCTCACCACCCTCACAGTGAAGAAGTTCTTCCCCACATCTCATCTCCATCTCCCCTCTTTCAGTTTAAAACCATTACCCCTCATCCTGTTGCTACACCTCCTGATCTAACAAGTGCGGAAGGGATGGTGTCAGGAATGATTATTTCTGTACTCCTTATATTAACATTAGCAACAAGGACTCTCCCTGCCTGTCCCACCAGTAACAGAGCTGGCCCCACCAGTCAGTTTCTTCAGGCAGAAATAGCGAGAGCGTAAGTTAGAGAGCGCTTGCGTCGAAAAAACTTATACAGAAAAAAACTGTATTCGAACTCTGGGGATGGTAATTCACTGCAGTGGGCACTTAACTGAGTTATTCCTCCAGCAATCTTTGCTGATGATGTTAGAATTCTATTTATTGCCTTAATCTGGTGGATGCAGTCCTTAGTTTCCCCGGGTGCGGACCAAGCGGTGGCAGGTCGTGTCACGGCGAGGAGGTGGCTTGGGCACAGCAGCCACCAAAGACCCAACCGCCTCACAAATATAAATGATGGGAGTGAGGTGGGAACTTGCATCTGTTGGAGGTGCTTTACCTTCCCTGATACAGCGAAATGAAATCTCTGTCGAGTGAATGCAAGCAAATGCCCAAAGGAGGAAACACAATGTTAAAAACTGACGCTGTTTTTCTCAGTCTTTCTTTTTTAAATAATTAATTTTTTGAAGCATTTAATTCCCATTTATCATAAGCGTGTCTCAGGAACACGCTGCGTATGTGTCATTTGTTTCATCAGGCACACTGTGCCCGTATATATTTCATAATGTGTGAATTGTGTATAAGTGCAACTCCGGAAGGGATAATTTCAGCAAAGAACCTTGAGATAGATCAGGATCTGACAGACGTGCTGTGAGAACGAGGAGAGCTCGGCGAGAGATGCCACCGGCGCGCTCCTGCTACCCTTCATCTCCCCGGGCCATCGCTTCAAGTTCCCTTTTCTCTTCCCTTATGCAAAAGGGAAGGCCAATTTTTAATCTCAGGACTCGTTTATAACAACAGCTACCACTGCAGGAAAAAAAACACCCGTCTTTTGAGTGCTGAAAAGATTCAGTGATGTGTACATCAAAAAAAGTATTACTGTGAAGATTTGCACTGTTGGGGAACACATCTTTTAGGCACCTTCTATTTTTGGACGTTCAATTTTGCGGGTCACTGATTGCATCTGCTAAGGGGAGCCTGTGCCTCTCCCGACACACAGACCTGGATTCAGGAAGGTATTTAGAGGCTGGATCAGGGTTAGGAATTTGATGATTTGCCCAAATCTGGGCCACGGCCAGCATTTGGGAGCGGGGACCGGCAGGAGACCGGAGCTGCCCACGGCCAGGATGTTGCTGGGAGGAGTGTGTCACAGCTATTTCTGAGCAACGGGACCAAAATCTGCCCAGGATTTAAGCATCTTGGGCACTTCAGAGCCCTTCAGAAACATCTCATCCAGGATTGCTGATTTTTCACTATTTTCCCCTAGATGATGCGGTTCCTGCCCCTCACACTAACGTTCTCCCAAAGGTGCTCAGCGTCCACGTTGCTTTTGGCCACTAAATTGTGAGAAGGATGTTCTCGCATCCTCACGGGCTGATGTATTGATGCAGTCCCACTGGGTGAGGTGTAATCCTGCTGCTTTGCCCAACTGCTGTTAGCATTTTGTTTCAGCCACAACCTTGTTATGAGTTAATTCCTCGTGCTGCTCCCCTGGAATAACACTGTTTAACCCCTTTCACAGATAAAGCAATTTTCTTTAATTTAGGAAAAACCTTGTTTGTGTTACGTGAAAGAAGCCTCATTGCTTTTGCCCCATGACCCCTTACTAAAGCCGAACAGTTTCTTTAACCTTCGTTTATAGAGGACACCTCTCTGCTACCATTCCGTGCATCAGTCTGAGTGACTTTCAATTAATTATCGGAGGCTCAAGGTTACTGTCCTTCCAATTTCTGCATCAGATGGGGAACAACCTCGCCCTGCAACCAGCCACGACAGGACTGGAGAATCCCAATGTTTGGAATTCTCTCCACCCCCTTCCAAATATTGGTGTTCCAGGAAGCAAAATACATATTGTCTCTCTTCTTGGTCATTCTAGACTTCATTTTACAAATTGCTAAGGAGCATCAACAATATATATTCTGCAGGCTACTTGGACAGCCCATCCCTCTGCTTGAGCTGGAATTAACAAGTTTTTCCAAAAGTCTAAACCTTAATCTCTTTTGTATATTCATTCTTGTCGCATCCACTTTGGACGTGGGAACAAATTATTTCTTTCTACTTCCATCAGTCTTTTACGTATTTTAGCACCATTAGCTTATTTCTCTTCATTATTTTTTCGGTTAAGCAACTCCATTTGGCTTTTATTTACAGGACATGCTTTACAGACCTCTAATCCTTTGTGGTGTTCTCTTTTGGATGCATCTGTTTGGGGCAAATCTTCCTTGACATGCAGCCCTCCGTGCATCCGAGCTCCCCCCCAGCCCCATGTTGGGGAGGGTGACAGCTTGTTTACCTAGCGGGAATTTTTGGATTAAAAGGACTTGCAAACCCGGTTTATCCATCCCAGGCAGGGCTTTTTTTGCTGCTTGCAGTGTCACAGGGCATCGCTGCCACGTTCCCTCGCGTGGGGATCAGTGCAGAGCTATCACCCGGCCGCCTGCTCCCCGGCATATGTTTGTGCTATTTAATGCAGCATCCTATTTACTGCACTCGTCTCTTACGCAATTTCATCCTTCTGTTTTAGGCTGGTTTTATGTCCAATTTGTCAAGATGCTTTTGAATTACATTCGCATCCTCGGAGGTACCTGCAGCCTCTTAGTGTCACCAGCAGACTGAATAAGCACACCTTCTCTTCCACTACCGCCACTAATAAAAATACTGGCAAACATGAGACGAAAGACAGACTCATTTTGGCAGTGAACTCTCAGTAATTACTCTCCAGCTATGGCTTTTCAGTCAGTTATAGCCACCCTTCGGTAAAGTTATAGAATTGGCCTCCAGTAAAGTCTAAATTGAAAATTTCCAAAGTGATCAAATAGGAAAAAAAACAAAAACCCTGTCCTGCAAAGAGGTTTGCGAGGGTGAGCTCAAAGCACAAACGGATCCACGGAGGCAAACCATCTCTCCGTCTGTTTTTAAAAATAAACAGGTATTTTTTCCTGCCGGGCAGTAAGGAGGAGAAATGAATTTCGATGTTAATTCCTTTCCCAAAGTTGAAATTTTCATATTCCTTTCTCCTGAAAAGCATTTGAGGGAAGTGTGGCAGCCAAAGCCGTGCTGCCAGTGAACGCGGGGCTTCATGAACGTTTCTTTCCAGAGAGGATTCCTCATTTTTTAGAGTATTTGGGGACTTTAAAGGAACCGATGGCCAGCCCATTTCATTGCATTTATCTTGACAAAAATGGCCGCGTTGTCCATTGAATGTGGTGTGGAGGGGTCAAAAATCAGAAGTTCCAGTAAAGGCTTTAAGACCTTCTAAAGTTAAATAATTTCACTTACAACTAACCATTTCCTTTTCAATATTTCTCTGTTAACACTGCTCCTTAACTGTTAAAAGGGGCATGAACACGTGTTACAGTGTCTTGTCAAAAAATGGGACTTACTCCCGCACCATTGAGTCTGTGAAGTCTGAGAGCTTTTGGAAAGTGTGTTTGGAGAGAATGGAGAGAGAAATGGATAATGGAATTTTGGTGTAGCTTTGCAGGCTTTTTAGTTATGTTTAAGACTTGGGAACTACCTAGCAACCACGTATTTGATGGATATAGATCTTTGTGTATGCGTATATTAGAAGAAGGTATCTTCGTGTTGGGGAAAAGGGTTTCTTTTCAATCTCAGAAAACTTCCAGTGCCTTACTTTCTACCTTTTTTATATAGGTGAGATGAATTTGAGTTTATGCTAAACCTTTGTGCTTAGGTTTTGCTGGGGCTGGTCTTTTTCAAGACTTGACCTGCAATCCAACGTAGGTGTTCTTGCAGACATTTGCCATATGCCCTTTTATGCCCTGCTCTCAGCAGCTCTACTGCCCCAAGTTCCACACAACCAGACAGCAGTCGGGTAACCCACAGCTTGGTTCCCTCTTCTGCATCCAAGCCTGAAGATTATTTTTGTTAATTACTTAAATCATAAATTGGTTTAGGTTGGAAGGGACCTTAAAGACCATCCAGTTGCACCCCCCTGCCCCGGGCAGGAACACCTCCCACTAGACTGGGTTGCTCAAAGCCCTGTCCAACCTGGCCTTGAAGACCTCTGGGCATGACGCTATAGTATTTTATGACACTCTACTTCTGTTTAAGAAGCTTGGTAATTCTTTGGAGGTTTTGGCACCATGAATTACTGTCGCTGTTGAGGAAAGCAGTGAATTCAGGTCAGATACTCGCTCTTGCCCTCAGGTCAGATCCATGACAGCCGGAGGGTTGGCACCACCTTAAATCTATCAACTCACGTCTCGGTGCTCAGAGTGGTTTGTGCTTACCCTGAGCTCTTCCTTTGTTGAGGTGATTAAAAGATGCCTGTTGCTGTCTGTATGTGCAGCATGCTTCATTAACAGTGATTTATTTTGGAATTTAGCAGAATTGGCACTGTGCAGCACACTGATGTGCAGCAGAAGAACGTGAGATGATTGCAAAGGCTTTTTGCTGCTGCACTACTGAGGGGTCTCAGGCATGTTTTGCAAATTTTCCTTCAGAACATTCACAACATCGGGAGTTCATATAGTGCAAGTTATATCTACAAAAGTATTTTTTGCGTTCTGAATGCATCCATATAATTTAGCCTTAGGTTTTTCATTTCTACTTTATTTTTTTTCCAGAACTGCTCATCATTAAACACCCAAAGTAGCGACAACGAGCCATGCCTGCTAACCCAGAAAAATTCCCCGCCAGTGTTTCTACTGCACGTCTTTTTTTCCCCTCATACCCGACTGCAGTCTGAGCTCTTAGAGTCAACCTTCTTTGTCAGAATCCAATTACAAACAAAGGTGCCTTTCAAAAGAATTTGCAACGGATGCATTGCCAAAAGTAAAGTTAAAAAGACATCCGCGTGTGTGTTGGCACTAGGTTTTCTAATGGGATGCACTTCCAAACGGAAGCACTGCTATCTCATTTTCATCTTGAAAAATACAGCTTGTGTAGTGCTGAAACTACATACGCTTCCTTCTGGAAATAAAATTTTAAACCTTTGCAAGTTTTCAGGCCTCTTATATTCTCCGTCAGAGGCAGCGTGAACCCCCCTGGGATTTT
Organism: Limnodromus scolopaceus; assembly: GCA_028565335.1. Classification (NCBI taxonomy): domain Eukaryota; kingdom Metazoa; phylum Chordata; class Aves; order Charadriiformes; family Scolopacidae; genus Limnodromus; species Limnodromus scolopaceus. Next base: position 13,609,214 of record JAOXNO010000003.1, read on the forward strand.
ATAGTCGGAAAACATTTAGAAGTGGGAAGGACCTTTTCAATTATCTATCCTTTGCTCATGCACAAATGTTGCCTTTCCTCAAGTTGTTGCCATAAAAATTCACCGTGTTTCAACAGTTTCTACACAGCTGTGAACAATGGACCTGCTGATACGAGCAGCAGCGATGTTTACGGGGAAAACATTTTGAAGATTGGACTCATTCACATGTGAAATAGGGAACTATCATGAGAAATGAAAATGCAGCCGTAACTTGAATACCACCATATTTTAACCTTAGGAAAATATTTTTTAATGGTAATCATCTGATTTACTTCCCACTGCTTTTTATGCCGAGACAGGCATCGTTTTCTTTTGGGGAAACTTTCTGAAATGTGTAAGCCGGTGTTAGGGGATGTCTCAGTCCAAGGGTTGGTGTGTGGTTGTGCCGCTCCTGGGGGGGGCTGTTACAGAGCACCGGGAAGATGGTGAAGCTTAAATATTAATCCAGCAATAGCTATTCTGGGCACAGCAACAGAATGTGGTTCTATTCTGTAGAGTTAGAAAATTATAGATGCTAGAGTATCCTCTAGGATATAGAGGATATTCTATATTCTCTAGATATTCTATCTCTAGAATTCTCTAGATTCTCTATTCTCTCTCTTCTAGCAATATATTCAAAGGCGATTATTGCAGGGTATATACTTTGGCTGTGAATGCATGGGGTTTCCATTAACATCGATGGAAATACCAGCCCCAGTCGTGTATCAACAGCTGGTTAATACCAGAAGTGACTGTTTCCATTCAGGTAGCTGAAAATTTTTCCTTTGAAGCACATACGTGACCCTCTTGCCGTCTGCTGGTTCTCTGGAGTATGTTTTGAATAACTAAATAAGAGAGAAGACTTTCCGCTTTTTCACTGGACTTAATAATTGAATGTGCTGTGTACTAAAAACGCCTATTTTTAGTATAGCTTTTATTTTTGGCTGAAAGTAAGACCCAATGATTGTGTTAAAACATCTTGGGAGGAAAGAAAGCCTGCTATTTTTAATGCTCTTCTAAGCTAAAAACTAATTTACATTAGTGATTTTGAAATGCTTTGTATTAGTTTTTAAAATGCTTAGAGAAGCATGATTTCCTAAGTAGGAAAAAAAAAATCAGTTTGCAGAAACCACAAAGTAGCCAGATTTCTTCCCAAAGCGATGGAGAGTCAGGATAAGCTCTGGTAAGAGGAGAAGCTGCAGTGGAGAGGAGTAATGAATTGAAGGCTATCCAAGATTTTTCTTGCTTCTATGGAAAACCAAGGAATAAAATACCAAACCAACAATCTCAGTTCCAAGAGAGTCTCAGGGACGTGACGTAAACAGGCTGGGGCCCTGCAAATAAGACAGCCATCTCCATGGTCCTCCATGAAGAATTGTCCCTCAGCTCCATCAGGTCTCCAGAAGCACCATCCTCAAAGGGGATGGTGATAAATAGAGGCATTTCACTTGACTTTGGTTGGATCTAGGGTTTTATATCCCTAGGGTTTTTTTAACCAAAAGGCAGATGTCATACTTTACTGCCACCAGCCCTGCTTACAGACAGCTGAGAAGTTGAGGGCTGCTGTTATTAATCCACGTAGCTGGAGAGAATTTGATCAGCCCTTTCGCACGCTGGCAGCTCACAGGCAGATCTGCAGGTTCTTTAGATGGGTTCCTGGCAGTAGGTTAAGTTGATAAGTGCTATCCCTCTTGTGTTTTTAATTAGGTATCGAAGGCTGTAAGTGATTGTTCTGTTTCAGTCCCACGTAGCTTATTGCAAAGAGCGAGGAGAACAATCGTAGAGCGTTGCATTGCAGTGTAATGAAGAGAAGCCTTAGGAGTGACACGGTGGGCTTATTGATGGGAATAATACGTGGGAAAACGAGAACACGAAAGAATTTCGGCAGCTGCTGGTGAATACAAGATTTATCTCAAATCTCACTTAAACTGGTGTAAAACCAAGAGCGACTCACCTTTGGTATAAATCTCCTGCATAGGTGCAGTTAATAGCCAACAGGATTTTGGTGCTTAGAGGAAAAATAGCATTTGTCTATGTATGAAGACTGTATAGGGTAAAAAAAATACTTTTTTTGAGTTCACTATAAATACAGAGACTAACTGCTTAACTATGTCAATCAATATAAAGGTCTATGATGATATTTTTCTTGAAAAATTAATAATTAATACTCTAATCATTTGCTTTAGATGTTATTTGTTTCCATTGATTAGTTCTTCCTGCTAACTCCCCGCTAGCCTAATCAGTCTGTGAGAACAGATGAATATATTCAGTTAATCTCTACCCCCTTCAAAGTTGCATCTTCAGATCACAAGATAAAGACTCTTAGTCTTCTCGGTGCATTGAACCTGACTCTATTAGAAGAATCTTATCAATTTTAATTCACAAAAGCAAGCAGAGACCTCTCATGATACCCCTTCACATGCCATTAGTCATGCAGTTTGTCTTGTAAGCACGAAGGCCCCTTAACTTCCAGCCTTCAGTGATAGGAATAAGTTATAAGAATGTGTGTCTGACTTATTTATTGTTAATATTTCAATTCCTGCTCTGGAAAAGGTTCTTTTCATAAAAAGAGGCATTTTTCCCCCATTGGGTTGCGTTGGGGGGGATACGTTGCAGTGATAAGCTGAGGAAGTCTTCAAATTGCCTGCTTACAAATTTTAACTATTTACAAGTTGTAACAGAATGTGAGGAAAAAATCAGGTTTTGCCCGGAGATGTTTTAAGGGCTTTTTTTGAAGAATTTTGGAGCAATGAGAACAGGGTTGAAATGGGAAAAGCATCCCCCTTTCCTGAGCAGGGTGGGAACACTTCCTAGGAAATGTCACCTTGTGGAGACAACGTCCTTCACGTACTGGGCGATGTTTGTAGAGAAAAGTAAGAGTAATTCTCCTAACTTTGCTCTTAGCTCTGAACTACAGAGTTGACTAATTGCGCTTCAGATTACTCCGGAAAGGCAGTGAGCGAATCTGCTGATGACAGAGTTGAGAGACAGGAGGAATCTCGCAACACCCAAGTGGAAAATGCAGATATGGGGTTACAATTCCCACTCCTCACCTGGTACCCAGCGTACACAGACCCTTAGTTTTGCAAGTTTAGTTTCCTCTGCAAGTTTCTGTGCATTTCTATTAATAATACTGCTATCTTCTTTTATTCTTCAGATCTAGAGCGCTGATCTGAAGAAGAAAAGAACATTGTGAGTAGCGCTTGAGGAGTAAACCAATTTTGCAAATCATTCCTCAGACTGATTTTAAATGCAATGTTTAAAAAAAAAAGTTTCTTTGTTGGTCTTCAGATGCAGCTTTCCTGGAAAGAAAACCAAACTGTCAGAACCAGAAGGAGCAAAAATCCTAAATCTCCTTGTAATTTGTCTCTTTTACAGATTAAAGATTGCCTGAAGTTTCCAAGGAGCCCCCCCTTCTCTTCTGTAGTTACCGGACTGGTCTCCTCTCACCCGGGAAGCTGAAGATGAGGTTGCTCTGGGAACTGCTCGTGCTGCAATCATTCATGGTGTGCCTTGCAGGTAAAGTGTCACTTTAAAAACTTTTGATTTCAGAAGGCCACAGTATTTCCCACTAATGCAAAAAGTGCACCGCATTTTATATGCCAGTGGGAAAACAAGTCCCCGCTCCATGAGCGGCATTAGGAAAGGTTGCCGAAGGGATCAAGCTGATGCTCTTAACGAGCTCCTTTTACTGCCGATCGGTACCTCCATGGCAAAAGCGTGATGTTTCAAAGGTCTGCTCTGCCCGTTTCCACTTCAAAGTTGCCGTTGATGAAAGTTGTTTTCCCATGTTATGTGCTAAGCGTTTCAATGCTCAATTAAACCTACGTGGAGTATGGCTTTAAATCCCATTAAAACGGTGTTATGTTACAGCAAAGACCTCGCTCCATTTAACAAATAATTAGAATAACATATTTCAGCGATATAACCGTCTTCTGTAACTGCCCTTCTTTAACTTTTTCTTCCCTGAGAGTTGCAATGTTTTGAGCGTTCCTGGCAAAATGAAATTTCCGAGGAATGTGCCTTTTCCCTGGAGCTGAAGCCGTTCCTGGGAGATGTTTCAGCTTTGCAGAGGGTCAGCAGAGCTTTGCTGACCTTCTCACGCCCGAGGACCTGCCTGTGGGCTGCTGCTGGGAGAACTGGGGGAACTGGGCTTGTGTCTCTCCACCAGTGCCTCTGTGGCAGGTGCTGCCATCACACCAGGATTATTGAAGCCTGCTCTGATTCTCTCTCTTTGCGATTCAGCTATCGTTGATTATTTCCTCCTTGATTTGGCATTATTATTCTTTAACATGTGTTTGGTTCGGGGGGGGGAGGGAGGGAGTGTTGTGTTTTAATTAATGTTTATGTCACCTTGGTGTTCATCTAGATTTCTCTAATATATGTACTGCTCGGCGCTCAGAATGTTTTACTGCTTTGTTTAGTAACTTGTGCTTCCTTCGCTTTTATATCTGCACGTTGTCAGGGTACTTTTTCAGCACTTTAGGTAATAGCAAACTACTTATAATAGTGTTTACTTTCTTCTGCTTAGCTCTACTGAACACAAAGCCACTTTTATTCCGGTACTTATGGGTACCTATTTTTGAAATTTGGTTCCAAGTCTTTTTAAATGTGCTATGACAGTTTCTGAGCTGGCAGAAAATTGGATGCAGAGAGATTCTGCAATGCGGTGCCACACGTCTTTCAGGAATCGCAAGCCTAGGGAAGTTAGTCTGCTGGAACGCATGAAGTGGGATCCTTTATTTTAAACAAATAAACAGAATGGTTGAAAAAAAGGAAAGCATGCAAATTATATTTTTAAATGTAATTTCTATACTTAAAATATCTATTGCAAAATATCTAGGGTCAGCAAAACAAAGTTTCAGGAGAATGTGTTCAGGGGGTTGTCCTTATCTTTTAATCTGTTTTTTTTTTTTAAGAAAAATGCATCTCATAAGCACTGGCTTTCCCCATGCTGTTCTGCAAGCATTTTTTTGTATCTTTGCAGTGCCCTGGATATCTTCAGGGCATGGCATCAATTTCTCTGTCCTGCTGAGGGAGATGTAATAGAGTTAAGGGGAGAGGAGCACCCAAAATTTTCTGTGAGATTTAGCTTGGGTGATGAGTGAGGAAATTCCTTTGTTTTGCTGAAGGATGTGATTTAGGGGCAACTTCTTTGGACAAGATTTAAATCTGGAAGTTTGTGTGTCTGCCTGCGGTGTTGTACGAGCCAGTTGTAGGTGTGGAATGGATTTTGCCATGTGGGTTATGGTGTTACCATGAAACAGGGCTAACTCGTTTGGGCGCAGTGCTGTTAATTAACTAACGCTCTCAGGATGCTTCCCAGACCTGTGCGAGTGCTGTGTGCTGTTATGGACTATGTGAACACAGTCAGATCTGGCTGGTAAATATTCCAGAATTAAGGAGGAAACCATACCCGATGCCTTGCATCGCCTCATTCTCCATCAATGTGCTCTGCAAGGTAGGAGGAGGTGACCATAAAGTAGTTCAGTCTAGTAGTTGCTATTTAGCAGCTCAGTGCAAAAGGCACAAAGCTGTAAAACAAAAGTTTGTAGACAAGGAACCCCTTAATTTTAAGCCCTTCTTAATTTTTGGATTTTTTATGTTCTACTTTTCTTAACCTGGTCTCAGGAAGCTTGTTTGTCCCTGCTGGTAATTATGGTGCTCTTGGAGAACTTCAGCTGTTGATCTCAAAGAAAAAACTCAAAGTTAAGACCAGTAACTTCTCACCCCATGTCCTGCCGAGCAGCAGGGAGGCACCGGGGAGCCTGAGGCTGCCCAGTTCTCCTGGGGCACCGCTCTTCCTGCTGCCCTGCACGGCGGCTCTGCTTCAGGGATAACCAGGAGTGATGGAAGCTGTCCTTCTGTCTACAATAGGTAGCTCTTCTCTGAAATTCTTCTTAATTTCTAAGTTTAAAAAAGAATTTAGGAAATAATATTTTATTTTCATGTTGATCAAACCATTAAACCATGAGAAAAGATTAGGAATCAAATCATACAAATGAAAGAAAAAGATAATAGGATGCAGAAGAGTTATCTAACAACCCTCCATAGTGCTTTGTGGACCCTCAAATGACCGGGAAACTGTGTTAAGTATTGAGTTACCTGTGAAAAATAAGGTAAAACCTGAAAATTGAATACTTAGTTCTGCTGATCAGTGTCAGACATGCAGCCCAGATACCACTCCCGTCTTTGTCCCTGCCACAGTTGGTGAAAGATGAGGTTTTTATGTGTGGCCCTGTCAAAACTCCCTGTGGAGGCAGGTGGCCCCACCATCCCCATGTGGCAGTAGTCCCGGTGCCCCTTTGGGGACAGCCAGTGGCCTCCAGCCAGTCCCAGCAGCTACTTGGGCTTTTTTTTTTCTGTGTGTGTGTGCTTTCTACACGAACATCTGTTCACTACAAATTGCATGAAAACTTCCAAACTCGTATCATTCAAGCCATTAAACAGCTGTCAAACCCGAAGCACTCAGAGTATCCAAACGTGTCGTTAAGGGTACCGGTTATCCGCCGCTGCCAACGTGCCGGGAGAAGAAAGACGTGCCAGGGTTGTTCACGGTCCACGTGGGATATTGCTATTGATTTTATGTACTGGGTGTTCAGATATTACAGTTCTTCACAGCAGGATAAAACACTCGGATAGAAAGCGAGATCAATCCCGGAACGTACTTAAACCAGCTACCCAGAGGTGCAAATCTACTCATAATTTTGGGAGCTACCCAGCCTGCTAAAGGTCCTTCTGAGCTTAACTCTACCCCCTTTCAATCCATCACCCAAGCTGGGACCAGTCTACTTTTCTTGCTGGTTGTTCTAAGGTCATACAGATAAAAACTTAACGATGCTTTCTTTGGACTCGCTAGTTGATGTATATCAATTCAGGGTTTCTGATTATATTTTCAGGAGGTCTTTTCTCCGGGTGTCAGCTCTGGGAAGCAGTAACTGCCAATTACTCCTTTGGTGCCAAGTAACTCTTGATTTGTTAGGGCTGTCAGATTCCTCAAAGAGCAGTTGTGGTGGCGATAATTTTGAGTTTTGGAGAGTATAAGATGAGAGGCAGAGCAGCCTGTGAAAAATAACACACAGCTCTTCCAAGTCGAGACTATTGTGCACCCTGAAATGCATTTGTTTACGGCCTGGAAACAGGGACACAAAAGACATTGCACAATCAAACCAACTTGCATCAGTGAAGGTGGGACGCAGTCCATATGCCTGTAGTGTGCTGGACAAATATGAAAAGAAATTTTCTATATTTTTGTGACTCTTACGCAATTCTTTGCCTCATTAACTTCCTGTAGCAGTGAGTTTCACTGCTGAAGTCATATTTGCATGTTAATAAGCTGCAGTCGCAGAGACGCATTAGCCATGTGAGTATGCATATGCATAATTTATAATGTAATTTAACCCATGAAGATCCACAGAAAACATAGAAGGAACCTGGGCAGCTTTTGAGAAGTATTTATGGTTTGTTGTGTCTCTGGAGTCCGGCTTTCTCTCCTGCCCCCAATCTCCATCTCTGGCTCCTCCTTGGAGGCTTTGGCTTCTGGCCCTTCTACTCGTTCTTGCCGTTTGAAAAGAAAGATCTCCGCTGACAACAAACACACAAGCCAGCACTCCTTTTTTTCTTAGCAAGCACCTCGTAAACACAAGAGCTTCAATAAACGGATTTGTCTTGCAGCTCTGTAATAATGCTGCTGTTCCAACAAGTTTGTTTTGTCAAAGGGAAAAGTGCTACTGCAGCTCCATCCTGGAGGGGTGACTGAAGTAGCTCCAGGAAGCACAAGCCAAAATACTGCATCTCGTATTTGTTTTACACTGATGGGAATGAATAAGGAAGCATTGTTCTTGCTCTCCGCTATCTTGGCCTCTTCCTGAAGCCTCCCAGCTGCGTAAGCTTTTGTTTAGCAACAGATAGGTTAAGGGTGGACCTGCTGGAAAGCAGTTCTGAGGAGAAGGATCTGGAGGTCCTGGTAGATAGTAAATTATCCATCAGCCAGCAGTGTGCCCTTGTCGCCAAGAGGGCCAGTGGGATCCTGGGCTGCGTAGGGAGGAGTGTGGCCAGTACGTCAAGGGAGGTCATTCTCCCACTCTACTCTGCACTGGTGAGGCCACAACTGGAATACCGCGTCCAGTTCTGGACTCCCCAGTTCAAGAGAGACAGGGAACTACTGGAGAGAATCCAGTGTAGGGCAACAAAGATGATTCAAGGATTGGAGCATCTCCCTTATGAGGAAAGGCTGAGAGAGCTGGGACTCTTTAGCCT